>CM061142.1:277841577-278441577 GCA_030789695.1 Scilla litardierei | reverse complement strand
TTTAAGTTCATGCGGTCAACATTTTTTACATGCTAACTATTGTTTAGTCTGCATTTTTTAGTCTATGCATTCAACATGTGCAGTCCTGCAAAAAAATTGAACCCAAAAAAATTTAACCCCCATATGCTATTTAGAAACTATGTAATTTCAATAATACATTGAATTTGTCATGCAATATTGATGTATTTCAATAAATTTTCAAACTATTGAGCAGGACTGATGAGAAAATTAGTTAATAAGCATTAGTGCTTAGTAGTCCTGAGTAGGACTAAAGAAAAAAATTTCAATATTACAAAAAGTGTCCTGCAAATTAAGCAACAACAATTTCATCCAATAATACCATGTCCTGCAAGCTTGATGTATTTTTAATAATACCTTGGCTGATGGATATTGAATTGAAATTTTCAATTTTCATTTATCTCATTTATCTCATTTATCTTAACCAATTTCAATATGAACTGAAATGAAATTGACTGATGGATATTGAAATTTCATCCATGGAATTGACTGATAAACCAATTATCTCAAACTCACCAAGGTTATTATTCATTTGCACATGGAGTGAAATATTTGCTGAATAAACCAGTAGACAAATTTTTCTCCCTACATTGAATTTGCCCTGTAAGCAGGATGTATTTTCAATAACACTCACCCTCCATACACAACAATAATACAGCAACAACAATTTTCAAAAAGTATGTGCAGTTGCATTACAATGAACCATTTAATCATTTAATCAACAACAATATTTTGCAAAATGTAAAAAGCAAATATTTTCAAAATAAACCATGTAATCATGGATATTGAAAATTGAGGGAAATTTTTGCATTTTCATTTTGATCAACTGTTGGTTAAATGTAAAAATCAACCATTTTGCACCAACAGCAACTATATATGGAAACAATCATTTGCAAAATGCACCAAGCATTTGCAATATGCACCAAACCTTTTCACCAAAAAGTAATAAGTAACTATTTTGCAAAATTTTATTCATAAGACAAATAGGTGCTTTTGCATTCATAAGACAAATATTGAAACATAGGATTGCTTTCTCATTTAGAAGTGCACATATCATTTAGAAGTATTGGTATTAAAAAAGTATGAATGAAAATGCAACTTGGAATAAGAGTTTGAGCCTATCCATCAGTCGCATTGTCCATCAGTTTGAGCATTCAGTCCAATATTAAGCATTCAGTCCAATGTTCCTTCTTCATTGGAATTGATATCAAACTTACATCTACTTTGAGTATCCTGTCATATGGCAAACAAATAACTCATATATTTGAGTCCATGGCTATTTCCAATAATAACTTTCAAGTGTCCTGTCAAATTAATGTGATCATATACATTCCTAACCAATAGTGTCATATCCAAGATTTTGAACAGGACACTTGAATGTCTAACCATATGACAGTCATTTAAGTATGAAGATTCATTCATTGAATGTCAATGTCCAAGATTGTTGAATAATAATCATATATACATTTGCAAATTGCTAAACAATGTACAAGATTGTTGAATAATAAGTTGAGTATCCTGTCTATTCATTCCAATGTCCAAGATTTTGAGTCCTGTATAAGACATTTTGAGTCCATGAATTAAGTTGAGTATCCTGTCTTTGGAAGTTAAGTTAGTATGAGCCCAGGATAATCAACTTTTTGACAATTTCAACATTTGAATGCATAAGAATGGCAGTGGGTTATATGAATTGCTTTGCATACATAACCAATTGCTTTACATGTGCTCATACATAACCAATCATACATAACCAAGTGCTTTGCATACTTGCTCATACATAGGAATTTGCTGAAGCAAATCAGTTATGCATACTTGCTCATACATAGGAATTACAAAAGCAATTTGCTGAAGTATGAGAGCTATTCATAACCAATTCATAAGGTTTGTCCATGCAAAAGCAATTAATAAGTTAGAAATCTATTTAGCAAAAGCTCTCCCATTCTGAATGAGCAAAAGAAATTCATAACCAATGCATACTTCAGTTTCATATGCTCATTTCATACTTTTGTTCATATGCTCAAATCTATTCATTAGCAAAATCTATTCATAAGTTACAGAAGATGAGAGGAAAATTCATAAATGAATGAAAATAGGAATTCATTTCACAGGACAAATTAGGAAATGAAATAGGAAATGAAATAGGAAATTAGGAAATGAAATAGGAAATGAAAATAGGAATTCAGTATCTCAATTCATAATGTTTTTTTGCACACATCTCTATTCATTAGCTAATGAGCAATTCATGAAATTTTTCATATGTATATCATATAATGGAACATGTAACTCTGAAAATCAATTTTCAAACTGCAAGCATGGGACACAGGACACCTTTCCTATGCCAATTTTTCTCCTTGCTAATTGCCAAATTAATTGTTTCCAAATTTCTTTCTTGCAGTCTCCCAATTCTCATATGACATAACCCAATTGGTTGCAGTCTCCCATTATAAATGCAATAGTAAATCATTCTCAAAATTGATAACCAATCAAAAAAATACCAATCTCTGAAATGCAATTTATGAGATTAACTCTCAGTGACAATATCAAAAAATGTTTCATATATCACTCAAATTGTTTCATATACCTCAAACCTAGTATGAAACTGTTTCATATATCTCAACAGTTTTTGCAAACAGCTCCATGTTTTTTTGCAACTATTAGTGAATTCTCACCTATATATGCCATTGCATAACAACTGAAATTGAATGTTTTTAGCAAGCTCCATGTTTCAATTATATATTCTCTTCATGTTTCAGCAAGCACATGGACAAAGTTTTGCCTATATAGTCAGTAGCTCCATGTTTCAATTATTCAGCAAGCTCAGCCATTCAATGTAAATTTGCAACTATCAGTGAATTCTCACCAATGATATCATCCATTCCTATGATATAAAATTTCAGTGTCCGATAAATATTGCCTTCAATTAATATTAAAATTCATTAGCAAAATTTCATTCTCAAAAATTCATTCTCAAATTTCAGGGTTGCTTGCATATCAATGTCCTGTTAAATAGGAAATCAATTCTAGCATAAATATGGGCTCATTTTTGGGATTTTTTATAGTATTAATACTTAATATCAAATTGGAACATTCATTTAACTTAACATAAAATAGAGTGTAAGTGAAAATGGATATGAACTGAATATGAATTCATTGTTGAGTTCATGGCATTCAGATTGAGTTCAAAATTATCAATTCATATTATATGCCTTTTAACTGGATCTAATGGAATGAATTTGAATTCAAAATTAAATTATCATGATATCCAGCTAATTTCAAATTCCATGGGATATTCTGTCAAAATTAACATGATATCCTAACACTTGAGAATCAAAAAATTTGAACTCAATATCCTGACAATTTCTTTCAAATTTTTTGAACTCAATTTGCATATTGGAATATCCTGAGAATTTTTGATATTCATATTAACAATTTCACTCAATTGTGAACTCATTTTGAACTCAATTTTGAATTCAATTTTTGATATTCATATTAACAATTTTGAACAGGATATTGAACAGGATATTGAACTGTTCATATTAACTCAATATCATGTTCAATTGACTGTTCAATTTTGAACTCAATTTTTTATATTCATATTAACTCAATTTTGAACTCAATTTTTGATATTCATATTAACAATTTTGAACAGGATATTGAACTCAATTTGCATATTGCAATATCCTGAGAATTTCTCAGGATTTTATGGGATATTCATATTAACAATTTATTTCAATATCCTGAGAATCAAAAATTAATAACTCAATAAGCTGTCAATATCCTATCAATTTCCAAGAAATATGAATGCAATATCATGTCAAAGTTGTAATAACACTCAAAAATGATTCAAAAATTCATTCACATAACACTCAATCAATTTTAAAGCTGTAATAACACTCAAAGTGAGAGAATTATGCTTCAAAGTGTTATTATCTTGGAATACTTCAAAGTATGTATTCAATTAAGCTTGGAATAAAAGCTCACCAATTTGCATATGAAGAGCTATCAGTGAAGTGAGTTATTTTGAAGAGTAGCATTATGAAGAGTAGCCACCAATTTGCATATGAAGAGCTCACCAATTGTCCTGTTATTAACAATGCATATGAAGATTAGCATTATGAAGCTAACAGGACATCAAGAAGATCAAGAATATCATTTAGAATAGCTAACAGGACAATGCATATGAAAATTAGTAAGTAACAGTTAGAAGAAGTAGAATATCAAGAATATCATCAAATGAATATGAAAATTAGTAACTAACATTGCATATGAAGTACATGTGTGTGTAATTGATAAACCCAACAGTCAAAAAACTGATATGAATATTATTTCAAGATTAACATTCAAAAAACTGATCTTGAGAGTGCAAATTGATATGGGCTATGAATTGATAACCCATATGAAGATCAGGATATAAGCAAATAGATAGCCCATATTAAAAATGAACCTAATTGATATCCTGATTGGGTTAATATTGAGTGATAGTGCAAATGATGCATATACTCCCTAGCATTATCAGGATATAATGTACTCACCCAAGCATTATTCAAACTCAGAAAAATCCTCAACAGTTGATGAACACTGGAGTAGTAGGATAAAATTTTGAATAAGCACACCCAACTAAACCAAATTACACATATTTCAAACTAAACCAAACTGAAATTTTCAAACTAATTTCAAACTAATTACACATATTTCAAAGTTTGCAAAATGAAAAAACATGATTTTCAAACTAAACCAAACTGATTTGTCCATGTTTTTTTTGCAAAATGAAATTAGATTCAAACTAAACCAAAGATTTCAGTTGCTCATTTCAGTTGGTATACACAAACTCACCAAAGATTCACCAATTCTCTCAAACTCACCAAGGGTTGAGGTGAAGAGGACGCGATGAAGATAGAAGCACTGCAATGTGAGGATAAAGTAAAGAAAAAAATGCGAGGGTGACATAAATTAAAAGAAAAAGAATTGAGGAGAAGATGAAGATCTTGAGGAGAAGAGGAAGAGCTCACCAATCCTCTTGATGCGCTTGCACTTCTTGCTGTTCTTCGTAGAAGCTGGAGAGGTAGAAGAGGGTGCTCTTCTTGCTGTTTTTCGTAGAAGCTGGAGGAGGTAGAAGATGGCGATGATGGTGATGATGGGGGAGGTAGAAGCTTGCTCATGGCACGAAAAATGTGATGAGATCAAAATTTCCATTTCCCTCTCAATGTGATGTGATCTAATCCCTTTCCCTCCCAACTGCGATCAGCTGCAAAAGAAAATTTTGAATTTCAAAATTTAAAATACAAATTGATTTGATTTCTTATCTTATCCAATATCTCATATCTCAATTTATCATACCCCATATACAAAAGCTATCTATATAAACAACACACCCAATTACACATAACCAAATTCTCTTATCCATTATCTCTTATCCATTATCTCTTATCCATTCTCATATCCACATCCACATACAACAATACACATAACCAATATCTATTATCCAATTTCTCTTATCCAAAAACCCATGATAACATCCCTGTTTTATAATATAGATATACTAGTCATAACCCGTGCCCGCGGGCACGGTTCAATTAAGATTTTCCCCCGCAAAATTTTTGTTCCCCAAAAAATTATTTCCACGGTCAAAATTGCGCGAAACAACAAATTTACGTAAAAATATTTAGCGACATGACGCATTCGGCATGGAACAACAAATTCGGCGCGAGCGCCTTCGGCGCGATTTTCCCCCGCAAAATTTTTGTTCACCAAAAAATTATTTCCACGGTCAAAATTGCGCGAAACAATAAATTTGCGTAAAAATATTTAGCGACATGACGCATTCGGCATGGAACAACAAATTCGGCGCGGAACAATAAATTAGTGTAAAAAAATTTAGTGGGCGCCTTCGGCGCGGAACAACAAATTAGTTTAAAAAAATTTAGCGCGCGGGCGCCTTCGACGCCATTTAAGATATTCCCCCCCTCACCATCTTTGTTCCTCCAAAAATTTAGCTCATCTTTATTTCCTACCAAAAAGCCTAGTTCAGACCAAAATTTAGTACACTTCAAATTTAGTTCTGCTCCAAAATTTTAGGGTTCTCCTGACCAAATTTTCACTTTCCAAAAGTTTTTGTTCTCCCAAAATTTAGTTTTTTCCAAGAATTTAGTACCCTTAAAAATTGATAGTCAAAATTTTTCCCCATCATTGCTTGAATCCCCTAATTTTATACGAACAACAATTATTAAAGCACAATAATTGTTATTTAATTTCCCCACCAATTTCTGTCCCCTAAAATTTAGTCCCCCAAAAAATTTAGTCCCCAAATATGTTTTCAGTATGAGACAATATTCCTTCAATTCCACATACTTGGTTTAGCTGCTTGCTAGCAAAATCTTGACACTTACAGTTTTTGGCACCAATCTACAGGTATGAATTTTTATGTATGCGTACATTGGCAAGCTACATATCTAATGCACAAATTTGTTTGTTCCAACCTTTTAGGTAAGTACTTTGCAGGGAAATTTTTTTGTGCTTGTTCTGAAGAAACACTTGTATCACTCTAGAGTTTTTGATACCACTACAAATTTTACTTGGAAATATGGGAATTTACTTGGTTTAACTTCACCAATTTAATTGGTAAAATTTTTTGGGGTTTGTTCTGGGGAAACACTTGTTTCACTCTGCAGTTTTAGGTGTCACTCTAAAATTTTGCTTGGAAATTTGGAAAATTTTACTGATATGATCTTGAAGGTAATGTTAAATCTACTGTTTTTGACAAATCTTGAAGGAAAGTTGCTAGCATGATTTTGATCTTGATTATTGCTTAGTAAATTTTTGCTTGATTTGCTGGCATGATTTTGATGTCATGTACCAAATATGGAATTATATGAAATTAGCTGGAGTCCATAATGAAGCCATCGTTTTTGTATCAAATTTTTATATGGAGACATTAGCTTGAGTACATAGCAAATCTGCATGTATAGTTTTTTATTTATATGGAGAAATGTTTTTGTGCATATGGTTTAATTTTGCTTGAACTGCACTTTTTGTTTGGTATCAAATGTAGAGTACTTAGCAACCACAGAGTTTTGATATCAAATCTAAAGTACATAGCAAATCAATAGTTTTTTGTATCCAGAATTTTAGTATACAGAGTTCTTTTTATGTATCAATCTACAAAGTTCTTGTGGTACCAAATACGGAGTACATAACAAAAGGTATGAATTTTTTATGTATCACTCAAACCAACATGTACATGTCCAACTTACCTAACAATCTACAGCTTACATAACAATTTGCAGCTTAAATTACATGTGAGTACAATATACCTTGCTTGGTTTCTATAAATGCAACAATTGGTTATCAAACAAACTTCTATGTATGTTCTTCCTAGTTCTGCACTCAACATACAAAATATTGATCAAGTTAGTAGTCCAGCTGCTCGGCAGCCCTTATAACACTTGGAACATGATCCCACTCAGCATCCCAAGTTGTGAAATGAGTATGGCCGAGTTAACAGGCCTTGAGCAACCTGCAGCAACAAAACAAAGCAATCTGAATTCATAAATATACCTGATGGAAGTAGCAAATGAATTCATAAAGCAATCTGAACAAAACAAAGATCGTGCCCAGCACATACATGAACTTGTTGAATAGAAGCAGCAAATGAATTCATAAAGATAGAAGTAGCAAATGAATTCATAAAGGAAGTACCTGATGGTTCAATGTACCCATTTCTGTTAGACGTACCAAAGCAATCTGCATTTCTGGGAACCCTCTTCCGAATACATAGAAACCAAAATTAAAGAATGACTGTAACCATAATTCCATCCTATATGATAATAAAGCATTCATGCATTGAGTACACGTGTATCTGATCAACAACTTAATATTTATAAATCAATACGGAAGTGAGAAACTCGAAATACACAGAATCAATTTTGTTGACAACTAAGCAAAAGAATAGCTCAGACAGTACTGACCCTCTGATCTTGAGTAGATATCGCCTCCTGTCCGGCTTTAACAACCAAATGACATGCACCATATGGTAATACTTAACAGTAAACACATTCTATTTTCATCTTATGGGGGTGTCATGTTGTTGTTATTAATGTCATTTGATCACTCTTTTTCAGTTCATTTATTGCAGTCTCCCGCAGAAATAATAGCCAATCTAGAAATATAAACTCTCAACCGCATACATCCAGTTGCCTTAACCATTTCTTGAGCTGCATTTGGTTTATAACTATCAACTCATAAAACTCTACATCAGGCATGCTCACTAACCCAAAACATTAGCATACTAAAAGACCAGGATCTTGGGTGAATAGACAATATCCTGGCATGCTCACTAACCCAAACTAAAAGACCAAGAACTGGACCTTTCCTCTATTTTTTTGTCCACCTACACCCAGCTTCAAGAAAAATTTATTTTTATTTCTCAAAATAATCTTTGCTAACTAAATATAGCATTAATGGTAGCATAGACTATGTCATGTTGATTCTTGCCATTTTCGGGGAAAAGAATAAAACAATTTACCATTTTAATATCAAAGCATGAAATTTGAGTCCCCGAGGAAGCATACATTACATCTTCATTCACTGAAATACATCCTTCAAATTCATTGAATATAACTGGTTTCTTCCAAATATAACTGAAAGATAGAATAAATCGAAAACCAATCATTAACAATTTTGAGTTTACAATCTTGAGAAGTATCAGCAGTGTAAGAATTTTAAAAATATTGCCATCTTTCAATCAGTATAACAAATCAGTCTATGCATGTTAGCTTCATTGCCTAAAAGCATTATATATGTTAAAAGACGACATGTTTGAAATGTTATCATGTATCAAAATTATGGAGAATATATGTTAAAAGACGATATGTTAGCATTCAATCTTGTTGCTTGGATAAATGATGCCATTTACATAGATGGGTCTGTAACTTCTATTAAAAACAATGATTACAGAGGGGTTGATCCTCAATTTCTAAGACATGCAAAGGATCCAAGCTCTCTATGGGGTAGATTTTATTAGATTTTAGTCACCTAATGACGCATGAACTTGCTGTAGAAGTAAAAATTAGTATCATTTCTTGGAAAACTGACTGCCTCATAGAAAATTTGAACTCCCTGTTGCAAGTTTGTCCTGTTGATTTACAAACTTTCAGAAATTAGATTTCCATAAAGATTACTGGGAATCTGATTAACTGATGTCCTGAAAGAATCATATATTGCTTTTAAGACTATTGACACAGCCACGAAAGGTATATCCAATCCAATGACCACCGCAAGAACAACAGCAGCAGGAGTAAGAAGATCACAAAGATGATGGAATTAGACAATTACTCCTCATGCTTAATCTCCCCATGATTACTCCCCATGCTTAAAGAAACCTGTTATACTTACTCCCCATGCTTAAAGAAATATCTAATATTAGAGAGTGCCTACACTACAAATTTTCTCTATGAATTAGACAATCAAGTTCCTCTCAATTTCTCACCTTGCCGCGATACCAAGGAAGCTTGTCCTCCTGTCCATGGTGATGCAAGTCACATAGTCCAACCACATTACAAATATCTGCAATTTGAATCATATAGTCACACAAATTTAATTTCTTTATAATATCTGTTTATATCAAAATTATCTGACCACGAACAATTAGATATGGAGAATGTTTGAAAACATGATACTTCATGGGTGGCACTTACAAATGGGCAGTGATGATCCATGTGCAGAATCATGCTCTCACTTTAGGATTTTGTAATCCTGTATAAAAGTATACCAATGACCAATCTGTTTGTATAAAAGCATATCCATATGCAGAATATTATAACTTTAGGATTTTGTAAGCTCTAGAATACAAACAAAATATTATAACTGTAAGATTTTTGTGCAGCATACCAACTTTAGAATATACCAAGCTCTCACTTTAGGATTTTGTAAGCATGTATAATATCTGTTTGTATAAAAAGCATATCCATGTGCAAAATCATGCTCTTACAAAAGGGTTATTTATTCTTTTATACAAAATACTTCAGATATGGGGTAAGTATGGTAGGCCACTTCCAAAGCAAAAAAATGTTTGAAAAACTTTAAAGAAATGTACATATGGGAAAATGAGTTTAGATCAGTAATGAACCAATGTATTTGTGCTTCCACCTACCTTGCAGTGCCATGTGCTTCCACCTAACTTGATTCCATATAGATTTAATTATATAGTCATACGAACCTTCGAACTAAGCCCACCATTAGCATGCATTCTCCACTTCTTGTTGCTCCATTCTGGGATATATAATAGTTCTTACATCACTACTCTCTGTCAATTTTCTCCTTTTTAAGTAAACCAATTGGTAAGAAGACAACTTATGCAAGAAGAGAATTAATGAGGTCAAAAGAACTGAAGCGAATAAAGATAGGATTTGATTGTTAACACCTAGTCTACGGTTGCAAAACTTGAGCATATGATGTTTCCTTGGTCCATGCTAAGAAGCAGGAAAAAGCATGGTTGATGACTTCAGGCAGCACTCCATCCTGTGACAATAAACAAATGATTTGGCCAAGGACAACCAATCTTTTACAGGATTTGGCACTTGTATCAAATCCAGATTACTGATACTCAATCAGAAAACTGGGTGGCCATACACCACCTGTAAGTACGGAGAGAAAGGGAACTAAGCCTAACATTTGATGGTCAAGCAACAATGTCCAAGTAATAATGTCCAATTGATATGGTCATTAGAATTCCATTAATAAATTTCCAAACTGAGCATGCATTCATCCTGCAGGCAAAAAGAAAGAAGAAAGTCCACACAAACTGAAATAATATTGCAACATAAGCACAATTATAGGTAGCTAGTAAAATAATATTTGTAGACTTTAAAGTCAATTTAATCAAAATAATACAACCCATTACAAATTATTTAAAAACGCACACCAAAACCATATCATCAATAGAGCAGGTGGGAGATCTAACAACCCCATTAGCTGGAGTCAAAAAGCAAGATCTCTACCCCAAATGCAGATATGTTATGTAATAAAATTCACAAAGTTGTTGGGACCTCGCATGTGAAAACCCAACAACTGAAATAAAATTCACAAAGTCTCCTTGTGAACCTGCAAATGAAGCAACATAACCAAAAAAAATACGGATACTAAAATCCACAAAAATTAGATCGACATCACTTCCCAAATAACACAAAGAAGGAAATAAAAATCCAAAAGACCACACAAACTTTTTGCATGGATATTAATAAAAATTTTCCTTCTTCTACAAAGGATATAGTCGTACTCAGTGATTTTTTGAAGGGAGTTTTCCCCAAATCATAGTTTCAACCAAAATAGTACTTAAGGCAACATATTTTTACATCGACTTATAATAATATCACACAACCTAAACTATATGCCAAAAGAAAACACCCTTAACTATGAACAAATATACACAAAAATACATTTTGGTTTGAACAACCATGCAGTCCAATTTCAAAAACACCATCTCTCACACCGGCATTTAAAACCAACAAAATTTACATCTGAAGCTAGGGCCGTGTGTCCTGAAAATTAAAAATAAAATCATAGCTTAGAATAGAAAAATTAGAAACGAAGAAATATCTAATTACTTTGTACAACTCACTTTTATTACCTTCATCGTGTTTAAGCAGAAAACCTTTTCATCATCACATTATAAAAAGATGATGTGTCAAGCTCAATCCAAAGTGGAGAGTTAATGGGATGAGCAATAACCTAGATAAATTAAGAACATAAAATTCCTAGAAAAATTAATATATATTTGAAAATATGGAAAATTTTAAATTTATACATTTATTTACCTTTTTTCGTTGGAGTGGTGGCTGTCGTGCTTTCTGGAACCAAGCAAGCTCGGCAAGAACCATCTTCCACTTCTATAACAAAAAAGGTATTTGGATGGTCAATGAAGAGGATATTTTGAAAAACAAAATCTAAGATTTTTATATTACCTCGGAAAAGAAGATTGCTTTGTCTTCAATGTGACTCGTCGCCGTTGCTTGTAAAGTTCTTTTAGCAATTTGCTGGAAATAATAATAATAATAAACAGTCACTAATTTTTAAGTTCAAAATGGGAATGTTTGTAACGGTATGCATACCTTATCAAAACAAAATCCGATATAACCCCGTAGCCTGACATTTATGTGATTATTTTGAAGTAACAGAACCTGTGAGAAGAAAAATGTTAATGCAAACATAGTATATTAAAAATATAATGTAGAATTATGATAAGAAACTTACAGTTTTTGCCAAATCTGCATCATCATCTATCTATATAAAAATACAAACCATATTTTATCAAACAATGCATACCGAAAACAATTAAGTCATGCAATGAAATGTAGTAAAGGAAAAAATTTCTTACCCTGCCATATATGGTAATGTGGGTCCACATTTTAAAGCTTGGTAACGTATGATAATGCTATACCTGCATGTTAGACAACAATCGATAATAATTTTTTAAAAGATCATTTAAACAAATAATATAAATAAAACAATGTAAAGAAAGAGAGTTAAAAAACTTACATACAATTTTTATCATACATTGGAAATCATAGCAGAACTTCTGGGTAAACGATGTTTATTGTGTTATTTATGTTGGGCTGAAGAAGGACACATACACGATCAAAAGATGTGCACCTTGAAAGTGCAACATAAAGATGTCCATGACTGAAAACTGGGGTCCGCAAATCAACTCCAACGAATTTTACAGATTGTCCTTGGGCTTTATTAATCGTCATAGCATATGTCACACGGACAGGAAACTGCCTTCTTGTCATATGAAAAGGTAATTCTGTAGCCGATGGTGACAAAGATATTCTTGGAATAAACACAAAACAACCGGCTTTATCCCCATTTAAAATTTGAGCTTCAATGACACGTGATGCACATCTGACAACCATCAATCGAGTGCCATTGCAGAGCCCGTCTTTTGGTGCAATATTTCGTAATAAAATAATAGGACAACCAACCTTAAGCTCAAGTGTAAATTGTGGCAACCCAGGAGGATCCAAAGAGTTTATGTACTCAGTTGGATATTTATTCATAATGGTTGGATCGGTTTCATCATTTTCAGAAAAACTGTCTGCAGTTTGATACGTAATCTTCTGTCCCGGAAAAATGTTTAATGCAGCAGCATTTATAAAAGTAACATCATCATTCCGTGCAGAAAGAATTATTCGTTCAGTAAGGTATGCCGAAGTCACGGCACCCTCAATATCAAGCTGCGGATAAATTCGAAGTATTAACTCGTTTAAATCCTTGCACATGAATATGTTAGAAGGAAGTTCTACCACTTTGTAGGATTTGTCCCAACCTAATACATATAGATATAATTTTAGTGAAGGAATGGCTAAGATAAAAATAGTAAGTAAAATTAAATTAGGCATGAAATAAAATACCTCCAAAATAAATTTTGCAAAATTTGCATTCTCAACCGATGAGTTATTTAACCTTATATTTTGATCCAAGATCAAAACTTGTACAGAGCACCATAATAAAGATCGTCTCAATGAGGCACCAACAATTTCTTCTCGAACCCCCTTTGGTATGACGGGCAAGATTTGTCGGAAATCCCCACCAAGAACAACAGTAATACCACCAAATGCTCTGGGGTTATCACACATATCTTGTAACGATCGATCCACTGCCTCAACACAGTGCCGATGTTGCATAGGTACTTCATCCCATATTATAAGTTTTGCTTTTCTGAATAATTGAGCTTGCATGGATTGCTTGCTAAAATTACAAATTGAAGTATCATGCACATCTAACGGGATACGAAATGTGGAATGTGCAGTCCGACCTCCGCTAAGTAGCAATGATGCAATACCAGAAGACGCGACGGTGATAACTATATTTCCAAGACTACGCAACATTGTTGCTATTGCATTGTACAAAAAAGTCTTTCCAGTTCCAGCACCACCGCTCAAGAAGAATGTAGTACCTTTATTTTCAAATACTGATGAAGTAATTGCTGAATAAGCATTGCGTTGTGCATCATTGAGGCAATCAATGTCTTTTTGTGCATCCAATTGTTTCGCTTTATTTATAAGTTCTTGATGTTCATGCAACAATCTATTGCCAACAATTTCATTCCAATCTCCAGCAGAAAGTGGCATTGGTGGAAAGTCGGATAGACACTTACCGTACTCCTCAAGCAATTCATTGATAAGGAATAATCCATAATCTTCAAGTTGGCCTTGAGTTGGGGTAGAAATTGCAAATAAAGTTTGCAATTTATGTGGAAGATCATCGCAAATGTGCATTGAAAATTCATTCCATAATGCACGGGGGTCGATCGGCACACATTCGATAAGAATAATACAAAACAGTCTTCGTAATTGATATCCTGTTTTCATAATTGAAGCCTCGGCAAGACATTGTCTCCACTCGGAATCATCTTCAAGAAGACCTCTTGCAATACATGTTGCTTTGAATGTAGGGTACTCGATCGAATTGAATGTGCGTAAATTTTCCCACGATGTTGGCCCTTTAACAACTGTTAGTAGCAACCGTAGATAAAATCTCTCACCAGAATTAGGGGAGGCAAAATACATTCTGCCAATGGCATATCCAGATTGTCTTGGAGTCCAGACCTTTGTTGACGAATGCCACACAAACTTTTGGGGAAATTCTTGATATGTGAGATCATGCGCAGACTCATGTAAAGCACAACATGTAAAAAATTCAGTCAAAGTTGTCTTATCATTTTCAGCCCTAGACCTTATTGCATCTACATCTTCATCTGGATCAAAAATAACACGGTGTTGCCCTGGTAAATGAAGTATCAATCTTTGAACTGACGGAAACTCTTGATGCAAAGGATGCTCGAATATTCGCCAGGCAGCCTCAGGTGGTCCAATATATCTTGCATCAAGGTATTGTTGGATCTCATTTACTGCGCCCAATACCATTGTGGTCCGATCATGACCTTTATAAATATACTTATGAATGTACTTCACACATCTTACCCCGGCACAAACTTCGACATTAATGTGGCAGTTAAAGCGCCTTGAGAGATACCTGTTGTGCGGCACAACATCTCGGTTATCAACCTGATGCCCCCTTACAGTATATAGATGCCCATTACTACGACGACGGTAAATAGGATATCCATCACGATCCAAGGTTGTTGCTTCTGCATAATTTCGAGGGTATTTCTTAGTACACTTACCATTTTCCATGCATGAGGCATTTGGATTCCGAGCACCACATGGTCCATGTACCATACATTTTGACACAGTATCGAATAATGCAGGATCTTGAGCAGGATCAGGAAATTCAGCACATACAATTCTATCCACTTGATCACATGTATGAATCTTATCGGGTCCACGAAGAAAGAAAAGAGCATGCATATGTGGAAGACCCCGTTTCTGAAATTCAATTGTAAATACATGTGCTACTTTCTTTCCAAATACATTATTGCCATCAATCTCCTTCATCAAAGCCTTTCTTTTTAACTCAAATACACGTGCGACTAAATCTGGACGGTCGGTAGCCTTTTGATTGGGCAGTAGAGCCGAAGTAATTTCAGGCCACTATGGATTTGCGGTCATGGTAAGAAAAATATCCGGGTGCTGGTTATAACGTGTGATAGCCATCGAGTCTTGAAATATTTCAAACATGTGACGTGCACTGCCAGTGAAAGAGGAAGGAAGTATCATGCGCTGTCCAATTTGGTCGCATCTGGCATATGCATCGATATCTGCAAGACCCTGATAGAGCTCTGAGCGGAGTTTTCGTTGATTAAGTTTGATGAATGTCAAACGATGTTGCTCAATTGCTGCCCAAGCATCAACTATGAACTCCTGAAATAACTTTCCCGCTCTCAAAATTGAAGAATACTCGTTCTGTCTTTCAAACAGACGGTAGCTATAAAACTCACACATAGTCAGGCGTCTACTTGATGCTATGTTTTGAACTGGATCCCACTGCTTCAACTCAGGTTCCCATCCAAGCTGACCATCAGGAAATAATAAGACGTAGTGTAATGGTAAGTATGCAGGATGAGTCTCATTGATTTGCATTAATTGATGATTTCCTCGAAGATGTAAAACTATATCTCGCATCCCGGAAGGTCGATAGCCATCGCCAGGTAAAATAACCGCAATCTCATCTACGGTTGGGAGGTTATAACGGCGACGATCCTTGTTTGAATTGTAATGCAGATATACAGGAAGATCATGACCACATGAATCTGCTTGAGATAAAACAGAATATGCCTGACAATATAGTTTGATGAATGGATTTATGCCCGATAAACAATTTTGAATAATTTGTAAAACATCCTTGCTCAAATGTGGATTTCTATTACTTCGGAACTCCATAGCAGCATCCGGATCATATATGTAAAGTTGACAATAACTTGCTGTTTAATCCGGTTGGGGCAGAAGTGATCCTGTTCGATGGCGTAATTCCCCATGAATAGTAAATATGTTTGGGCCTCTGCCAGCAATCAATCTTTGATCCATTGTCACACCAAGGCTGGTAAATGCATTAGCTGCATTATACTCCCGAGTATACATTCGAAATGATTTTGATGCCTCACTGTCACCATCATATAATTCTCTAAGTGCTGGAGGAGGTTCATTAAGTTTCGGCAATTTTACTTTTCCTTGCAAACAACATGTTCCAAAAAGATGTGTTCTCAAAGTTGACTTCGACAACTGTTCATCCAACCAGTGTAAGGCTGAACAATGAGGGCATGGAACGTTCATTAATCCAAGATGGTGCCGACCAAAATCAACCTGAGTTGGTGGACCAGAGCCATGCTGAGTTGACCGACATCGAAAGATCGAGGATGAGCCAGCGTCTTCTTGTTCAACTGGAGAAGTTGTTAATCCAGGTGTTATTTGAGGTATACACATAGGAGTCATATATCGAGATATGTTTCGTTGAGCTTTTTCTCGTTCTGTCCTGTGACATTGAGCTAAACACCTAGCCAAAATAAAACCATAATAATTAAATAAAATTAATTTACATTAAAGAAGAGGAGCTCTTATGAATAATAACCTGGCAGATGGTTCATCATCTTCAGCACATATCGTAGCGTTGTGCGAGGCTGAGACCTCATCTACATGTTCAACGGGAGAAGTTGGTATTGCATATGTGCTTTGAGGCATGTCGAGTACACTGGTAGGAGTCATATATCGAGATGTGTTTGCTTGTATTTGTTCTCGTTCTCTCCTTTTGCGTTGAGCTAAAGCCCTATACAAATTTAAATAGAAAAATAAACACAACTAAAATACATGGCATGGTGAAAAGGTTTTATGTACAGTCGGGTTGATAATGACCTGACAGATGGTCCAGGAACTTGCCCGGAGATCATAGCGTTACGCGAGGCCGAGACAGCATCTTCTTGTTCAACCGGAGAAGTTGTCACGGCTGGTGTTATGTGAGGTATATCAAGGACACCGTCAGAAGGCAGAGCATGAGATATGTTTCGTTGTTCATGTTCTCGTTCTCTCCTTTTGCGTTGAGCTAAAGCCCTATACAAATTTAAACAGAAAAATAAACACAACTATAGTACATGGCATGGTGAAAAGGTTTTATGTACAGTCGGGTTGATAATGACCTGACAGATGGTCCAGGAACTTATCCAGAAATCATAACGTTACGCGAGGCCGAGACAGCATCTTCTTGTTCAACCGGAGAAGTTGTCACGGCTGGTGTTATGTGAGGTATATCAAGGACACCGTCAGAAGGCAGAGCGTGAGATATGTTTCGTTGTTCATGTTCTCGTTCTCTCCTTTTTCGTTGAGCTAAAGCCCTATACAAATTTAAACAGAAAAATAAACACAACTACAATACATGGCTTGGTGAAAAGGTTTTATGTACAGTCGGGTTGATAATGACCTGACAGATGGTCCAGGAACTTGTCCAGAAATCATAACGTTACGCGAGGCCGAGACAGCATCTTCTTGTTCAACCGGAGAAGTTGTCACGGCTGGTGTTATGTGAGGTATATCAAGGACACCGTCAGAAGGCAGAGCGTGAGATATGTTTCGTTGTTCCTGTTCTCGTTCTCTCTTTTTTTGTTGAGCTAAAGCCCTATACAAATTTAAACAGAAAAATAAACACAACTACAATACATGGCTTGGTGAAAAGGTTTTATGTACAGTCGGGTTGATAATGACCTGACAGATGGTCCAGGAACTTGTTCAGAAATCATATCGTTACGCGAGGCCGAGACAGCATCTTCTTGTTCAACCGGAGAAATTGTCACGGCTGGTGTTATGTGAGGTATATCAAGGACACCGTCAAAAGGCAGAGCGTGAGATATGTTTCGTTGTTCATGTTCTCGTGCTCTCCTTTTGCGTTGAGCTAAAGCCCTATCCAAATTTAAACACAAAAATAAACACTACTAAAATACATGGCTTGGTGAAAAGGTTTTATGTACAGTCGGGTTGATAATAACCTGACAGATGGTCCAGGAACTTGTCCGGAAATCATATCGTTACGCGAGGATGAGACAGCATGTTCTTGTTCAACCGGAGAAGTTGTCATGGCTGGTGTTATGTGAGGTATATCAAGTACACCGTCAGAAGGCAGAGCGTGAGACATGTTACGTTGTTCTTGTTCTCGTTCTCGTTCTATCCTACTGCGTCGATCTAAAGCCCTATCCAAATTAAGCCCAAACTAATTACAATTAAAATACATTATTAGCGTATATTAGATGTTCATTTTGAGAATATGGTAGATGTTCAATTAAAATACTCCCATTTACATAATCAAGCTCTTCATTTTTGAAATTAACATTTTGAGATTCAATTGGGTACATGATAATACACAATTAACATGATATCAAGTTTAGCATTAAAAAATTACACATTCATTAGAATCTTTGAATTTTTGCTACTTCTATGTGTCCTGAGAATTTTTGAATATATCTGAATTATCTTAATCCTCAGGACACATATATCTGAATATTTGATTAGGATCACTTGAGAATTTTTGCATTCTAGCATTGCTTCTATGATCCTCAGGACACTTTGAATGGTATCAAAATATCAAACTCACAACATAATTAACAGGATATCAAGTTTAGCATTGCATATATATGAGATTTGTGTATAATGCCAATACCCACAACATAAATCTGATTTGTGCATGAGATTTGTGTATATTGGCATTATACACAACATAAATCTGCCAATATTCATCAAAATCATTTTTGAATCCTGGACTATGCCAATATTTATGTGATATAGCTAACTTAAGAAAAATCACAAAAATCTAGAATATGCCAATATTAATCCTAGACTATGCCAATATAAATCACAGAAATCTCATACACAATCTGAGAATATAAACTGGACTAACCCCAAATAATGCCAATATTCATTAACTGAGAATAATGAATAAACTGATATTAATGCCAATATCCATTTTTGAATCCTGGACAATGCCAATATAAACTGAGAAAAACAATGCCAATAGTCAAGTTTTTGATATGGTTTATAGCAGTTGCACTTTCAGTCAAGTTTCATTCTAATGCAACTGCCATGAATTGGTTTATCTTAAAACTTTCAGTGTATTTTTTTATTGACATATCAAATACATATCCTGATGTATTTTGATATTTTGATACATCATGACTTCAATTCCTATATAATGTAAATAGAAAACAGAATATTCACTTGGTAATGTGAACAACTCACTTGGTGAACATACTTGATTCCTATTTACATGATATTCCTATATAATATGAACATACTCAATTCCTATTTACAGGATATTCCTATTTACTTCACCAATTTTCAATCTTCACCAAGTGAACATACTCAATTCCTATTTACAGGATATTCCTATATAATGTGAAATGTTCCTGTATAATGTGAACATACTCAAGCTTCACCAAGTATAAAAACAATTTTCAATCTTCATACATCATAAAAAACAATTTTCAATCTTCAATCACTCAGTTATCACATATGCTACTGATAATAAAAAATATCAGTAATTATCAAGATTCAATCTTCATACATCATAAAAAATATCTCCAAAAAAATTGAGTATTGTCCTGCAAAAATGAAATTGAGTATGTTTGAGAATTAACTCATAGGAATTGAATGACTAAGGATAATATCTCAAAAATGTGATAAATTTTTGAAAATGAAAAAAACAATACTCAAGCTTTCATTTGCAAACTCATTTCTTAAAATATTCTTTCAATTGCAGTTGCAAACTAATTTTGAATATAAAATTCAGTTTATATTGGGTGTATTGACTGAAATATTCTGTCAATTGCAAACTTAATTTAAAACTCAAATTCAAACTCAAGCTTTCCTAAATTTCAAACTCAAGCTTTGTCCTGTCACTCAAACCCAACATTCAAAATTTAATATATGTCCTGTCTTTCAAATTGGATAGAGCTTCATCACCATAGCAAAAATTTGTTTATAGCAATGAAAAAAGGCAAAGTTCACAAAGCTCACCAATTCACAAAGGATGTGATGAAGCCCTCAAACCCACAAAGCTCACCAAGAGCTTATCAAAATGAAAAATCTTATCAGCTAGCTCCCATCCAATTTCATTTCAAGTATAATCAACAGAATACATAATGCTGGAATTTGAAATCTGCAAAGGACAAAATTCAATAAGCTTATGAAATCAAGTATGTCAAGCATACAATTCATAATTCACATGACACTTGCTCATTTGAATATTAACAGGACAAAATTCACAGGACAACATTCAAAATCCACAATTCAATAAGCATACAAATCATAATATTCACAGGACACTTGCTCATTTGAAATCTTCATGTATAAGCTTATGAAATCAAGTATGTCAAGCATATTCAAAATTTGACCTTGCTCATTTGAAATCAAGTATATATTCAAAATTAAATATATTCAATAAGCAAGTATTCAAAATTTCAGTATATGCAATATTTATATGGTTTATGGCACAATTAATGAGCAAGTAGTCAAAACTGAAATGATTTAATAAGCAAGTATGTAAAATGAGCAAGTATTCAAAATTTTCTCATGGATAACATGACTATCTCTCAACTCATGTTCAATGAGAATGAACAGGTTGTAGCATTTTCAAACTGGAATATATTTTCAATTTTAGTATCTTCAATTTATTCACCCAGTATATTCAATTTCAGTATATGAAAAAAACATAGAGAATTGGTAATATTGAGAAAGTATGGAATTTTGCATATGAAAAAAACAATTTTTTCAAACTCATTTCTTAAAATATTCTTTCAATTGCAATTGCACACTCATTTTGAATATAAAATTCAGTTTATAATCTTCCCACACAAATTTCCCACACAAAGTTCATATAACTCATTCTTGATAGTGTCTTGGTTGAGTCTGAGTAACCAAGACTTGATTGAGTCTGAGTAACCAAGTCTTGGTTACACAATCTTCATATAACACAATCATGACTTGATATGGAAAACATATTATGAAGATTATTTCAACAATCAAGTCCAGGTTATATGAAAATTATGGGTCTTTGGTTACTCAATCAAGTCCAGGTTATATGAGGATTGAGGTTATATATGAAGATTGAAAACATATCCTGAGTTATATGATTATGTCAACACTCCAAGACTTGGTTACTCAGAATATTGGTTACTCAAAAAATTATGAAGAGTAAAAATTTTTGTAAAACATCACTGTTGAAATTTTGTAAAACATCACAATGAAATCCTGTCCCAAACTTAATTTCATTCAAATATCTCAATGAAATTTTGTAAACATCAAGATGATATATTCTCATTGAGTAGATAAATAAAAAATTCAATGTAAGAGGATATGCTAATATTATAGGATATGCTAATATTAGTCCTATACTTTGTGGGTTTCTCAGCATATCCTTTGTGGGTTTCACAGTATATATGATGTTCAAAAATAGATCCTGTCCCAAACTCAGCTCATCATTCAAAAATTTGTTCACTCAATGGAATAACAAAATTCAGGATAAACTGTTTACAAATACAGGATTCTCTATTGTGATAATCTATCTACTCAAAATGATAAAAAAGTTTAGCATGGACAAAAAACATTTCATTCATGCTCATTGCTCAAGCTCAGTTCCCAGTTCATGAAACCTCAATATTCATATCCCAGTTTCTGGATTCATAGGTTGGTTTAAGTATCAAATAAAATTGCAATTCATCAAGCTCATTTTTCAGCAAGCATTTCAGCAATATTTGGGATTGCCCATGCCTAAAAGACTGAAAGCCTATCCATTTTGAAACTATAGGACTAATATTAGCATTTTAGCTTGATGGGTTTAAAAATTTAAGGTAAATCAAAAGAGCTTGATCAATTCATGACTGAAAGCCTATCCATTTTGAAACTATAGGACTAATATTAGCATGGAGCTATTTTCAAAATGGGTTTAAAACTGTAAGAATCAATGTATACCAACTCTTGATTGAAAGATAAAGTTTTAAACCCAACTCTTGACTGAAAGATAAAAATTGACTTAAAGTGCAACTGCCATAACTATAAAGAGAAGAGGAAGTAACTCTCACAAATCAGGTTATTCAACAGGTTATTCATCAAATCACCCTCCCTAAACGAAGAGCATTCATTCTCAACATTTTCTGAGAATGCATATCCTAATTCATAATCTAATAAACCAATTCATTAGTTTATGCATGAATGGATAAATTGGTTTATCCAATTCATGTTGAGAATGTAAATTGGTTTATGAATAAACCAAATTTTCTCAAATTTTCAGTATTTTGCAAGTTGAGAATGTTGACATGGATATATTTAATTTGTCATATTTAATTATATTTAATTTGGCATATTATAGTGGTTATGGCATATTCAGTTTTAATTAGCAAAATTCATAATTTATGAGGTGAGCTAAAGACATTTGAATACCCAAATTTAATTAGCAAGTATTCAAAATTTTGAAAATGGACTGACAATTATATGAGGTGAGCTTGTCATGGTATGCATATCAATTCAAATTCAAATGCATGGTTTAAGTTCAAACTGAAAATTTGAATACTTCAGTTCTGAAATATGCAAGTATTCAAAATTTGAGAATGAATGCATATCAATTCAACTATATGAGGTGAGCTTATCATGGTTTAAGTTAAGTCCTCCCAGTTAAATGAATAATGTAAGTCTTTAATTGACAGGATATCCAAGCCTATCCAAGCCTATACATTGACAGGATATGCATTCATTGACAGTTAGATTTACAAATGAGATTTACATCAAAGTTTCCCTCTAATGTGATATCCAACATATGTAAATTTATAAATGAGATCCAACATGTTGTGATGTAAATGATCAAAGTTGAAATATAAACCAAATTTTCTCAAATTTTCAGTATTTTGCAAGTTGAGAATGTTGACATGGATATATTTAATTTGTCATATTTAATTATATTTAATTTTGCATATTATAGTGGTTATGGCATATTCAGTTTTAATTAGCAAAATTCATAGTTTCTGAGGTGAGCTAAAGACATTTGAATACCCAAATTTAATTAGCAAGTATTCAAAATTTTGAAAATGGACTGAAAATTATATGAGGTGAGCTTGCCATGGTATGCATATCAATTCAAATTCAAATGCATGGTTTAAGTTCAAACTGAAAAATTGGTTATTGATAAGAGGTTATCAGGAATGAAGCTTATCAGGAATTGGATAGTCAATTGGTTATTGGTTATCCTGAAATTCACATTAACATCAAGCATATTGACATGATATCTCATATGTCAATTTTGCAAGACATAGAATGATAAACCAATTTTTGATAAACCAGGTTATCCTGTCAAAAATTTTTGCAAAATGCACCAACTTTTGTAATGTTATCCAAAGGAATTGATAAACCAATTGATAAACCAATTGATATATGCAATATGTTTACCTGTCAATTGTTTACCAAAATTTTTGGTGCAATTGATATATGCAATTTTTGGTACGAAAATTTTATTGCATATGTCAAACATATGTCAAAAATGCACCAATTGATAAACCAATTTTATTGCATATGTCAAACCAATTGACCAATTTTTGCACCAATTTTGCAAGACATTTCAGGATAACCAATGTTTGAATTGACAGGATAACCAATTTTTTTGACATTCACTCTAATATGCTACTTGACATTATCACATATGCTATCACATTCACTCTAATTCACATATGCTATATGCTATCACATATGCTATCACATATCACACATTGACATTATCACATTCACTCAGATTTACATATTATCAACATTCACTCTAATTCACAGGACATTATTCACAGGACATTTTCAGCATATGTGATAACTCAGATTTACATATGAGTTGAAATTAACAGGATATCAACATTTTTGAAGGAAATCTGAGCTGTGATGTTGATCTAACTCTGAGTTGATCATTTATAAATTTATCCAACATCTAACTCTATGTAAATCACAACATCCTTCAACATCACAACTCACAGGACAATCTAAATTAACAGGATATCAACATCACTTCTATGTAAATTTGGCCATATCACAGCATATGTAAATCTGACAATAAAAAATCAGGACAATAAAAAATCACATATGTAAATCTGAGTTTGGAATAGTTTTTGATGTTTGGATGTTTGTATTGATCTATTCTAATAGTTTTTGGATGTTTGTATAGTTCTTCATGTTTGGATGTTTGGAGTTTGGAATAATTATTGGTGAAGATCTATTCTAAACATGTTTCCAAACTCCAAACATGAAGATCTATTCTAATAGTTCAATTGTTTCACAATTCTTCATGTTTGTAAATCTGTTATATGATCAATAATAAACTGAGATATGAATCAAATCCAACATATCTAAACTGAGATAAAAAATCTAAACTGAGATCAAAGTTTATCACAAACTAAACTGAGATCAAATAAGAGATCCAGCATATTTGAAAGGTGATATGAATCAAATATGCTGTAATATATGCTGTTATATGATCATATAATAAATCACATCCAATATATGCTACTTGAAATTTAGGCTACTTGAGATAATGTAAATCTGTTATGCTATATCCAATATATGTTATATGATCAATTTCTCACATCATCATATGATCATATAATATATGCTATATGCTACTTGAAATTTCTCACATCAGCATAAGAACTCACATCCAATATATGTTATATGATCAATTTCTCACATCAGCATATGATCACATATGTAAATCTGAGTTATCACATATGCTACTTGAGATAAAATATGCTACTTGAGATCAATAAAAAATCACATATGCTACTTGAGATCAATAAAAAATCAGGACAATAAAAAATCTATATGCTCCTTGAGATCAAAGTTTATCACAAATCTCCTTCTATGTGAGATAAAAAAGACAATAAAAAATCTCTTATATGATCAATAAAAAATCAGGACAATAAAAAATCAGGACAGTTACCACAATAGTTCTTCATTCATCAATCCAAATTTCAATTTGCAAATTTGCAAATCAAAATAACAGTTCAATTGTTTTTGCAAACATCCAAACATCCATATGCAGAATTTGATAGCTTTGACTTTAAATTCAAAATAGTTGGATGTTTGCAATAGCTCAATTGTGTTTGCAAACATCCAAACATCCATATGCAGAATTTGATAGCTTTGACTTTAAATTCAAAATAGTTGGATGTTTGCAATAGTTCAAACATCAAAAACTGAGGTGAGAAGCTATCACTTTAAATTCAGAATTTGGATATGCAGAACATCAAAACATCAAATTGATGAATGATCAATCCAAACATCCAAACATCAAAAACTATCATACTCAAATTGTTTTTGCAAACATCCAAACATCAAAAACTATTACAAACAAAAACTATAGAATAGATGAATGAAGAACTATTCTGATGAACTTTGTGATAGAAGTGATGTATTGAACAATTTTGGATGTGATTTTTTATTGTCCTTCATTCATCTATTGCAAAACATCCAAACATGAAGAATTGTTGATTGTTTGGAATAACTATACAAACATCCAAACATCCAAACAGGATATCACAAACATGAAGAACTATCATTTTAAATTCAAAATTGGAGTGTATGAACTTGGATTAAATTCAAAATCCTGTCAACTTGACTTAAATTCAAAATCCTACATACACATACTCAAGTTGAACTTGACTTAAATTCAAAACAGGATTTTGATGTACACATACTCAAGTTGAAGTGTAAATCACACTTATGCTTGCAATTATGCTGTTATGATGTCAATATTCTTGTAAATCAAACTTGTACACATACGCAACTTGAATTAATTTGAAGTTATGTTGTCAATATTCTTGTTAGCTATGCAGGTTATCAATTTCAAAATACTCACCTATTGACAGCCCACCTATTTAGTTCTCACATTAAGAATTTCAATTTCAATTTCACCTAATATTTGAAGTTATGCTGGATTGGCAGCATAACCTATTTAGTTCAACCTAAATAGGTTGAAATTTGAAGTTAGGCAAAAAATTGAATATATCTGAAAAGATAAAAAAACCATATGCTAAATCTGAAGAGAACTGATTATACAAAACCAAGTAGCTGAAAACATATAGCTGAAAAGAGCATGAAAAAAACCAAATGATAAAAAAACCAAATGCTACATCATAGAGCTGAAGAGAGCTGACAAAAAAATGAAGAAAAACATAAAAGAGAGCTACATCATAGTCATCTTAGCAATATTGAATTCAATATTTGCTAGTCATATTAGTCATCTTAGCAATTCAATATTTCAGTCATGCTATCAAAAAAATACCAATCTCTAAAATTCCATACATGATAGCTCTTCATCTTGATTTTAAACTCTTCATATGCTTGGAATACGCTCAATCAATAAATACACTCAGCAATCTCCAGAAATAAATACACTCAATCAATTTTAAAATGAGAAATTGGTTTTAATAATCTCATTTTATTCAGTATAAGCTTGGAATGCATTGTCATGTTATTAGCAATCTCAATCAAGTGATGGTTTCAAAATGGATGGGGCTGCAATGAACTAAAAAGTGATGGTTTCAAAATTGATAGCAATCTCAAACTGAAAATACACTCTGCAATGAACTCAGCAACTCTCACATTCAGTAATCTCAGTTGCAAGATTAGCATTGTCCTGTTATTAGCAATGCATATGAAGATTAGCATATGAAGCTAACATGACAATGCTATTAGCAATGCATTGTCCTGCTAATAGGTTCAAAATGGATAAGAGTTGTCCCACAAATAAAAGGTTCAAATTTCATTTTTGGGTTTCAAAATCAATTTCCAAGGATTACATCCAAGTCCAGCTCAATTTCAAAATAGCTTGCTGAAAAATGGATATAATGAAATTGACAGCACATGTAAACCAAGTTCAGTACATCAAGCTTGATAAGTTTTGGCTGAAGGAAAGTGTAAAAAAATTTGGTGTATGTTCAATAATACAAAACAGTGTGCTGCAAATTAATCAACAACAAAGCTTGATGTCTTTTCAATAATACCTTGGCTTGAAAGCTTGATGTATTTTCAAAGCAAAGTGGTGGGGTCTTCAGATTTTTGCAAAAGATTCCTGCAGATATTTAAACCAAACTCATGTAATTGCTATTGATTGTTCATGTAAATACATGTGCAATTTTGAAGTATCAGTTCATGTATTTCAGTATTCATTGATTGTGCAATACATGTGATGCTTCAAGTATTAAATTTGCTAAATCCATGATATTATCAGTAGCAAGCAGGAAAATTGACAAAATTCAAAAAAATTTGTATATTTGCAAAATCCATGATATTCTCACCTATCTTGAATGGTGGTTTTCATGCAAAATATATCTACTTCATATATCCATGTTGAATGTTGGTTTTCATGCAAAATATTCTCACCTATCTTGAATGTTGGTATATGAATGATATTAAAAACATATACAAAAATATATAAGAGTGATATTAAAAATTTCATTGCAACTTCATATGCAGAGCTTCCCACTTGGCTATATCTTTCAACATAGACTTTCAACATGGATCTTCCCACTTGGCCATTTGATTTTTTTTTCAGCAAGCTCAATTTTTTCAGCAATCTTGGAATCTTGGAAGTTGCACTGAAAATTATACATGAAAGCTAAATGAAAATTACACCCAAGTGCACTGAAAATTACACCTAATTACCAATTCATCAAGCTTGAGATATTGGCCCCCTCTTCAATTGCATTAATATATTTTTGAATATCTCAATTTATTAATTACACCCAAAAATATATCAAGCTTGATGTTTATATGAATTACTGATAATCTATTAATATAAGTTCAGGACATAATATATCAAGCTAAGATTGTTCAGGACATAATATACCCTATTTTGGATTAATATATTTTTGAATCCAATTGCATTATATCCAGTTTGATATATTGGAAGTTGCTATCTCCTTGCAGCAATCTCAAACTAATACAAAGTGATGGTTTCAAAATTGATAGCAATCTCAAATATACCCAATATACCTCCAATATACCCAATATACCCAATATACCCAACTTTGTATTAGCAACTTTCATAATATACCCAATTTTGTAATGCTATCTCCTTGCATTATATCCAGTTTGGTATATTATATCCTGTCAAGAGCACTCCCATTGCAGCAATATCCAGTTTGACATAATCCAATTGCATTATATAAGCAGAGCACCCTTATCATGCTTATCAAGTTTACATGCGCTATTATATGTATAATATATCAAGCTTATCAAGTTTACATGTAAATTGTTCACTTCCAAGATTGTTCAGGACATAAGCTTGATAAGTTTGATGGATATAATGGAAGTTGCTATTAAGCTTATCAAACTTATCAAGCTAAGATTGTTCAGGACATAATATACCCAATGTTACATCCAATTGCATTAATATATTTTTGAATATCTCAATTTCTCATTAACATATAAATATCTCAATTGCACTGAAAAATTGAATATATAGTTTGCATAAACTCAAAAATATAAATATCACACTCAATTAGATATGAAATATATATTCAATGTAAATATATTTTTGAATATCTCATTTCTTATTAACATATAAATATCTCAATTGCAGTAATATATTTTTGAATATCTCAATTGCACTGAAAAATTGAAAAAATATAAATATCACACCCAATGTAAACTGGGACTTGAACATATATTCAAACATATCTTGAACATCACACCCAATTGAAAATATATGTAATGCAAACTATGCAAACTATTTACTTTTGAGTTCCAAACTATATTCAAGTTCCAAAATCTTGATACCCAAAATACGTATGGAGAATACAAAAATATCAATAGGATTGACAGTTGCAAATATAGAAAACCACATGATTGACAAAAGTCAATTCTCTCAAACTCAAAACTCACCAACTGCCAACAAAACTCACCAAGGGTTGAAGTGGAGAGGAAGGGATGAAGCTGTCAAACCCACAAAGCTCACAAAGGTTGGCAAAGAGCTGCAATGGGAGTGCTCTGCTTGATGAGGGTGAAATAAAGTAAAAGGAAAAAAATTAAGGAGAAGAGGAAGAGCTAACCGAGGTAGAAGATAAGGGTGCTTGCTCTTCTTGATGAGCTTTCTCTGCGTGATAATAGAGGTAGAAGAAGATGGCGAGGAGCTCCGTTGAGCTGATTGATGGCTGGCAAATTTTTCGTTGAGCTGCAAGCGTTGCAAATTTTCCTGCAGCGTTCGTGATAATGTGAACTTGAGCTTAGGCGCCAAATGTGATTTGACCAAAAAAACTTTCCCTCCGATTTGTGATGGGAGCAAAACTTTCCCTCTATTCACGGAAATTTTGATTTCAAATTTTTTTTCTTAGGCTCTGAAATGATTTGATTTGATTTGAAGAAAATGATTTCTTATATCCAATATCTCATAACTCAATTTCTCATACCCTATATACAATCTATATAAACATCACACCCAATTACACATAACAAAAACCAAATTCTCTTATCCAATATCTCTTATCCATTATCTCTTAAACAAAATCTCTTATACAACAATACACATATCCACATACAACAATACACATAACCAATATCTCTTATCCAAATTCTCTTATCCAAAAACCCATGATAACATCCCTGTTTTATAATATAGATATATAGATATATATATATATATATATATATATATGATACCACATTTTACACGTATCATTCTTTCATCTATTTAATTATTTAGGACAATATTTTTGTCCCACCCAGCCAGTTATCTCCTTATCCTCGCCCTATCTGAACCCGTTCTTTCCGATCTTGTTTCGATCTTGTTTCGTTACGCTATTTAATCTTGGTTTTCTCTCTTGCTTAGTCACCTTACTAGTGCTTGCCGTTGCTTATGTCAACTTTGTTGAATATTGGACTCCCCGGATTTGGTTTTGGATGATGAGCAAACATAAATAATTCATGAACTAACAATTTGTGAGCGCAGTATTGGAGATCGTCGCCAATTTCACGAGAATATTCAAAGCGACATCTCAACACTTCCAAAAGCTTGTATTCATGCCTAAAGCTTCGTTGAAGCTCTTGCGCTGTTTTGGAAGTTATGAAGATTCAATCGAAGCTCTCGAAGACCGTTTATTAAGGTTTTATTTATAGTCTTTTAGTCTCGATTGATAGAATGTTAAGCCTTGAGTATATCTTACGTTTCTATCTTCATTACGCTCTTTACTTAGCTCTAGGATCCTTGCACAAGTTCATTCTAACTTCCTCGAAGCGTCGCGCTTCGATTCGGATTTTTTTGTGCATGTTAGTTGGTACAAGAACAAGTACTGACCGACTAGATGGTGATCTAGTCGGTCAGCAACTGTTCTTGGACCGACTAGTTTGATTCCTTAATTTCTTGGACTTTACTATTTACAGTTAGTCGGTCTACGTTGACTCACCGACCGACTAGTTTGTGAACTAGTCGGTCAGTGATGCTTCTTTGACCGACTAGTTGTGACTTACTGTTCACTCTAAATTTCTCCTAAGCTACTGTTTACCGTTAGTCGGTCTAAGAACGTTTGGTGACCAACTAGTTGTCAATCTAGTCGGTCAACTTTTGTTCTTGGACCGACTAAGTCAACTTGCCTTCAGACTATTTCATTTTGCCTCTTAGTCGGTCTACGTTCACTGACTGACCGACTAGTTGTGAAACTAGTCGGTCAGAAAGTATTCTTGGACCGACTAGATTTCTAGGTCTGAAATTCTATCTCTTCTCAGATCTACTCTTAGTCGGTCCACGTTGTTTGGCTGACCGACTAGTTGATGAACTAGTCGGTCAGTGATTGTTCTTTGACCGACTAATTCTCCCAGATTTCTATCCGTTGGAGAATGACCTAACTTGTGTTTTTGGGTTCCTATAAATACGAACCTAGGTCATTTCTATCTAGGTTAGAGCTTCCATTCAGAGATTCATTGAGATCAAAAGAGATAGCCATTCTCCCTCAAATCTAAAGCTCTCTTCCTCACAAGAAACCCATTCTCTCTCATTTCTAGATCTAGAGAGAAGCTTGTTCTTGGTGAGCTCTTCAAGCTATTGCTTGATTCAAGTTTCCAAATCAACCCTAGGCACCCATTGCTGGTCATTTCCTTGGTGCTAGGTTTTGGTAACTTCATCTTCCTCAAATCCTTCATTCCGCCTATTGGGTAAGAAAAACTCAAGGTATAGGATTTTGTGGTAAGAGTATTTATTTCATCTAAACTCTTTTATATTGCTTATTGGCTCTCTCGGTTGTGAGAGAAGTTTGTGATCCCGGGTTGTGGGATTCACTTTGCCATTGCATGTATGATTTGATCTTTTGAAGGTTTTTCACAAGATATTCATAGTGGAAATCTTGAGTTAGGGTTTCTAACTCAAGTATCCGGAGGGGATCCGGGTGGTTGGGATGTAGGATCACTGGGAACAAGTCAGGGAGACTTGGGTGGATCCGAACCCATTAACATCGTTTGTTAGCATTGTTAATTTCATTGTTGTCATTCAATTTAAGCTTCCGCAAATTGATTTGGTAGTTGTGTGCAATTTAATTTGGAATTATACGCCTTATTATTTTAAAGTACTATTCACCCCCCCTCTAGTACTTGTGCAGTAGCTGGTAGGGCATTACATTTGGTATCAGAGCCAGATACTTAGCTATGTCTGCCAACGACAACAAGACCGTGCGTCCACCTTCCAACTATGACACCTTCAGGAACCGTGAAGGAGCATCTTCCGTGATGGAAGGACATTCCTCTACGAGGCCTCCATTCTTCAACGGTACCAACTACGGGTACTGGAAGTGTCGGATGGAAACCTTCCTCCGAAGTGCATCTTTATGGAGAACTACAATGAAGGAGTACATCGAGCCCGAAGAAGAAGATTTTGAGAAATGGACTACCGCGGAGGTCGCCGCGGAGGTAAGCAATGCCAAGGCAATGAACGCCTTGCAATGCGCATTGGAGCCCGAGGATTTCAATAAGATATGCACATGTAAGAGTGCATATCAAATTTGGAACTCCCTCCTCATTCTTCATGAAGGGACGAGTAGGGTAAGAGACTCTAAACTCGTAGTCGTAACCAAAGATTACGAAATGTTTCATATGCAACAGGGCGAGAAGATGAAATAATATTACGCTCGCTTCGTTGACATAATAAACGAGTTAGAGGCCCTCGGCAAGACCTACACTCAAAAGGAGAAGTGCTTAAAGCTTATTGAAGGACTTCCATCTTCTTGGGAAAAACGTACCTTCGCCATCGAGGAAGGTAATGACATGAACAAATATACCGTAGTTCAACTAATGGGTACTTTGATGTCATACGAGGTACGGAAAGATAGCAAGGTGAAGCTACAAGAAAAGATGAAGTCATATTTGAACCTAGATGCGCCTAAGAAAAAGGCGATTGCATTCAAGGCGGCTTCATCCACCTCTACCGATGATGAGAACTCAGAAGAAGAAATGGACATGGAATCCATTGCACTCATGGCAAATAAGTTCAATCGCTTCTTCCGAAAGGGTAACTTCAAACAAAAATCTAAGTTTACTTCTACTAACGCCTCTCCACCTTTGTGCTTTAAATGCAATAATCCAGGACACATCAAAGCGGATTGTCCTCAAAACAAGCAAAAGGAGAAGTGGAAGGCGCCAAAGTATGACAAGTCCAAGAAGTACACGAAAGGAAACAAGAAGGGACTTGTCGGAGCTACCTTCACCGACTCCGAGGATTCCTCAAGCGGAGAGTCGGATGATGAGCAAGTGGAGCAAGCACACATGTGCTTCATGGCAAGAGAGGAGCACGATCAAGGATCCTCCTCTTCCGATGATAGTGATGAAGAAAGCGATGAGGTAACGATGGATGATATTAGGGATGCTAACACTCAACTATGGTCAAAGTACACTAAATTAGTAAATAGATATACTAAAGTAAAAGATGACCTAGCTAGCATTCAAACATCGCCTAAGACTATCATCACCAACAATGACACCGTTGTTGAAGAGTTAAGAAATGAGATTGTAAATCTCAAATCTAAACTTGAACATGCTAGAATTGAGGATACGGAAGAACATGAGATAGCGGATTTAACTTCTCAAAACTCGACTTTGAGTATTGAGAACGAGAATCTTAAATCTCGTGTTTATATGCTCACATCGTAAATATCCACTTTGGATACTTCTTTGCGTTCTCTCAAAGAGAAATATGAGAACACATTGGGCCGAATCAACGAATTAAACAAGGGTAAAGGCCATTTGGATAATATCCTAAAAGATTTACTTCCGGCCAAACACCACATTGGCTTGGGGTATATGATGGGAAATTCATCCAAGTCGGTCACTACTTTTGTTAGGCCAACTTCCGAAGCCTCAACGAGTGGGAGCAAACACTCTATTGGAAGTTCATCTTCTAATGGTGCTTCCACCTCATCCACACCCTCTTTCGGAAAGAAACCCACTTTGGGTGGACCTCCAAAGAAGGGGCATGCTTACATGTACACCAATACCATGCCACGTAGGAACACACGTCCTACTCCACCGTCTCACACATATGATGATTTTTATGCAACACATTCTCGGGCACGTGCACACCAAGTGAGACACCCTCACGCACGTGTTCCCTCACATGCATATGTACACCCACCTCATCATATGAATAATTCTCATCGTGCACCATTCCATCATGCCCAGTATGCCTATCCACAACATGCATCACGTAGAAATCAACGTCGTATGCATGCACCCAATAGGATGATGGCTCCCAAAATCTTCACTATTTGGAGCCCAAAGGACACAAGCATGGACGAAAAACAAATGTATATGAATGCTTATTTTTCGGATGTTGTGCATAGTAAGAATTATGTGGGGAAGTCTAAGTCCACTTGGACTTGGCTTCCAAAGGTCTAATCCCTTGGACCCAATGACCTTGGGTACCATGATATGAAATTGTCTATCTTTAGGTACTCAAGGAAACGAAAAAGGGAAGGAGCAACAAATTTAAATTTAGCTCCAAAGGGAATTGGATACTCGATAGCGGGTGTTCCAAACACATGACGGGTGACGCTCGTTTGCTCTCCGGAGTGGTTCCCATTGCGAATGGAAACCGCGTCGTATTTGGAGGCAACGAGAGCGGAACCATCATAGGTGTTGGTAAAGTCGGTAACCCTTCTAAACCATTAATTAGTGATGTTTATCTTGTTAGTGGTTTAAATCATAATCTTATTTCAATAAGCCAACTTTGTGACAAAGGTTACAAAGTTAGCTTTGCGAAAGGATTGTGTCATATTTTAAGAAAAGATAATGAAAAATTATTATTTTCCGGAACTCGTCGTAAAGACATTTATATTTTGGATCTTCCTAAGTCATATGAACAATGTCTCGTTGCCAACACAAGTGAACAACACTTATGGCATCGACGCTTTGGACATGTGAACTTTGGAACACTATATAAGCTTTCAAAATTGAATTCTATTAAAGGTTTTCCGAAGCTTGTTTTTGAAAAGAAAAGTTTTTGTGATTGTTGTCAACGCGGCAAGCTTCCTAAATCTTCATTTAAACCTAAGAAAAGCATCTCTACTAAACGGCCACTAGAGCTATTACATCTAGATTTATTTGGGCCAACTAGAGTAGCTTCCTTAGGAAATGCAAGGTATGGACTTGTCATCGTAGATTACTATTCAAGATTTACTTGGGTATTTTCATTGTGTAATAAAAATGAAGCTTTTGAAAACTTCACAATTTTTGTTAAGAAAGTACAAAATCTCTTAGGAACCACCATTGTCACTATTCGTAGTGATCATGGAGGTGAATTTGAGAATGAGTCTTTTGAGACATTTTGTGATGAAGTTGGTATTTCTCACACCTTCTCTTTCCCTCGTGCACCTCCTCAAAATGGTGTAGTTGAGAGAAAGAATAGGACGCTAGTGGAGTGTGCTCGCACTATGCTTGATGATAGCCAACTTGGCCATCAATTTTGGGCGGAAGTGGTACACACCGCTTGCTATGTGTTTAATAGAATACTTTTGAGGCCCGGCACTAAACAAACTTGTTATGAATTGTTGTTTGGTAGGTTGCCTCAAGTTAAACATTTTCGATTTTTTGGTTCGAAATGTTTTATTAAGAACACATATGGTAGTTTGGACAAATTCGATCCAAGATCCGATGAGGGGATTTTTGTCGGATATTCTTCGCGTAGCAAAGCCTACCGGATATTCAACAAACGAACCTCAACGATCGAGGAGTCGCTTCATGTCTCATTTAATGAAGGATTTGTTCCAACTAGAATTTCAAATGATAATGATTCTTTGGATGTTTTATGTGATTCATTTGATAATTCTAAGTCTAATGATTCTATTGATTCTATTGAGACTAACCCAACTAATGAAGTTGTTGAGAATGTTCCTAGTGATCAAGGTATTCCCAAACGGCTTCATACCGTTCGTGACCATCCCCATGAGCAAGTCATTGGCAATATTCAAGATAGTGTCAAGACGAGATCGCAAGTCCACCACTTCGCAAATTGTGCCTTTGCCTCATCGATAGAGCCAAAGAATATTAATGAAGCATGCGAAGATAGCGCTTGGATCTTAGCCATGGAGGAGGAGCTCATTCAATTCGAGAGAAATGAAGTTTGGGAGCTTGTTCCTTTACCATCGAAGAACCACACCGTCATAGGGACAAAGTGGATCTTCAAGAACAAAACCGACGAAAACCAAGTCGTCGTCCAGAACAAAGCTCGGTTAGTAGCTCAAGGCTATCGTCAAGAGGAAGGTATCGATTTCGAAGAATCTTTTGCTCCGGTAGCTAGATTAGAATCAATTAGATTACTTTTGTCTTTTGCATGCCATAAGAATTTTAAATTATTTCAATTGGATGTTAAAAGTGCATTTTTAAACGGATATGTCGTTGAGGAAGTTTACGTTTCTCAACCTCCGGGTTTCATAAATGAAAAATTTCCAAATCACGTTTTTAAACTAAAGAAAGCTCTTTATGGTTTGAGACAAGCTCCTCGAGCTTGGTATGATCGCCTAAAGAATTTTCTTTTGGATTTGAATTTTAAAATGGGCGAAGCCGATTCTACACTTTTTATTAAGCATGCGAATAACGATATTTTGTTAGTTCAAATTTATGTTGATGATATCATTTTCGGTGCTACTAACTTCGCTCTTTGCGAAGAGTTTTCTAATGTTATGAAGGAACAATTTGAGATGAGCCACATGGGCGAACTCAAATATTTCTTAGGTCTCCAAATTCGCCAATTGAACGATGCAATCTTCATCCACCAAACGAAGTACACGGTGGAGTTGCTAAAGCGATTTGGAATGGAGAATGCCTCCGGGAAAAAGACTCCAATGAGCACGACTACGCATCTTGATAAAGATACGGGCGGAAAAGATGTAGACATTCGTCTATATCGAGGTATGATAGGTAGCTTACTTTATCTTACCGCGAGTAGGCCCGATATTATGTTTGCCGTATGTATATGTGCTCGTTATCAGTCTCAACCTAAGGATTCTCACTTAGTAGCTGTTAAACGTATTTTTCGCTATCTAAGTTACACTTTAGATTTTGGATTACTTTATCCGAAATCTAGCACATATGAGTTAGTCTCATATAGTGACGCTGATTATGCGAGATGCAAATCCGATAGGAAAAGTACTAGTGGCACTTGCCATTTTCTAGGAAATTCTCTTGTCTCTTGGTTTTCCAAGAAGCAAAATTCGGTATCACTTTCAACCACCGAGGCGGAATACATTGCCGCTGGTGCCGCTTGTGCCCAGGTTCTTTGGATGAGACACACATTGAAGGATTTTGGTATTCATTGTGATACTAGCCCTATCATGGTGGATAACCAAAGTGCTATTTGTCTTTCAAAGAATCAGGTGCACCATTCCCGATCGAAACACATAGATGTCCGACACCATTTCTTAGATGATCATGTTGCTAAAAAGGACATCATATTAGTGTACGTTGAAACCCAAAAGCAAATCGCCAATATTTTCACGAAACCCCTAAAGGAGGACTCCTTTGTGCGGTTGCGTCGAGAATTGGGGATTATGAGTGAATCCGAGATATAGGATTCATATCTAATTCAATCATCTTGCATGCTAATATATTTCGCGATATTTCATTCATGCTAGATTTATTGAATTTTTGGGAATTTTATGTGATTTATTTGAATTTATGATCGAATTCGTATTTGAAAGTCGTATTTAAGATTTCGACGTTTTATGGGGTAATTTAGATGACTAATGAGTGAGTTAGGATGTTTCATCCAAGTGGTTTGTGAAGAGAAATCAAATTTCTACTTTTGGACTCTTCTAGTCGGTTTCAGTTCACTTGTCAACCGACTAGATGCTCATCTAGTCGGTCAGCAAATGAACTCAGACCGACTAGATCATGCAAATATCCATCTCCTATCATTTTCTTTTGTTAGTCGGTCATAGTATACTTTCCGACAGACTAGATTGAAAACTAGTCGGTCAGTGAATATACTGCGACCGACTAAATCTAGCCCTAAAAATCCCTCTGTGCCTCTGTTTCGACTTAGTCGGTTCAAGCTCATTGACCGACCGACTAGATCGTAATCTAGTCGGTCAGTGCTTGAACTGTGACCGACTAAGTGTGTTAGGGCAGTTATGTCTTTTTGATTCCAGACCGACTTATACTCATTTTGGTTCGACTAATTTCATTATTAGTCGGTCTTCTCTCCAGCTCAAACTCGAAAACCCCCAAACCCCGATCGAGCCCCTTCACATTCTCGTCGTCTCCGGCCATATCTCCGGCCATCGCCGCCGTCCGCCGCCGTCGACTCCACTCCCTAGGTATCTTCCTCCCTCTCCTAGGTCGATTTCTTGCCCTAGGGTTCGATTTCTCCTCATAGGTATTCTAGGGTTTGGCTTATTTTCGAATTTCTTGATTTCTAGGGTTGTTAGCTTGTGATCTCTAGGTTGTTAGTGACCTAATTTTCGATTGATTGTGCTCGTAGTGCTATGGCTAAGACTCGAATTCCTATCGCCTCTTCCGGGGCCTCTCCTATGACCGTAGAACAACCTTCGGACCCTAGGAATCCCCCGAAGCCTAAGCGTCGTGCCAAGTCAACCCAAGGCTCTCCATCTTCGCCTCCTCTTAAGAAGCCTAAGACTGCGTCCGTCAAGCCCCGCAAATCCAAGACCAAAAAGCCCTTACTTCACACTCCGGCTACTCCTCCCGATTCCGATACTGATTTTATCCCAGAGGATGAGCCTACTAGGGAACCTACTCCTCCTCCGAAGACCCGTAAGGCCAAGGGTAAAGCTCCTATGCCAGTCGGCGGTGTAGACATATCGTTGTGCCGCGATGACCCTCAGTGTCTCGCCGCGTACAACCGTATAGAGCACTGTCCACTGTTGTTAGAGCATTACGTTCAGTTCTCTGATTTTCTCGGCCTTGCTGATCTTCTGTCTTATAGTGGTCTCATTGATTATCTCCGATACGACCCAAAGGCCAACCCAAAACCTTACCCTCGCCTCGTGAAACTGTTCTATGCCAACCGTATTCGAGGCCAGTACGACGCCAGCCACTCCATTGAGACGACTGTCTTGGGAACTCCTATAGTTCTCACGGCAGAAATCTTGGGGGAGATAATTGGAGGCGTCGTGTGGTCTCCTCCCCTCGGACATTTCCGTAGACGATATCTCTTCCTTGGATCAGACTGTTCTTTCTGAGATTTTCCAGGTTATCCCCTCCGCATTCATTGGTATTCCTTCGAAATCCTTTAAGCCGAATGCGTGGGTTCTTAACCTAATTTTGAAGTCTTGTCTTCTCCCGAAGTATGGATCCTCTTCACTCCCATCTCAGCCGTTTTTGAAGCTCATATACGCTCTTTTCTTGGGGTGCGAGATAAATTGGGCTCGCGTGATACTCGATAAGATGGATTCTTTCGAGTGTATACGCAAGACCATTAAGTCTGCGCACATTCCATACCCCTGCTTGTTGACCCTCGTATTTCGTCATTTCCGAGTTCCTCTCCCACCTGACGATGAGCGTCCTTTGGGTACTCCTCTGAACGCGACGGCCGTGAAGAAATCTTTAGCGGCACTTCGTCACGTGCAGAGGTCTACCGCATCTGCTTCCCAGTCTACTCCGTCAGCTGCTGCAGCCTCCTCTTCCCCTGCTACTTTGGACGATGTCGTACGCCTACTTCGTCAGCACGACTCCCGTTTGGCTCGTACTGAGGAGGTAGTCTGCCGTATGGATCGTACGATGGGGATTGAGCTTCCTCCTTCGGTGTCTGAGGCCGAGGAGATGGACGATGAGGAGCTTGACGAGCTTGCTACTTATTTTGCCTGTGGCGCTGAGGCCACTGCTGCTGCTGCTGCTGGTACTACCTCTTCTGCTCCTGGTGTTGGCACCACTTCCGGTGCTCCAGAGCCTTCTGCTTCAGCACTTCAGTCGTCTGAGCCTGCTGCTGACCCTGTTGCTGAGCCTGCTGATATTCCAGTTGACACTTCTGCTGTCGAGACCCTTGCTGCTGTTGAGCATGTTGCTGTGATCTCGACTCCTGCCCCGACGATTCCATCTGTTGAGACACCTCTACTCCCTGCAGATCCTGAGTCCACTCCGTCGACTGGACCCACGGACGCTGCAGATCCAGCCTCCTCCTCGTGATCGTTGTTCCGAGGACTCTCCATATACGCTTTGGATGATATATCTTTGCGAGAGTATTTTGGGTTAGGATTGAGTATGAGGGTTATGATGTTTTGATGTATTTTGGATGTTGTCGTTGTTGTAGTATTTATTTTGATGAGGATGATGATGATGATGTATTTCTTCTTGTTGGGTATGTTGTATTTTGATGTATTGATATCTTCTTGGATGTACTCTTGATGTTATCATTTATATATATACATCGTCGTTGTCTTTATCTTAATTCGACGTGCACATTTTAATATTCGTTGAATGTATATGAAATGTGATTTCGTCGCTCGTCGCATGCAAACTTGGTTAAATAGATTTAAATTCTATAATTGTATAGAATTGTTTTCCATGCACAAATTTAACCAAGAATATTGAATATTGAAGAGTATGTTTCTTTATTCAAGAAATGAATAAACATTTGGTATTTTTGATGATTTTGATTATCGTTGATTTTTTTATTGATAATGGAAAATTTGGCACACCTTGTTTTGATTTCCACAATTTTTCCCTTGGTGTCAAGTTGGTCCATTGTCTTTGTCTACGACTCCCGATGTTGGATTTTACATTTCCTAATTGTTGTCGTTGTATGCCCCCCATTTTTTGGGATAATGCCAAAGGGGGAGAGATAATGATAATAAATAGCGCAAATGAAAATTTAACTCAATTTCCAAGAATCTAGTTTGATATGTTAGATTCAGGGGGAGTTAAGATACATATAAGGATTTTCAAAATCCGATATTTCAAAAATCAATTCACTTTATTTATCTTACTCGTCTGCTTGATGCAATTCATTTATATTCAATTTGGAATTAACGTGTCATCAATGCAGGGGGAGTAAGTATTTTTCATTTGAATTACTATTTTTGATTATTATTTATGTTGGTTTGTCATCACCAAAAAGGGGGAGAATGTTGAATATTGGACTCCCCGGATTTGGTTTTGGATGATGAGCAAACATAAATAATTCATGAACTAACAATTTGTGAGCGCAGTATTGGAGATCGTCGCCAATTTCACGAGAATATTCAAAGCGACATCTCAACACTTCCAAAAGCTCGTATTCATGCCTAAAGCTTCGTTGAAGCTCTTGCGCCGTTTTGGAAGTTATGAAGATTCAATCGAAGCTCTCGAAGACCGTTTATTAAGGTTTTATTTATAGTCTTTTAGTCTCGATTGATAGAATGTTAAGCCTTGAGTATATCTTACATTTCTATCTTCATTACGCTCTTTACGTAGCTCTAGGATCCTTGCACAAGTTCATTCTAACTTCCTCGAAGCGTCGCGCTTCGATTCGGATTTGTTTGTGCATGTTAGTTGGTACAAGAACAAGTACTGACCGACTAGATGGTGATCTAGTCGGTCGGCAAATGTTCTTGGACCGACTAGTTTGATTTCTTAATTTCTTGGAATTTACTGTTTACAGTTAGTCGGTCTACGTTGACTCACCGACCGACTAGTTTGTGAACTAGTCGGTCAGTGATGCTTCTTTGACCGACTAGTTGTGACTTACTGTTCACTCTAAATTTCTCCTAAGCTACTGTTTACCGTTAGTCGGTCTAAGAACGTTTGGTGACCGACTAGTTGTCAATCTAGTCGGTCAACTTTTGTTCTTGGACCGACTAAGTCAACTTGCCTTCAGACTATTTCATTTTGCCTCTTAGTCGGTCTACGTTCACTGACTGACCGACTAGTTATGAAACTAGTCGGTCAGAAAGTATTCTTGGACCGACTAGATTTCTAGGTCTGAAATTCTATCTCTTCTCAGATCTACTCTTAGTCGGTCCACGTTGTTTGGCTGACCGACTAGTTGATGAACTAGTCGGTCAGTGATTGTTCTTTGACCGACTAATTCTCCCAGATTTCTATCCGTTGGAGAATGACCTAACTTGTGTTTTTGGGTTCCTATAAATACGAACCTAGGTCATTTCTATCTAGGTTAGAGCTTCCATTCAGAGATTCATTGAGATCAAAAGAGATAGCCATTCTCCCTCAAATCTAAAGCTCTCTTCCTCACAAGAAACCCATTCTCTCTCATTTCTAGATCTAGAGAGAAGCTTGTTCTTGGTGAGCTCTTCAAGCTATTGCTTGATTCAAGTTTCCAAATCAACCCTAGGCACCCATTGCTGGTCATTTCCTTGGTGCTAGGTTTTGGTAACTTCATCTTCCTCAAATCCTTCATTCCACCTATTGGGTAAGAAAAACTCAAGGTATAGGATTTTGTGGTAAGAGTATTTATTTCATCTAAACTCTTTTATATTGCTTATTGGCTCTCTCGGTTGTGAGAGAAGTTTGTGATCCCGGGTTGTGGGATTCACTTTGCCATTGCATGTATGATTTGATCTTGTGAAGGTTTTTCACAAGATATTCATAGTGGAAATCTTGAGTTAGGGTTTCTAACTCAAGTATCCGGAGGGGATCCGGGTGGTTGGGACGTAGGATCACCGGGAACAAGTCTGGGAGACTTGGGTGGATCCGAACCCATTAACATCGTTTGTTAGCATTGTTAATTTCATTGTTGTCATTCAATTTAAGCTTCCGCAAATTGATTTGGTAGTTGTGTGCAATTTAATTTGGAATTATATGCCTTATTATTTTAAAGTACTATTCACCCCCCCTCTAGTACTTGTGCAGTAGCTGGTAGGGCATTACAAACTTTAGTTAGTAGTGGGCCCTTTGGTTTTTACGATGTAGCCGTGGTGTGTGTATATAGGTAGAGTATATGGACCTGTATGAGTGTGTACCCTAAGAATATTAATGATTGTCTCTTGTGTTATACATGTATACTCAGTGTTATTCGTGATATATATGTAAAGTTGTATGAATAATGTTAGTTATGTAAGTGTGGATAGCTATACCACTTAGGAATGTCTGTATATATTGGAAATTGTATTGGAGTATATACTAGCAGTGTATGTAGTTTGAAGATACTTGTAAATGCTTGATATATATAAATTAGTAAGTCATGTGTATGTTAAGTGTAATGATAATAGGTGTACTTATAGTTAAGTGAGTAGGCATATTATATGACCTATATGTTAGTACGTGTGAGCGTGTGCTTGTGCGTAGATATATACTGTGCTTAGAAGTAAGTAGTTATGTATTTACTGCATGAGTATATGTGATATACGTATGGTAATAGGATTATAGTTTTGTTAATATTGCTTGCCTTGATGGGATGTTGTGCGTATGCGTGTATACCGTGAGGTATACACGATTATATTATGTCTTAAACTATGTATGGATAAGTAGATGTGTTGGTATACTAATTATACGTAGATGGCTATTGTGTGAAGATATATTACATGTATGTGACTATACGATGAATGCATGTATTAGAGAGTGTATTATAATTATATGTGTGTTGATATTTGTAATATTACTATAAGGTGAAAAGTGATTGCGTTATGTGGGCTTTACTTGACTAAATATAGTGTTTGATATTATGGTATGATTGTGGTTGTGTTGGTAGATGTATATATATTGGAGTGGTATTGGTGTAGGTATAGATATCATGTTATGTATTTATGGTTTTCTGTTATGGGTTTTGAGTCTCACTCAAGTTTGAGTGGGTATACTCTAAGTGTATTGTTATACATGCCTATGGTTGTGTATAGTACTATGAATATGGTAATGGATGATGTGTGTATAGTGATAGGATTGGTTGTGCCTGGTTACGTTATGCACATGGTTGTGGGTGACTATACCATTATATAGTTACAAGTGTTGGCCTTGTAGTATAGTTAATTACTAAGGTTTTCCATGTTTGATGTATATATGTTAGGTAAACTAGGTGTGTAGTTATGCTAAGTATATAGTGGTATGAGTGGTATGTATGCATGGTAAATTAGCGTGTATGGGTGTGCACCATGCACGGATAAGTATGTGTTTAGTTATAAGTATTTGTGACTATGGTATGTGTGGTGTGTTTTGAATATAGTTATAGGACGGTATGTGGTGTGAATATATGGTGAAGTATCTGCGTGCATTTGAATAACTATATGTTTTTGGAATTATAGTAATGGTAAAGTATAATAGACATAGCAAACATAATTTAATGTGGTATGGTGTGATTACATGTGTTGTTATGATTGATTGTACACTAGGAGATATAGGGAGTAGTGTATGTTGGATCCTGTGGATGGCAAACAACACTAGAAGGGGGGTTTGAATAGTGTTGTATAGAAATAATATCTTTTCGTTCTTTATAAATCAACACAAAACGAATCCTTCTAATGTTGCCTAAGAGACCAAGTAGAGTGATCTACGCTTGGTTCTTAATCAACTCAATGAAACTTCAAATCAAATCAGAGATGAAATACTTCAGGTAGTCGACTCCCTATGAATAGTAGTCGACTCCCAGAGGGAATTTAAGCACAGTTCAGATAGTTAAACACTTAATGAAGATATATAAAAATTTGCACAGAAGTATAAATACAAAGCTGATCTTTGGCAATATAGTATAGAAGAGTTACAATGATATTAAACAAAGAGTAATTGCAAGTTAAATGCACGCAAAGATAAATACACAGAAATAGCAATCGCAGACACAAGGATTTTTATCCTGGTTCCCCACAACTTTTGGGTACGTCCAGTCCCTGACCAATCCGGTACGAGATTTTCCACTATCTGCCTTGGCAAATACAAATACCTAACTCCACTCGTTAGGATTTCCAACGACCTAGTCTTGACCAGGATTTCCAACGGCAACACCTAGACTTTTCTAGGGTTCCAACAACAACACAATAAAATCGATATCCAATTCACCACAATAAATTGGTGGAGATTGGTTTTACACCCAGATTCTATAGCCAAATAATAATAGACAAAATTGCGTGTAGTGGCTTAATAGAATAAGATTCTAGATCACACAAAGATACGAATGAGTTCTTTGTAATCTAGATCTAATGTTTTTCAAAAATCCTTTAAATAAAAGTTAAGAGAAAAGTAATACGGATTTGAAAAACAGTTAGCCAATAAACGAGATTATGATCTTCAGAAAATAATAACAAAATTTGCAAGAGCAATAATAAAACAGAATTGGCTAAAGAGAATGAGTGATTTAGAATTTTTCGAGCGTTTGCACGAGAGAATTTGAATTCAATAGTTGTTGTGTTTTTCTCAATGAAAATGGTCCTCTATTTATAGGAGAAATCTGAGAATTCGAAATTCAAATTACTTTGACTTTTGTCTCAAAAATCATGGGAGAAAATCGCTCAACGATATTTCAAAATTCAAGTCAAAACGTCAAACTTCGACAGCTGGTAGTCGACTCCCTATGAGTTGTAGTCGACTCCCAGTGTGTTTCAGGAAATCTTGATTCTCAGCTGGTAGTCGACTCCCTACCTTTGGTAGTTGACTCCTAGAGGAGTTTTTCCTGCGACACAGCTAGTCAAACAAGTAGCTAACTCCAGGGTGTGTGGAGTTTAACTACGGAATTACAAAACGACTAGAGAAAGCTCTCAAAATCATTTTTGAAGATGGTTTAAAAGATATTCAAAAACATTTTAAAATCATTTGTGTGTGTGTGTGATTGTCTATACGATTTGGCTTTAACAATACCCTAAAAAAGACACAACACACTCACTATAGACTATGACACGTCTTTGGAAGCTTGATCAATTTGATGGAGTAGATGTGAGCTTCACTTGAGCTTCTTGTTCTGTTTGAGCTTTGAGTTTCATCATTTGATCTTAGCCACGTTCGTCCTTATCTTTGAGCGTAGATTGCACTTCTTTGAGTATGAATAAAGCTTTTCATTGTCGCATATCCTGCACACTTAATTGTAGTATAGTTAGTATACTAAGCTTCATTTGGTGTGCTCATCATCAAAATCACTTGGGGTGGAATTCAATTTCCATCACTCTCCCCCTTTTTGATAATGACACCCAAATGAAAAATGAAGTAAGTTGAAATATGAAAATACATGAAAGTATACTTACTCCCCCTGCTTTGATGCGGTTCTCCCCCTGCATCAAGGGCGTTAGCAAAACAATACAATACATATGATATATTCATTTTTTGCATTATATATTTTTATCCCCCTTGTCATCAACAAAAATAATTCAATGACATATTATAATTGATCATTATTCAATTCTTTTTCACTAACAATACCCAATTCTCTACGAAGTCTAGAGAATGTATCCTTTTGTAGGGGTTTTGTTAGGATATCTGCAACTTGCAATTCAGAGGAGACAAATTTAAGTTCAACATCCTTTTTGGTACAATGATCATCTATAAATCTGTGTCTGATATCAATGTGCTTTGTTCTAGGATGAAGAACAGAGTTTTTAGTGAGATTAATCGTGCTTTTATTATCACAGTAAATTACACATGTAGATGTATTAACACCATAATCTACGAGAACTTGTTTCATCCAAAGTATTTGGGCACAGGCAAGTCCAGCAGCTATATACTCTGCCTCAGTGGTAGATAGTGAGACTGAACTTTGCTTTTTGCTAAACCACGAAACAAGGGAATGTCCAAGAAAATGACATGTTCCACTTGTGCTTTTCCTTGTGGCTTTACAACCAGCATAGTCTGTGTCACTAAACGAAGTTAAATTAAATGTGCCGCTTTTGGGATAAAATAGTCTAAAGTCAGAAGTGGTCTTAAGATATCTAAATATGTATTTTTACCATTTTCAGATGTGATTCTCTAGGATCACATTGAAATCTAGCACATGCACAAACACTAAACATAATGTCAGGCCGGTTAGCAGTTAAATAGAGTAAAGATCCGACCATACCTCGATATGTTTTCTGATCGACCTTTTTACTTGCTTCGTCTTTGTCTAAAGACGTGGATGTTGCCATCGGTATGTTTTTTCCTGATGCGGTTTCCATCCCGAACCTTTTGATCAAGTATTTGGCATACTTCGTTTGATGAGTAACAGTTCCTTCTTTTCCTTGCTTGATTTGTAAGCCGAGAAAATATGTGAGCTCCCCATGTGGCTCATTTCAAATTCTTCCTGCATTAGCTTAGCAAATTCTTGACAAAGATCTTCATTAGTAGATCCGAAAATGATGTCGTCTACATAAACTTGAATAAGAATAATATCATCATGAATTTTCTTAACAAATAAGGTTGTGTCTATTTTTCCAACAATGTAACTTGAGTCAATTAAAAATTTTCTTAATCTTTCATACCAAGCTCTTGGAGCTTGTTTTAGACCATACATGGCTTTATTTAACTTGTAAACAAATCTTGCTTTCTTATCATGTTCAAATCCGGGAGGTTGCTCAACGTAGACTTCCTCCTTTATGAATCCATTTAGGAAGGCGCTTTTTACATCCATTTGGTAAATTTTAAAGTTTTTATATGATGCAAATACGAGTAACATCCTAATAGATTCTAATCTAGCAACAGGAGCAAAAGTTTCATCGAAATCTATACCTTCTTCTTGTGAGTATCCCTGTGCTACTAGCCTTGCTTTATTTCTTACCACATTTCCATCTTCGTCTAGTTTGTTCTGGTATACCCATTTAGTGCCGATAACTGGACAGTCTTCCGGTCTAGGTACTAACTCCCATACTTGATTGCGTTCAAATTGCAGAAGTTCTTCTTGCATAGCTTCGATCCATGCTTCATCTGCAAAAGCTTCTTCTACCATTTTCGGCTCAACGTTAGAAACAAATGCAACATGTGTCAAATGTTCTATTTGAGATCTAGTTCTGATTCCTGCATCAATATCTCCTATGACTTGTGTGTGTGGATGATATGTGACTTCAGGAAATGATTTAGGCAAAGAACTAGAGATGTCATTAGCAGTGATAGATTCATTATTAGGAGTAGATGCAATGATTATGGTATCATCATCATTATGAGCAGTATTATGCGGTCGAGATTCATCAAATGTTACATGTAGAGATTCAACAATAGTTTCGGTACTTTTATTGTAAATTCTATATGCCTTACTACGTAAAGAGTAACCGATAAATATGCCTTCATCCGCTTTGGAGTCAAACTTATCTAAGTTATCTTTAGTATTCAGAATATAACACTTACAACCAAAAACTCTGAAGTAAGATACTTTTGGAATTCGTTGGAGCAGTAATTCATAAGGGGTCTTTTCGAAAGGTTTTCTTATTAAAACTTTTTTTGAATATAGCACGCGGTTGCTACAGATTCTGCCCAAAAACCTTTTGGAAGGTTGCTTTAACACAACATTGTTCGTGCACACTCTTGGAGTGTTCTATTTTTCCTTTCAACTACCCCATTTTGAGGAGCGGCTCTAGGAAAAGCAAAAGTATGAGAAATGATTCGTTCTTCACAAAACAGTTTAAAATGTTCATTTTCAAATTCACCACCGTGATCACTTCTTAAAGAAATAATTTTCAAAGAGTATAAACGTTCGATTCTTTTGAAAAATATTTCAAATTCACGGAAGGCATCATTCTTATGAGTTAAGAATAAAACCCACGTATATCGAGTAAAATCATCAACTATGACAAATACGTATCTAGAGTTACATAAGGATGGAGTTCTAGTTGGGCCAAACAAGTCCATATTAAGTAGTTCAAGTGGCCCATTAGAACTGAGAGCTCCAATATTCTTAAATGAACTCTTATGCATTTTGCCAAATTGACATGAATTGCACATTTTATCCAATTTAAAATTTATTTTAGGAAGTCCTTGCACCAACTCTTTCCTAGAAATCTTATCCATGTTTTTGATGTTCACATGACCAAAGCGTCTATGCCAGAGCAAAGGGTCATTTGTTGAAACAATTAAACATACATTTGATTCATATTCATTTAATCTAAGTACATAGATATTTTCTACTCGCTTACCTTTAACAAGAAGATTTTTCATATCCTTCTCATAAACTAAGCATGAGTCAAGAGTAAATAGAACTTTCATACCTTTGTCGCATAGTTGACTTATGCTTAACAGATTATGCTTTAATCCTTTCACCAAGCTTACATCTTTGATGAGCAATTTTGAAGGACTGCCGATATTACCTATTCCGACAATTTTACCTTTCTTGTTGTCACCAAATGTCACGGTTCCGCCGTCATACATTTTTAGATTGCTAAGTAGTCTTGCGTTCCATGTCATGTGTGCGGAGTATCCGCTATCTATTATCCATATGTCCTGAAAGAAAATAATTTTGACACGTTTGGTACCCACTTATAATTGGGTCCGATTTGTTAGAAAAAAATTTATTGTTATGTACGATCTTAAATGTTGGGTATCAAAAGCATATACATGAAGCATGTGGATACCCTAATGCTTGTACAAAATGAGAGAGTTACTTATTAGGAACCCAAATTCGATTTGAATTTGATTTCCTATGAACAAATGAATTATTATAAAATCCATGCATACTTCTAGTCAAATTATGAACATAAACATTTTTATCATGCAGACATAAGTGTTTAGGTACCCATATCATGTTAGGTCTAATATTGTGTACATTGTGAGGTTTGTGTACAAAATGTGATCTTTGATATGCATTGTGTATAATGTGTGGTTTATGTGACATATGGGATGTATTGTGTCTAACATTTCTTCCATACACAAGAGTATGCTTTCTAACATTTGTATGTACAACATTCTCATTATTACAATTGTTACTAGAGGTAGAAGCATGAGCATTCTTATTATGTGTTGTGGATACATGCTTTTGTGAATGAGCAGCTTTTGCACTTGGATTTGTCTTAAACTCAACAAGCTTAAGAACTAATTCTTCGTGTTTAAGCTTACTCGTGCTCAAAACATTTTCAAGCATCTCAATTCTATCATTTAAACTGGAAACATAAATAGCATGTTCAGTTTTCAGTGCATCGTGATCACATACCAATTTATCATGTTCTTTATGCAGAGTCTTGTGTTTCTTGTCTAGAATCTTGTGTTTCTTTGACAAACGTTCATATTCTCTATAGAGGTTTTCATATGCGCTTGCAATATCAAATTCATTTTCCTCATCGGAGCTAGAATCACTTACCTCGTCTTTATCGTTTTGACGTGCCATCATGCATAGTTCTTCATCGTTGACTTGAGGTATCTTCATGAGTGTTTGGATCTCATTTGATCTTGATCCGAATCTTTCGTCCAACAGGTTTAAGATTTGATGTGCGGTTTCCGCCTTTTCTACAAGATCTAATATTTGATCAGTTAATCCAGTGTAAAGTAAATGCATTACCTTGAGGTTGTTGAAGTAGGCTTCCTCTTGATCAGGACTCCACTGAGTTTGCGGTATGGTTGGAATCTCGTACGGTTCTCTGAGAGATCTCATTTATTTCAGATCTTGTGACTCTAAGAAGATTTCCATTCTCCTTTTCCATTGAGAATAAAGATTGCCGTTGAAGATCGGAGGAGTGTGAGTGTTGCAGACGTTTGTAGATGCCATCGCTTTGACCTTGCTTTGATACCAAGTGTTGGATCCTGTGGATGGCAAACAACACTAGAAGGGGGGTTGAATAGTGTTGTATAGAAATAATGTCTTTTCGTTCTTGATAAATCAACACAAAACGAATCCTTCTAATGTTGCCTAAGAGACCAAGTAGAGTGATCTACGCTTGGTTCTTAATCAACTCAATAAACTTCAAATCAAATCAGAGATGAAATACTTCAGGTAGTCGACTCCCTATGAACAGTAGTCGACTCCCAGAGGGAATTTAAGCACAGTTCAGATAGTTAAACACTTAATGAAGATATATAAAAATTTGCACAGAAGTATAAATACAAAGCTGATCTTTGGCAATATATTATAGAAGAGTTACAATGATATTAAACAAAGAGTAATTGCAAGTTAAATGCACGCAAAGATAAACACAGAGGAATAGCAATCGTAGACACACGGATTTTTATCCTGGTTCCCCACAACTTTTGGGTACGTCCAGTCCCCGACCAATCCGGTACGAGATTTTCCACTATCTGCCTTGGCAAATACAAATACCTAACTCCACTCGTTAGGATTTCCAACGACCTAGTCTTGACCAGGATTTTCAATGGCAACACCTAGACTTGTCTAGGGTTCCAACAACAACACAATAAAATCGATATCCAATTCACCACAATAAATTGGTGGAGATTGGTTTTACACCCAGATTCTATAGCCAAATAATAATAGACAAAATTGCGTGTAGTGGCTTAATAGAATAAGATTCTAAATCACACAAAGATACGAATGAGTTCTTTGTGATCTAGATCTAATGTTTTTCAAAAATCCTTTAAATAAAAGTTAAGAGAAAAGTAATACGGATTTGAAAAACAGTTAGCCAATAAAACGAGATTATGATCTTCAGAAAAAAATAACAAAATTTGCAAGATCAAGAATAAAACAGAATTGGCTAAAGAGAATGAGAGCTTTAGAATTTTTAGAGCTTTGCACGAGAGAATTTGAATTCAATAGTTTTTGTATTTTTCTCAATGAAAATGGTCCTCTATTTATAGGAGAAATCTAAGAATTCGAAATTCAAATTACTTTGACTTTTGTCCCAAAAATTATGGGAGAAAATCGCTCAATGATATTTCAAAATTCAAGTCAAAACGTCAAACTTCGACAGCTGGTAGTCGACTCCCTAGGAGTGGTAGTCGACTCCTAGTGTGTTTCAGGAAATCTTGATTCTCAGCTGGTAGTCGACTCTCTACCTTTGGTAGTCGACTCCCAGAGGAGTTTTTCCTGCGACACAGCTAGTCAAACAAGTAGCTAACTCTAGGGTGTGTGGAGTTTCACTACGGAATTACAAAACGACTAGAGAAAGCTCTCAAAATCATTTTTGAAGATGGTTTAAAAGATATTCAAAAACATTTTATAATCGTTTGTGTGTGTGATTGTCTATACGATTTGGCTTTAACAATACACTAAAAAGAGACAACACACTCACTATAGACTAGGACACGTATTCGGAAGCTTGATCAATTTGATGGAGTAGATGTAAGCTTCACTTGAGCTTCTTGTTCTGTTTGAGCTTTGAGTTTCATCATTTGATCTTAGCCACGTTCGTCCTTGTCTTTGAGCGTTGATTGCGCTTCTTTGAGTATGAATAAAGCTTTTCATTTGTCGCATATCCTACACACTTAATTGTAGTGTAGTTAGTATACTAAGCTTCATTTGGTGTGCTCATCATCAAAATCACTTGGGGGTGGAATTCAATTTCCATCAGTGTATCCATGTTGTTTTGTTCATATGTAGTTATCTAAATGTGAAGTACTACACTTGTATTTGCTGGTGTGAACTATTTATTTGTATGAAAGTATGTGTGACTTGGCTATGTGATAAGTAAGCGATAGTTATATAAGGGATGTGCGTGACTATCTGAATGATTAAAGTACATGTATGAATTTGACCATCTACGATAAGTATGAGTATAGAATGTGCATATATACATACCTGGTTGCAGTATTAATGTTTGACTATTTAGTGCATATATAAGCACTTGTAGTGGCTATAACTGGTTTGAATTATAACGTGATGTGCTTGGGGGTAGTTACTAGAATGGCTAGTATATATATTATTCTTAGTTAGAAAGTCCGAGGTCGGACTTTATATTAAGGTGGTAGGATGTCATGGTCTCCTTTCGATCGTAAGTTTTCGTGCGCGTACTTTCCTTCCGTACGTGTATTTTTTGTTGCCTCTTCTTGTATCCGAACCCTATGATGTGATATGCCGTTGTGACCCTCTAGAAGAGTATTAATTTGTGGAAATATTTTAGAACGCCATTTCACGGGTCGTTCTCTCACAATTTGACTTTGTTTGAAGAGGCGTCATGATTTTCACTTTCGTCGTGAGATCTTTTTATTTTAGTTTCGTTTCTCGTCGCCCTAGTCGTGATCAATCCCCTTAGTTTCGTTTCTCTCATCGACACGGACGCCCGAGTATTTTTCTCATAATTATCGGGTTCCGTTTGACCCACTTGTGCACTAATTTTCCTATTAACCAATAATTAAGCCTAAGTTTAACATGATATATTTCCCTAAGCTAGGCTCACCTTCCTTTCCCTTAACCGAACCCTACCCTCACACGCACACTCTCTTCCATTTACCCACAACTACCAAAATCCCATTGTTGAATAGCAGATGAGGAATCTCACCATAAGTATCAAATCAAAACCAAATTGGCTACTATTCTCAACTCTATTTCAACCTTTCTTATTTCCACTCACATCTATTTCCCTTAGTTGTAACCCAAAACTAGCCCCGAATAGCAAAACCCAAGCTATTTCAACCCGATAAGCCCTAGGGCTGTTTTCTTCTTCACGCAACTTCCCAACGCCGCCACATCCTTCTCTTCGACCAAACCCCTTGATCTCCTCCTCCAGCCCTTCACCGACCCTGTTCCCTGTCGACCGGCCTCCATCCCTCGTCGGACCACCCCTAGCCACCAACCCCTCCACCGGAATCTCTCCAGCTGCCGCGCAGCAGCGGCCAAGAGCACACAGCATCACCCCACAGCGCCCAGGCGCTGGCTACGGCGATCTCCGGTGCATGGCGGCCTTCTCCCCGTTTGGCGCTGTCCACAACGCCGCCTGGAGCACGACAGCACCACCCAAGCGCTGTCGACGGCAACAGGCATCGCCCAAATGCCTGTTTTCGCGTAGCAGTGACCTCCTTTCCACGCGGCAGCAAACGTACGACAGCCTAGACTTTTGCACCTTCCTCTTGTGTCGCTGCGACGTCCTGCAACCTCTGTCCGTCGCTGTCCGTCACGCGGCAACCCGATAGCGTAGAGCATCTCCCCGTATCGGTTAGTGAACTTTCGTTAATACCCTAATTTCAGTTGCTTTTGTTGTTGGATCAGTTGCTTTTGTTGTTGGACAGCGATAACAGACAGCTAACGAACTTAATAATTTGATGATGGCATGCTAAATGATAGGTTGTTAACTCGTACGCATAATCTCCTAGCAACCGTTAGTTTTGGTTGCTAGGGTAATAACATTACAAATATTTTTAGACCAGATAACATGTTAGTATCATTAATAATAGGATAATGAACAGGTGTGGACTTAATAATTGATGTTAACTTGATAATCTATAGGGTTGATAACTCGTTTACACAACTCTAGTTAACATGTAGCTTAGGTTGCTTAATAATATTTGTTGTGTATTTTTGTAATAGCTACGTGACGTAATTCTCATGTTAGTAATTTAACGATCGTTAATAATGTTATGAAACCATCTTAGGATAGAAAACTTAATTAAAATTGGATCATTAGACGTTTTAGGGATATCGAATAATTCTAGTTCGTCGTTAAGAACTTAACTGAACACGTGATTTATTAATAGAGAAACGTCGTTTCGTATCGTTTGCGATACCAGAATCCAACCCCTGACGTCGCTACCCGACGTCAGAGTAGCTCTCGCGTCGTGTTGAGGTAAGTCCCTTTCCGTAGGAATCACCACTCGCCTGTTAATCAACTAAAATTTGGTAACTTCTGATTGTTTGTGATTCACTAATCAAGACTAATAATTTTGGACTGTATGTTGGACTGCGTTCTGAGCACATAGGTAGTTTGGACTCTGATTGATCGTGACTTCAAGTGTGATTGTTCAGGCAAGTGATACTTGCCAGTAAATTGTTTAGGCCACGTTTTAGGCCAAATTGTGTGTTAGCATAAAAGAGACTAGGCGGTGAAATGATAGTCACCTAGACGACCTATTTGATCTAGTTTGACAACGAAACTCGATCCGACACCCTACTTGATCTAGCTTGACAACGAAGCTAGATCCGACACCTTTACCATGCTTTCATTCATGTTGCCATGTCATGTTTAATTTCAATTAACGGTACGCACTTCAACTGCTCATCCCATGTCATGTCATGCATCATATTGTTCTATCGTGATTGCGTAGCACATGCTACAAATATTGTAACCATTGAGGCTAGGCACCTGCTTTTGCGGGCACACCCCTATGCCAAACCAAATACACTTCCTGGCTCGTGATCCAGAAGCAAGCTCACGTACTTGGGAAACCCTGGCTCGATACATGTGGAGGGGTAGGGTTAAGCGATCACTTGAGCATAGAAGTGCGCCCGTACAGCCACTTCAGCCAAAAGGCGTAAACCCTGTGCACAAAGTGACAGGTTAGTGTTTATGAATCGTGAAATAGTGTTTTTCGTAGTTTCTGCTGCGACGTGCATGCATGTTCATCATGTCATTTTAAATTGTTGCATTCTTAAAATGTCATTTCATTATATTAGAACTGCTAGTCTCTTTACTTTTATCCTTGCACAAAAGTCCTCTGCTTTCTTTTGGGAGATTTTTGCTGACATGTGCTCTCTTCTCTTTGGGTGTCACATGTCAGGTTCTGAGTTAAAGGTAGCTGCAGTGGGCGAGCAGTTTACAGATGTGAGTTCGAGGTACCTGCAGAGACCGAGTTTGAGGACACTGGTGACCAGTCCTAGACTCACCGGGAGTCTTTTTAGTTGTCACTTTTTAGTAGCTGCAGTTAGCTCTCGGTGCGTAGCACCTGACTCTCTTTACTTTTGTTTCGGCCATGCTTTATGCCTATTGTTCAGACTTGTACTTTTGTGACTTTTCTGTGATGTTAGAATAATTTCTCGATGTTGTTGGTGGATGTTCTTTTGTTTGCTTATATCATTGTTGTGGTTTTGTCGCTATGCAAGGACCTGCCATTTGAATTTTAACAGATGCTTATCAGACTGCAGCTTCACAGCTACACGTCTGAGTGGACCTCCTCACGTCTCGCCTTCCATACTTGGGAAGCGGGGCGTAACAGAACGTTCATGCCATGGTCTCTCACCAAATCTCTATCATACCTTTACAGTAGATGATATGTGTGACATTGAAATCCAACAAGGTCCACTCACGTTAGTCATCAATGATTTCGAAACCCATATTTTTTTGAACTTAATGTTTTTGTTCCTATATTTGCAATGATATGAAGTATGACCAACGCATCCACATGTAATGCACTTTGCATGAAAATTTCCTACATTTGTTGTTTCAATGTGAACTATTCTATATTTTAATTTTTCAACATTTTTAAAACCATATCCTAGTCCTCGCTTATTATTGCCATAAAGTTGATTTCCAAGAATAATGTCCAAATTTTGTTTTCCAATAGAAAATTTCTTTAATGAAAATTCTAGACTAGCGAATTTGGATTTCAAATGAGCATTTTCATTCACAAGCAAAGTACATTTACTTATAAAAGCCTTCTTATTGTCCTATTCATTCTTTTTCATGATTTTAAGCTCATTGTTTAGCATGCTCATCTTTTCATTAAGCTCTCTAATCATGTACTCTCTTTCAGTTTCAAGCTTAATTAAATCTTGTTTATACATGCTATTTCCTTTAACAATGTAGGACAAATAAGACATTCAGCTTTTTCATGCAACCTAAAGGTCTCTTTTTCCAACAAAGCAATGGTAGAATTACAAGCTCCAAGTTTTTCTTTCAATTCATTTGTTTTATGAAACATGTCGCAATTTTCTTGTTGTAGTTCACCGTTAGAATTTTTAAAAGCTTCTAATATGGATTCACGTTTTTCTAGAGTAGATTCTTGGTTGTCAATTTCATCTTGCATATCATTATAGTACATTTTTGCTTATCAAGTTCAGCTTGCATTTCTTTACACAAATTCAGAAGATCAACTCTTTTAGTGCAAGATGTTACCTCATCGTGTTTTCCCATCAAGTAAACAGAGGAGTGTGCAACTTCATGCTCCTCATTCTCATCCTCAGCTTCGCTGACCATGTCCCACGTTAGCACCTTGGCTTTTCCTTTCTTCGCAGCAACATAAGCTGTTTCTTGTGTGCAATGCTTCATATAATGTACCTTCCTGTTGCATTTAAAACATGTGACATGGTCAATAACAGTCTGCTCAGAAGATTTTTTAGCAAAATTAAAGTTATTGGAACGATTAAACATGTTTTGCATTTCTGCTCTTCCTTGAGGAGTTCTGATGAATTTCCTGAAATTTCTGACCAACAGCGCCATCTCCTCATCGTCATCCTCGACATCTTCTCTAGCTCGAAGAGCTAGTGGTTTTGTTTCTTTTTCCTTCGCCTCTGGTTTCTCTCTAACATCTATATTCTGCAGCTCAAGCTCGTGAGACATTAAATTACCTATCAAGTCCTCCACCCTCATATGAGATAGATCTTTCGCTTCTTGGATGGCAATGACTTTAGGCCTGAACGAGCTTAGCAGCGCCCTTAAGATTTTCCTTACCTGTTCAAGGATAGAGTATGGCTTACCGAGAGAGCTAGACTTGTAGACGATATCGGTGAACCTTGCAAACATCGCAGAAATAGATTCTGATGGTAGCATGTGAAAGCACTCGTACTCTGTACTCAGCAAGATAAGTCTAGACTCCTTCACCTGTGACGTTCCCTCATGCGTCACCTCCAGCGTATGCCATATTTCCTGCGCAGTTAGACAATGTGAGATAGGATTAAACTCAGGTTTATCTAAAGAACAAATGAGCGCATTCATGGTTTTGTTATTCAATAAAAATTGTTTTTTATCATTGTCATCCCATTTATCTTCAGGTTTCAACATTTCAGTATCTTGTATTTTAATCATGGGATGACTATAGCCTTTTTCAACAATATTCCATATATTATAATCAACAGCTGCTAAGTAGATTTTCATTCTAGATTTCCAATATGCATAATCTACACCATTAAATCTAGGGGGTCATGATATGGACTGACCTTCAGCAAAAGCATAAACAATGGAATTCATGGTTAGTCTAGGCTAGATCTAATAACTTGGCTCTGATACCACTTGTTGGATCTGGATATAAGGCTAGAGGGGGGTGAATAGGCTTATAAAGATTCTCGCGCAACCCACGAGAAATCACACGTAGTTATAATCACATGCAGGCTAAACAATAAGCAATCACAGATGCGCAGCAGATTTACCCTGGTTCGGTCGCACCCACGACCTACTTCCAGCCCCGAACGCAAATACTATATTAGAAATGTTATCTAGTATAGCCTGTAGCTAGAGCACCCACTTTACACTCACCTGGCTCTCAGTACCTGCACTCATCAAAATGCTCAACAAAACTAATCCTAGTATATGCTCTCACTTAACTAGTCCCAACTAGTCAAGTCCCTCTTGTCTTCCACCCACCAGAAAAGGCCCCAAAAGTACACAAAAGTGGTAAGGTTTCCTCTATAGAGATCGTTACTACTACACACAATTAATAGTAAAAAAGTTTAGAGAATCTCAGTGTGTAGGTGTAGTCGTCTCTGTCAATAGGCACGGGCCAGCTCTCGTCTGGCAAGATGTATTTGTCTTGTCAATTCTGCAACTCAAGTTGCGGCACTCGGGTTTAAAGATCTCACGACAGCAAGCTTCCCACAAAAATCTTATGGCAGCAAGGAAGGATCCCGGCTATGGGTTTGGTTGCAGCTTCTTTCTGTTTTCCAAGATCCTTCAATTAATAAGCCACGTCATCAATAATTAAGTGCAGCTCTACTCCATCTTAATTAATTCACCTTCTTAGTTAATGAAGTTCCTGCAAGAAACGAAATAAGTGAGGAAAAAGGAACTCAATTCAAATAGCACTTAATTTGTGTTTATGGACAAAAAGATGGCTGCATCTTCTTTGTGCATGGTCCCTAATTAATTGTTTGCGATCTTTTCTTAAAGAAGCCACGACAGTATGAAGAGGAAGGCTCGACAATGGGATTCTTCAGCTAACTATGATCCCTCGGCAGCAGGGATGAAGATCATCGGCAATGGCTTGACGTAGAACATGGTTGGTTGCCGACGTTGGCGTGTGGATCCTCTCGGCAACAAGTTGCTTCACGGTTGCATGTTGTGTTTGAAGTCAGCAGACTTGGATATCCACGGTAGCAAACTGAAGTTTCCACGACAGCTTGTCGAAGACGTCGTGGCCTGACGATTCACGACTGCAATGAGGAATTTCTTGGCCCTTGTGCTGATTTCGCTGCAGCTGGACACGGCAATACTCGGGTCACGGCAATGGCTTGAAGAGCTCACAACAGAGGCCTAAAGCGATGATGCGGTAGCGAGGTGATCTCCGAACGGCGTGTAATTATTTAATCAAGAGCCACGTCAATTTTTCATCTCCCGAGCCGCATGGAATTATTTAATCAAGAGCCTCATGGAATTTTTGGAGGCTTCGATTCTTTCAACCTGCTCACCCAAAAAAAGCTTTTCTCAATTAAATAATTGTAGAGATTAGAACACTAACCTTAATTGTTGCTCGCTTCCACAAATTAAACCCCTTGTTGCATTGGCCTCCACCTTCACTCTCTCCCCGCTCCCTCTCCCTCTCATCTTCTCTAATTTTTTGGGGACAACCGCCATTTTTTTCCTCTACAGGCGCACGAAGTTTCTTCTTGGTTGTTGCTTTAGGCCGCCCTTTTGATGTGATGCTGCTTGAAGTTTTTTTTCATCTTCCACAACCTCAACCCTAGGATCCGTCCTTCTTTATATAGCTTTGTATATCCTAACTTTTCACGTAATTACCATTATGCCATCGTGTATGTTGCTTGGCCAATGCTTAAAAAAATCCAGACGCTCCACTTGATTGGGTTAATTGCTCAAATGCTCCATTAATTAAAAGACCAGCCATGCTTCTCTCTCTCATTAAAAAATGCATCAGTTCTCTTGGCTATTTGTTTCCTCCACTTAAAACTTTGACTGCCCACATCTCTTGAGTATTTTGCTTAACCTATAATTAAGGTCCTCTTCTTCAACAATTTAATTAGTGGTTGTCCCCTAATTAATTTTCTCTGCAACCGATGGACTAGCATGGTAGCGGCGTTGATTCTTGATGAGATGTAGAGTCGAATACTATTTGATTCAAGCTTGCCACTTCTGAAACACTTAGCACACACATCAAAACGTTTACACACATTTTTTATCATCAAACACGAACTCATCGATTGTTGTATCCAACATGGACGAGGTGGCAACACAGCCAGTGGGCTGCGTCGTAAAGGACGAAGGGGCGGAGGGAGCCGTCAGGGTAGTGGCGCATCAGTCGGGTCATTTCCATGAGATGAGAATGCTCGGGTAGGGACATGGTCCCGACTTCTGGCCGGCAGAATATGGCGGCGACGATGTGACGCTAGGCATATCGAAGGCAAGGGTGCACTATGCATGATGCCTTTGCCCTACTGGGGCGATCACGGTCCAGTCCAATAATGTAATGCCAAAACTGAGTGGCATCAAATGTGGCCAGCTCGTAAACTGGGGAGAAGGTGGTGCGGGGGTCAGGGATGGCTAGGAAGTGGAGATGGGCATGGATCTGGGCGTGCGTGACCACGACGTCTGGTCCAGCAACCAGAAGCTAATTCCATCGCCCTCCGGTGTGAGGGCAACGGAACTCAACGCCTCTAGGGTGAGGCGGGTGTAAGTGGGGCGTGTGCGACAAGGAATCGGTCGAAACCGATCGTCGTGTACAGCCTAAGGACCCCCTGCAAGAGTCCTAGGCGTTGGAGGGTGTGGAGTCGGATGATTCTTTTGGGTATGATAGCCCGGTGTGACATCGCGACGAAGTTGTCGCAGTGCGCATCGTCCCGAAAGACGATGCCGAACGTCCACACCTGTGGTGGCAGAGCTGCAGGAGGGGTGGGTGGTGCGGTAGTGGGGATGGGTGCGGAAGTGACGGGAATGTGTGGGAGCTGTGGCGGGTGATCATGGGCAGGGAGTACGGCTAGTGGAAGGGGGAAGCGGAGCCTGAGGAGTCGAATGAGGACAAAGAATCTCCCACGTACTCCTCCTCGGTGGTGGGTGTCTGTGGGGCATGCTGTTGGCAGCGTGCGGGCCGAGAGGAGGAGGTGCCTGTGACCTTCCTCTTTACCGACCGTGGTGGTGTTGGCTACCTCGGCCTAGTGCGGTGAGGAGGCATCGTGCAACGAGCACGCAACAGACGTCGGTAAAAAAGTAAAGAGAGGATAGGGTGTATCGACACGGACGTCACTGAGAAAGCAATGTGGTTGTGCACGAGCCTAGCCACGTATCCAATGTATCCCCCAAGCTACTCCTGTACGTCTCCTCCTCGGTAAGCGCAATGCACCTAAAATAGATAGAAAAAATAATATCAAAAGGTGCAAAAGTAACGGTAGTGGTGATGGGTGTACTCGGCCCGAGCACTAATTGTGCTCGGGCGAGTAGGTGGGGATGTCATAGGGCAGCCAAAGGGGTGGCCGGAGCGGCGGTTGTGGTTTTAGGATAGTGATGTGGGTGAGGGGCGGTGCCCCTGGTGCTGGGTGGTGGGAGCGACGGTTGGGGGATAGGGGGGTATGGGATAGGGATGTGGGTGAGGGGCGGAGCCGTCGGCGCTGCGTGGCGACGGCGACGGCGACGGTGCTCTGCCCACTTGACGGGGGTGGTGGGGGGTTGATTTTTAAAGAGAGAGAGATACAGAGAGATGAATAGAGGGTGAGGCGGGGGTGTTTAGGCAGGGATTACGATGGTGGCACCGTCGTTGCTGGGTGGTGCTGGCGACGGGGCTCCGGTGATGACCGGAGTTGGGTGGGGAGAGAGAGAGATTGAGAGAGAGAGAGAGAGAGGAGATGAGGTGAGAGAGAGAGAGGTGGACCGGTGTGGTAGAGTCGAGGGCGGTGCCGGTGATGGAGACGGGGGAGGGGCGGTAGGGTTCCAATCAAGTAGGAGGGGAAAATGAGGGTGCTCGGGGTAATTTTTGGGGGGATAATACGATTAGGGTTAGGATAAGATCGAGTCAGTTTTTATAAAACTCGGCTCGGTTTTGATATGGACCCCACATTTGTTAAGTCGGCACTGCTCGGGTCGAGCAGATAGAGCTGCTCGGTCGAGTAAAAAATTAAAAATATATGGAATTATAAGTTAAGAATACTCTCTCAGCTGCTCGACCGAGTAGGTTATACTCGGGCTGTGTAGACAGAATGTCGATTTCCTCTATTTTTGCCGCGCTTCCCTTTGCTCAATCGAGCAGGTGGCTACTTGTTCGAGTAGATGGATACTCGATCGAGTGAGGGCTACTCGGACCGCGTAGACGAACGCTGCTTTTGACACTTTTTTCATGGCCTCTCTGTGACTCGATCGAGTAGGGGTCTTCTGTAGCTTTTCTCCCCCAAGCTTGTTCTTCTCATAGTTGCTCTTCCCTTGGCTCCCATGCCTTTAATTCATCTTTTAGCGTTCTTCCCTCAAAGTTCGACCTGTAGGAAGGAAGAATTTGTCAGCTTTTTATAATTTTGTATTTTTATGGAATTAAAAACGTTTTTATTTGGTTTTTTTGAATAGATAAAGCAAAAAATTGAAAAAAAAGAATGTTGAGTATTGGTGTATCATACCAATCTTATTTTGATGATGATCACAACATTATGTTGTTGCTAATGAATCTCATGTCTTAGTCTCTCAGTTTATTTCAAGGATATCTTTCTTGGAGACTAATCACTTGGTGTAAGGATGGACATCATGTGAAGAAGGGCCAAAGTTTGGACTCAAGGAGTGCCAAAGCTGGGAGATGATGGAAAGCTATCAAGGCATCAAGATTGAAGACTTAGACTCTTAAGAAAGCATTGTAATCCATGTAATTTACTTTATTGCTTTCTCTCTCTTTTGAGTCTAGGGTTGATGTAATGCCTTGCTAGATGGTTTGCTCATTCATGCACATGCATTTAACCATCTTAGTGAACCTTATGATTATCATAGAATCCAACCCAATAGGTTCACTCTTTCCGTCAGTCGCCTGTTGAGGGAAACACAGCCGACTGGGTGATTTTCAGTCGCCTGTAGATCCTTCTACAGTCGCCTGATATGCACTGCTCAAGTCAACATATACTATTGACTCAAACTTGAGCTTTACGCACAGTCGTTTGACGATCATTTTTCAGTCGCCTGTATATTTACAGTCACCTGGAAATTGGCCAACAGTCGCCTGTCTAGCGTAAGTGCAATCTCTGCATCTCTCTGTCTTCTCTCCATACTTTACAGTAGTCGACTGATGAAGAATGTACAGTCGCCTGACTATTTGACAGTCGACTGTATTATTAACATCAGTCGCCTGTGCAAAGAATTGGAGAAAGAGTGCAGCTCTCTGTTTCGATCCATCCCCTGCAGCAGTCGTCTGCTGAAGGATAAACAGGCGCCTGTCCTGTTTGTTAGTCGACTGTATTGACTTTGTCAGTCGACTGTCCTGGCTCAGATTATAGCCGTTGGATATTTTCTAGCCGTTGATCAATCGACTGTCTTATGATCATCAGTCGACTGTTCCTGTCGTTTTCACCCAGTTTCTAGCCGTTGCAGATTTGCTTATTTGGCTGTTTCTTTTGGTGTTTGGGCTTGATATAGGATTCCTATATATATGAGTGTGCTGCCTATGCTTAAACTTCTTGATTGATTCTTGATTACTCTTGATTCTATTGAAAATCTCAAGAGATCTTTAAGCCACTCTCAAGCTCCCTCATTTCCATCTATTGAGCATTCATCTTCCTTCATGCATTGAAGTCTGGCTCAAGGGAAATCATCCAAGTGCTCTCAAGCATATTCCAACACTTGGAGATCCTCTTCCATGCCTTGCATTCATTCATGAGTAAGCATCTCAAGGCATAGGTAAGAGTATTTACTTTACAGGGTGTAATTTGTTTTCCTATTTCTCTTTGTGGGATTAGGATACTCTCTTTGTTGGAGTTTCTCTCTTTGTGAGAGGTTGTCTCTTTGTGGGACTAGGGAATTCTCTTTGTGGGAATTAACTCTCTTTGTGGGAGTTCGAGTGTCCTAGTGTAGGGCTAACCCTAATTCTCTGAGTGGGAGTTAGTGATTCTCTGTGTGTGAGTCTTGATCCTTGTGTAGGATTGCTTGGGTCCTTGTGTAGGGCATAAATCCTCTTTGTGGGGTATCTCCTTGTGAGATTTGTATTCACTTCTCTGTGTGGGAATATAGTGAATATTGGTGTGGCTGGATGTACCCAAGTTTGAGGAACCAGGGTACAACTTTGTGTTTGCGTTTGGATTGATTGTGCCTTTTAATTCCTCTTGCATTTATAATTCCGCATTTGCAAGTTAAATTTTATTTGGACAATTTTATTGCCATTACACTATTCACTCCCCCTCTAGTGTGTGTTGTTAGTATTGCAAGGGTTAGACGATCCCTACAATTGGTATCAGAGCGAGGTTAAAGCATACTGCAACGATGGCATTCAACGCCTCATCCGCGTCTCATGAAGAAGGTCACTCAACCGTTCGACCCCCGCTCTTCAACGGAACCAACTACCCTAGTTGGAAGATCAGAATGATGATCTACATGGAGGGTCAAGACCTATGGGACATCACGGAGGTGCCATTTGAGAAGCCCACTACTCCTGCGGCTTCAAGGACAAAGGCGGAGAAGTACGCAATCAAGTTCAATGCGAGAGCTATGAATGCATTACATTGCGCTCTCTCTGCTAGTGAGTTCAACCGCATCTCCATGTGCAAAACAGCGAATGATATTTGGCACACCTTGGAGATTTGTGATGAAGGGACAACGAAGGTAAATAAATCTAAACAAACTGTGTTTAGATCTAAATATGAAATGTTTAAGATGCAGGAAGGCGAAAGCATTTCACAGATTTTCACAAGGTTCACCGATATTGTGAACGCTTTGGAGGGACTCGGGAAGACGATTTCCCAAGAGGATCGTGTTGAGAAGATCCTAGACTCTCTTACACCTCGTTGGGAGTCAAAGGCCAACGGAATTTTGGAGTCATATGACACGTCCAAATATACCGTTGAGGAGTGCATTGAAAATCTCATGGCATATGAAGTGAAGCTTCAACATAAGAAGGAGATTCAACCAACAAAGCCCGAGAAGCTAGAGAAGCAAAAGGGGTTGCATTCCATGCCAAGGAGGAGCCAATCAAGTGGAGGAGGAAATTCCATCGAGAAGATCCTAGCGAAGAAGATGAGCAAGAAGATGCAAGTGGAGAAGAAATTAAGGATCTTGCCGAGCAATTCAAAGCTATCCTCAAATGCAAGCAAGGTAAGTCTTTGTCAAAGTTTGCCTCCAATTCTAACAAGGTTCCTACTTGTTACACTTGCAGTGGAAAGGTCACTTGTCCACCGAATGCCCTTCCAAACCCATCAAAGAAACTTACAAGGGTAAAGGGAAGACGTATTGGAAATGAAAGTCCAAGTCCAAAAATCACAAGAAGGGACTTGTCGGAACCTTTGATGATTCGAGTGAGGACACTTCTAGTAACGAAGAAGAGGATACAAAGGAGGATGCTCACGCATGCTTTGTAGCCATGGATGGTCCTACACCAATCCCCTCCGGATTAAACGAAGAATAATTGGATGCTTGGCTTGACGCATACAATTCCTATGAGGATTCGTGCCTCACGGCTAAGGAGGAGAAGTCGTCATCAAGCTCTTGCAAGGATGATGATGATGATGTTAAGATCGATTAAGAAAAGATCTCATATAAGGAGCTCAAGATCAAATTTGACTTGGTCTCCGAAACGGCTAGTAAGTGCATCAACTCTTACAATAGATTAAAAGCAAAATATAAGATTGCTAAGAGTAGAATGCATGAACTATTTATTGCAAGTGTAGTTCATGATGAAAGGCATGTTTATGACACTTGTGAGAGAGACACACTTCTCTCTCAAGTTAAGGAATTGAGTATTTCTAATGAAAATCTCATTGCTCAAAACCTTAGCTTAGATGCTCACATTCAATAACTTACGTTGAAATGTGAAGAGGAATCCCGGAAGCTCATAAGCTTTGTGTATTCTAGGGATTCACTCCACGATTTGTTGGAAAAACAACATCCAACAAATCATAGAGGAGGTTTGGGTTATATTCAAAATGTGGTTCCCAAACCCACCTTTAATTCTTCTTTTGGTGCAAATTCAAGAAATATTGCTAAAGCATCTAAGAAGAATCACCATGGTTTCTTGTACAACAATAACACTCACAAGAAGCATGTAGATCACAAGGTGATGAGGAAGAATGAAGAATCTTCATGTTTTGCTAAGAAGTAAAATCCTCATTCTTTGCATGCTAAGAAACTTGTTTCAACACCTAAGCATGCCACATCCTTCCCTCTTGCAAAGGCAAAACCATTGCCTAGGAAGTCCTTGAGATTGTGGATTCCCACTAAGGGTAGTGTGCAAGAGAGAGATAGTTACATCAACTCTCTAGTTAGGGATGTGATCACCTCGTGTGATTACGTTAGGAAATCAAACTCCTCTTGGGTTTGGTTACCTAATGTTTAGGTTCCTCACACATTTACATATTGCATGGGTATTGTGCTTCTATGTTTATTTTAAGCATACCCATTGATTGTGTGTGTTTCATGCTTTTGAAAATATTTTTCATATTTATTTCTTTTCATGAAAATTGGGACCTTGGGGTTTATTGACATACATGCATTTTTGATCCATGTGTATGTCAATGGGGGAGTTAATATATTATATGTTTAAATTATTTTAAAACACATTTTAACTCTCATTTCGGAGGTTATTTGAGATCATTATTTACATTTGGTTATTTTGGGTCTCAAACCAAACCTCTTGTATATTGCCAACTTGTTTCATGTCTCATTGTTTTTGGCAATATCTTTGTGTATCTTTGAAGCTTGATTTTTCCATATCTATTGCTTTGATACACTTTTACGGCCCATGGCTCCATTAATTAATTGGTATTAGATCCTAGAAGTCAAAAGTTGACCATTTCTATGATCTAGGGGGAGCATGGGATAATGAATTGATACCCACTAAAATTTTAAATTTGGTATCATACATATCTTTCTTTTCTTGCATATTGTCACATCTTGGTTAAGATGACAAAGGGGGATATTTTTGATGTCCACCTTTTTGACGATGTCAAGGGGGAGAGATGTATGCATTATGTGATCATATCTATAGGGGGAGAGATATATACATATGCATATGAGGAGAGATATCTCTATAGGGAGAGATATATGGGATTAGATAAACTATTCATGTTTGCATGCCTTTATACATTGCAATTGGTTTATGTAATCCATGCCTATTATATGTCACCATGTTGTTATTGGTATTATGAGTATTTACCTTTGAGTAGCTCATTATATAATTGGTGCATATAAGTAGGGGGAGATCATTAGCATTGTGCTTTAATTCCTTATGATTTACATAATGTGTGTCATCATCAAAAAGGTGGAGATTGTTGAGTATTGGTGTTTCATACCAATCTTATTTTGATGATGATCACAACATTATGTTGTTTCTAATGAATCTCATGTCTTAGTCTCTCAGTTTATTTCAAGGATATCTTTCTTGGAGACTAATCACTTGGTGTAAGGATGGACATCATGTGAAGAAGGGCCAAAGTTTGGACTCAAGGAGTGCCAAAGCTTGGAGATGATGGAGATCTATCAAGGCATCAAGATTGAAGACTTAGACTCTTAAGAAAGCATTGTAATCTATGTAATTTACTTTATTGCTTTCTCTCTCTTTTGAGTCTAGGGTTGATGTAATGCCTTGCTAGATGGTTTGCTCATTCATGCACATGCATTTAACCATCTTAGTGAACCTTAGGATTATCATAGAGTCCAACCTAATAGGTTCACTCTTTCCGTCAGTCGCCTGTTGAAGGAAACACAGCCGACTGGGTGATTTCCAGCCGACTGTAGATCCTTCTACAGTCGCCTGATATGCACTGCTCAAGTCAACATATAATATTGACTCAAACTTGAGCTTTACGCACAGTCGTTTGACGATCATTTTTCAGTCGCCTGTATATTTACAATCACCTGGAAATTGGCCAACAGTCACCTGTCTAGCGTAAGTGCAATCTCTGCATCTCTCTGTCTTCTCTCCATACTTTACAGTAGTCGACTGATGAAGAATGTACAATCACCTGACTATTTGACTGTCGACTGTATTATTAACATCAGTCGCCTGTGCGAAGAATTGGAGAAAGAGTGCAGCTCTCTGTTTCGATCCATCCCCTGCAGCAGTCGTCTGCTGAAGGATTAACATGCGCCTGTCCTATTTATCAGTCGACTGTATTGACTTTGTCAGTCGACTGTCCTGGCTCAGATTATAGCCGTTGGATATTTTCTAGCCGTTTATCAGTCGACTGTCTTATGATCATCAGTCGACTGTTCCTGTCGTTTTCACCCAGTTTCTAGCCGTTGCAGATTTGCTTATTTGGCTGTTTCTTTGGGTTTTTGGGCTTGATATAGGATTCCTATATATATGAGTGTGCTGCCTATGCTTAAACTTCTTGATTGATTCTTGATTACTCTTGATTCTATTGAAAATCTCAAGAGATCTTTAAGCCACTCTCAAGCTCCCTCATTTCCCTCTATTGAGCATTCATCTTCCTTCATGCATTGAAGTCTGGCTCAAGGGAAATCATCCAAGTGCTCTCAAGCATATTCCAACACTTGGAGATCCTCTTCCCTGCCTTGCATTTATTCATGAGTAAGCATCTCAAGGCATAGGTAAGAGTATTTACTTTACATGGTGTAATTTGTTTTTCTATTTCTCTTTGTGGGATTAGGATACTCTCTTTGTGGGAGTTTCTCTCTTTGTGAGAGGTTGTCTCTTTGTGGGACTAGGGAATTCTCTTTGTGGGAATTAACTCTCTTTGTGGGAGTTCGAGTGTCCTAGTGTAGGGCTAACCCTAATTCTCTGAGTGGGAGTTAGTGATTCTCTGTGTGGGAGTCTTGATCCTTATGTAGGATTGGTTGGGTCCTTGTGTAGGGCATAAATCCTCTTTGTGGGGTATCTCCTTGGGAGATTTGTATTCACTTCTCTGTGTGGGAATATAGTGAATATTGGTGTGGCTGGATGTACTTAGTCCAGATATATCACCCTAGCAAATATTCAATCAACCTGAAAGTGAAGCGTACAATTCATGCAATAAGAAGTGATATGAGAAAGGAAAGCAGTACTCCAAATATAAGCAGACAATGCGTGAAGCTTGGTGTGTTTTCTATGAAAAGCATACATACGAATCATCAGACATCAGCTAATAACAGAATTTCATCCATATTCATACAGGAAAAGAGTGGGTTACTATTTCAAGATGCAAAGCAGGACATAGCATATGATATCTGAAACAAAAGCTATGACGTGACAAAAATAGCATGCATATAGAGATAAGCTAACACCACGTCATACAATGCGGCATACTCAAAAAAGGAAAAGAAAACGTGATGCATGATGAATATGAAAAAGTGGTGAAAATAAGTGCAAAAGTGGAATGAAAGCGTGCGAAATCAAAAATAAAGGGTGGCTAAAATGAAAAAGTGTGAGAACTCACTCCCCCAAGCTGAAGTGCACAGTATCCTCAATGTGCAAAGTGTGGCACACCGAGAGACGTGAAGTGGGAGGGGCGGGTGAGGATGCATGCATGATAAAAAAGGAAAAAAAAGGAAAAGAAAGAAAATAAAATATGAATGAATGTGATGCATGCAAAGATCAGGATGGTGCAAATATGAGTGTCCCCAAAAAATCTCTCCCTCACTCCCAAAAAGATATAAAAAGATATGATCAGGTAGGCATCAAAGTAATACATGGAGGAGGGGGGCGAAAAATCAAACACCAGGCCCAGGAACAGACGGGCAGCAAAATGACAAAAAATGTCAGAGGCATCAAGAGTGTGCCTAAGCAGGTGGTGGGGCTGCACCATCACCGTCATGTGGCGGAGGTGGTGGCGGAGGTGGTGGGCTTGGTATCTGCTGGGTGGGTGGGTGTAGTGGAGGCAGACGCGCCAGAATCTGATTCAGGCAAGCCTGAATATCGGGAAGCATGGCGACGCGGGATTGCACAGAACTGACCGTGGCAGAGAGAGCCTTGAAGTCTCCTCGAAGTCCACTAACAGCCCCCTCTAGAGCACGAAGGCTCTGAACTAGAGAGTCAGGGGGTGGTGGAGCGGAGGGACGCACAGGTCGAACAGGTGGTGTGCGGGGCTGTCTCTGGTGGGAAGAGTATAGGATGGGGCCAGCAGGGTAGTGTGGAAGGTGTGCTATGCTCGGTAAGTGATGCCCAGCCTCGGTGTGAGGCTGGGACGCAGACTGGGTCGAAGCGACAGCAGCAGCAGCAGAAGTGGAAGGCAAAATGGGCGACGAGGCAACAGGAGAGGTCAGTGACACAGATGTGGGGACAGACGTCACGACACTCTCGGTGAAGACAACGGCAGCGGGGTCAGAAGGGCCGACGGCTGGGGTGGCCGTGGACAAAAGTGAGGTCAGGACCGCCACTGCGGCGGTGAAGGAAGTCTCGCCAGTCTCTAAAATGGTGGTGGGACGCTCAGGGCTAAGAGATGTGATAGGCTCGACGGACATAGGCTCAGCGGTGGTGGTGGTGGTTGTCACGACCCGCTTCCCTAAAATGGAGGCGAGACGTGAAAAGGTCCGCACGAGAGTGGAGCTATGAAGCCCCAAACCCGATAAGCGTCCACAATACATAAACAGGTCCCTGTAACCACAACAGAATAACAATAATAACACAAGGAGAGACTGAAATAAAATTCCTCATCTCATAAATTGTCCAACATCAAAATAAGTCCAACATCCAGAAAAGCCACCAGGCTAAAAGAAAAGAGTCCAAGGCCCAGAACAAGGCCAACAGAAGCGACGACATAACAAAGTATGGGTGCCACGCACCGATAACAAAACAACTGTCTAACAAAAGTAAAACACAACGAAGACACTAGGACTGGTCCCCAGTGTCCACGTACTCCCCGTCAAACACAAACTCGGGCTCGGCGTCAGCAAACACCTCGTCCTCAACGAGGTACTCAGGCTCAGGATCTAACATGTGTCACCCAAAAGAGTAAATGGGCACATGTCAGCAAGTCTAAAAGACTTGAGCAAGGAAACTGAAAGTAAGGCTCTAACAACCTAGCAGTTTAGTATGATGCATGGCATGGCAGTTATAACATGAGTGCACAATTTAAAACATGGCAAGACAATTTGTACAAGAGAACAATCATCGGTCAAGGCAAGACAAGACAAGAGTAGCCACGCTACCATCAATCTCAATCAATTCACTAGTCACGTTGTTTTGTAGATTGTTTACGCCTTACAGCTGAATGGTTCCACATTCGCTGATTGGCCGCTTAACAACTACCCCAAACCCAAGAGTTTACGCCTTACCACTGCAGTTGCTGATCGGGCAGACTCCCAGTTGATTGGTCGCTTAACTCTTACCCCCAATACCCACACGTAATGGAGCCAGGGTCCCTGAACATGAGCCCAGCAAGTGAGCCAGGGTTGCCCCGCACATGAGCTCGCATTATTAAACATTTGGCGTAGGGGTGCACCTAGCCGGAAACACGGAATTCGGGCATTGGCTATCAACCAACACATGGCCCGCTTCTGGAACACGAGCCAGGAACACAAGCATTTGTAGCAAAGCTACGTAATCACAGAAACACTTAAGAATGCAATGACATGACAATTAATTTGCGTACCGTTAATGGAAAGTAAACATGACATGGAAATTGTGCAACATACTATATGTGTTGGGACTAGCTTCGTTGTCAAGCTAGTTCCCCAATTTGCGCCTATGCGAGTATCATTTCGTCGCCTAGCCTCTTTTACGCCTACAACAAGCAAATGGCCTAAAACATGGCCTAAACCCTAAGTGGCAAGTTTCACTTACCTAGCACCGGGGATGACGACCACTTCGTCACACGGATGCCAATCTACGGGGAAATCACTGTTTTGGGGGAACAATCAACAAACAACATGAAATTTTATCAGGGTTTCATAAAAATACCAATAGGCTATAAAAACATAGAGGAATCGATTTCTTACCGAGAGGAGATGGAAGAAACACTCCGGGGAACCCTAGGATCAGATCTGGAAAAGATTGGAGAAGTTTGGGGAAACTAGGGTTTTGGGGGATTTGGGGATTTAGATGGATTTAGATGGATTTTGATGGAGATTTGGGGAAGATGAGGAGTAGATAGAGTGAATGGATGTTTTGGATGATGGATTTAGGGCTTGGAATGAAGGATTGAAGCTTGGAGGAAGATGGGGGATCAAGGGGGAAGTTTTTAGGATTTTGGGTCGTGTTGGAGAAGAAGAAAACGATTGGGTTGGGTTTAAATAGGTTGGGCTGGCGGCTGCCCAGAAATTAGGGTTTTAACACAGACTAGTCGGTCAAAGAACAACCACTGACCGACTAGTTTGGCAACTAGTCGGTCGGTCGACCAACGCAGACCGACTAAGTGTAAACAGTAACTCCTGAACGAAAATAGGATTTAGAGTTAGTCGGTCCATGAACAAATACTGACCGACTAGTCTAGCATCTAGTCGGTCGATGAACGTTCTTAGACCGACTAAGAGTAAACAGTAACTCGACTGTACAGTAGAACCAAGAATTAGTCGGTCTGAGTACAAAACTTAACCGACTAGTTTAACAACTAGTCGGTCAAAAGATGAACTTAGACCGACTAAGAATGAACAGTACTGATACTAAAATTTAGATGATGTGTTAGTCGGTTAAAGAAGCATTGCTGACCGACTAGTTTGCAACCTAGTCGGTCAACCAACGTTCTTAGACCGACTAACGATAAACAGTAACTCCTGAGAAATTTAGAAAGCAAACTAGTCGGTCCAAGAAGGATTGCCGACCGACTGGATCGTCATCTAGTCGGTCGGTGGCCCTTCTTACACTGGCTAATGAGCACCAAAAGTACCGATACGGAGCGCGGGGCCCCGGGATCGATTCCTAAGACTCCTAGGCTTGATCTAATAGTTAGATACAACCGTTATGAAGTCCGTCACGAGTGACATACTTCGAAATCGACGATCCTAAAGAAGAAGCGAGAAAATACGACGAATCGATCGAAAATGAAATCTACAGAGACGAAAACCACACATGAGGAGAAAATTCACCAAAACATATATTATATTATATTAAATCCAGATACGTGAAAAGCAGTCGTTACATCCTCCCCAACTTAAGAAAAATTCCGTCCTCGGAATTTCCAAATACTCACGAGTCCGGAAACAAAAGTGGGAAACGCTCTCGCATCTCATCCTCATTCTCCCAAGTAGACTCTCCAGGTGAGCCGTGTCGCCACATCACCCTCACAAGATTAACAATCTTGTTTCGAAGCGACTTCTGACGCCTGTCCAGAATCTGCACTGGATGCTGGTCATACGTCATATCGGGGCGAACGGTAATCTCCGAAAAATCTACCGCATGAGATGGATCACTAATGTATCGACGAAGCTGCGACACATGGAAAACATTGTGAACTCCTTCCAAAGACGGCGGCAAGGCCAAGCGATAAGCTACCTCGCCAACCCTCTCCAAAACGTCAAACGGTCCAATGTATCGCGGGCTCAACTTTCCACGCTTCCCGAAACGAATCACACCACGATTCGGGGAAATCTTCAAGAACACATGGTCGCCCGGCTGAAACTCCAAAGGACGACGTTTAGCATCTGCCCAATGCTTAAAACGGTCCTGAGCAATTCTCAACCTCTCCCGAATATTCCTGACGATCTCCACGGCCTCGACGATCATCTCAGGTCCCAACAACTCCCGGTCACCAACGTCATCCCAACTCAATGGCGATCGACATTTCCTCCCATAAAGAGCGGCGAATGGCGCCATGCCAATACTCACCTGGAAGCTGTTGTTGTAAGAGAACTCCACCAAGTGTAGATGGTCCTCCCACGAACCCTTGAAATCCAACATGCACGCCCTCAGCATGTCTTCCAAAATCTGAATCGTCCTCTCGGACTGGCCATCCGTCTGCGGATGGTACGCCGTGCTGAAACTCAGACGCGTACCCAAGCTCTTCTGCAAACTCTGCCAGAACTGAGATGTGAACCTCGTGTCTCTGTCAGACACGATACTCACGGGGACTCCGTGAAGTCGCACAACCTCCTGCACGATTCACGTTACCTCACTATCCAAACTAGGAAAAGGACATAAAACAGAGAGTAAAAGAATTTTACCTCCATATATCTCCTCGCTAGCGCCTCAGTGGACTGTCCCACTCGGAACGGAATAAAGTGCGCAGATTTGGTCAATCGATCTACGATCACCCAAATCGCGTCATTCTGCTTCGGACACCGAGGTAGTCCAGTCACGAAATCCATAGTGATGTGCTGCCACTTCCACTCCGGAATCGGAAGCGGTTGTAGCAACCCGGCCATACGCTGATGCTCCGCCTTCACTTGCTGGCAAACCAAGCACTTGGCTACACTCCGAGCCACACTCCTCTTCATACCATGCAACCAATAATTCAGACGAAGATCCTGGTACATCTTGGTGCCACCAGGATGCACAGAATACGGCGAACTGTGTGCCACCACCATCAGCTCCTCTCTGATATCCCCAGATGGCACACACAACCTGGCTCCGAACCTCAGCGAGCCATCCTCATGAATCAAAAAGTCAGTCCGCAGACCGGCTTCCACCTGCTCCCGAATCTTCACCAGCTTCGGATCCTCAGCCTGGCCAGCCTTAATCCGATCCACGATCGTCGACTGTACCTGCATATACATCAACGACGAAGCCTCCCCAGGAAGAACAATCTCCACACCGGACTCGCAAAAATCCTGCTGCAATCTCCACTACGAAGTCAAAATCATCACCGCTGGAAGCCTACTCAAAGCATCCGGAACCACATTCACCTTACCAGGGTGAAACTACAAATCAATATCATAATCCGCCATAAGCTCCAACCATCGACGTTGTCGCATGTTGAGCTCCTTCTGAGTGAAAATATACTTCAAGCTTTTGTGATCGGTGAAATTCTTCACTTTCTCACTCAGCAAGAAGTGCCTCCAAATCTTGAGAGCAAACACAACGACAGCCAACTCCAAATCATGCGTCGGGTAATTCTTATCATGAACCTTAAGCTGACGAGACGCATACGCCACAACATGCCCGTGCTGATGCAACACACAACCGAGACCCTTGCCAGAAGCATCGCAAAAGATCTCAAATCCACCGCTGCGATCAGGCACAACAAGAATAGGGGCAGTCGTCAACCTCTCCTTCAGAATACCAAAAGCACTCTCACAATCACCCGACCAAACAAAAGCAACATCCTTCCGCGTCAACCTGGTCATCGGCTCAGTAATACGGGAAAAGTCCTTAATGAATCGCCGATAATAACCAGCGAGTCCCAGAAAACTCCGAATCTCAGACGCAGACGACGGAACAGGCCACTCCCTGATGGCCCGAATCTTCTCAGGATCCACTGAAATACCATCTCCAGTCACCACATGCCCGAGAAAAGCAACTCGATCCAGCCAAAACTCGCACTTCGAAAACTTAGCATACAACCGATGCTTCCTCAAAATCTCCAACACCGTCCTTAAGTGCGAGGCATGCTCTTCCTCCGACTTCGAATAGATCAGAATGTCGTCAATAAAGATAACGACAAACTTATCCAAAAAGTCGTAGAAAATCAGGTTCATCAGATTCATGAAAACTGCGGGCGCGTTAGTTACGCCGAAGGGCATAACCACAAACTCATAGTGTCCATACTTCGTCCTGAACGCTGTCTTCGGAACATCCCCCTTCTTCACCTTCAACTGATGGTAACCACTCCTCAAATCCAATTTTGAAAACACCCTCGAACCTCCAAGCTGATCAAAAAAATCATCGATGCGAGGCAACGGGTATTTATTCTTAATGGTCACCGCATTCAACTCCCGATAGTCCACGCACTTGCGACGCGAACCATCCTTCTTCTTAACCAGCAACACCGGTGCTCCCCACGGAGACACACTAGGATTAATATAACCCTTCTGCAAAAGCTTATCCAACTGCTTCCGCAACTCTTCCAACTCTGCAGGTGCCATACGATACGGCGCCTTCGAAATCGGCTGCGCACCTGGAACGAGATCAATAGAAAATTCCAGAGCCCGATCAGGCGGCAAACCAGACATCTCCTCGGGGAAGACGTCGCCAAAATCTCATACCACAGCTGGCCACTCCAGCTCCATCTGCATAGCCACAGCCTCCACCGGCCTGGCCCGAAATCTGACAGGACCAAGCGAACTGCTACCACGACTGAACTCAAATACTGGATGTCCGGGAATCTCGAACACCACCTTCTTCCTCCTGCAGTCGATCGTAGCATAGAAGCTCGCAAGCCAATCCATCCCAAGAACTGCATCATAGTTGATGATGTCGTGGACGATGAAATCAGCGAAAAGCTCATGTCCACAGACCACCAACGAGCAAGAATTGCAACCACGATGCACCGAGACCACACCATTCCCTGTAACGATATTCCAACTCTTGGGAAGAGGGGACGTCGACAAGGAATGCCTCTCCACGAAGCTCCGAGAAATAATGCACATCGATGCACCGGAGTCAAAGAGGACTCGTGCAGGAAATGTGCAAACCAAAACCACACCTAACAAACAATTAACAATCAAACCGTAGTCTAGCAGACAACCATGTTCAAACAAACAACATAATCTAACAATCAAAACCAGCTAGGAAGGTAACAGCTAGAGTGAGGATTACCTGCGATAACCTCATCCACAGCCGCGCTCTCCGCAGCGGTCATCAGAAAAGCCTGCCTCCTCGGCGGAACAGCCTGCCGAAAAGCCTACCCCTGCGGAACAAGAGCTGCTCCACGACTAGCAGGAACAGACGCTCGCTGCTGCAACGGCTGTGCTGTAACAGGAGCCCTCCGCAGCTGATTCGCATGCCGGCAATCCTTCGCGGCATGGGAAGCATCTCCACAAATCAGACACTGGCCCAAAAACTTCCGACACTGATCCTTGACGTGGCCAGGCTTGCCGCAGAAATGGCAAGACTTCAGAATAGGCCCTCCTGGCCTCTTAAACTGAGCGGACTGATTAGGCCTGAATCCAGGTCTAACCACAGCTCTCGCCTGTTCCACAGGCCTCTTCCCAGCACCAACAACCGATCCCCTCCTCTGGTTCACGAGCAGCTCCTGCCTCTTTGCAACGACCAGAACCTTCTGATAAGACTCCCGGTCAGAAGAGGTCACAAAACTCTGGAGCTCCGAAGCAAGCCCCTGCAGGAAACTCTGAGCTCTCTCCTCAGCGTCCTGCACCATCTTCGGTGCAAACCGACTCAGCCTCATGAACTCTTGGTGATATAGGTCCACCGACGAGTTCCCTTGCTTCAAATCGATAAAACGCTACAGCATCTCCTCCCTGGCAGCCTTCGGGACGAACTCACCATCAAATCTAGCCTTGAAGGTAGCCCAAGCTATCGGCTCCACCAACAACTTCTCTTCTGCATCCCACCAATTCCTGGCGTTATCCTTCAGCTGCCTCTTCACCAAATCAACCCATCCAGCTGGGGTGATCTTGGCCATCTTTAGATTGTCCTCGATGTCCCGAATCCATTCATCGGCAGCCAGAGGACCCTCAGAACCATCAAAATATGCGGGACCCAGCTCCCGAAATTGCTTCGCTCCTGGCTCAGAGCGAGGAGCATCCGGAAGAGCCCGGGCAGCTCGAGCAAGTGGAGCATTCTGGACTTGCAGATGCACGCCCTGCTGCACTTGCATCATCTGGAGCATCATTCGCATCATCTCACCGTTGGTGGGTTCCCGCTCAGGCTCCTCATCACGAGGGACCGCACCACTGCCCCCACCACGGGTGAAACGCCTTCCTGCCATCTAATGACACAGAGAACGAATCAGATTAGACTCATAGCTTATGACTCGGACATCGAACTCAATTTATTGGACATTCTAATATTATTATTGCTATTCCAAAAATCGCAGTTACAGAAGGACCTGCATGGGCCACCACTAAAACCTGTCACGACCCGCTTCCCTAAAATGGAGGCGAGACGTGAAAAGGTCCGCACGAGAGTGGAGCTGTGAAGCCCCAAACCCGATAAGCGTCCACAATACATAAACAGGTCCCTGTAACCACAACAGAATAACAATAATAACACAAGGAGAGACTGAAATAAAATTCCTCATCTCACAAATTGTCCAACATCAAAATAAGTCCAACATCCAGAAAAGCCACCAGGCTAAAAGAAAAGAGTCCAAGGCCCAGAACAAGGCCAACAGAAGCGACAACATAACAAAGTATGGGTGCCACGCACCGATAACAAAACAACTGTCTAACAAAAGTAAAACACAACGAAGACACTAGGACTGGTCCCCAGTGTCCACGTACTCCCCGTCAAACACAAGCTCGGGCTCGGCGTCATCAAACACCTCGTCCTCAACGAGGTACTCAGGCTCAGGATCTAACATGTGTCACCCAAAAGAGTAAAGGGGCACATGTCAGCAAGTCTAAAAGACTTGAGCAAGGAAACTGAAAGTAAGGCTCTAGCAACCTAGCAGTTTAGTATGATGCATGGCATGGCAGTTATAACATGAGTGCACAATTTAAAACATGGCAAGACAATTTGTACAAGAGAACAATCATCGGTCAAGGCAAGACAAGACAAGAGTAGCCACGCTACCATCAATCTCAATCAATTCACTAGTCACGTTGTTTTGTAGATTGTTTACGCCTTACAGCTGAATGGTTCCACATTCGCTGATTGGCCGCTTAACAACTACCCCAAACCCAAGAGTTTACGCCTTACCACTGCAGTTGCTGATCGGGCAGACTCCCAGTTGATTGGTCGCTTAACTCTTACCCCCAATACCCACACGTAATGGAGCCAGGGTCCCTGAACATGAGCCCAGCAAGTGAGCCAGGGTTGCCCCGCACATGAGCTCGCATTATTAAACATTTGGCGTAGGGGTGCACCTAGCCGGAAACACGCAATTCGGGCATTGGCTATCAACCAACACATGGCCCGCTTCTGGAACACGAGCCAGGAACACAAGCATTTGTAGCAAAGCTACGCAATCACAGAAACACTTAAGAATGCAATGACATGACAATTAATTTGCGTACCGTTAATGGAAAGTAAACATGACATGGAAATTGTGCAACATGCTATATGTGTTGGGACTAGCTTCGTTGTCAAGCTAGTTCCCCAATTTGCGCCTAGGCGAGTATCATTTCGTCGCCTAGCCTCTTTTACGCCTACAACAAGCAAATGGCCTAAAACATGGCCTAAACCCTAAGTGGCAAGTTTCACTTGCCTAGCACCGGGGATGACGACCACTTCGTCACACGGATGCCAATCTACGGGGAAATCACTGTTTTGGGGGAACAATCAACAAACAACATGAAATTTTATTAGGGTTTCATAAAAATACCAATAGGCTATAAAAACATAGAGGAATCGATTTCTTACCGAGAGGAGATGGAAGAAACACTCCGGGGAACCCTAGGATCAGATCTGGAAAAGATTGGAGAAGTTTGGGGAAACTAGGGTTTTGGGGGATTTGGGGATTTAGATGGATTTTGATGGATTTTGATGGAGATTTGGGGAAGATGAGGAGTAGATAGAGTGAATGGATGTTTTGGATGATGGATTTAGGGCTTGGAATGAAGGATTGAAGCTTGGAGGAAGATGGGGGCTCAAGGGGGAAGTTTTTAGGGTTTTGGGTCGTGTTGGAGAAGAAGAAAACGATTGGGTTGGGTTTAAATAGGTTGGGCTGGCGGCTGCCCAGAAATTAGGGTTTTAACACAGACTAGTCGGTCAAAGAACAACCACTGACCGACTAGTTTGGCAACTAGTCGGTCGGTCGACCAACGCAGACCGACTAAGTGTAAACAGTAACTACTGAACGAAAATAGGATTTAGAGTTAGTCGGTCCATGAACAAATACTGACCGACTAGTCTAGCATCTAGTCGGTCGATGAACGTTCTTAGACCGACTAAGAGTAAACAGTAACTCGACTGTACAGTAGAACCAAGAATTAGTCGGTCTGAGTACAAAACTTAACCGACTAGTTTAACAACTAGTCGGTCGAAAGATGAACTTAGACCGACTAAGAATGAACAGTACTGATACTAAAATTTAGATGATGTGTTAGTCGGTTAAAGAAGCATTGCTGACCGACTAGTTTGCAACCTAGTCGGTCAACCAACGTTCTTAGACCGACTAACGATAAACAGTAACTCCTGAGAAATTTAGAAAGCAAACTAGTCGGTCCAAGAAGGATTGCCGACCGACTGGATCATCATCTAGTCGGTCGGTGGCCCTTCTTACACCGGCTAATGAGCACCAAAAGTACCGATACGGAGCGCGGGGCCCCGAGATCGATTCCTAAGACTCCTAGGCTTGATCTAATAGTTAGATACGACCGTTATGAAGTCCGTCACGAGTGACATACTTCGAAATCGACGATCATAAAGAAGAAGCGAGAAAATACGACGAATCGATCGAAAATGAAATCTACGGAGAAGAAAACCACACATGAGGAGAAAATTCACCAAAACATATATTATATTATATTAAATCCAGATACGTGAAAAGCAGTCGTTACAGTGGTGGTGGTGGTGGACTCAGCTAAGGTGCTCCCGACACTGATAGAAGTGTGGACAGAAGTGTCGGGAGGTGCAGACAGTGCAGGCGCGAGCTGAGGGATCACGGGGTCAACAGGTGGTGCAGGGGGTGCATCCTCAGCCTCAAGCACATATGCAGCGGGGATAAGGAGATCCATCGTTGGGATCCAATCCCTGTGGGCCGGTCCAATGTGTGTCCGAGCGAGGCTCAGAAGAACCATGTAGTCAGCACTAAAGGGACCATACAACCACACCAAGTGCCTGCGACCGTGGGGACGAAGCATCTTCATCCGGGCCATAACATTTATCGAGAGTACGGTGGGGCCCGGGGCTTGACGCAAGTTGTCAGGTAGGTCTATGCCGGTCCTAAGGGCTAGAAGTGTGATCAGACCGCCGCAGCAAATAGGTGAGCGAGTGCTCATCGAAATGATGATGCGGTCTAAAAACCAACTAACAATGTCAATCTCGACGGCGAGGACCAGGTCGTCGCTACCCCTATCCAGAACTCTAGGGCGAGTCATCGCGTAGAGCATGTAGAGCTCAGGCGTAGACATCGTCCCAGGCTCGTACCTCGCCAAGAAAGTAGTCGCCATGAGGCGCTGTGCAATGCGGAGGTAGGGGTCCAGGATGGCTGAGGCCTTGGCCCTACTAGGGTCAAAGCCAAGTGGGGATCCCATGATCCGTGTCCAGAAGGTGGAGGTGTCGAACGATGGGGGTGGGATGTGCGTGGGAGCGTAGGCACGATCAGGGACATGTACAACAGGCCACTGGAAGAATGCACAAAGCATGTCGAGAGTAATCTCACACTCTCGATCCATCAAGCGGAATGTGCATCCTCCAGGGGTCCGGTCAATCGAGCTCAGGACCTCTAGTGTCGGACGGACGAAAGTATCCACCGACACCGCAAGAAAATCACGCCATCCCACGTTGTCGTACAACGTGAGAAGCCCCTCGAGTACCCCTAGGCGGTCAAGGTCAGCTAAATGTGCGAACCTAGAGGGTACTATCAAGCGATGGCAGTTACGCTCGAACCTGGCGTGGTGTGCGTCGTTTCGAAACGTGATCCCCATCGGCCCGACAACGGGAGCGGGTAAATGGACATGATCGGCTGGGATAGGCTGTGTGGGTGGTGGTGGCGGTGGCGGGCTAGGTGGAGGGGAGTCCTCCCTAGCGTGAGAGGGACCTAGGTCATCGGTCCTCCTCCGCTTGGGAGCGGATCCCCGCGTACGCGGCCTAGTACGCGGCGGTATGTGTGCCGCAAGATGTGTCCCAACTAAATAAATGCTGCGGCGTGCTAAATAATGGAACGAATGTACCTGAACACGCCGCGAGAGCAATAAGTGGTGCGTGCGAAGAGACGCCTCCGCCGCGAAGCGTAAAACGCGTCCAAAAGCTCCCCAAAGCTCCCCCAAGATAGGCTGCAAATCAAACGATCAAATCAGTGAATAATATTCAATATATATGGGGGAGATGTGGGATAATAGATAAATATAGAAATTAATTTGGGTTAGGGGATCAACGGGCATACGGATCAAGAGAAACGGGGAGAAACGGGGTTTTTGGGGCAAATCGGGGCAAATCAAGGCGGTGGAGGCCGGCGCCGGTGAGGTGGGTGACCGCCGACCGTCGGCAAAGGGAGGGCAGTCCGATCGCCGATGAGATCATCTCGATTCAGGTGCGAGGGAGTGCAGCAGCGGGTGAGGGAGGCGAAACGGCAGACGGCTCGGGCAAAAATGGGGCGATTTGGAATTTTAGAAATTCGCGCTCGCCTTCGAGCTTATATAGAAAATGTTACGACTCGGCCGAGTGGAAATGTCACTCGACCGAGTGCGTAAACGAAAAATTTTGAAAAATCTCGTTCCCACTAACGACTCGGCCGAGTGGCTTTGGCTCACTCGGCTGAAGGGAGAAACTCCACTCGGCCGAGTGGCTCTGCCACTCGGCAATTTTTAGGCTCGGAGGGTATCTGTTTCACTCGGCCGAGTGACTAGTCACTCGTCCGAGTGGCAATTAAAACTAAAACTTATAGAAATTGATAGAGAGTTGGTCTGCAGAAACTTCCCTGTTTTGTGCTCCACTCGGCCGAGTGGAGCCTTTGCTAGGCCGAGTGACATATGCTACTCGGCCGAGTGACGTGCTGTTTTCTGCATCGGCTCTCCGTTTTTGCTCTGGTCTCTGTTTTTCTTCCTCCAGTCTGTTTCTTCCTCCTTCTAAGGCCTGAACGCATTCCTGGAGCGCTCTTCCTTGCCTCTATCATCCTCCATATGGTTGAACTCCCTTTCCCATTCTCCTGTCATGAAAATTAGGACCCGTTGTCACGATTTTCATGGACAAAAGACTCTAAAAACTAATAAAAGGCTAAACAAAAAATGAAAATCAAATAAAAATAATGTAAAAAACCGTCGGGTTACCTCCCGACAAGCGCTCGTTTAAGGTCGTGAGCTCAACCCCTTAAGATATTCGTTTAGCTTGCGATATTGGGTGCATATGAGATGCACCCGTCAAACTTGTCGGGAAGGCCGCTTGGGTTCGGGTCATGATGTTCATCGGTCTTCCTCGACGCCTCCTCATCATGGGCAATGTTGGGGGATAAGTCCCCCAAGCTAGAGCTTGTTCCCATCTTCTTCTTGGTCGGTGACACCGATCTTCCGTTCGGTGGAGCTTTCTTCGGATTTTTGGCCTTCGAGAGCTTGCAAAGCTCTCGTATTCTTGCGAAATCAGTGTCGCCATCATCATCATCCGTGGAGCTATCCGGGGGGTCTTCCAATTTCTCTTCTTCCCCCGAAGCTTGGCCTTCTTCGAAGCCATCGTCATGGAGAGCACCAATGGAGTGGGGGATTGCTTCTTCAATCACCTCGTCGAGAAGATCCACATAATCTAGCTCCTCGTGATATGTCATATGTTTCATGGCCTTGGGTATATGAAGCTCGACTTCTATGTTCCCGACATTTAAGGATAAAGTTCCTTCACGCACATCGACGATAACATCGGCGGTTAAGTATGAGCGAAGTGTCGCCCTCTTCCTTGATGTCCATTATGACAAAATCACAAGGCAAGCATATACCTCCCGGCACTTGGAGTGGAATATTTTCTGCGATCCCTACCGGCCTAGTAATCTGACCGTCCGCAAGTTGAATCCTCATGTCGGTCGGCTTCAAGTCGGTGCCTGTGTTCAATCTTCAGAACATACTAAGGGGCATAAGGCTCACACTAGCACCCAAGTCGACTAGAGGTTTTTGCAAAGGGACGCCTCCTAGTGTGCAAGGGATGCGGAAACTCCCAGGATCCTTCGATTTCACTGGTTCCTTCTCCTTCCGGGTAAACCAAGTTCCTTGCTCCGCAATCATAATTTTTTCCTTCCTTTTCTTTCCCAAAATCAAGTCCTTCAAGAACTTCGCGTAAGTCGAGATCTCAACAATTGCATCTAAGAAAGGAATATTGAGGCTTACTCCCCTCAAGTATTCTAGGAACTTGGCGATCCTTTTCTCCATCTTGGCTCTAGCTAGCCGTTGCAGAAACGGCACCGGTGGCATGTAGCGGCGCTCTTCAATTGGCTCCACCACTTTAGAATTTCCTCCTTCAATTGGCTCTTTTCGGCTCTCTTCTTCAATTGCCGTCTCTTTCTCTTCCAAAATTTCCACCACAGGTTGCTTGCTTTGGGTCATAGCGGGAGTGGTATCCTTCCCGCCCCTTGTTGTAACCCCACCCACCGCATTGATATGTCCGGTGTTGCTCCGTGGATTTTGCTCGGGTTGAGCCGGCAATTGTTGGGCGTTCTTGTTGAGCAACGCAAGTTGCTCCGCAAGTTGGGCGACGACGGTACTTAGTGACTCTTGCCCCACCGTCAATTTAGCATTGATCTTCCGTTGCTCCACCATAAACTCCTCCACCCTAGCTTCGTGGTCCGATCGTGGTTGAGCTTGAGGTGGGTTGGGAGCTCTCCAACCTTGGTTGTACCCGGGGGGGTCTATATGGTCCCACTTGTTGCCTCGACGGGTAATTTTGTTGTGGCGGCCCCCTCGGTTGATATTGAGGTTGTGGTCGTGGAGGCCAAGCTTGGGGAAGTTGTTGTGGCGGGGGGTTCAAAGCACCATCATTTTTTGCATATGAAAAGCCCGGATGGTTTCTAGCGGCCGGGTTGGCCCAATATCCGGAATTCCCCGCGACATATTGTACTTGCTCCAAAGCTCCTTCTCCATTGTCCCCTCCTACATACATGGCTTGAGATTGGTCTTGTCAATCGCTCATATTGCTTGTAGGCATAGATGTGGAGGGTGCTCCATGTGGTTCGGTGAAATATTTCTCCAATCTCTCTACCACCTTGTGGAGAGAGTCAAATTTGGTTGAAAGCTCCGCCACGGCCTTGGCCTCATAAATACTAGTGGGCTTCAAAGAGGATGAAGAATGTCCTCGCTGGTCCCCCCATTGTTGGTTGTTTGAGGCCATCTCCTCTAACAAGGCCGTAGCTTCATCTGGGGTCTTTGATAGTATGGCTCCATTGGCGGTTGCGTCAATAATTTGCTTCGTGCCCGGTTGGAGTCCATTGTAGAAACTATGAACTAACTCCCAATCCTCTATACTATGATGGGGGCATTGGTGTTGTAATTCCTTGAAGCGCTCCCATGCTTCATAGAGGGTTTCTTGCGGTGCTTGCTTGAAGGACATGAGAGCACTCCGTATCTTCACCGTCTTGGAAGGAGGGTAAAATTTGTCGACGAAGGCGCTTGCCAACTCGTCCCAAGTGGTGAATGTCCCTTCCTCTTGCGTCCTCAACCAATATAAAGCTTTATCTTTGAGTGTGAAGGGGAAGAGTCGCAGTCGGATTGCATCAACAGAAACTCCCGGCATTTGGAAAGTGGCGCACTTGGACAAGAAAAGTTGGATGTGGTAATGCGGATTCTCATGGGCATTCCCATGAAACGGGTCCACCAATCCTGTCTTTAGCTCAAAGTTCTTGTCCGCTGCTAGTTCCGGCATGGCGATGGATGATGTGGTGGAAGATGTCTTTGGCCGAAGCCTATCTCTAATGGATATGATCCTCGCCATTCGTGCGGCTAGCTCCTCCGGTGTCTTCGCACGGTTCATACAACCGTCCTCCGTAGCGTGCCTTCTCTCAGCTCTAATCCTCCACGCGGTACGCTCGATCTCTGGATCAAATAATATTTCTTCGGGGTTCGCCGTAGATCTCGTGTTCATGCAAAGGAAAACAGAGTTTCAAAGTAATTGTTAGCACGATTAAGGAGTATACAGATAAAGAGTAACAGAAGAAAAAGAAAACACTAAGTAAAGAGAATAAAGCACTATTGCCTCCCCGGCAACGACGCCAAAAACTTGGTCGCTTCGGAATGCAACCCAAGAGCACAACCGACTACGGCGCAAATGCACGGAGATAAATCCTTGGCAGCAGTGACGAGAACTTGGTCGGCCCCGGATATACACCCGTAGAACGATTGTAGTCTTACCGCAAGCGCACGGTGAAGTGGCGAGCGGGTATCGAACTCAGGGAGGGACTGTGATAGTGTCTTCTTCTAATCACCTAGCTATCGGAATGGTCAAGAATAATACGGGGTAAAGTTGTCACGATCGTTCGTATATTTATAGAAATATCAATGAAATAAAGCGCCTAGGGATAGGGAATTGATCACTCCTTATTTTACACCTTTTTTCCGTATGATTGCATGCCATTTAGATCTCCCAAATCATGTTTTTCACGATATATCGACGATATTGCGATACTTTTCACGATTTGTTGTTTTTGTCGTATTTCAGGAGATTTGGAGCGATTTGGAGTGATCCCGAGATACACCTACTCCAGAGTGTCGCCGATGACTTCCCTGAGGGGTATTTTGTTATTGGAGAGGAGCGGAAGAAGAAAGAATGTCGTAGGAGCGACGAGGAGGCAAAACCAATCTGTTTGGGCATTTCTGGTGTCTCACTCGGCCGAGTGAAGGAGTCACTCGGGCGACCAGCGAGACCCCGCTCGGCCGACCAGATCGGACACGCTTCATGTGTGCACTTGGCCGAGCATGGGAAGCCACATCGGCCGAGTGACGAGACCCCGTCCGCCCGAGTGGCACTCAGACGACGCCCATCAAAAAGAGCCAACTTACTGTTTTTTGTCTGCCTGAGCTTCAGAAGACCCACTCGGCCGAGTGGAAATTACCGACCGACCGAGTATATAGAAGCCATCGGCCGAGTGACGACAACTCACTCGGCCGAGCGACGCCCGAAGTGAAGACTCCCAAGACCCTAGACTTACTGGAAATTCTCAGGGTTTGTCACTCGGCCGAGCGACTTTTGTCACTCGGCCGAGTGAGCCGCGCTGCCTGTAGCGTAAATTGCGATTTCAGGCTGCAGAGGGGCATTTTGGTCACAGTTTTTTGGACGATTTTGGGGGGTATTTAACCCCAGTTTTTAACCTAGGTTAGAGAGCTTTTTCCCTTGCTTTTTGCAGCTTTTTAGATTAAACTTTTTAGCTTTTGATTTTGTGATTGGAGAGGAGAGGAAAGTTTATTTTTGTTGGATTCTTGGAGAAGTCTATTAGTTTGTCTCTCTCCCCATTAAAAATCTCATTTTTATTGCTTATTTGAATATTGTGATGAATTCTATTGCTATTTCCATTGTTTATTCTTGAAATTGTGATATGAATTGTGAGTAGTCTATACGTCTTGGGGCGTGGGGATGAACCCTACGAGCCCAATTTCCGATTTGTGATGATTTGGTAGAAATATTGCTAGAATTGCTATTAGGGTTAGTTTGGGATCGATTTACTACGGATAGCTAGGTGTTCATATCGATTGGGATTTGCAAGAGATTGGATCCCAATTCGATAGGAAACCCTAGGAATCCGAATTGGGTTGGAATTGAGTTTCCGTAGTATCGGTTTGCAAGAGATTGGACCGATACTAGGGTTCTCGGTTGCAATTCCATACCGATACTCGTTTGCAAGAGATTGGACGGGTAGGAACTATCCCAACCTAGGTCGTGGCCCGAGTTTGCACGAGAGTGGGCTCGGGACGCGATTGAACGATGATGTTGATCCTAATGCTGGCTTGCATAGGCTAGGGTTTGCAAGAGATTGGACCCAAACCTTGGATAGCTATAGACCGGCAACAACGCGAGAGCGTGAGCTAGGTTTTACATTCAGTTGCAACTAGTTCATCCGAAATTCTACCTTAGAAATGGTGATACCAATGAATCACATTGACGAGATACGGTGAGTAGCAGGGATTCCCCATTCCCTAGGCGTCTTTATTTGATTTTATATCTCCATACTTTGTCTTACGATTGTGACAGGATCGCCAAAGGCAAATTCCCTCTTTTCTGTTCTTATAGCCAGGTTGTTTGGAGCAGACAATGTCATTCGTCCTCCCTGTGTTCGATAACCCGCTCGTCGCTACACCGTTCGCTTGCGGTAAAACTACACGGTCGCACTTTTGGGTTACATTCCGGAGCGACCAAGTTTTTGGCGCCGTTGCTGGGGAGGCGATTAGCGCCGTTGCCGGGGAGGCGATAGTGTTTGATCTTATCACCCTAGCTATTTCTTTCTTTTTGTTTTATTTTTTTATTTTTTATCTAACCCTTCCATTGTGCTAATCGCTTCTTTGAAACTTTGTTCTCCCGTGCATGTATACGAGATCAACGGCGGACCCTGACGCTATATTATTTGATCCCGAGATTGAACATACTGTGCGGAGAATCAGAGCAGAGAGGAGACAAGATCCGGAAGGGAGGTTTTTGACCAACCCGGAAACTGCGGAACAATTGGCGGCAAGAATGGCAATGATCATTTCCATTCGCGATAGGCTTCGGCCTAAGACCTCTTCTACGACCTCGTCCATTGCCATGCCGGAGTTGGCGGCCGACAAGAATTTTGAGCTGAAGATCGGACTAGTGGTTCTGATGCAACAGGATCCATTTCATGGGAATGCCCATGAAAATCCTCACTACCACATCCAGCTATTTTTGTCGAAGTGCGCCACATTTCAGATGACGGGGGTCTCCATCGATGCAATCAGACTGCGCCTCTTCCCCTTCACATTAAAGGATAAAGCTCTTTATTGGTTGAGGACGCAAGCTGAGGGAGTCTTTACCACATGGGACGAGTTGGCGAGCGCGTTCATTGACAAGTTCTATCCTCCCTCCAAGACGGTAAAGATTAGGAGTGCTCTCATGTCCTTCAAGCAAGGACCCCAAGAGACACTCTACGAGGCTTGGGAGCGCTTCAAAGATCTGCAGCATCAATGCCCCCACCATAGCATCGAAGATTGGGAGCTCGTCCATAGCTTCTATAATGGTCTCCAACCGGGGACCAAGCAGATTATTGATGCCGCGGAAAATGGTGCCATCTTATCGAAGACTCCCGACGAAGCTACAGCCCTAATTGAGGAGATGGCCTCAAACAATCAACAATGGGGCGACGAGCGAGGACACTCTTCGTCCTCCTTGAAGCCATCTAGCATTTATGAGGCAAAGGCCGTGGTGGAGCTGACAAACAAGTTTGATTCTCTCCACAAGGTAGTGGAGAGACTGGAGAAGTATATCACGGAGCCCCAAGGAACCCCTTCCACAGCTGCACCAACAAATCAAATGTGTGATTGGCAAGACCAATCTCAAGCTATGTATTTGGGAGGAGAACAAGGAGAGGGATCTTTGGAGCAAGTACAATACGTCGGGGGGAACCAAGGATATTGGGCCAATCCGGCCACTAGAAACCATCCCGGTTTCTCCTATGCAAACAATGATGGAGCGTTGAACCCGCCGCAACAACAACCTCAACAAGCTCGACCACCACCACAACAACAACATTATCCACCGAGGGGGCCTCCGCAACATAATTTCCTACCAAAGCAACAAGTTGGACCCTATAGGCCGCCCGGATACAATCAAGGGTGGAGAAATCCGAACCCCCCACATGCTCATCAACGATCCGAATTTGAAGCTAAGGTGGAGGAGTTTATGGTCGAGCAAAAGAAGATCAATGCTTCCTTGAAGGCGGGCCAAGATTCCCTTGCAACCGTTGTAGCCCAAATCTCGGAGCAATTGGCATTGCTCAATCGAAATACTCAATAATTGCCGGCTCAACCCGAGCAAAACCCACGGGGTGCCACCGGCCACATCAATGCCGTGGTTGCAGTTACAACTAGAGGTGGGAAGGATACCACTCCCGTCATGATTCCAACCGAGGAGCCCATGGTGGAGGGAGTAGAGCCAAGTGAACCTATCGTTGAAGTTGAGAAGGAGAAAGAGCCGTAAGAAAAAGAGAAGTCCAGAGCGGAGCAGTTGCTTGAAGAGAGGCGTTTTATGCCACCGGTCCCATTCCCTCAGAGGCTTGCTAGAGCAAAGATGGAGAAGCGACTAGCGAAGTTTCCGAATATTTGAGAGGAGTAAGCCTCAATATTCCATTTCTCGATGCTATCGTTGAGATCCCGACATACGCCAAGTTCCTAAAAGACTTGATTATGGGAAGAAGAGGAAGGAGAAAATCATGCTCGCCGAGGAGGGCTCTTGGTTCACCAAGAGAGAGAAGGAGCCGGCTAAATTCAAAGACCCGGGGAGTTTTCGAATTCCTTGCACCTTGGGCGGCGTCCCTCTACAAAAGGCATTGGTGGACTTAGGGGCTAGTGTTAGCCTCATGCCTCTCTCTATGTTCCTAAGGCTAAATACAGGCACAAAATTGAAGCCTACCAACACGCGGATACAACTAGTCGATGGTCGGATCACAAGGCCGGTAGGGATCGCAGAGGACATCCCGCTACAAGTCCCGGGGGGCATATGTTTGCCATGTGACTTCTTGATCATGGATGTCAAGGAGGAAGGAGACACGTCGCTAATACTTGGACGCCCGTTCCTCGCCACTGCCGGTGTCATAGTCGACGTACGTGAAGGAACTCTAACATTGAATGTCGGTAACATCGAGGTGGAGCTTCATATTCCCAAGGCAATGAAACACATGCCTTATCACAAGGAGCTGGACTATATGGACCTCCTTGACGAGGTTATTGAGGAGGCGATCCCCCATTCGATCGGTGCTCTATTCAAGGAAGATTTTGAGGAAGGGCCGGACTTGGGCCGAGAAGATAAGATGGAGCATTCCCCTGACCTCTCCACCGAAGTTGATGAGGGCGACGCTGATGTCGCAAGGATTCGAGAGCTCTGCAAGCTCTCAAAATTGAAGTCTCCGAAGAAAGCTCCGCCGATATGGAAATCGGTGTCACCGGTGAAGCCGAGGACCGGAGCAAGCACTAGCTTGGGGGAGCCACCCCCCAACACTACCCGAGACGAGAGATCACTGAGGGAGAACACGCCGTCGCAACTTCCGAATCCAAGCGTTCTCCCCGGGAAATTTGACGGGTGCATCTCATATGCACCCAATATCCCGCATTAATTGAAAATCAAAGGGGGTCGAGCTCACGACCTTAAACGAGCGCTTGTTGGGAGGCAACCCGACGGTTATCGCTTTATTTTTGCTTTTCATTTATTTTTGTTTTAGAAATTATTAGTGTTTTGAGTCGTTCGCCCAAAAATTTCGTGATAACGGGTCCTATTTTTCTTTGACAGGAGAGGAGAACGAGAGACCTATCATTAGGAGGTGAACAAGGCGACGAGGAGCGCTCCAGGAAGGCGCTCGATGCTTAGGAGGAAGATGAAATCGACTGGAGGAAGAAAAACAGAGTTTAAAGCCCAAACGAAGACAAACAGCAGAAAACAGGGTTCACTCGGCCGAGTATACTAGTCACTCGGCCGAGCACATAAGTTCGTCCGCCCGAGCGGTTCACGAACGAGGGAAGTCTGATGTACCCAACTCTCTGTTTCTTTTCTTGATTTCAGTATAATTGCTACTCGGCCGAGTATATATATTCACTCGGCCGAGTAAAACTGATACGCTCCTAGGGCGAGTCTTGCCGAGTAGCTTGAGCCACTCGGCCGAATGGACTTACTCCACTCGGCCGAGGGTGGCAAGGCCACTCGGCCGAATCGTAAACGGGGAGGAATTTTTTTAAATATTTCCGTTGAGATCACTCGGCCGAGCGACTTAGTCACTCGGCCGAGTCGTAACTTTTCCTATAAAAGGGGGCGTGGGGCAGCGCGTTTTTTGAAACAAATTAAAACCCAAACGCCCGACCCTTCGACTCCCCAGCGCCCGATCCTCCCTCGCTCGCCCGACCCACTCGCCCCGCCGCCGCGCTCGGTCGACCACCGCCGGCCGACCACCCCTCTGCCTCGCCCGAGTCCTCGCCGGCGACCACCTCGCCGGCCGAGCTCCGGTACCCCGATTTTCTGCCTATTTCTCCTCTTTTGCGTATTTTTCGATGATCCATGTGTCTAACGAACCCCAAACCCAAATTAAATTCAATTTCTATCTATTATACCCCTAACCCCCTATACGTTTTGAATATTACACGCTAATCTCTTCGTTTGATGCGCATGTTAAATTGGGGAGCTTAGGGGAGCCCAGGGGAGCCTCCGGGGATCGTTTGGGGCTACGTGGAGGCGTCGTCTTCGCACGCTTCCATTACTTTGCTCTCGCGGCGTGTCGCGGTATACTCTTTCCTTTATTTTACGCACGCCGCATTTTTATTGCTTTTGGTGAGCACCCGGGGGCCACATGCCGCCCCAGACACGGCCACAGTCGAGGAGAGCTTCCGCCAAGCGGAAGCGGTCGGATGAGCCTGGCCCCTCCCACAAGGTGGAAGACTCTCCTCTGCCTACACCACCACACCCTGCACATCCTGCACAGCCTGCAGACCCCGCACACCCCGCACAGCCTGCAGAGCCCGCACAGCCCGCACAGCCACTCCCTGCCGTCCCACAGCCACCACCACCGGCTCCACTTATCGGGCCGCTGGGGATTACGTTCCGGGACGACGCACACCGCGTCGTTTTCGAGCGCATTTCCCAGCGCTCGATCGTACCCTCCAGGTTCGCACACCTTGCAGACCTAGGACGCCTGGGGGTACTCGAGGGGATTCTCACGTTGTATGACAACGTGGGTTGGCAAGATTTCTTCCAGGTGTCGGCGGACACGTCCGTCCGTCCGACACTTGAGGTGCTTAGTTCCATCGCCCGGACCGAAGAGGGATGCTCATTTAGGTTCATGGACCGAGAGTGCCAGGTCACTCTCAGTATGATGAGAGCTTTCTTTTCGTGGATCGATGTCCCCGGGGCCGACCGTGGTTACGCCCCCACTCACATCCCCCCACCTTCCTTCGATTTCGGCGCTTTCTGGGCCCGGATCACGGGTCTACCTGCCGCCTTTGACCCTAGTAGGGCCAAGGCCTCGGCCATCGTCCACCCTTGCCTCCGCATAGCTCAGCGCCTTATGGCGACTACCTTTTTAGCGAGATACGAGCCTGGGACGATGTCCATGCCGGAGCTTTATATGCTCTACGCGATGACGCGCCCCAGAGCTCTATTTAGGGAGGGCGACGAGTTGGTCCCCACCGTCGTGATTGATATCGCGAGCTGGTTTTTGGATCGCATCATCGTATCGGTGGGCGCTCGCTCACCGATATGTTGCGGCGGTCTGATCACCCTGCTCGCTCTTATGACCGGCGAGGACTTTCCTGATGACCTGCGACAAGCCCCGGGCCCCACTTCACTGTCCATAGATGTCATGGCCCGGATGAAGATGCTTCGTCCGCATGGTCAGCGGCATTGGGTTTGGTTGCACGGTCCATTCGGTGCGGATTACATGATCCTTCTGAGCCTAGCTCGGACTCAGATAGCACCAGCACAGGTGGACTGGCTTCCAGCGATGGATCTCCTGATCCCCGCCGCCTATGTGCTTGAGGCCGAGGAGGCTGAGCGGGCTGAGCAGGCCCACGCTGCCCACGCTGCACTCGCTGACCCCGCTGCTCCTGCTGACCCCGTGGCCCCTCAGCAGCCTGATATTTCTGCTGCTCCCGACACCTCTGTCCACACTTCTGCCGGTGTCGGGAGTCCCCTCGCTGAGCCCACTTCCACTACCTCCACGCCCATCACCACTCCCACCACAGCTGGCCCTCTGTCTGTTGAGCCCGTTTCCACCGCCCTACCTGAGCGCCCACCGACTGTAGTTGAGAGCGGAGAGCCCTCTTTTGCTGCCGTCGTGGAGACCATGGTTTCCACCTCTGTCTCCACCGCAGCCGTCTTTTCTGAGAGTGTCGTGACGTCTGTCCACACGTCTGTGTCACCGACCTCTCTGGCCGCCTCGTTTCCACTTTTATACTCCACTTCCGTTGTTGCTGCCTCCACGTCTTACCAGCCTGCGCCCTGGCCTCACACTGAGGCTCGGCCCACACTTGCGAGCACAGCACCCTTCCTCCACATGCCTGCTGAGCCCATCACCTACGCCACCCGAGTACGCCAGCCCCGTCCTACACAGCACAGACATGTGCATCCCTCTGCACCACCTCCCCCCCGACACTGTACTTCAGAGCATTCGTGCTCTCGAGGGGGCGGTGAGTGGCCTCAGAGGTGACCTTAGGACCCTGTCCGCCACCGTCACCGATATGGCTCGCCGATTCGACCTACTTCCGCACATTCACTATTGCCTCACCCAGGTTCTCGAGCGGCTTCCTCGCGTGCCCACACCCACCCAGCAGGTACCCACCCCCACTCCCACACACACCCAGCCTGCTTCCACACCCACACCCACACCCACACCTACTCAGCAGCCTGTTCCCCCGCCACCACCACCACCTCCGCCTCAGGACGGAGACGGCGCAGCCTCACCCTCTTAGGCACCCTTGATGCCATTGATCCTTTTTGCCGTCGTGCTGCCCGTCTCTACTGGGTCCTGTTGATTTTTGCCCACCACCCCCTCCCCTCACTGTTTTTGGGTACACATTTTGTTCATATCTTCATATATCTTTTTTGGGGGAGAGAGAGAGTTTTTGGTGTCACACTTTTATATCTGTATCACTCCTGTATCTGCATGCATCATGTCCGCATCATATTTTTCGTTTCATTATTTTATTTTCTTTTTCCTCATGCATGCATCCTCACCCTCCCCTCCCATTACACGTCTCTCGGTGTGCCACACTTCGCACATTGAGGACACTGTGCACTTTAGCTTGGGGGAGTGAGTTCTCATGTTCTTTTTGATTTACCACCTTTATTTTTAGTTTTTTTCACGCCATTTTCCGCTTTTGCACTTATTTTCATCATTTTTTCTTTTTTACCATGCATCACGTTTTTTCTCATTTTCTTCGTGTGCTGCATTGTAAATAGCTTTATTTTCCCTCTTTATCTTTATTTCTTTTTCATCTCATGCTAGAGATGACTTTTCTGTGATGATGATGACGTAGAGTTAGCTTTCTCTATATGCATGCTATATTTGTCATGTCTTAGATTTTATCTCTGATATCATATGCTGTGATTTGCCTTGCATTTAGAGATAGTAACCCATACTTTTTCCGCATGAAAATGGATGAAATTTTATTATTAGCTGAGTCTGAATATTCATATGTATGCTATCGCAGAAAACACACCAAGATTCACGCATTGAATGCTTATATCTGGACTACCGTTTTCTTTTCCTATATCACTTCTATATGCATGATTTGTACATTTCACTTCAGGATGATTGAATGATGTTAGCTATGATAAATCTGGATTAGTTTAGCTTTTTTGTGATCGAAACTGAGTAGATTAGATTACCCTGCTGAAGTTGTCGTGCACGTCTTATAGAGTGAACTGAGAGATATATTTATTTCTTTCTCCACATATCTTGAACATCAATTCTCTATTTTAAAATCATTGGTGAATCTCCCCTTAGCGATTCTAATATATGGCATTTCCCCCCGCTATTAATTCCCAGCTCCAAATTTCCAAAACCAAAGAAAGAAAAAGAAAAATTCTTGTATATCCTTGTTTCTATTTGATTTGGGATCATTGTGTACATATGCTATTGAAAAAAAAAAGAGAAAAAGAAAAGAAAAGAGAAAGGAATCTCAATAAACGATCCCATCTCATGTTCTCTCTTTCTTCTCTCTTTTTGTTTTTATTTTCATTACTTTTGGAGCTTCATAAAAATGGGGATGTAAATATTGTTTTTTATGCCACCACGCTAAATAAGCTTGGGGGAGGGAATCCAATGATGTGTGAGAGAGTGACTACTTGACGGTGCATGACAACCTAGGCTAAGTAATATTCTATACTCGGTGAGATTGTTTTAGCTTTACAAAATCCAGAAATCTACGTCTAGCACTCATTTCATGAAATCCACTCTATTCTATTCTATTCTATTCTATTGCGTGGTATTCTTATACTCCTCATAGAAAGCATCCAATTGTTTTAGCTTTAGATGATTCAGACGATGTTAATTCTAAAATCATTCCGTTTTTCATGCTATATCAGTATTTTTGGGTTTTCTATTTCTATTTGCATTATTGAACTATGATATTGAAATAATAATATCTGACATGTGTTTTTCATTCGGTACATGCTATGTGAGTAAGCAAAACCCACGTCCTGAGAAAATGATCTAGCAGCTTCCCTCTTCGCTTTCTTCTTTCTTCTTCGTTTTTCGTTTTTCGTTTTTCTCCGTTTTCGTTTTCCGAATCCACCGGGCTCGCCTTTTACTTATCTTCCTCGAGGACGAGTAAGAGGTAAGCTTAGGGGATTTTGATCACTCCTTATTTTACACCTTTTTTCCGCATGATTGCATGCCATTTAGATCGCCCAAATCATGTTTTTCACGATATATCGACGATATTGCGATACTTTTCACGATTTGTTGTTTTTGTCGTATTTCGTGAGATTTGGAGCGATTTGGAGTGATCCCGAGATACTTGACCGGCGCCCCGCTTGCGTCGCGGCGGCGTGGTGTCGTTTACCGCAAGTTTCACGGTTAGTGTAGGGTGCGAGAATATCGAACTCAGGGAGGCGAGGTTGTGCTTGGGTCAGGTAGGACCTAAATCACCCCGAGGGGCGAGCTAGCCCGAATCGGTAGATGGTTGTCACGAAAGGAAATAAGAGGGTATGAACAAAAAGAAAGTAAACCAGGGACTTTGGTTTCCAACCTGACGAGAGACTCTCGCCGATACGGCCTACGGGTATGGATAGCGATCGGGATTAGGGTCTAATGGTGAGACGTTGCCTCTGAAAGTGGTACCGGCGTCCCATGGGCCCGATATTCCGGTCGGTGCCCAGGATGATACACCGGACTTCCCGGATTCGATCAGTGGGCACTCCCGTGTCCATTAACACTGATCGATCCCGGGAGCACTAAGCCCGCAATGATATCTCCCGACGTCTCATCCTGCCGCTCCTGCGTGCTAGGATTCGGCGTCTACACTAAAGGCGTGAGCTATGGCTAGGGAGTCAACCGCCAAGTTTATTCCCCCTTGGCCCAACGGTCAAAGGCGGTCTTTTTCCCGCCGATGACAATGAAACACCCCGCGTAACCGTTAGATTCCTACTCCCTATCGATTTCCTAACCCTATGGACGCATCGGGAAGAGCCCCCGAAGGGGTTTCCACCAAAATCCCAGATTTGGGAACTACTCACAAAAATTCATGAAAAAGCGATCTAAATGAAATTTAACCGTTTAAATCATAATCGGACAATTGCAATGCGGAAGTAATAGAGTAATAAAGACAATACTAAAATTTTAGAAAGATCTGAAAACTTACAAAAGAGTAACAATTACAGCCGTCACAAGGAAATGAAACAGTAGAAAAAAACAGCAACTCTCGTTTCTGGAACCCTAGGGGTTCTATTTATAGACCTAAGCATCAACCGATCGGTTGACAAGTCAACCGATCGGTTGACAAGTCAACCGATCGGTTGATCCGTTACAGATAAATAACAGAAAACAGCGAGTTTTCACCCGATCACATGAACCGGTCGGGTGAGTTCTTGAGTGACCGGTTGGATCTTGGAGCAGTCGGGTGAATCGATCGGTTCGACGTCCGTGTCTTCAGCTCTTCTTCTTCAGCTACAGATGAACCGATCGGGTGAGAGTTACCCGATCGGTTGGAATTCTGCTCGAAAAAACAGAGAACAGCCGCCCGCAGAACCGGTCTGTGAACCGGTCGGGTGACTTCTTTGTGAGCTGCGGCAGAGACCGGGTGGTGCACGCGTGCATCACCCGATCGGTTGGAGATGGCCAACCGACCGGGTGAGGGGCTGAAAGATGAATTCTTTGACGTTTGACCCCCTGGATCACGCGTGACTTCTCCCGTTGCTCCGGGGACTTGGGATATCATCGTTAAACGTCCCCTACGTGGTCGAACCCCTGCAATCATGGATAAACAAAGAAAAGTGAAAGAAAACGGGAAAATATACGAAAACGAATAAGAGACGACGGAAAAACACGGAGAAACACAAAAGAAAACGTGCGTGAATATATGAAATATAAACGCATGTCAAAATCCCCCAAGCTGAACTCTTCCTCGTCCTCGAGGAAGACGAGTGAGAGTAGGAGCTCGGAAGGGGAAAATAGAGAGGAAGAAAGAAAAAGAAAACTCTAAACCCTAGATCGTCCATCAGAGCCACCAAAATCAGAAACGACACACCAAGCAAGCAAACGGCAAATCACACCATTAAACCTAGGAAAGCGAGTCCAAATAAGTGTCGTGGGCCCACGCAGTGAAGCGCGAGTGAGCGTCGTCGTGGGCCCACGCAGTGAAGCGCGAGTGAGCGTCGTCGTGTGCTAGCAAATGGTGATGCTTTCTACGATGTGCTATTAGGCTCGATATACACAAATCCAAGATATGACCCAAAATATCGATCCGAATTGAAATAAGCGGCGAATATAAGTTCAAGCATGCATGAGAAGAGTTAGAATAGAAGCGTATCATGCATCGGGGACTCCACAACTAGGGTTAAGGAAATCACGCCACTATAGCCTAGATACTAGCTAAAAAGTTCCTAAGCCAAATGTTTTCGATAACGACGGGGGTTGAGATGATGTGGAGAAGAACACTCGGTGCAAATTCTCGCCTTCCCTTTATTCTTGGCAAGTATGAAAAAATATTCACACGGAAATTCTTTTTTTTTTTTGGGTTTTGGGCATTTGTATTTTTTTGGATTTTTGGGCTATACACCATTTTTCTTTTCTTTTCTTTTTGGGTTTTTCTTTTCTTTTCTCCTTTTTTTTGATTTTTGGGTTTTTGGCTATACACATGTGTACTCTCCCAAGTGGGAGAACGGTACACGACGAGGGGATTTGCACCAAGTAAAACAAAAAAGAAGTCGAAATCTAAACACTTGGGCAAAGGAAACTATTCTCGCTAAATAGAGCGTAGGCTAAATGGGTTATCCTAGTCCTTAGTTGTGGAATCCCGACGCATGCGAATTGAAGTATACGATATAAATATAGCATGCATATAGTGGAAACAAATACCGCATATTCAAATTGGAGCATGGTAATCTAGGGGTCATTCCTGGACATGCATATAAAGTAAAATCACAAGGCAGAAGCACACCAAATGCTAGTCACGACACACGACTCACAAAAAGCTAAGTGGATCCGCGATGCGTGAAATGCAAGAGGACTCGAAATCCTAGGGTCAGTGAGTGTGATTATCGATGCAATGCTAGGTGTGTGTGACTTTGTGGCGATTCATCATAGGATTCATCTCTAGGAGAAAGAGCTAAAAAAGAAGAAAAAAAAGAAAAAATAAAAACACGATGAAAACGACACAAAAAATAGAAAAAGAAGGACTAAAACGACGCACACAGTGCGACTCCCCCAAGCTGAAGTTTGCATTACCCTCAATGCAATATGAGTGAGTACGGGAGGGCAATGAAAATGGGGGGGAATACGCACTGACACAAAAAGAAATGAAAACGAGGAAAACACATAGATAAAATTGAAAAAGAAAGAAAGATCAAAATCAAAATCAAACAATACGAAAATAAAAATAAAACCACACGACACGACACTCAAAAAATGAAAAACAAGCACACACACACAAAATGAGAAAAACAAACAAAACACGACAACACGGCAAAGTAGACGTCCCCCAAGCTAGACCAGAAAGTGCTAGCGAAATGATGTGATCGATGAAATGCAGAGATGTGCAAGGGGGAGTCAAAAACAAAAGAGGTGAAATCAGAAAGCAGGGGGAGGTGAGTCCTCGTCCTCCTCGGAAGAGGGTGTGGATGGGTGGTCGGGGGAGGCTGGGGGTGTGCTGAGAAGTGGGGAATGAGGCGGAGGAATAGGGGCAGTGGCGGTGTGAACAATGGGAGGAGTGTCGGTGGTGGTGGGTGGTGGAGGTAGGAAGGCGATCAAGGCGGTGGTGAGAGGAATAGGAATGGAGGAAGTAGATGCGGTGGTGATGGTGGTGGGAGGTGGTGGGAGGGATCTGGAGCGCACCGGCAATTTCCTCCGGCGCACGTATGGAGTGACGGAGGAGGAGTGAGGTAGCGTGGGTGCGGTGGAAGTGGTCGGGAGGGGTGAAGTGGATGCCGGGATGGGATGTGAAGAGGGAGGAGAGGAATGTGGTGAGGGGGGTGATGGATGTGGGGAAGTGTGGGTGGGTGGAGGAGAAGATCGCCTGGGTGGTGAAGGTGGAGGTGGTGAAGGTGGAGGTGGTCCGTGGATATGGGTAAGAAGGCGGAGAATGGCGGCCACGTTCCTCTCAAGTGCAAGGAAACGTGGGTGAGTAAGAAAGGAGGATGGCGATGGGTCCGAGGAAGCAGAGGACATGGCGAGCTCACGAAGGGCAGCGACCTCCCTCTCAAGCCCCAGACGGGCAGATACCTGACGGTGACCAAAAGATGTAGACTGACGCGAGGCAGAGGTGGTGCCGCCAGGTAAGGTCGAAGAGGTGCCGTCGGCAGTGGTCATGCCAGCACAGGAGACAAGGCCAGAAATGGCCGCAAAGAGATGCTCAGACGTGATCGGTCCCGGAGCAGAAACAGGACGACTCGGGCCAGCCCCTAAATCTTCCCCAGACGCAGAGATATCCTGCTCGCCTAAGTGGGCGGCAGGGGACGGTGATCTGCGGGCGCCTGCGGGAAGGAAAGGAAGATTCAACCCCGCTAAGAAGTCGGGATCAGGAGGGAAAGTCCAAACTCCCACGAGAGCAAGGGTCATGCGAGCGGGGTTGGGCAGAATGGTGTAAGGGGCTGGGGGTGGCCATAATGAAATATGAAGCGGCCATCCGAGCGGGGTTTAATCATGTGGATGTGCCGCAGGACATCAATATCAAGATGTGAGGGTCCTGCGGCAGCAGGAAGATTATCGGGGATGGTAATATTGAATTGGGTGTGAGAGCAGATGATCGTGATGATGCCCCCGCAACAAAACTTCCCCTTACCGGCCCGGCTGATCTCGAGTAGCTTGTAAACAAGCCAATCGCTGCCATGGATGGGGACGGTAGGGGCCCTGAAGCTAACTCCATCATCATCCCGGACATAGGGAAAAGTCATGGCCCAAAGGATAAAAAGGTCAGGGATAGTCACAGTGCCGGACTCGTCCCTAGGAAAGAATGCAGATGAAATGATCCTGTGGGCCAAACGAAACACGGGATGAATGATGGAGGAGGCCTTGGCCCTTCCTCGGGGGTAGTCACGGATCAGCGTGAGGCGGAACCAGAATTGATCGACATCAAACTCGGGCGTGTACCCGTAGTGTCGGATGGAATCATCCCCGAGATTGGGGAAACCAAATATATCATTAATCATGTTCAGATTTGTGGTGACACTACGGTTACGCACCCTGAATCTAATGATCGACCCGGACTCCCAGACAAGTGTAGAGAGAAATTCGAGTGTGAGTGCCGGGTAGGATATGGCATATGCATTAAGAAAGGCTAACCATCCTAAGTTAGCGAAAAGAGATTCGACCTCGGTGAAGACACCGAGATCGACAAGAGTACGTGCGTGCGGGAACTTAGTGGATAGATGCCCTCGAGCATCAAGCCTACGGTAAAAATCTTTGTGCTCCTGGTTCCGAAAAATATACCCATGCGGGCCCAGCATTGGGTCCACAGGGGGGATAACAGGCGGAGGAGGGCTAAGTGTAAGTGCTCGTGTACGGGAAGGGGGGCGTGTTTGTTTTCGTCTCTTTTGAGACGGCTCCTCTTCCGGCATGATTCCCTTGCCCTAATCCTTATCTTTAGCCATGTGTGTGTGCGCGAGCAAGAAATAGTGCAAAAATCGTGGATGCACACTAACACAAGCAAACGAGCAAGCATAATAAATAGGGCAAATATATAAATATAAGCTTAGGAGCGAGTTTACCCAAGCGGAATGGTGGAGCTTGCTCGTTGATGCCCCCACACTGTGCAGCGAGAGTAGCGTGGAGCCGCGGCGAACTCCTTCGGCAATAATTTTCGAAATGGGGGTGGTTTGGGGGAAAACTAGGTCAAAAATTCGTAATGGGAGGAGAGAGAGGGTGTAGATGATGAAGGGATTGATGAAGGAGGTGGAGAGTGGGAGTAATGGAGGAGTAGAGGGCGTGGGGGAGGAAGATCGGTTGTTGGGAGAGAGAGGAAGGCGAAACGACGTCGAAATTTGTGATCGGGCGAGGGTGAAAACGAGCGGGTGTCGGGGGGTTTATATAGGGTTTTAAGTCGAACCGATCGGGTGGGTTTATATAGGGTTTTAAGTCGAACCGATCGGGTGACTTGTCACCCGATCGGTTGACGGTTAGGTCGAAAATCTTGCCGAAGAAATGCTACAGGCGAACCGGTCGGTTGACTTTTCAACCGACCGGTTGGCCGCTCCACTCATTTTCCCGAGAGCTTAGGGCTGCTCACCCGGTCGCGTCAACCAATCGCGCTAGAACTCAACCGATCGGTTGACATTCCCCCTAAAATTTCCGAGAGTTCTCCCCAGCTCACCCGGTCTGCCACCCGGTCTCTTCATTACTCAACCGATCGGGTCATATGGCGGCAGATCTCGGCATGTATCAGATACATCCCAACCGATCGGGTGAGTTATCATCCGATCGGTTGGGGCTTGTTTCCTGCAAAAACCAATAGAATTGTTTAAGTCCCCGAACGGATGTTCTCGCGGCTGATTTTATTTATAAAAATAGACAAAATAAAGTCAAAAATAACGCTGAAAAGTGGGGAAAAAGTTAAGAACATGGGTTGCCTCCCATGAAGCGCACTTGTTTAACGTCGTTGGCTCGACGCCCGCAAGAGATGCTCATGGTGGCTGATACGGGTGATGCCCAAATTTCGACATCTCTTTCTTGTTGGAGCTGAAGGCGTTTGGAGTAGTCAGCGGCTGGAAAAATACTTGCTCGACTACCCTCCCTTTTTTCTTGGGATCTGGGGGCTTTTCCTTGGTGTTGGCGCTTCCCGCCATCTTCTTCAGGATCCGGACCTCGTCTTTAGTGATCTCCGTGGGCTCTTTCCCCGTTCTCCTCACAGGAGGAGCCTTGGGGAACCCGGGAGGGGTCGTTCTTGCTGCACTCGGTTCTCCAGCAGCTTCTTTGTTCTCGGGGCCGTCTCCATCTTCTGAATCCCCCAAATCATTGGGGGGGTTTCTTAAGAGAATCTCCCAGGAGCTCTCTTCAATAGCCTTTTCTTCTTCCATCTCCAGCAGATTACACCGAGGGTCGTCTGGGGGATCGGGGTACTTCATGGATAACCCCAGATCAAATTCGACTTTTTCTCCGCCGACATTCAAAGAGAGTTTTCCATTCTTCACATCTATTAGAACACCAGCAGTGGCCATGAAAGGCCATCCCAGGATGATGGGGGTGTGTGCGTCTTCGGGCATGTCCATGACTACAAAGTCCACAGGCCCATGCACCCCTCTCACATTCACGGGGAGGTCATCCACAACTCCTACCGGATATTTGACCGACCGGTCAGCTAGTTGTAGGGTCATCCCGGTGGGCTCCAAATCACCCATCCCTATCCTTCTGTACATCGACAAGGGCATCAAACTAACACTCGCTCCGAGATCGACGAGTGCACGATGAATCTTCACTGCCCCGATCGTGCAAGGAATGGAAAAGCTCCCCGGGTCTTTAAGTTTCGGCGGATTTGCCCTCTGGATAATAGCGCTACACTCCGCTGTCAACACTACTTTCTCTTTTCTAGACCCTCTCGTCACCAAATCTTTCAAGAATTTTGCATAGGAGGGGATTGTTTCGATTGCTTCTAGGAAGGGGATCTGCAAACTCAGGTCCTTGACCATGGCGAAGAACTTGCCATATTTCTCATCAATTTTTGCCTGAGCCAACCGTTGTGGAAATGGCACAACGGGTTTATACACTTTCGGGCTCTCTTCCTCCTTCTTCTCCTTCTCTTCTTCAGAGACTCCCTCCGGAGTCATATGATTTGATGACGAAGCACCGGCGTCGTTTGATTTTTCGATCGGTTTCTCAACTACCGATGGTGCTTCCGGGTTGCTAGGGGGCACTCTAGTAGGAATTTGTGTCCTTCTTCTCAGAACGATAGCGGACACATTTGCGTGCTCGTGCACGAGTGCCGATGTTTGGGTTGCTCCCCTCGGGTTCACCTTCGGTTGTGGCGGTAATTGGTTTTGTGACCTTGCAAGGTTCGCCACTTGTAACCCCAGCTGGGTTACTTGGTCCGTGAGGGTCCGCTGACCCATTTCCAGCTTTTGGTTGATCCTCTCCTGGTTGGTAATATATTGAGTCAAGAGAGACTCAACCGGAGAGACGGCCCTCTGTTGGCCATACTGCTGCTGCTGCTGGAACGGCTGCTGATTCCTGGGGGCGTAAGATTGTTGCTGAAATGGTTGCTGCTGTGGCCTAGCCGGCTGATAAGTTTGTTGCTGCGGCTGCTGAGGCGGTGAGGGCTGAAATGGTGGCCGGTAACTGAAGTTCGGGTGGTTCCGGTTGTTTGGAGAGTAGGCCGGGTTGGAATTTGTCCTTGCCGGATACGGCGCATTTCCCATATGGTTGTAAAATAGTGCGCTCGCCTGATCCAACGGTGGTGAGATGTCACCACCGTCGAATTCCCCAAAGAATTCGGACTCTACCGTAGAAATTTGCTGTGTACCGGCCCCACCGGCTCCTACCATTAGTGCGGAGATCTGGGTCGAAAGCAAGTCAAACTTGCTTGAAATTTTGTCGACGTCCTCGACTCTGTGTATACCCCCGGATCTTGGTGTGGCTCTCTCGTCACACCACCGCTCATTGTTGGATGCCATATTTTCCAGAATATGCCCGACATCTTCCTCGCTTCTAGACATGAAGGAGCCCCCAGCCGCGGCGTCCATAGAAGATTTCAGGTCATCCCTCAACCCATTGTAGAACAGATTAATAATCTACCACTTCGGAAGCTCATGGTGAGGGCATCTTCTTTGCATCTCTTTATATCTCGTCCAAGCTTCATGCAAGGACTCGTGGCTGGCCTGGGAGAATGAGGAGATCTCACTCCTCAACTTCATGGTCTTCCCCGGAGGAAAGAACTTTGTCAGAAAAGCGTTGGAGAGCTTCTCCCAGGTGTTGAAAGTGTTGGGGTCCTTCCCCCTTAGCCATTGCTTGGCTTTGTCTCACAAAGAGAAGGGGAACAGCTTCAGACAGATAGCCTCTGTCGTGACACCATTAATCCGGAAGGTGTCACACTTCTCCAAGAAGGAGTCTAGGTGCTCGATCGGGCTCTCCATGGGTGCACCCGCAAACTGATCTTGCTAGATCCACGTCACCAATGACGGCTTCAGCTCAAAGCTTTGGGCCGTGATAGCTGGAGGACGGATGGCGGAAGTAGACTCGATGGATGGCATCGAGTACTCCAGCAGAGACTTGTGAGGTGGGGTGTTCTCCTCCATTGATTCGGGATCTTCTCTTCTTCGCTTCTCGGCGGCCAAACGCCTAAGGGTGGCGTTAATCTCTGGATCGAGGGGAATCAAGTCGTCAAGACTCCTTGAACTCCTGCGCATGAAAAACAACAAACACCCGTGAAGCGACAAGTGGGAAAGAAACAGATAAAATAAGAAATAAAGATAAGGAAGAACAAAAAGAAAAAAGAAAAAGGAGAATGCGAAAATTATCGCGAGGTAGGGATGTGAGCTAGACACGAGGGTTCAAGAGATCCTAAAATAACAAGCACGTTGCCTCCCCGGCAACGGTGCCATAAACTTGACCGGCGCCCCGCTTGCGTCACGGCGGCGCGGTGTCGTTTACCGCAAGTTTCACGGTTAGTGTAGGGTGCGGGAATATCGAACTCAGGGAGGCGAGGTTGTGCTTGGGTCAGGTAGGACCTAAATCACCCCGAGGGGCGAGCTAGCCCGAATCGGTAGATGGTTGTCACGAAAGGAAATAAGAGGGTATGAACAAAAAGAAAGTAAACCAGGGACTTTGGTTTCCAACCCGACGAGAGACTCTCGCCGATACGGCCTACGGGTATGGATAGCGATCGGGATTAGGGTCTAATGGTGAGACGTTGCCTCTGAAGTGGTACCGGCGTCCCATGGGCCCGATATTCCGGTCGGTGCCAGGATGATACACCGGACTTCCCGAATTCGATCAGTGGGCACTCCCGTGTCCATTAACACTGATCGATCCCAGGAGCACTAAGCCCGCAATGATATCTCCCGACGTCTCATCCTGCCGCTCCCGCGTGCTAGGATTCGGCGTCTACGCTAAAGGCGTGAGCTATGGCTAGGGAGTCAACCGCCAAGTTTATTCCCCCTTGGCCCAACGGTCAAAGGCGGTCTTTTTCCCGCCGATGACAATGAAACACCCCGCGTAACTGTTAGATTCCTACTCCCTATCGATTTCCTAACCCTATGGACGCATCGGGAAGAGCCCCCGAAGGGGTTTCCACCAAAATCCCAGATTTGGGAACTACTCACAAAAATTCATGAAAAAGCGATCTAAATGAAATTTAACCGTTGAAATCATAATCGGACAATTACAATGCGGAAGTAATAGAGTAATAAAGACAATACTAAAATTTTAGAAAGATCTGAAAACTTACAAAAGAGTAACAATTACAGTCGTCACAAGGAAATAAAACAGTAGAAAAAAACAACAACTCTCGTTTCTGGAACCCTAGGGGTTCTATTTATAGACCTAAGCATCAACCGATCGGTTGACAAGTCAACCGATCGGTTGATCCGTTACAGATAAATAACAGAAAACAACGAGTTTTCACCCGATCACATGAACCGGTCGGGTGAGTTCTTGAGTGACCGGTTGGATCTTGGAGCAGTCGGGTGAATCGATCGGTTCGACGTCCGTGTCTTCAGCTCTTCTTCTTCAGCTACAGATGAACCGATCGGGTGAGAGTCACCCGATCAGTTGGAATTCTGCTCGAAAAAACAGAGAACAGCCGCCCGCAGAACCGGTCTGTGAACCGGTCGGGTGACTTCTTTGTGAGCTGCGGCAGAGACCGGGTGGTACACGCGTGCATCACCCGATCGGTTGGAGATGGCCAACCGACCGGGTGAGGGGCTGAAAGATGAATTCTTTGACGTTTGACCCCCTGGATCACGCGTGACTTCTCCCGTTGCTCCGGGGACTTGGGATATCATCGTTAAACGTCCCCTACGTGGTCGAACCCCTGCAATCATGGATAAACAAAGAAAAGTGAAAGAAAACGGGAAAATATACGAAAACGAATAAGAGACGACGGAAAAACACGGAGAAACACAAAAGAAAATGTGCGTGAATATATGAAATATAAACGCATGTCAATACACCTACTCCAGAGTGTCGCCGATGACTTCCCTGAGGGGTATTTTGTTATTGGAGAGGAGCGAAAGAAGAAAGAACGTCGTAGGAGCGACGAGGAGGCAAAAACAAGCTGTTTGGGCATTTTTGGTGTCTCACTCGGCCGAGTGAAGGTGTCACTCGGCCGACTAGCGAGACCCCGCTCGGCCGACCAGATCGGACACGCTTCATGTGTGCACTCGGCCGAGCATCGGAAGCCACATCGGCTGAGTGACGAGACCCCGTCCGCCCGAGTGGCACTCAGACGACGCCGATCAAAAAGAGCCAACTTACTGTTTTTCGTCTGCCTGAGCTTCAGAAGACCCACTCGGCCGAGTGGAAATTGCCGACCGCCCGAGTATATAGAAGCCATCGGCCGAGTGACGACAACTCACTCGGCCGAGCGACGCCCGAAGTGAAGACTCCCAAGACCCCAGACTTACTGGAAATTCTCAGGGTTTGTCACTCGGCCGAGCGACTTTTGTCACTCGGCCGAGTGAGCCGCGCTACCTGTAGCGTAAATTGCAATTTTCAGGCTGCGCAGGGGCATTTTGGTCACAGTTTTTAGGACGATTTTGGGGGGTATTTAACCCCAGTTTTTAACCTAGGTTAGCGAGCTTTTTCCCTTGCTTTTTGCAGCTTTTTAGATTAAACTTTTTAGCTTTTGATTTTTGTGATTGGAGAGGAGAGGAAAGTTTATTTTTGTTGGATTCTTGGAGAACTCTATTGGTTTGTCTCTCTCCCCATTAAAAATCTCATTTTTATTGCTTATTTGAATATTGTGATGAATTCTATTGCTATTTCCATTGTTTATTCTTGCAATTGTGATATGAATTGTGAGTAGTCTATACGTCTTGGGGCGTGGGGATGAACCCTACGAGCCCAATTTCCGATTTGTGATGATTTGGTAGAAATATTGCTAGAATTGCTATTAGGGTTAGTTTGGGATCGATTTACTACAGATAACTAGGTGTTCATATCGATTGGGATTTGCAAGAGATTGGATCCCAATTCGATAGGAAACCCTAGGAATCCGAATTGGGTTGGAATTGAGTTTCTGTAGTATCGGTTTGCAAGAGATTGGACCGATACTAGGGTTCTCGGTTGCAATTCCATACCGATACTCGTTTGCAAGAGATTGGACGGGTATGAACTATCCCAACCTAGGTCGTGGCCCGAGTTTGCACGAGAGTGGGCTCGGGACGCGATTGAACGATGATGTTGATCCTAATACTGGCTTGCCTAGGCTAGGGTTTGCAAGAGATTGGACCCAAACCTAGGATAGCTATAGACCGGCAACAGCGCGAGAGCGTGAGCTAGGTTTTACATTCAGTTGCAACTAGTTCATCCGAAATTCTACCCTAGCAATGGTGATACCAATGAATCACATTGACGAGATACAGTGAGTAGCGGGGATTCCCCATTCCCTAGGCGTCTTTATTTGATTTTATATCTCCATACTTTGTCTGACGATTGTGACAGGATTGCCGAAGGCAAATTCCCTCTTTTCTGTTCTTATAGCCAGGTTGTTTGGAGCAGGCAATGTCATTCGTCCTCCCTGTGTTCGATAACCCGCTCGCCGCTACACCGTGCGCTTGCGGTAAAACTACACGGTCGCACTTTTGGGTTACATTCCGGAGCGATCAGGAATCCCCGCTACGAACCCTATCTCATCGTTGTGATTCGTAGGTTACATCATCGCTAGACTTGAATTTTAGATGAACTAGTCGCAACGAAATGTGGAACCAAGCTCATGCTCTCGCGCTATTGTCGGTCTATAGCAAACCTAGGTTAGGGCACAATCTCTTGCAAACCCTAACCTAAGCTGCTAGCATTAGGATCAACATCATCGTTCAACCGCATCTCGAACCCACTCTCATGCAAACTCGAGCTACGACCTAGGTTGAGATAGTTCCTACCCGTCCAATCTCTTGCAAACCGGTATTTGCATAGAAATACGATTGAAAACCCTAGCCTTGGTCCAATCTCTTGCAAACCAATTCTAGAAAATTCCAATCGTAAATCTAAATCGAATTTCTAGGGCTTCCTATCAATTGGGATCCAATCTCTTGCAAATCCCAATCAATATGAATCCCTAGCTATCCGTAATCAATCAATCCTAACCTAACCCTAATCAATTCTAGCAACAATTTCACCAATTCATCACAATTTAGAAATAAGGTTCATAGGGTTCATCCCTATGCCCTAGGACAATAAAACTACTCACTATTCATCATGCAATTCATAAGAAATTCAATAGAAAATTCAGCACAAATCATTGCAATAGAGAAGTCAATAACAAAAATGGAGTTTTTAATAAGAAAGGAGACAAACCAATGAGATTCCAATAGCATCCAACAAAAATCCCCTTTCTAATCTCCCAAAAGCCCTAAATCTAATTCCCTAAAAAGCTATCTAAAAAGGCTGCAAAAAGTATCAAAAAGCTGTCTCTAACTAGGGCAAAAACTGGGTTTAAATACCCCTCAAAATCGCCCAGAAATTCGTGACAAAAATGCCCCTGCGCAGCTCAAAAATCATGGTTTACGCAACAGGCGGGGTGGCTCACTCGGCCGAGTGACAAGTGTCCCTCGGCAGAGTGACAAACCCTGTACATTAACAGTAAGTTCGGGATTTTGGGGGTCCGTCTTCGGAAGGTGACTCGGTCGAGTGGATTTACTCACTCGGCCGAGGGGCTTTTCTTGCTCGGCCGAGTCGGAGTCGTCAAAAGCCTGTACATTTACAGTAAGTCGGCCTCTTTTGACGGTGGATTTTCCCACGCCACTCGGGCGAGTGGATTTCCTTGCTCAGCTGAGTGGACTATCGTCGCTCGGCCGAGTGCATGCCTATTTTCTTTAGTTGATGCGTGTCCGGTCCGGTCGGCCGAGTGCTCTTCTTGCTCGGCCGAGTGGGTGGTTCACTCGGCCGAGTGAGATGCTGCAAATGCCCAATCTTCGTCTTTTCGCTTCCTCGTCGCTCCTACGACGTTCCTTCTTCATCCACTTGTCTCCTATCATCGAATAGTCCTCAGAGGAGCCTTGGGTGACACTCCGGAGTGGGTGCAAGTCCTCTTGATCTCAAAATCACTCCGAATCGCTCCATATCTCCTGAAATATGACAAAAACAAGAAATCGTGAAAAGCATCACAATATTGTCGAATAATCATGAAAAACGCGATATGAGCGATCAAAGTGGCATGCAAACATGCAGAAAAAGGGTGTAAAATACGGAGCGATCACCAAGTTTGGGGAACCAGGGTAAAACTTTGTGTTTGCGTTTGGATTGATTGTGCCTTTTAATTCCTCTTGCATTCATAATTCCGCATTTGCAAGTTAAATTTTATTTGGACAATTTTATTGCCATTACACTATTCACCCCCTCTCGTGTGTGTTGTTAGTATTGCAAAGGTTAGACGATCCCTACAAAGAAAATCTAGGATATAGAAAGTCGGGTTGCCTCCCGATAAGTTCTCATTTTAAGTCTTGAATTCGACTCCTTCAAGATCGTCAAAGAATGATATTTGGCGCATAGGAGATGCATGCATCATGCTTGCCAACGATACCGTATGGAGGTATTTGGTGCGCTTCCTCTCTGTGGTTCTCTTCTTGCATGTGGACAATGTCTTTTGGCTCTTGTTAGTGCAATGAGTCGTTCGGAGGCTCCTCATCAAGCACACGAAGATAGGTGGCAACCGCCTTATGGTAGATGGAGTCGCCATCGTCATCAACGCTTTTCTTTACCGGGTCATTCAAGATTTCCTCCATAGCATAGTCTTGTATGACTTCGTCTTCTAAGAGCTCTAGATAGCTCGCTTTCTCTTCTCGAGCATGCTCCCTCATTGCCCTTTGCAAGCGAAATTGGGCTTCAATATTGCCCACATTTATGGAGAGAGTACCTTCGTTAACATCTATCAAGACTACGGCCGTCGCTATGAATGGACGACCTAGTATGAGTTGGGAGCTCCTTCCTTTCGGCATGTCCATGATAATGCCATCTACTGGTGCACAGAATTCGGGCGGTATTTGTAGAATGATATCCCGCACTATTCCCACGGATATGTAATGGAGTGATCCACCAGTTGAATAGACATTCCGGTAGGCTCTAGCTCGCTCCCGGTTTGTTGTCTCTTGAATATGGAGAGTGACAGTAGGCTAATGCTTGCTCCCTAGTCGATCAATGCCCGACTAATAAGGGTGCCTCCAATGGAACATGGCATCGCAAAATTTCCAGGGTCCGGTAATTTCTTCTGGAGGTAGTTCTTAATGATAGAAGTAGAATCCTCAAGAGCTTCACTTCTTCGTGTTTCCGCTTTCATGTGATGAGGTCTTTCAAAAACTTCGCATATATAAGAATCTCTGTTATAGCATCCATGAAGGGGATATTAAGTTGGATACCTTTTAGGAGCTCCATAAATTTAGCATACTTTTTCTCCATTTTTACCAAAGCTATCCTTTATGGATATGGTGGAGGAGGTCGGCTTGCCTTATCCTTGGCAATGTCCTTAGGAGTTGACTTGTTGGAAGTAGTTGTATCATCCTTCGGTGCCGGTGTGATGGTGGAAAAGGTGGAAGGCGAAGCCTCCCTCTCTCCATTCATAATAGGCTCATCGATAGCCTTTTCCTCATCGTTGCCAATAGGGACATCTTCAGTTGTAGCTTGAATCGTCGGTCCTTGGCTTTCCTTGCTTGTAACCGGCACCATTACAGTGTCGGTTATCCTACCTCCTCGCGTGGTGACGGCGACCACTACATTTGCTTGAGCTCTTGGATTTGGCTCCGGTTGTGAAGGCAACCTTTCTTGATGCTTCAGTAGTTGGGACATCTGACCTTTTAGCTCTTCAAGTGATGTGTTGATGTTCTTGAATTGAGCGGTTGTGTCTTGATTGAACTTTATATGTCTGCTCATAAACGATTCCAAGGTAGCCTCCAAGTTAGGACGTGGTGGCACCGGTGCATAATTTTGCTGAGGTGGGCGATTGAATTGGTAGCCCGGCGGTCTATATGGCCCAGATGGCCTAAATCCTTTCTGCTATTGAGGTGGCGATGGTCCTTGTTGAGGAGGAGACGCTGGTGGCCTCTGAAATTATGAAGGTTGCAGCCCTCCATTTGGATTTCCATAGGACAATCTGGGGTGATTTCTCACTGTCGGATGTTGCCACTGAATGCATCCATCTCCTTCTACAAATTGTACTTGCTCAGATTGTAATTCGGCTCTGTCATATGGTCCTTCATTGGGGACATATTTTTGCTCCGCATATTCTTCTTGAGGATGATAAGCTGGAGTGCTGGTAGTTGTTGGAATAGCATCCAACCATTGTTTGATCCTTGACACCTGTTTGCAAAGAGTTTCAATATGAGTATCAAGGTGGCTAACGACTTTAACCTCCGGAGTCTTGGTGATGATGGTGCGCTCCTCGCTCCATTGTTGGTTGTTCGTCGCCATGTGTTCAAGCAGGTCAATTGCTTCCTTAGGTGATTTGTCTAGAATGGCGCCTTGTGCGGCGGCATCAATAATCATCTTCGGACTTGCTGCAGCTTACTGTAGAAGCTTTGGACTAGATTCCAAGATGGGATTCCATGGTGTGGGCACTGATGTTGAAGGTCCTTGAACCTTTTCCAGGCTTCGTAGAGCGAATCGTGCGGCAGTTGCTTAAAGTTGGAGATAAATCCTCTGATCCTCACCGTTTTGGACGGTGGGTAAAATTTGTCCACGAAAGCAAGCGCCAGTTGCTGCCAAGTAGTGAAGTAGTTGGATGGGTGGGCCCGCAACCAATATGAAGCATTATCCCTCAAAGTGAAGGGAAAGAGCCTTAGCTTTATAGCATCGTCGTTCATATCCTTGGTCTTAAACGTATCACACTTTGCCAAAAAAGTGTCGATATGATGGTTCGGGTTCTCGTATGGATGCCCATGGAAGGGATCCTGCTGCATCAGATTTATAAGCCCGGTCTTTATCTCAAAACTACTTGCCACTAGTTGCGACCTCAGAATGGAAGAATTGTTCTCGTAGCTTGGTTTTATGTGGTCCCGGATGGACCCGGTGCGAGGCAGAGTGGGGGTATTTTCTGCCATCGGATCAGAGGGTATCTGACCCTTAGTCAAAGCTCTGAGAGTTCTTGCGGTCTTCTCGATTTTGGGATCAAATAGTAATTCTTTTTCAATAGTTTCGAAGCGAGTAATCATGCACAAAACAACTTAGAAAATACCGTAAGTATCAAGGTAATAATAAAAGAGAATAAAAAGGATGGAAAGATTGGAAATGATAAGAGTTGCTAGCAAATTCTTCAAAATAAAAATAAACTGAGTAACACCGTAACTATCTCCGGCAACAGCGCCAAAAACTTGACGCGTACAGAACTTACACCTAAAAGCCACCTGGTAGTGTCACGGTCGTCAGGCACTGTATAGTTTCTTAGTGTCGATTCTGGGTTCTATCCACAAGCGGACGGTGTCAAATTATAGTATAAAAGATTGTTGAATCCCACAGAGACAGTGACGATGAATTGGGTCTCATAATATTTCTAAATCATAGAAAGAATTAGCAGTCGGTTGGAAGATTGTTGGTTGATGTTGTTGGTTCAATATAAGGAAACTAGGGCCTTAGGGATCACCGCTAGGACCGTCAGAGGTCGATGTTAGGCTAGGGTTCCTATGTTGCATTGGTTTTATAGGGTTGGTCTCTCAGCTCGTACCACTCTCGTGGATTAGAGCTTCGAGGTACTTTGGTGGCTCTCATTGATGCAATGGAGATAGCCGTCAATTTAGCGATATAGTTCGTCGGTGGATCCCCTCAAGACACGAGCCGGGCATGGTCACGAGCCTTGGTAGGATCCACTAACTCCCTAATTAAATCATTAGGATAATCCTTAAGCTAATCAATTCCATAGACCGTGGGCATGATCTCAGTATGTGTTCTCCTAGGGATTTGGCTGGATCAACCAAAGTACTCCCCTTTTGTTCTCAACACAACCTAAAAACCCATCTTTACATCTTTTTCCTAAGATCCTAGGGCTAACCCATTAGCCCTAGATAAGACTACTCAGACATAGCAAATAGAACAAAGAAAGATGCGATTTTTAGATAGGAGTTCATAATAGCAATAGAGAAAGTAAGACAGTTGAGATTTTTACGTACCGAAAGCAAGTAATGCAATAGACAATTATAAGAAAGTTAAGATCCAAATATTCTACGCAATAACAAACAATAAAATGTCGTCTTTACTTCGTTGGCACAATATCTCCAAAAGCTAGATCTAAAACACTCAATTAAACTAAAACTAAAACTAAAACTTAATCTAAAACTTTTCGTCTGGAAAAACGTCTTAAATACATAGGGGATGAACCCAACAAGAAAAATTCAAAATCTGGAAGTTTGGGGCCCACTTGTCACTGGCAGCGTCGACGGCTCGACCGAGTAGGTGGCTGCTTGGTCGAGCAGACACCCTGGCATGGACTTTGCTGATGCGCTGCTTGGAACAGATACAGGCTACTCGGTTAAGTAGCCAGCCTGCTCGATTGAGTCGTCATTGGATCTGAGCTTCTCCTCAAATTTTTGTTCTGCATGCTCAGGTTGAGTAGGTCCTGCTCGGTCAAGTCGTCAGGAAGTCTGGATTCTTCGTCCAAAACCTCGCTTTGCATGTTCGGGTTGAGTAGGTCCTGCTCGGTCGAGTCGGATGTCTGATGGAGAAAGCTCGAAGTTGGATTGACTCGGGTCGAGTCACCTCTTTGCTCGATTGAGTGGCTCATGCACATCTCCTGGCTGAATCGCATGTCAGCTCGACCGAGCAACTGAATGCTGCTCAGGTCGAGTCGCCTGGAAAAGTGGCTTGGGCCTTGGCTGTAGCTCCTTTCTCTCACTCGCCTCTCCTCCTCTCCTCCTCTCCTCCTACCTGCTTCCAAACCTAGGCGAACTCCTGTGGAGCCTTGCCTATGATGTCCTGGATGTTCTGGATGTGTTCGCATCCCAAATAAGCTCCAAATCGCTCCAAAATCCCTGCAAGTACAAAAAGCTATACGAGACTCGAATATGGCGTTAGAAGAATGTATGTGTATAAAAATAAGGGATTTGGATGCGAATATGACATGGAATGAGATGAAACGATGCTATAAAAGGATGGAAAATATGACACATCAGGGAGCCACATACATTACCTGATCTAAGATGTTGCGAGTTGTTTCCCGGTCATTGGAGGGGGTGTGTTCCCCTTGGAGAACGAAGGCTCGATTATTGACCCTCGTTCCGCCGTACTGGTGAGTCGGGGGAGTCGTGTTATGGAGGTTAATCTCCAGTTGATCTGCCCTTGGGTCTCCCAGATATCGGAGGAAAGCCGAGCCCTTAGTTGGCTTCAGGTTCAGGTTTAGAGGTGGCAACGGCTCATTTAAGGGCGATGGGTTCCCCATGTTTTGGCGTATTAAGGTCGCTAATGCGCCAAGACTCCTGTCGACCTGTTCGGTGAACTGGGTGAATTCCTTCTGGGTTACCCCAAGTTCTTTTGTATTCTCCATCGGTCGTTGTGATGGCGATGTGGAGTTTGTAGCATCCTCCAATAGGACACTGTTTTCTTTCTGTTTCTCATTCGGACCTTTGGTCAGTCTGACTTTGCTGGGTCCAGCTGTCATAGCTTTTGATCACTTTTGGGATGTCGAGCTGGTTAACGTTTCTGACAGACGGTGCCAAACTGTTAAGGCCAAAATTGACTGGGATAGTTGTCAAGCTGATGTAGACTCTTGATGTTGAGTCGGAGCCTAGTTAGCAAGTGAAGTGGGACGCTCAGTTGGAAGAACCGGGGTCGGATGATGGTATTTGATGACCGTGCGATGCTCGATCGACTTTCAAGCAACTGATGCGTCAATCGTTCGAGGCTAGGAAGCTCGATGATGACCTTCGGCACTGGATGACGATTTGCACCATAGGGACACGTTAGGGGGGTCGGATATGGGTTCCGACACAAATTCCCTCCGATGCTTAAGTTAGTATGGGAACTTAAGAAAGAGAGGGAGCTTGGTGCAGCTGAGATCGAACCACGGATGTTCGTCTCAGGACTGGCGGTGCAAGCTCTATAGTGTAATAAAAATCAGCTAAGAAAGTATAGTTCTATGTCTTAGACCTCGTACCTTGAAAATTGGACCAGTTCCTCTATTTTGGCGTTTAGGGTCTTTTTGGAGACGTTGGGGTGATAACGGCCACCCATAATGGGTCCACGATCTTCCCTTTTAATAGGAATAAATGTTGTACATGTTCCTGCGATTTACGAGCCACATTTAATCCCATGTTCGAGTGATATGGACTCAACAGTCGACTGGCCGTTGGGCTTTAACTGAGTCGATATCAGGCCTCTCTTGTGGGCCTTAGTCATCTGTCGATTGAGTTATCTGGAATGCTGGTCCAATGATTCAACAACGGCTATCGACGAAAGTCACTCGTAATCGACCCTCTCCACGACAGCTCTGTCCCGTGGAAGTGTCGCATTCTCAGCAATGCGGGAAGCGGCCCCACAATCAAGAAGAATGGAATCTCCATGCCTCATTGGAAATTCCGACCGGAAGAGCTCCTCTTCGGAGCAGTTGAATGGGGCCTGAGGAGATCGACTCTCTAGCAAAATCGGCTTATATTCATCAAGGATGTCTTCAGACAACCTGAGTCCTCCCTGAATCTTCCTCGTCAAGAGTATCCCTCCCTGGCTGAAAAATCTGCTCCGCGACTGCATTCGACCCAGACGGCTCCAAGTAGCTGAGAACGAGTTGCCGCCTCTTCTTGTTCCCCTCAATCGCAACTACTTCACATTTGGAGGGGGGCTTCTTCTTCTTCTTTTTCTTCTGTAGGCGGTCCGCCTGGGCGACCCTATCAATAACCATGGATCGATCCCCATACGGTTGAGCTGTCAATTCCCCCACATTCGGCACCCAGGGAGACAACATGCTCACCTCTGCCTCTTTGATGGAAGCCTTTACTGCTTCTCTCAATGCGAGATCCACCTGATAATCCATACCAACCATGCCTACAAAAGCAACAAACAAGTTAGGTCGAAGAATGAAGGTCAAATAGTTGGTCGGCATGATCGATCCAACCTTTTATCCACACGGTCCGACACATCATGTCATCGAACCACATCCACTTGACTGACCTCACATCCTCTGGCAGACTCGTTAGTATGTCGGCGGCTTTCTTCTCCTTGCTGGTCAGCGGCTTATCCTTGACAGGGCCCAAGTCAGGGGTACCCCAACCGGTACCGAAGCTTGCCTCCCCTTGGAAAACCACAAACACAAACTCTTCTTTCCAATTGGAATTAGAGGTGGGAAGCTCTTCCAGCAACTTTTTGCTTTGACATGCCATGATCGTATACCAGATCGGGGTCTTGAGGGGAGGGATCGAGTAAAAAATGGTTGAATAGACTCAAAGATGGTTCAATCCCATTCATCACACATAGAGCTATGAAGCCCATCAGTATGCCAATGGTGTTCGGCATCAACTGACAGAGGGAAATGTTCAGGGTACATATGAAGTATCGCATGCATGGGTGCATAGGGAATTGAAGACCTCGTTCGAAGGCTCTGACATAAACCACCACTTCTCGATCGCCAGGACGATGAGCCCTCTCATCCTTTCCAGGCAGCCGGATTTGGTAATGAAGACGGACGTAACTCCTCTGAAGCTTGGTGATCTGGCCAGCCTTGACATTGGACCTCAGATTTGCAAGCAAACCCGACTCCATGACACCTTTCTGATTCTTCTGCATGGCCGTGACCAAGCTCCCTCAAGAGGCAGTGATGGAGCACGAAGCCATTACTTCCGAGAGAAGAAAAATCTAAATCAAGAGAATGAAGACGGTATCTTCGCATTCTACTGCTGGAGCCATCCTATATAGGTAGTGTGACAACCGCACGATGAAACATGCGTCGAAGATCCCAAGGCTCTACGTATCTTGGATTTCGAACAGACAAATCATCCGAATCGACGAGGCATGCATTTTTGCGCCTGGAACTTGAGTACTATTTTCTCGACTACCATGCCCCCATTAATGCAATGTAAAATTGCTTGACTTCAACATGCAGACCCTTTGAGGTCGTTCGACGGGGCCATTGTTGAGTCATTGGGTCGGCATTCTAGATAACTCGACCGACAGATGACTAAAGCCCACGAGGCCCACAAGAGAAGCCCGACTTTGACTCAGTCAAAGCCCAATGGCCAGTCGATCGTTGAGTCCACCTCACTCGAATGTGGGATTAAAGGCGGGCTCATAATTCACGAGAACATGTACAACATTTACTCCTATTAAAGGGGAAAGATCGTGGCCCCATTATGGGTGGACGTTGTCTCCCCAACGTCTCCAAAATGACCCAGAACGCCTATAAATAGAAGGAATGGTCCCATCTCCAAAGTACGAGGTCTAAGACATAGAAATCTACTTTCTCAACTGATATTTCTTATATTTTCAAGCTTGCACCGCCTGTCCTGAGACGAACATCCGTCGGTTGATCTCAGATGCACCAAGCTCCCTCTCTTTCTTAAGTTCCTATACTAACTTAAGCATTGGAGCGGGTCGAAACCCAGATCCGACCCCCTAACATGTCCATGTGGTGCAGATCGACGGCCATTATCCAATGTTTAAAGGTCGTCATTGAGCTTCCTAGCTCGAACGATCAATGCACCAGCTGCTCGAAGGTCGATCGAGCATCGCACCATCATCAACTACCATCACTTGACCCAGGTTCTTCCAACCCAGGGTCCTACCTCATCTGTGGATAAGGCTCTGGCTCAGCACCAAAAGTCTACGTCAGCTTGACAACTATTTCGGTCAATTTTTGCCTTAACACAAGTTGATCATGAAGTACCATAAGGTCCACTGCAGAGAAATCATTTGGATTGAATTGAGCAAGGAGAATAAGCATTTCTTTATTGAAAGTAGAAATAGTCACTTGGGTTTAAACATGCCACACCATGAAGTAGCTGCTACTTGCTTTAGTAAAACGATCATCTAATTCATTAAGTTGCATGTTAATTATATTATTGAATAATTCATAACGAAAATGGTGTATGTGTGTAATCCCTTGAGATTTTCGCCTTGAACACCCAAGGAGTATATACTCATTATCCATGTTTGGAATATCGACACCATGTTTGATGCAGAAGGATGACACATCTCCTAACAAAGAATCACATTCACTCTCTCTCATTTATTTCAATTGATCTTTTGATGTTTTCAATAAACCCATAACATTTTCTATATCCTGGTCTTTTCTATGTAATGCTTGTGATAACTCATTGGTAACAGCTAATATCATTCTCAGGCAATGAAGTATGAACACAAAATAAACTTATTACATAGTATCTGTTAAGACAGCTGCTTTGGGATGAAAATTCTAGGCAACTCAACTTATTTCTGTTTTTTGACTAATTTTCGGAAAAATACCATTATGTTTGAAGAAAGAGCAACCATGGCAATAGCCCATGGTATCCTTTTATTCATTCATACTATAGGAGGTAGCCCAAGGGTCCACCCCACTACATGGTAGTGGGGTGTTATGGTGGATAATGTGGGAGGGGAGACCATAAGTCTCCCTCACACATAACACTCTCCCTTATCTATCAATTACCTTGGACTTAGTATATGAATGTTTCAGGATTCATGATGCTAATGGGATGGATACTTCTGGATCCAGAGTAAACGTGTTTGCCTCGTTAAAACCTTAGCTGTAGAAAACCCAATGGAAAAAACCAACAGTCTTAAGGAAAAAGAGTACAACCCACAGTTACTCCCCCCTGATCTGTACAAGCTTCAGGCTTGTAGGTCGCTCAGCTATCTCATCTCGATTCCTTTACAAGCTTTACAAAAGTACATCTAGGCAGAGCCTTAGTGAACAAATCAGCTAAATTATTACAAGACTGAATCTGCTGTAATTCGACTTGATTCTCCTCTTGTAGGTTGTAACGACACGTATTCGTCAATACATCTATTTACGTATTTCACGTATTTTCACATTTTAAAAGTATTTTATAATGGTTAGTCAGGAGTTTTATATCAAAAATGATTTCAAAATTCGTTATAAAAAATATTTTGAAGCATCAAACTAGTTACGATGTATTTCAGTGAGTTTGAGTTTCTTCAAATACCTCTAAATAATTTTTTTAATAATGCATTTTCAATTGTTACTGTTTTAGCTGAATGAATTAATTTTCTATAAAAACATCATCAAAACGATTTCAAACTTCTACAGTATGGTTTTATGATCATTTAGGGATCCCCATATTAATTTCGTAATTTTCTAAAATCAAATCGACCTAGAACCCACAAACCCGTATCCTAAACGCTTTGGTCTAAAAATACTATCTATATACCTCAAACCCCAAAATGGATCTCGTATTCGCGATCCTCGTGACGATACGATCCAGTGGCTATGTTTTCGAAGTTTTTCGGAGTCGTATGCGAAAACGGGGTTGTATTCCTCCGATTTTACTAATGACATTCCCTAATGACTTTTACTCTTACTAACTTCCCTTTTACTAAGTTACTTTCACACTAATCCCTCAACCACCTCCCTTAACCCAGCCTCCCTTAGCTGGTGAGATCCAAAAATTTAGGATCTCACCCATCCCATTGTCTACCTTGATATTTGCAAACATGCCATTTCTTAACCCTATATATAACTAACCCCTTAACAGCTCAACCCACTCACGCAGTCTCTCTCACTCTCACCCTCTTGTTCACACCCCAGGCCTGAACCCAAGCTAACCCCTCACCCCATTCTCTCTCGTTCGAAAACCCCCAAGCCTCAGCCCACGCTCTCCCTGAACTCTCTCCCTCTCTCACTCTCGCTCTCTCTTTCCCCATCCCCTCTCCTTCCCCTCGCCCATCGCCAGGGCTTTCAGCACGCCGCCATCGACACACCCACGACACCTCGCCATGAGGCCCTAGCAGCAGCCCCGAACTGTTCCCTCTTCTCCGACTCTTCTCTGCCGCAGTCGACGCCGTAGGCCATTGTGCACAGTTCCCCGAGGCAACCGCTTTCGCCGCCGCTTCGAAGCCACCTCCGATACCGAACGGCACCCTAAGCCCTGAACCCGCTCCCTCCTCTACGACGTCGACAAGCTCTCAATGCCCTCCAGCAGCCCCTGCCAACGACGCCGCTCCAACGAGGCGAACACCCCCGAATGCCCTGCTCTCCCTCTTCCCACGTTCACCCCCTCCGATGGCCTTCGCTGCCACCGCCTACCGCCGTCGTCGACTCGCCGCCGCCGCCGCCCCCTGAGTCCCCCGCCAACTCGGTCGCCCCGGTCGCCCCGGTCGCTGCCGTCCAACGTTGATAACCCCCCTCGAAGTGAAGGTAAAGAGATTACGTTATAAAACATATACGTATGTAAATACATATATAATACGTATTTACGTGCGTATTTGTAAATATAGTATTTAGGTTTTCAGTTTTAAATTCATAACTAATTTTATAGGCCTCAGAAAATTATAAGACCAGCTCCAGAAAATCAGAAATGACGTTCTGGACCTATTGACGCTATTTTTATCTCAATCTGATGAGTAGATTTTCCAGAATAAATTTTTAGGCTTAGATTTTAAATACGTTGTTTTCATTTAAAAATTCATAACTAAATATTTTCACGTAAACTGATATATGTAAAAATTATATATTGTAGTACTCTTCAAGACGGTCGTTTTAACAACTCACTTGAAACTTTCTGATATGTATTGCACCCAGAAGAAATCATTGAACAAATACGATAACTAATTAAAATTAGTTTTTAAATTCATTTTTTGCTTTTAAAAATTATAAAAATTACCAGAGGCTTCAGAAAAATATTTACTTCTTAGGAAAAATTATTTTCCTCATATCTAGTCTGTATAAAAATTTAGAACGTTTTTCGGCACCGTTTCAATCGATTATAAAATCAAAACAATTAAGTTAAATGGATAGAAAATAGTGTGTTCTTTAACCGACTGTTTCTTGTGTTTGCAGGTACCGATTCTCGTGCACCGCACCCTTGGAAGCTCTAGCTCCAACCTCATCTTACTAGACGATCTCGATAACGTAAGTCACAATGAATTCTAACTTTAGAAATTTAGATAGTGTATTTAATGGAAATACTGCATGCTCAAAGCATGGGATCGGTATCATAATTGTTGGACTTCAAACCATTGCTCAGGACTGACATTCTCTGTTGACATTTCTACCTTGAATTTTCAACAAGCGAAGCTCTTTGGAGTGTTGCTAATGCCTTTGAATATCTCTGGGGTGAGACCATTGTGCATAACTCTATTGGTATGTATGTCACTTTAGTTCTAACTTTAGAAATTTATATAATGTACTCGTATGAACTTAGGACATGACATATATCCTCAGAACAGTTATTGACCTGAACAGATGACTAGAGACCTAACTAAATAGGAAACAAATCAACTATAGAGCGACTTTGACTTGAACTTACAACATCGCTAACTTTCAACTTAGATGGTTGTAGCACACGACCATCTACTTGGGTAAACTGTGTACTAATTGAAAACCACATGCTCGAAGCATGGAATCAACATCTTTGTTGGACTTGTCTTTATCCTTATCTTTCTGGTTTTTCAACAAGAAAGTCAATCAGTGGTCCTGGTTTAACTATCATAGTAAATATGGAACGTCATGTTGCCTGTCACTTAAACACCATGCATGGACTTTGGAAACACTTATTGCATGATTGCTCACGTTTAAATAGTGGTATCAATTGCTGCATGACATGTACATGACTCATGAATTGTCGAATGTAATATCTTGTTTGGAATATCTTGTGGTACATCTTGTGGAATATCTTGTGGTACATCTTGTAGAATATCTTGTAATACATCTTGTGGAATAACTTATGGAACATCTCGTAATAAACATGTACTTAATAAACATCACAGACACTTGGGGGTTTTGGGGTAACTTATAATAGCGGAAGTGCGGGAGAGACTAGTCCAGGCTTTGTTGTCACCGTGTGGGTTCTAGCAACCCATCACAGTAGCCGGTGACAAATTCACAGATCACAGATTCTTGAACAGTATTCATAGCACAGTTCCACCCAGGTTGCACCCGTGGTAAGAGATGGACTCTTGGTTGCTCACTGTACTTCGCTTTATAAGTCACGAACTAGGCTAGACACAATTACTCTCTCTTAACATGGACCTCTCATTATTGTTATTGTCATAGACATCATATTATTGCTATAGTCACGGTTACTCTTGTACGTTACTATTTGTACTTGCTCGGTCACCTTTATTTTACCTCTCGCACTTGCATGCTTACCTACATGTACCTTACTTGTCCCACTCGCATGCTCGCCTACTTTACTTTTCTTGTCGCACTTGCATGTTTGCCTACCTTTACCTTACTTGTCGCACTTGCATACTTGCCTACCTTTACGTTACTTCGCACTTGCATGTTTGCCTACCTCTTACCTTACTTATTACACTTGCATAATCATCATTAACTGCTTACTGTAGTCTGTACCGTACTTTAGCACTACTTTATATCTATTGGTAGAATTGTTGTGACTTACCTACGGTTCCATCTTCATGTCACCGCAGACGACGTACATGTTGAGGTAGACGTTCCTAAGTTGCAGAGCCAGAGTTTGACTCTGAGACCACAGCTTTTTAGAGTTATATTCATATATGTACTTCCTTCTTTCATGTACCGTTGTTGGAGCGTATTGTACAGTATGTATTGTAATAAATGGACATTATTTGAGTATTTTTGTACATCTCTGCATCGTGGCTATATTGATTTCATGGGTGATCTGCAGACCTACGAATAAATAAAATAAGTAATGGCCCCTTAAGAGCGGGTCGTTTCATAGGTCGTGCGTCTAGAAGAACTTAGGAGATATGTGTTTCGTCTTGTCCCAGTGATGAAACTAGTCTGTAGTTGAGCTATGTAGGCTGCATTGTCCTCAAATATTGTGGTTGGCTCAAGGTCACCAGTCTTCAGGCCGGTAGTCACTAAGATGTGATGAATGACTGAACGAAGCCATACACATTCTATGCTTGCTTCATGGATCGCGAGGAGCTCGGAATGGTTGGAAGAGATTGATGTAGTGGTTTGCTTCATAGATTTCCAAGAGATGGTTGTACCACCGTAGGTGAACACAAAGCAGATTGTGATTTCTCGGTGTTAGGATCAGACCTGTAACCTGCATCCGCATAACCAATTAAAGTGGGAGATCCACCTTTAGGGAAATATAATCCCAGGTCAATTGACCCTTGGAGGTAGCACAGAAGCTGCTTAACTTCGTTTCAGTGATGCTTTGTGGGCACTACACTATTTTTGGCTAGAAGATTCACTGAAACGCTATAATGGGACACATACAGTTAGCCAGATATAGAAGTGCTCCAATGGCACTAAGGTAAGGTACTTCCAGCGGACGGAAGGGGTCTTTATGTACATCCAAGGATCTAACGACCATTGGTGTACTTAGAGGATGACATCTATCCATTAGGAAATTTTTCAGTAATTTCCTTGTATATGTGGATTGGTGTAACAGGATACCACCACGTAGATGTGTGATCTGTAAGCCAAGACAATACTTTGTTTTGCCTAGGTCTTTCATTTCAAAAGTATTTTTTAGGCTTGGAGATATCTCCGCGATCTCTGCAGGAGATCCAATGAGATTTAAGTCGTCCACTTAGACGACAACTATAACAAATCATGTTTCCGATCTTTTAATAACGATACATGGACAGACTTCATTATTGGCGAAACCTTGTTGCGCAAAGAAATCACTCAGTCTGTTTACCATATTTTACCTGATTGCTTAAGACCATATAATGATCTTTGAAGCCTTACAGAGTAGACGTCCCGAGGTCTCTCTGCTATCTCTGGAGGTAATTTATATCCGTCAGGGAGTTTCATATAGATATCTTTATCTATATTACCATATAGATATGCAGTCACAACGTCCATGAGCTGTATTTCTAGGTTTTCCAGAGATGATAGGCTTAATAAAAATCGGAACGTGGTCGCATCCATAACAAGGGAATATGTTTGTTCATAATCTATCCCCGGTCGTTGGAAAAATCCTTGTGCTACAAACCGTGCGTTGTAGTGTACGATCTCATTATTTTCGTTTCTTTTTTTAATGAAAACCCACTTATAACCCACATGTTTTACACCTTCAAGTGTTTGGACTACTGGTCCAAAAACTTCGCTTTTCAAGAGTGCGTCTAGCTCTACTCCTATTGCCTTGTTCCACTTTGGCTAATCATCTCTGCGTTTACATTCCACAAGAGATCATGGTTCGATGTCATCGTCGTATTCAGATACGTGCACGACAATAGTGAACGCAAAGTCGTCGTCAACGATAGTGCTTTTTATGTCAAGTACCTCCCCAGTACGTACAAAATTTAATGATGGTTCTCCTATAGTTTCCTCTTCATGGGAATGTAGGAGGGGAGAGGTAGCTGGTCTGAGCTAAGCATCCTGTGTAGGGTTCATCTTTATTTCTCCAGGACTTTTTCTTTTTCGAGGAGCTTTATCCTTCGAACCTGGTGGGTGTCCTCTCTTCAATTGAGGTACAGCAGATTCTGATGCCGGTGGATTGCATCCATCTTTGGAGATGTTAATCCTAGCTAGTGTATTGGCAGCAGGGACGTGTGATCTGACAATCTTCTGGTTGTCAGTAAAATTATCCGATAGTAAATGTACTGTATTTTGAAGATGAAGGATCTTCAGGATCTCATCTTCACATTGACTAGTACGCGGATCATAATGAGACAAAGTCTTTGTGTCCCAAGAAATGGTCTCAGAAGCTTCTGGCTTCTTAGACTGTATGCCTAGTTTTGGAAAAACATTTTCATCAAACTCAAAGTCATCAAGACGTGCCTTAAATGCGTCACCCATCAGGGGTTCAAGATATCTAATTATAGAAGGTGAATCAAACCATATATAGATACCCAAACAACGCTGTGGACCCATTTTGGTCCTTTGAGGTGGTGCAATGGGGACGAAGACTGCACAACCAAACACTCTCAAATAAGAGATATTCGTAGGTGCACCATATGCTAGCTGCATCGGCATTAAAATATGGCCACCAGAGGGCTGTAATCTGATAAGAGATGTGGCATGCAATATGGCATGTCCCCAAGCATCAACATGCAACCGTGATTGTATTAGCAATAGATGTGCAATCCATTTTAGTCTCTTTATCAGAGATTCTGCTAACCCATTCTGGGTGTGAACATGTGCTACTGGATGTTCAACTTCGATACCAGTTGCTCGGTAATAGTCTTGAAAGACTTGAGAAGTGAATTCTCCCACATTATCAAGACGTAGTTTCTTGATATGGTTATCGGGGAAATGAGCCCACAACTTAATTATTAGTGCCAATAGCTTTGAAAAAGCTAGGTTGCGGGTGGACAAGAGGCACACATAAGACTATTTTGATGATGCATCTATCAGTACCATAAAGTACCGAAATGGGCCACTTGCAGGGTGAATAGGCACGCAAATATCCCCATGTATTCTCTCCAAGAAGCTAGTAGACTCTAATACCACTTTCAGTAGGGATGGTCTCGTTATTAGTTTACCCTTGAAACAAGGTAGACATGAAAAATCACCCTTCTGAAGAATCTTCAGGTTTTTCAGATTATGTCCAAAAGATTGGGTGATGATGTGGTGCATCATTGCCGATCCAGGATGAACAAGTCTGTTATACCAGAGTTTGAATCCTAGCGATGAAAAGCACTTCTGGTGCACAGTCAAATTAGCTTCTATAGGTTGAATATGACTATGATAGAGACCCGACAGGAGTCCCTTAAATCCGTCTAAGACAGTTTTTAAACCGTCTTATTGACGAGTAACATACAGATATTTATCCTCATTTATATCTTTAGTTTCTAAGTGATACATGTTTAAACGAATATCCTTGAAACTTAACAGATTCCTATTTGATTTAGGAGAGAAAAGTGCATCTTTTATTATTAGTCTTGTGTTATTTGGTAGCATAATCATTACTTCACCAGATCCTTCAATTATGTTTGAAAATCCTGAAATAGTAATGACATGACCATCATAATCATTTAAGCTAGTAAAATAGCTTTTTTGCAAAGGATTGTGTGCATCGAGACACTGTCCACTAGGCACTCACACTTCATTTATAGAACATGAATTCAATACTTTAATAAAAAGAAAGACATTTATTATTGAAAAAGAAAGATATAACATGATTAAGCAAACTATAGATGAAGTACTGATAACAGATAAAGTAAATGCATAACAGATAAATATGACATAAGTCAAGGAGGTCGTCATTCTCGAAGTCGTCCATTGTGAACTTGGTTGACGGCTGGGTTTTCACTAGATTTGTTTCAACGGGAGACTTCAGGCTCGCCTCATACAGATCTTGGAGATATCGTGGAGTACGACAGTTTCTGGACCAATGTCCAGTTATGCCACTTCTGTGGCATTTGTCCTCCCAATTTTTCTTGGGAATAGACGTCTGTCCAGTGTTCTTTTTCTTCCACTGGAGCTTCTTCTTTCCCTCATTGTTGTTGCTCTGTGAGGGTTGTTGTTCTGGAGAGGACCTCTGGCTTGCCTCTTATGGGCTTTCCCTTTGTTGAATTTCCCCTTCTGTTTGTTCTTCTGCTTCTGGGAAGAAACTTTGTGAGCCTCAGGGAGAGAAGATGAGCCTACAGGGCGTAGGTTATGTGTGGCCAGTAGCAAGTCTCTGTTCTGGTCTGCCATGAGAAGGCATGAGTGCATATCAGAGTACTTGGTGAACTTGCATTCACGGTACTGTTGCATGAGAATTGCATCCTTCTCATGGAAGGATGTGTAAGTCTTTTCCAGCATGCATTCTTTCGTGACTTCTTCACCCCACAACTTCAGGAGTGAGGTGATATTGTGAAGTGTTGAGTTATACGTAGCAACGGACTTGAAGTCCCGAAGTCAGAGATTTTCCTACTCATAATGTGCAAGTAGAAGGATCACATCTTTCTGATGCTTATACCTGTTCTCCAGTGCAGTCCAAAACTCTAGTTGATCTTCTACAATGAGATATTCGGCCTTCAGGGTCCGATCAATATGTCGCCTGATATAGATTATGGCTTTCGCCTCATCTACATCAGAGACTATTGGTGTAGAAGCTGCATCAGCAGTGCCCGTGGCCATGGCCGTGGCCGTGGCCGTAGGCTCAGGAGTAGAGATTGTGGCCATAAGGCCCTGTTCACACAAGTGGAACTTCAGGTCCACATGCCAGCTCAGATAATTCTTTCTAGCCGCATCGAGAACTTCAAAGTCGACGCTCGCTATTTTTTCCATATTATCTATGCATTTAAAATAACATGAATTAATAAAAAAGCATATTAAAAATTCATGTAAAATTAATAAATTAGTTGCGTTGATCAGCCAGTCACAACATAATAAAGTCCAAAGTCCATAAGATATACAGTCTAGAGAATACAAAAAACAAAAATGGAAAAGTACAACTTGAAAACCGATTGGGGTCCTAGTTAATTTGCAATTTTGCCTCCATCTTCAAGAAAATATACTCCGGTCTTTGTCTTATACAAATATATCATCACTACAAATCAATTTCTCTCAAAAAAGAAAAGAAAATGCGAGGAATATAAAATGGTGATAAACTGGCCAATCCAAAACAACAACGCAATTTATTAAACATCCATGCAATTTATAAATTATACAACAAACACGAGCATAAATCATTGCGCAACATGACATCAATTAATTATATGGAAAAATTAAAATATTTAATAATTACTTAGGCCACGAGGAGACATATCATGCATCGTTAGGTTAGATAACTAACGGCAGAGCGATCTCAGTGTCACGCCCCGCTTCCTAAAACTACAGAGGCGAATCGTGACTAAGGCCCGCTTAGGCCGGAGCCGTGAGGCTCGGACCCAATAAGCGTCTGTGTGGTATTCCAAGACGAAGGAACAGGTCCCTGTAGAAAAGTACGGAACAACAAAAGTACTAAAGAGACAAGCATTCATTTTATTCCAACAGATATCCAGAAGTACTGAGAGTCTAAACAAAAAGCCAACAAGGCTACAACAACTGAAAGTAAACTACTGGTGCAAGCACCCAACCTAGACAGGAAAGTAAATGGTGCTACGCACCCAACTAAAAAGCAGTAAGAACTTTGGAATGGCAACGTGAAGAACCTCTAGCTCTTGTCCTCCTCAGGCACGCACTCTGGGTCGGCGTCCCCAGGCTCCACGTACTCCGGTAAGTCTGCCTCGTCCACGAAATCTGGCTCGACACCTGATGTACAACACCCAAGAGAAAAGGAAATCTACGTCAAGTAAAGTCTACAAAAGAGGGTTAGACTCTACTGCAAGTGTACTGTAATTTAAAGCAATGATTTACTGGTTGATTAACATGATGGGGTTATAAAATGACAGTTAAAGAAACTAAACGGTGCATGAAGAGTAAACACGACAGGCAGTAACCGTAGCGTGTGCTACAGACTACGGAACTAACATAAACGGGTCAAGACAAGACAAGACAAGACAAGACACGATAAGACACGTGTGACTCGAAGGGTTCATGCCTTACGGTTCGAGGGGGATCAGACCCTCTCCACATACGCATGCTTAACCCTACCCAAACCCAAGTGCTCAAGACAAGACAATATAGGGCCACTTACTCTGCTAGGTGAGTGCCTCTATCCCCACGGTCGGTAGCGTATCTCTCACTCTTCTAGGTGAGCAACGAATGCCTCGTAGGTGAAACTGTAATACTGTATAGGACCACTCACTCTGCTAGGTGAGAGCCTCTATCCTTTCGGTCTGCTGGGACACTCACTCTGCTAGGTGGGTGCCGAGTTTCTCGTAGGTTCTTCTATACCACTGTGTGGGCCACTCACTCTGCTAGGTGAGTGCCACTATCCTCACGGTCTGCTGGGTCACTCACTCTACTAGGTGAATGCCGAGCTTTCCGTTGGTGTTCTGTAACAAAGATCACCCACTCTGCTAGGTGAGCATCTTATTGCCCACAGGCTGTGCATAACAAGACACAACATGAAATGTAAGGGATAGTTCTTCTTAGGGGTCCACACGCGCGCACACACACAGGAAAAACCCTAAGGTGTCAAATGTTGTTGTTGCACTTAGACTTCGTCGTCAAGTCTAAGCTGTCAAGGGGTGTCCCGGACGCTATCATTTCATGTCTGGTTCTCTTTGTTTACGTTTAACAGTTCTAAGAGCCTATGGCCTAAACACGGCCGAAAGTACAAGTGAGTACACTTGCCGTGGTGGCGAGTGCGTCGTCCATCTGGAGCGTCCCATCAAAGCATCGCGTCGGCGCTAGTCCGTCTGAAACAGGATCACGGCGATGTTAGATCGTGCTTTTTGGTCAATCCTATTACGGTGTGTTTCAAAATTTGGCAGGACTACCCTAACAGTCAAAAAGTCATGTTTTGATGTTTTATTCAGTCTAAATCGATGTCTACCCTATGTGCACAGAAAATTAGTCCGTTCGTCGATCTTTCCTACGGCGGACAACGTTTTACAGATGCAGAATATAACTTTAGTTCACGTTGGCCAGTTTTAGTTTAGGTTTTGATGAACTACGGTGTGGGTTCACTACGTGTTAGGGAAAACCAACCTCTCTGGTGTTTGACACAGAAAGGACGTAGAGTCTGAACGGTGACAGATCTAAACGGCACGGCAACGGAACGTCTCCTTGCGGCAACGGGCAGATCTATGATAATGAAGGCAAGGGGGCAGCGATTCGGGAAAGCGAAACAGCGAGGAAGGGAACGTCGGGAAGGTGTCTAATGTCTTCAGAAGCACGGGCAGTGAGACGAGCCCGGTAGCGGTCCGTAGAGGTGTAGGCGGCATCGAGGAGCCGTGGAACAGCGAGCAATGGGGAAACAGCAGCCAAGGGGCCAAAACAGCGAACCAAAGAGGCTCAACGGTGATGGGGAACGTTGCACGGGATGCCGCTGCGTCGAGCGTCGCTGGTGGAGAGCGAGAGAAACAGCCGGCGGGCTGTTCTAGCGGTTGTCAACGCGTCGGAGAGCAAAACAGCAGCTGCTGCGGCTGTTGCAAGCGACGCCGGCGGTGTTCGTTGGCAAGGCAGCGTTAGGGGGGCCCCAGGGATCGCCGGTGGCTATGCGGGATTGGGAAAGGCGGGCGGCGGTCGGAAATCACAGCAGCAACTCGGGCTAATGCTGTCGCTTGTTGCTGCTGCTTCTGCAAAAAGAAGCCGTCGGCAGGCTGCCTGTTGCCGGCGGTGGGAAGCAGTCGTCGAGGGGAAATGTCGGGATGGTGGCTGGAGGTAAGGAATCCGCCAGCGTGGGGTTGAGAGCGAGGGAGAGGGAGATGCGAGAGGGAGAGGGAGATATCACGGGGGGTTTTTGGTTTGGTGCGGCTGGAGAAATACAAAAAAACCACAGCCCTAGGTTACACATGAATAGGTTGGGTTGATTTATAAAATGAAATCATTTGCTATATAGTCATATGATATTGGTTAAATGTGGGAGGGTGATAGGGATAGGAGGAGTGGAGATAGGGGAAAGGGAAGGTACGTATAGAGGCTGCAATATTCTCCCTTGATACGTATGAGTGTAATTAGGGATTTAATTAGATTTGATTTCAATTAGAAATTCAAATTAATTAGGGCTAATCAAGGGTTGGAATTTGATTAGGGGATAAGTTTCACTACGGGCGTCAGAAAAATAATTTGAAAATACTGTGACGATCGCAGAGACGAGAAGTACGGGGCTACGGGGTCTGGCCGCTTGCTACATCTACCGAGAATTATTGTAAAATCAGGAACTGAGTGTTAAAGCCAAATGACCAAAACGCCCTTCCATTCAAAGCCGTTTTGCGAGAAAACAATCCGTGAAATGACGTTCCCAAAAATTACTATAAAATTCTACACTTCCATACGGTCATAACGGCATATCATATCGTATATACCGTATCCAAGAAATAGCCAAATAAAATACGTGTACAAAAGAGTACGTGCACGTAGGAATTCATAAAGTCAGAAAGTGACCGTTACATTCTACCCCACTAAAAGAAAGAATCCGTCCTTGGAATCAACAACACTAATCAGCAAACAAAAAGGGGGAAACGCTATCTCATCTCCTCCTTGCGCTCCCAAGTGGACTCTCCAGGCGATCCGTGACGCCACATCACTCTCACCAGGTCGACTACCTTATACCTCAAGTGCTTCTGTCGACGGTCCAAAATCTGCACAGGCCGCTTGTCATAAGTCAGATCCGGGCGAACCATAATCTCTGGGAAGTCAACAGTGTGCGATGGATCACTGACATACCGACATAATTGAGATACGTGGAATATGTCGTGAATCCCTCCAAAGATGGTGGCAGAGCAAGGAGGTAGGCCACTGCTCCCACGCGCTCCAGTACATTGAATGGTCCAATAAACCTCGGACTCAGCTTTCCCTTTTTGTTGAATCGAATGACTCCGTGGTTCGGAGAAATCTTCAGGAAGACGTGATCTCCTGGCTGAAACTCCAAAGGTCTCCTCTTGGCATCGGCCCAATGCTTGAAGCGGTCCTGCGCCATTCTGGGCTTCTTCCTGCTGTCTCTCACGACATCCACGGCTTCCACTATCAACTCTAGACCTAACAGCTCCCGATCTCCGATGTCATCCCAGCTCAGCGACGATCAACATTTTCTCCCATATAAGGCAGCAAACGGTGACATGCCAATGCTCTCCTGGTAGCTGTTGTTATATGAATACTCCACAAGTGAAGATGGTGCTCCCATGAACCCTCAGATCGAGCGTACAAGCTCGCAGCATATCCTCCAGGATCTGAATAGTCCTCTCGGACTGGCCATCGGTCTGCGGGTGGTATGCTGTGCTGAAAATCAGACTCGTACCCAAATTATCCTACAGACTTCTCCAGAATTGAGATGTGAACCTCAAGTCTCTGTCTGACACGATGCTCACGGGGACTCCACGTAAGCATACAATCTCTTACACATACCCGGTCTACATCACAACTAATTCAAAGAGGAAATAAAAAGGGAAGTAAAATGAAATTTTACCTCTAGGTATTTCCTCGCCAAGACTTCTGTAGACTGTCCCACTCGGAAAGGAATGAAGTGCGTAGACTTGGTCAATCGTTCAACGATCACCCAGACTGCGTCATTCTGTTTCGGGCTCCGAGGTAAACAAGTCACGAAATCAATTGTGATATGTTGCCACTTCCACTCCAAGATAGGAAGCGATTGTAGCAAACTAGCCATATGATGGTGCTCAGCCTTCACCTGTTGGCATATCAAACACTTGGCAACGCGCCGTGCCATACTCCTCTTCATGCCAATCCACCAATAATTTAGATGGAGGTCCTTATACATCTTAGTGCCCCCAGGATGTATAAAATAAGGCGAGCTATGAGCCTCGCTCAACAGCTCCTCCCAAATATCACCCGCAGGTATGGAGAGCCTACTGCCGTACCTTAGTGAACCATCCTCATGAATCATGAACTCTGACCGTAGTCCAGCTTCAACTTGTCTCCTGATCCTCTGCAGCTTCAGATGTCCTGCCTGTGATGCCTTGATATGATCCACGATCATGGACTGTATCCGCAAATTCATGAATGACCACACCAGGTAGGACGACCTCGCCTTCAAGATGCTGAAAGACTCCTCACAAGCTTCTGACCAATGAAACTCCACGCCCATCCTTGTCAGCTTCATCATCGGCTCTAAAATCCTCCTGGACTCGAACTTAAGATGCCTGGAATCCTGAATACCACCTCCTCACTGGGGCATTCAAACAGAGCGTGGAAGTCTCCCATCAATTTGATGCCAAGAACGACATCAAAAAGTGACAGATCATGGACAATGAAATCTGTAAATAGCTCATGTCCACTGACCACCAAGGGGATCGATTGACAACCCAGATTCTTTGTCACCACTCTGTTCCCTGTGGTGATATCCCAACACTTTGGAAGTGTATGGGGGAAATAGAGTGTCTTGTTGAGTATTGGACTCCCCGGATTTGGTTTTGGATGATGAGCAAACATAAATATATCATGAACTAACAATTTGTGAGCGCAGTTATGGAGATCGTCGCCAAATTCACGAGATCATCCAAAGCGACGTCTCAAGACTTCTCAAAGCGCGTGATCGCATGCCTAAAGCTTCGTTGAAGCTTTTGTACCTTCTTTGAAGTCAAGAATGAAGATTGAAGCTTTGAAGACGGATCGCTAAGGTTTATTTTATAGTCTTTTAGCTTCGATCTATAGAATGTTAAGCCTTGAGTAATTCTTACATGTCTATCTTCATTACGCTCATATCGTAGCTCTAGGATCTTAGTACAAGTTCATTCTAACTTCATCGAAGCGTCGTGCTTCGATTCGGACTTGTTTGTGCATGTTAGTTGGTACAAGAAGAAGTACTGACCGACTAGATGGTGATCTAGTCGGTCAACAACTATTCTTGGACCGACTAGTTTGCTTCCTTAATTTCCTGTTCAGTACTGTTTACAGTTAGTCGGTCTACGTTGACTCACCGACCGACTAGTTTGTGAACTAGTCGGTCAGTGATGCTTCTTTGACCGACTAGTTGGACTTTACTGTACATGCCAATTTTCTCCTGAGCTACTGTTTATCGTTAGTCGGTCTAAGAACGTTTGGCGACCGACTAGTTGTTGATCTAGTCGGTCAACATTTGTTCTTGGACCGACTAAATCATTTGTATTCAGACTATTTGTTTTTGACTCTTAGTCGGTCTAAGTTTACTGACCGACCGACTAGTTGTGAAACTAGTCGGTCAGAAAGTCTTCTTGGACCGACTAGTTATCTAGGTCTGAAATCTTCATCTGTTCACTGTTCACCTCTTAGTCGGTTCATGTTGTTTCACCGACCGACTAGTTGATGAACTAGTCGGTCAGTGGTTGTTCTTTGACCGACTAGTCTGCTTCAGATTTAGATCCGTTGAAGTTTTGAAAGCGACGTTTCTCTCTCCCTTTTCCCTTGATCCTTTAAATACCTGAAGGGGTTATTTCATAGGATCCAAGGCTGCTATTTCAGAGTTCTATTGATTCAAAGAGAAGCTTTCAACTCTCATCTTCAAGCTCTCCCATTCTCAAGAATCTCTCCCTCACTCTTATTCCTCAAGAGAGATTCATTGATTGTGAGCCTTCCAAGCCAAGGGCTTGATTCTAGGTCATCCATCTCATCCCTAGGCTTCCATTGCTGGTCATCTTCTTGAAGCTAGGGTTTGGTGACTCTTCCTCCATCAAAATCCTCTTTGCCCTAATTTGGTAAGAAATCTCAAGGCATAGGTATTTTGTTGGTAAGCATTTCATTTCAGTTATATTTGAATTGTATACTCTCGGTTGTGAGAGGTTTTGCGTGATCCCGGGTTGTGGGAGTCACGGTCATCGATTGTAGGTCGATTGCACTTGTGAGGTTTTCGCAAGTGTTCATATTGGAAATCTTGAGTTAGGGTTTCTAACTCAAGTATCCGGAAGGGATCCGGGTGGTTGGGACGTAGGATCACCGGGAACAAGTCGGGGAGACTTGGGTGGATCCGAACCCATTAAACCATTGTGTTTGCATTTGCATTATTTCTTGATTGTAGTTATTCCGCAACGTTGTTTGTTAATTGCACGATAATTAGGAATAACTCTCCTTATTATTTAAAAGTACTATTCACCCCCCCTCTAGTACATGTGCAGTAGCTTCCCAGGGCACTACAATTGGTATCAGAGCCAAGTTCAAAGCTACACATAGCCAAAGTTCAAAGCTATGACGAACAACGACTACAACGTCTTCAGGAACCGCGATGGAGCTTCTTCAGTTATGGAAGGATTATCCTCAGTCAGGCCTCCACACTTCAACGGTACCAACTATGGGTACTGGAAATGCCGGATGCAAATTTTCCTCCGGAGCGCTTCACTATGGAGAGCCACCATGACGGAGTATGTCGAGCCTTCCGAAGAAGATTTCGCGAAGTGGACTCCCGCGGAGGTCGCCGCGGAAGTAGCCAATGCCAAGGCAATGAATGCCTTGAATTGTGCGTTGGAGCCCGAGGACTTCAACAAGATATGCACATGTAAGAGTGCATATCAAATATGGAACCAACTCCTCATATTGCACGAAGGATCGAGTACGGTAAAAGATTCTAAACTCGTCGTTGCTAATAAAGAATTTGAGTTGTTTCATATGGAGCAGGGCGAAACCATGAAGGAATATTACGCTCGCTTCGTGGATATATCAAACGACTTGGAAGCTCTTGGGAAGGTCTATACCCAAAAGGAGAAAGTCGCGAAGATTATCGACGGTCTTCCATCATGTTGGGAAAAGCGTACCTACGCCATCGAGGAAGGTAATGACATGAATAAATATACCGTCGTACAACTAATGGGTACCTTGTTGTCTTACGAGGTACGCAAGGATAGTAAGATCCGAATGAAGGAAAAGATGAAAGCATACTTGAAGCAAGATGAGCCAAAGAAAAAGGGGATTGCCTTCAAGGCCGCTCCATCTACCGATGATGAAGAATCGGAAGACGAATTGGACATAGAATCCATTGCCCGTATGGCAAGGAAGTTCGATCGATTCCTCCGAGAAGGTATATCTTTGAATAAATCTAAAGTTAGTTCGACTAATGCTTCTACTCCCGTGTGTTATAAATGCAACAAGCCAGGACACATCAAACCGGATTGTCCTCTCTACAAACACAAGGAGAAGGGGAAAGCATCGAAGTACGACAAGTCGAGAAAGTACAAGAAAGGACTTGTTGGCACATTCACCGACTCCGAAGAGGATTCCTCAAGTGGAGAGTCGGATGATGGAAGAGTGGAGAAAGCAAAACTTTGCTTCATGGCGAATGAGGCAAAAGATCGAAAGTCCTTCTTCGATGAAAGCGAGGATGAAAGCGAGGATGGTAGCGAGGAGGAAAGCGGAGAACCTACTATTGATGAAATGAGGTTAGCAAACCAAGAAATTTGGTCTAAATTTACTAAATTAGTAGATAGATATAATAAGACCAAAGATGAACTTGTTAGCCTTCAAACCTCTCCTAAGTCTACCATCGCCAACAATGACACCATTGTTGAGACTCTCGCCAATGAGAAAGCAAGTTTGCTTACTCATAATGGCTTGTTGAGAAATGAGGTGAAGTCCCTCAAATCTCAACTTGAGCATGTTCTTGTTGAGGATTCGGATGAACATGTGATAGCGGATTTGACATCTCAAAACTCAACTTTGAGTATTGAGAATAAGAATCTCAAATCACGTGTTTATGCACTCACATCGCAAGTATCCACTTTGGATGCTTCTTTGCATTCTCTCAAAGAGAAGTATGAGTGCACGTTAGGCCGTATCAATGATTTCAATAAAGGTAAGGGCCATTTGGATAATATCCTAAAAGACTTACTTCCGGCCAAACACCACATTGGCTTGGGGTATAAGATGGGAGACTCATCCAAATCGCCTACCACCTTTGTTAGGCCGACATCCGATGCCTCGACGAGTGTGAGCAAACACCCCATTGGTAGTTATCCTACCAATAGTGCTTCCACTTCGTACACACCCCCGATTGGAAAGAAACCCACGTTGGGTAGACCTCCAAAGAGGGGTCATGCATTTTTGTACTCACATGCTATGCCACGTAGGAACACACATCCTACTCCACCGGTGCATGCAAATATTAATGATGATTTTTATACTCCGCACCCACGAGCACGTGCAAACACTCATATGAGACACCCACGTGCACGTAATCATGCTCATGCACATCCTAATGCTTATGTTCAAACATCTCATCAACATGTGCATGCCTACTCTCATAATCATCCTCATGCTTATCCACGTATGTATGCTACACCACATCATGGATCTCATGCTCATCATAATGCTATTGCTAGATCTCATGCTCCTAGGCCACATGCACCACATAGAAATCAACCTTTTGTGCATGCAACCACTAGGAAGAGGATTTCCAAAATGTACACTATTTGGGGTCCCAAGAACACTAGCGATGATGCTATGAACGCTTATGTGAAATCATATATTAATGGTGTTATTTTGAATGATGATTATGTTGGGAAGTCAAGTTCCTCTTGGACTTGGTTTCCGAAGGGTTAGTTCCTTTAACTCTTCAATGCTTGGTACCATGAGTTTATGATCATGTTATGGGTACCAAGGCATTTGTTTATAAATTTGATTTTGATTACATTAACTCATGGGTTACAATTATTTTAATTTCGTATTTCAAATTTGTTGTCTAACCCATTGGATCCAAAAGGGTTTTTGGATACCAAAATGAAGTTTTCTAGGTTCAATCCACCGTGGGATACCAACCCTACCAACTCCTCGTTTTGCGAAGACTTTCATTCAAACGAAGTTGATGGTGCTTAGGTAATGCACCAATGTAGGGGGAGCTTAATGTTGTAAGTATAATATTACATTTGGTATCCATGAGGGTTGAATGCATGCTTGGTTAAAATCTATTTCTTCACATTGATATCATTTTGTTTCTCATAGCATGATAGAATTGTGAATGCCATAAATACTTTGAAATTCTTATCTATTTTTGGCATGACATGTTTTAAAAGTTATTATGATGATTTTCGTATTACTTTTATCACCTTGTCACTTCTCATCGCACACTTCACTTAGTTTTGATGTGCTCTTACTTTATGCTCTTTTTCGATCGATATTATGTCATTTGATATTCTATGATGTGCACCACTCTTCTGATGGTTCATTCCTTTGTGCACATTTTATGTATGTCTCTGATATTGATTTCGTCGCTCGACGATTTATTTTGATTCAATAGCTTTAGTTGTATGAAAACATAGAATTGTTTTCCATGCACTAAAATAGCTATAAATGTTGATATTGGAGAGTAAATTCATTTCATCAATAAGTGAATTTACATTTGATATTTTGATGATTTAAATTTTTCGTTTTTTTCCAACTAAAGTCTCTTTGGCACACCTTTAATATGTTTTGGTATTTTACTTTGGTGTCATAGGACCGAGGTCGTATTCTTCGACTCCCGTGATTCATGTACTATTTGGCCATGATCTATTATCATTGACTTCCTCCCGCACTTTTTGGATTATGCCAAAGGGGGAGAGATATAATAATGGCATGTGGTAAATGGAAATTTATATTGAATCTAATTTGATATGTTAGATTCAGGGGGAGTTAAGATATAAAAATGGATTTCAAATCCTAAATTTCAAATATTGGATTTGAATTTTTACTTCCCTCGTCTGCTTGATGAATGTGCTTATTATTTCATATGGAACTAATGTGTCATCAATGCAGGGGGAGTAAGTATATTCCATTTAGTTCATTATTTTTGATTATTATTTATGTTGGTTTGTCATCACCAAAAAGGGGGAGAATGTTGAGTATTGGACTCCCCGGATTTGGTTTTGGATGATGAGCAAACATAAATATATCATGAACTAACAATTTGTGAGCGCAGTTATGGAGATCGTCGCCAAATTCACGAGATCATCCAAAGCGACGTCTCAAGACTTCTCAAAGCGCGTGATCGCATGCCTAAAGCTTCGTTGAAGCTTTTGTACCTTCTTTGAAGTCAAGAATGAAGATTGAAGCTTTGAAGACGGATCGCTAAGGTTTATTTTATAGTCTTTTAGCTTCGATCTATAGAATGTTAAGCCTTGAGTAATTCTTACATGTCTATCTTCATTACGCTCATATCGTAGCTCTAGGATCTTAGTACAAGTTCATTCTAACTTCATCGAAGCGTCGCGCTTCGATTCGGACTTGTTTGTGCATGTTAGTTGGTACAAGAAGAAGTACTGACCGACTAGATGGTGATCTAGTCGGTCAGCAACTATTCTTGGACCGACTAGTTTGCTTCCTTAATTTCCTGTTCAGTACTGTTTACAGTTAGTCGGTCTACGTTGACTCACCGACCGACTAGTTTGTGAACTAGTCGGTCAGTGATGCTTCTTTGACCGACTAGTTGGACTTTACTGTACATGCCAATTTTCTCCTGAGCTACTGTTTATCGTTAGTCGGTCTAAGAACGTTTGGCGACCGACTAGTTGTTGATCTAGTCGGTCAACATTTGTTCTTGGACCGACTAAATCATTTGTATTCAGACTATTTGTTTTTGACTCTTAGTCGGTCTAAGTTTACTGACCGACCGACTAGTTGTGAAACTAGTCGGTCAGAAAGTCTTCTTGGACCGACTAGTTATCTAGGTCTGAAATCTTCATCTGTTCACTGTTCACCTCTTAGTCGGTTCATGTTGTTTCACCGACCGACTAGTTGATGAACTAGTCGGTCAGTGGTTGTTCTTTGACCGACTAGTCTGCTTCAGATTTAGATCCGTTGCAGTTTTGAAAGCGACGTTTCTCTCTCCCTTTTCCCTTGATCCTTTAAATACCTGAAGGGGTTATTTCATAGGATCCAAGGCTGCTATTTCAGAGTTCTATTGATTCAAAGAGAAGCTTTCAACTCTCATCTTCAAGCTCTCCCATTCTCAAGAATCTCTCCCTCACTCTTATTCCTCAAGAGAGATTCATTGATTGTGAGCCTTCCAAGCCAAGGGCTTGATTCTAGGTCATCCATCTCATCCCTAGGCTTCCATTGCTGGTCATCTTCTTGAAGCTAGGGTTTGGTGACTCTTCCTCCATCAAAATCCTCTTTGCCCTAATTTGGTAAGAAATCTCAAGGCATAGGTATTTTGTTGGTAAGCATTTCATTTCAGTTATATTTGAATTGTATACTCTCGGTTGTGAGAGGTTTTGCGTGATCCCGGGTTGTGGGAGTCACGGTCATCGATTGTAGGTCGATTGCACTTGTGAGGTTTTCGCAAGTGTTCATATTGGAAATCTTGAGTTAGGGTTTCTAACTCAAGTATCCGGAAGGGATCCGGGTGGTTGGGACGTAGGATCACCGGGAACAAGTCGGGGAGACTTGGGTGGATCCGAACCCATTAAACCATTGTGTTTGCATTTGCATTATTTCTTGATTGTAGTTATTCCGCAACGTTGTTTGTTAATTGCACGATAATTAGGAATAACTCTCCTTATTATTTAAAAGTACTATTCACCCCCCCTCTAGTACATGTGCAGTAGCTTCCCAGGGCACTACATGTCTTGTTACAAACCTCCGGGATAAGATGCACATGGATGCACCGGAGTCGAACAAGGCCAAGGTCGGGTGATAGGACACTAGAAAGGTGCCTAAGGTATAAAAGAACTACGGTCAAATAAAACTACTCTTACTAACAAGGCAACAAACAAAAGCTAACCAATAAGGTCTAAACTAAGAAATGAGTGACTAGAACTAAAGAGATACCTGCAATAACTCCATCCAAGTCTTCAGTCTCAACAGCTGTCATGGTGTAAGCCGGCCTCTTGGGTTGCACTGCCCGCTGAAACATCTGCCTCTTTGGTGCCAAGGGTGGGCCACTGACAGCAGTTCCTCTCTGAACTAGGGCAGGCACTCTACTCTGTAGTGGGGCTGGCGCTCCGACTACGGGATGACGCGCTCTCGGACAATCCTTAGCAGCATGCGAGGCATCTCCACACACCAAGCACAATCCCGTCTTCCTCCTGTAATTTGCCTGAACATGCCTTGGCTTGCCGCAGAAGTGACACGGGCCCTTGTTCTGACTCTGTACGGGTGCTCCAGGACTCTTGAAAGGCACTGTCTGAACTGATCTCACTGCAGGCCTAGCTGCTGGACTGAACTGCTCCGCTGGTCGGTTCTCGTGGTGGTGCAGTCGGAGGAGCCTGGGCAGCACGAGCAATCTGATGTGCCTGTTCAACCAACCGATACTGAACATCTAACATCTCTCTCATAACGTCCAGTAATTGGCGAAACTCGTCTCCTCGGCCATCCATGGTCCTGCCAGCTGAAGGTCCAACTCGGGCTTCGCTTCCTCCCACCATCCTAACGACAGGAAAGACACAACTTAGACTCGCTCATATTACTGGATAATAAAAAATTGAATGTTAATAATTCTATCGTTCCGAACTTTTTGCAGAAAAGGACCTGCAAGGGCCACCACTAAAACATGTCACGCCCCGCTTCCTAAAACTACGGAGGTGAAGTGTGACGGTGAAGTGTGACTAAGGCCCGCATAGGCCGGAGCCTTGAGGCTCGGACCCAATAAGCGTCTGTGTGGTACTCCAAGACGAAGGAACAGGTCCCTGCAGAAAAGTGCGGAACAACAAAAGTACTAAAGAGACAAGCATTCATTTTATTCCAACAGATATCCAGATGTACTGAGAGTCTAAACAAAAAGCCAAACCGCTTCTCAAAACTACGGAGGTGAAGCGTGACTAAGGCTCGCTTAGGCCGGAGCCGTGAGGCTCGGACCCAATAAGCGTATGTGTGGTACTCCAAGACGAAGGAACATGTCCCTGCAGAAAAGTACGGAACAACAAAAGTACTAAAGAGACAAGCATTCATTTTATTCCAACAGATATCCAGAAGTACTGAGAGTCTAAACAAAAATCCAACACGGCTATAACAACTAAAAGAAAACTACTGGTGCAAGCACCCAACCTAGACAGGAAAGTAAACGGTACTACGCACCCAACTAAAAAGCAGTAAGAACTCTGGAACGGCAACGTGAAGAACCTCTAGCTCTGGTCCTCCTCATTCACGCACTCTGGGTCGACGTCTTTGGGCTCCAAGTACTGTGGTAAGTATGCCTTGTCCACGAACTCTGGCTCGACACTTGACATACAGCACCCAAGAGAATAGGAACTGTACGTCAGGTAAAGTCTACAAAAGAGGGTTAGACTCTACTGCAAGTGTACTGTAATTTAAAGCAATGATTTACTGGTTGATTAACATGCTGGGGTTATAACATGAGAGTTAAAGAAAGTAAATGGTGCAGGAAAAGTAAACACAACAGGCAGTAGCCGTAGCGTATGCTACCGACTACGGAACTAACCTAAACGGGTCAAGACATGACAAGACAAGGCACGACAAGACACGACACAACAAGACACATGTGACTCGAAGGGTTCACGCCTTACGGTTCGAGGGGAATCAGACCCTCTCCCCGTGCGCACGCTCAACCCTACCCCAAACCCAAGTGCTCAAGACAAGACAATATAGGACCACTCACTCTGCTAGGTGAGTGCCTCTATCCCCACGGTCGGTAGCGTATCTCTCACTCTGCTAGGTGAGCGACGAATGCCTTGTAGGTGAAACTGTACTACTGTATAGGACCACTCACTCTGCTAGGTGAGAGCCTCTATCCTTTGGGTCTGCTGGGAGACTCACTCTGCTAAGTGGGTACCGAGATTCCCGTAGGCTCTTCTATACCATTGTGTGGGCCACTCACTCTGCTAGGTGAGTGCCACTATCCTCACGGTCTGCTGGGTCACTCACTCTGCTAGGTGAATGCCGAGCTTTCCGTTGGTGTTCTGTAACAAAGATCACCCACTCTGTTAGGTGAGCGTCTTATTGCCCGCAGGCTATGCATAACAAGACACGACATGACATGTAAGGGATATTTCTTCTAGGGGGTCCACACGCACGCACACACAGGAAAACCCCTAAGGTGTCAAATGTTGTTGTTGCGCTTAGACTTCGTCGTCAAGTCTAAGCTATCAAGGGGTGTCCCGGATGGTATCATTTCATGGCTGGTTCTATTTGTTTACGTTTTAACAGTTCTAACAGCATATGGCCTAAAAACAGCCGAAAGTACAAGTGAGTACACTTGCCTACGATGGCGAGTGCATCGTCGGTCTGGAGCGTCCCTTCAAAGCGTCGTGTCAGCGATTGTCCATTTGAAACAGGATCACGGCGATGTCAGATCGTGCTTTTTGGTCAATTTTATTACGATGTGTTTCTAAATTTGGCGGGACTACCCTAACAGTCAAAAACTCACGTTTTGATGTTTTGTTCAGTCTAGATCGACGTCTACCCTATGTGCACAGAAAATTAGTCTGTTCGTCGATCTTTCCTACGGTGGACAACGTTTTACAGATGCAGAATATAACTTTAGTTCACGTTGACCAGTTTTAGTTTAGGTTTTGATGAACTACGGTATGGGTTCGCTACGTGTTAGGAAAACCCAACTTCTCCGGCATTTGACGTAGAATAGACGTAGAGTCTGAACGGTGACAGATCTGAACGGCACGGCAACGGAACGTCTCCTTACAGCAACATGTAGATCTATGGCAATGAAGGTGAGGGGGCAGCGATTCGGGAAAGCGAAACAGCGAGCAAGGGAACGTCGGGAAGGCGTCTAATGGCTTCGGAAACACGGGCAACGAGACAAGCCCGGTAGCGGTCTGTAGGAGGTGTAGGCGGCGACGAGGAGCCGCGAAACAGTGAGCAAAGGGGAAACAGCGGCCAAGGGGCCAAAACAGCGAACCAAAGAGGTTCAACGGCGATGGGGAACGTTGTACGTGGTGCCACTGCGTCGAGCGTCGCTGGTGGAGAGAGTGAAATAGCCGACGGGCTGTTCTAGCGGCTGTCAACGCGTTAGAGAGCAAAACAGCAGCTGCTGCGGCCGTTGCAAGCGACGCCGACGGTGTTCGTTGGCAAGGCGGCGTCAGGGGGGCCCCGGGGATCGCCGACGTCTGTGGAGCGATCAGGAAAGGCGGGCGGCGGTCGGAAATCGTTGTAGCAGCTCGGACTGCTGCTGCTGCTTGTTGCTGCTGCTGCTGCAAAAAGAAGCCGTCGGCGGGCTGCCTGTTGCCGGCGGTGGGGAGCATTCGCCGGTGGAAAACGTCGGGATGGCGGTCGGAGGTAAGGAATCCGTCGGTGTGGGGTTCAGAGCGAGGGAGAGGGAGATGCAAGAGGGAGAGGGAGATATCACGGGGGGTTTTGGTTTGGTGGCGGCTGGAGAAATACAAAAAAACCCTAGCCCTAGGTTACACGTGAATAGGTTGGGTTGATTTATAAAATGAAATCATTTGCTATATAGTCAGATGATATTGGTTAAATGTGGGAGGGTGGTAGGGATAGGAGGAGTAGAGATAGGGGAAAGAGAAGGTATGTATAGAGGCTCAATATTCTCCATTGATATGTATGAGTGTAATTAGGGATTTAATTAGATTTGATTTCAATTTGAAATTCAAATTGATTAGGGCTAATCAAGGGTTGGAATTTGATTAGGGGATAAGTTTCACTACGGGCGTCGGAAAAATAATCCGAAAATACTGGGACGATCGCAGAGACGAGAAGTACGTGGCTACGGGGTCTGGCCGCTTGCTACATCTACGGAGAATTATTGTAAAATCGGGAACTGAGTGTTAAAGCCAAATGACCAAAACGCCCTTCCATTCAAAGCCGTTTTGCGAGAAAACGAGCCGTGAAATGACGTTCCCAAAAATTACTATAAAATTCTACACTTCCATATGGTCACAACGGCATATCATATCGTATATACTGTATCCAAGAAATAGCCAAATAAAATACGTGTACAAAAGAGTACGTGCACGTAGGAATTCATAAAGTCAGAAAGTGACCGTTATATTCTACCCCACTAAAAGAAAGATTCCGTCCTCGGAATCAACAACACTAACCAACAAACAAAAAGGGGAAACACACTCTCATCTCCTCCTTGCACTCCCAAGTGGACTCTCCTGGCGATCCGTGACGCCACATCACTCTCACCAGGTCGACTACCTTATACCTCAAGTGCTTCTGTCGACGGTCCAAAATCTGCACAGGCCGCTGGTCATAAGTCAGATCCGGGCGAACCGTAATCTCTGGGAAGTCAACAGTGTGCGATGGATCACTGACGTACCGACGTAACTGAGATACATGGAATACGTCGTGAACTCCCTCCAAAGATGGTGGCAGAGCAAGGCGGTAGGCCATTGCTCCCATGCGCTCCAGCACATCGAATGGTCCAATAAACCTCGGACTCAACTTTCCCTTTTTGCCAAATCGAATGACTCTGTGGTTCGGAGAAATCTTCAGGAAGACGTGGTCTCCTGGCTGAAACTCCAAAGGTCTCCTCTTGGCATTTTCCTAATGCTTGAAGTGGTCCTGCGCCATTCTGGGCTTCTTCCTGGTGTCTCTCACGACATCCACGGCTTCCACTATCAACTCTAGACCTAACAGCTCCTGATCTCCGATGTCATCCCAGCTCAGCGGCGATCGACATTTTCTCCCATATAAGGCAGCAAACAGCGCCATGCCAATGCTCGCCTGGTAGCTGTTGTTATACGAATACTCCACAAGTGAAGATGGTCCTCCCATGAACCCTTCAGATCGAGCGTACAAGCTCGCAGCATATCCTCCAGGATCTGAATATTCCTCTCAGACTGGCCATCGGTCTGCGGGTGGTATGATGTGCTGAAAATCAGACTCGTACCCAAATTTTCCTGCAGACTTCTCCAGAATTGAGATGTGAACCTCAAGTCTCTGTCTGACACGATGCTCACGGGGACTCCACGTAAGCATACAATCTCTTGCACGTACACGGTCTACATCACAACTAATTCAAAGAGGAAATTAAAAGGGACGTAAAATGAAATTTTACCTCTAGGTATTTCCTCGCCAAGACTTCTGTAGACTGTCCTACTCAGAAAGGAATGAAGTACGCAGACTTGGTCAATCGTTCAACGATCACCCAGACAGCGTCGTTCTGTTTCGGGCTCCGAGGTAAACAAGTCACGAAATCCATCGTGATATGTTGCCACTTCTACTCCGGGATAGGAAGCGATTGTAGCAAACTAGCCGTATGATGGTGCTCAGCCTTCACCTGTTGGCATATCAAACACTTGGCAACGCTCCGTGCCATACTCCTCTTCATGCCAATCCACCAATAATTTAGATGGAGGTCCTTATACATCTAAGTTCCCCAGGATGTATAAAATAAGGCGAGCTATAAGCCTCGCTCAACAGCTCCTCCCAAATATCACCCGTAGGTATGCAGAACCTACTGCCGTACCTTAGTGAACCATCCTCATGAATCATGAACTCTGTCCGTAGTCCAGCTTCAACCTGTCTCCTGATCCTCTGCAGCTTCGGATGTCCTGCCTGTGATGCCTTGATACGATCCACGATCATGGACTGTATCCGCAAATTCATGAATGACCACACCAGGTAGGACGACCTCGCCTTCAAGATGCTGAAAGCCTCCTCACAAGCTTCTGACCAATGAAACTCCACACCCATCCTTGTCAGCTTCATCATCGGCTCTAAAATCCTCGTGGACTCGAACTTAAGATGGCATGGAATCTTGAATACCACCTCCTCATTGGGGCATTCAAACAGAGCGTGGAAGTCTCCCAGCAATTTGATGCCAAGAACGACATCGAAAAGCGACAGATCATGGACAATGAAATCTGTAAATAGTTCATGTCCACTGACCACCAAGGGGATCGATTGACAACCCAGATTCACTGTCACCACTCTGTTCCCTGTGGTGATATCCCAACACTTTGGAAGTGTATGGGGGAAATAGAGTGTCTTGTTACAAACCTCCGGGATAAGATGCACATGGATGCACCGGAGTCGAACAAGGCCAATGTCGGGTGATAGGACACTAGAAAGGTGCCTAAGGTATAAAAGAACTACGGTCAAATAAAACTACTCTAACTAACAAGGCAACAAACAAAAGCTAACCAATAAGGTCTAAACTAAGAAATGAACGACTAGAACTGAAGAGATGCCTGCAATAACTCCATCCAAGTCTTCAGTCTCAACGGCTGTCATGGTGTAAGCCGGCCTCTTGGGTTTCACTGCCCGCTGAAACATCTGCCTCTTTGGTGCCAATGGTGGTCCACTGACAGCAGTTCCTCTCTAAACTAGTGCATGCGCTCTACTCTGTAGCGGGGCTGGCGCTCCGACTACGGCATGACGCACTCTCGGACAATCCTTAGCAGCATGCGAGGCATCTCCACACACCAAGCACAATCCCATCTTCCTCCTGTAATTTGCCTGAACATGCCCTGACTTGCCGCAGAAGTGACACGGGTCCTTGTTCTGACTCTGCACGGGTGCTCCAAGCCTCTTGAAAGGCACTGTCTGAACTGATCTCACTGCAGGCCTAGCTGCTGCCCTGAACTGCTCCGCTGGTCGGTTCTCCCGTAGTAGCGGTGGTGGTGCAGTCGGAGGAGCCTGGGCAGCACGAGCAATCTGATGTGCCTGTTCAACCAACCGATACTGAACATCTAACATCTCTCTCATAACGTCCAGTAATTGGCGAAACTCGTCACCTCGGCCATCTATGGTCCTGCCAGCTGAAGGTCCAACTCGGGCTTCGCTTCCTCCCACCATCCTAACGACAAGAAAGACACAACTTAGACTCGCTCATATTACTGGATAATAAAAAAATGAATGTTAATAATTCTATCGTTCCGAACTTTTTGCAGAAAAGGACCTGCAAGGGTCACCACTAAAACCTGTCACGCCCCGCTTCCCAAAACTACGGAGGTGAAGTGTGACTAAGGCCCGCTTAGGCCGGAGCCTTGAGGCTCGGTCCCAATAAGCGTATGTGTGGTACTCCAAGACAAAGGAACAGGTCCCTGCAGAAAAGTACGGAACAACAAAAGTACTAAAGAGACAATCATTCATTTTATTCCAACAGATATCCAGAAGTACGGAGAGTCTAAACAAAAAGCCAAACCGCTTCCCAAAACTACGGAGGCGAAGCGTGACTAAGGCCCGCTTAGGCATGAGCCGTGAGGCTCGGACCCAATAAGCGTCTGTGTGGTACTCCAAGACGAAGGAACATGTCCCTGCAGAAAAGTACGGAACAACAAAAGTACTAAAGAGACAACCATTCATTTTATTCCAACAGATATCCAGAAGTACTGAGAGTCTAAACAAAAATCCAACACTGCTACAACAACTGAAAGAAAACTACTGGTGCAAGCACCCAACCTAGATAGGAAAGTAAACGGTGCTACACACCCAACTAAAAAGCAGTAAGAACTCTGGAACAGCATCGTGAAGAACCTCTAGCTCTGGTCCTCCTCAGTCACGCACTCTGGGTCGACGTCTCCGGGCTCCAAGTACTCTGGTAAGTATGCCTTGTCCACGAACTCTGGCTCGACACCTGACATACAGTACCCAAGAGAATAGGAACTATACGTCAGGTAAAGTTTACAAAAGAGGGTTAGACTCTACTGCAAGTGTACTGTAATTTAAAGTAACGATTTACTGGTTGATTAACATGCTGGGGTTATAACATGAGAGTTAAAGAAAGTAAATGGTGCAGGAAAAGTAAACACGACAGGCAGTAGCCGTAGCGTATGCTACCGACTACGGAACTAACCTAAACGGGTCAAGACATGACAAGACAGGGCACGATAAGACACGACACAACAAGACACATGTGACTCGAAGGGTTCACGCCTTATGGTTCGAGGGGGATCAGACCCTCTCCACGTGCGCACGCTCAACCCTACCCCAAACCCAAGTGACTCGAAGGGTTGTACAGGGTGCCGCTACGTCGAGCGTCGCTGGCGGAGAGAGAGAAACAGCTGGCGGGCTGTTCTAGCGGCTGTCAACGCGTTGGAGAGTTAAACAGCAGCTGCTGCGGCCGTTGCAAGCGACGCCGATGGTGTTCGTTGGCAAGGCGGCGTCAGGGGGCCCCGGGGATCGCCGGCGTCTGTGCGGCGATCGGGAAAGGCGGGCGGCGGTCGGAAATCACAGTAGCAGCTCGGACTGCTGCTGCCACTTGTTGATGCTGCTGCTGCAAAAAGAAGCCGCCGGTGGGCTGCCTGTTGCCGTCGGTGGGGAGAAGTCGTCGGGGGGAAACGTCGGGATGGCGGTCGGAGGTAAGGAATCCGTCGGTGTGGGGTTGAGAGCGAGGGGGAGGGAGATGCAAGAGGGAGAGGGAGATATCACGTGGGGTTTTGGTTTGGTGGCGGCTGGAGAAATACAAAAAAACCCTAGCCCTAGGTTACACGTGAATAGGTTGGGTTGATTTATAAAATGAAATCATTTGCTATATAGTCATATGATATTGGTTAAATGTGGGAGGGTGATAGGGATATGAGGAGTAGAGATAGGGGAAAGAGAAGGTACGTATAGAGGCTGCAATATTCTCACTTGATATGTATGAGTGTAATTAGGGATTTAATTAGATTTGATTTCAATTTGAAATTCAAATTGATTAGGGCTAATCAAGGGTTGGAATTTGATTATGGGATAAGTTTCACTACGGACGTCGAAAAAATAATCCGAAAATACCGGGACGATCACAGAGACGAGAAGTACGGGGCTACGAGGTCTGGCCGCTGGCTACACCTATCGAGAATTATTGTAAAATCGAGAACTGAGTGTTAAAGCCAAAAGACCAAAACGCCCTTCCATTCAAAGCCGTTTTGCGAGAAAACGAGCTGTGAAATGACGTTCCCAAAAATTACTATAAAATTCTACACTTCCATACGGTCACAACAGTATATCATATCGTATATACTGTATCCAAGAAATAGCCAAATAAAATACGTGTACGAAAGAGTACGTGCACGTAGAAATTCATAAAGTCAGAAAGTTACTGTTACACTCAGGACCTTTCATAATTATTAATCATAACAATACTAATTAATCCAATGTAATAATTATGCAAATAGTGATGTTATTAATATTATATGGACAAAAAACAATCAAAATCCAACTCCCATAAATTTCAGCTTGGCTAGAAATTTTATAATAGTCAGGTTTAACAGCAAATTCCTCCCTATTTTTGTATAGGATGTGACAATTCAATGTAAATGAAAGTTGTACATATATGTGTCCTTGGATCACATATCAATTTTTATGGAGTTTGGATGAGTATTCTATTTTCGACAGATTTTACACCAAAGTGTACATGTGCTGGAATAGAAAACAGAAATTGCATTGACTTCTTGACTTAATTACTCCTAATTTCAGTTCAATTCAGCAAAAGTGGAAAACTACAAAGTTGTAGATCTTGAAGTTATCTGTCCAACAAACCAAGAACACTAAATTTCATTAAGTATTGATGGACTGATCACTGTTTTCGTGAAAGGTGTCCAGACTGGATAAAATCAGACATGTTGGAAAGATTAAATTCTTACTCCTATTTACAGTCCGAATTAGACAAAGTTCACAACATGAAGGTTGTAGAAAATAGTCCAAACCTTTTGCCATAAAATTTTCAGAACAATATCAGTTCTAAATTAAGAGGAATAAACAAAATAATGAGCACGTAAATCTGTCCTGATTTCCAGAACCTATCATGAATGAAATAAACTAGGACCTAGGTGTCCAGCCGATCCGGACGCCGATCCAGCCTTCGAGGCCTTTGGTAGTGAATGTCCGTTACCGATACGACCGTCGGGGCTGACGGCATGGTTGATCCGTATGCCGATTCGGCCTTCGGGGCCTTCGTCATTAATAGCGAGAGTAGGAGATCAATCCGGTGGTTCATTCTGGGCAAGTGATCGCTTCGGCGATAGCCGGAAAATCCTTTGGCATGCCGCTTCAGGCGGGTTGGTCGTCAACAGAGATGAAGCCAATAATGGATATATTTTTTCGTAATAAAATAGTTTTTATTTGTATTTTGATTTGATTATTACAAGCAGCTTGTATATGTAATAAAAATTTTTATGATCCATAATCTATATCTACGGGAAAAGAAGTATACCTCTAGATCAATGATCTAGGGAAGAACCAAAAATCTGTAGATAGAAAAAAATCTCTGCTCCCGCAATGCCTTGCAAGTAATCGATCGCTCGTCGTCGCAAAAACTTTGTCGCAACAACTAGATTCCTTCGCAAGAGGGAAAAATATATGGGGAAGATGGAATAAAATTTTGTGGCTCAAATTTTTTTTCTAGAGCTTCGTACTAATAACGTGTATGAAGAAAGAGCAACCATGGCAATAACAGATGGTATCCTTTTATTCATTCATACTATAGGAGATAGCCCAAGGGTTCACCCCACTATATGGTAGTGGGGTATTATGGTGGATAATGAGGGAGGGGAGACCATATGTCTCCCTCACGCATAACACATTATGTTTTATTCTTTTCCCAAAATATTGCAATTAACTTTGAAATTAACACAAAATTACCAAAACTCTGCCGAATGTTAACAAAAAACCAACATAATCTTCCTAAACGTGTTAAAATTGCTTTCTTCAACGTTTGTATAAATCTAAATAAATTACCACAACCTTTGAATTGATTTGAATAAAGCTATCTCAATCTTGTAACAACTAAGAGGATGACTTTGAGAAAAATGAAGTTTGTGTGGATTTTCTATTATTTTCAAATTTCAGGATAATATTTTGGAAACCCGGTAAAATATAGATGTTATTGTTATGAATGGGGGAGACCTTTGGTCTCTACCCATATACATCTACCATTACACCCACTACTAAGTGGGTGTCCCTTGGGATCATATACTTGTAACTCCTCTTCTATTATCAATATATATGGCTATGGTATCAATCATTAGCCTAGACCTTCATATTATTCCAACACGTTATCACGCACGCTCATCAGCTGAGCCAAATCCCTGCCGTTGGACGAATCGCAAGGACGCGGATAGTGCTTCCTTCTCTGAACTTTGCTAGATCCGACGGGCAGAATCTAGCGGTAAATTCTAAGAAACTCCTAAATCAATTTTTTTTCATGCGTATGTTGTTAAATCTGTGATACTTATTTTCTAAGAATTCTATAGCAAAGTCTATAGCAAGAAAATCCATTCTCAAACACACAGATTTACTATTAAAAACCATTTTCAAACCTGTTTTTAATAGATTATTTTCAATAAAATAAAAAAATATTTGTTGTTGCTCTAAACTTTGGGGAAAAACATACGAAATTGGAGAAATTGAAATGAGGGGAATTACAATTGGGAAAAATCCTACTACAGTAGTAGCCCGAATCGCCCCCTCCCTGTCAGTGGAGGCCCCGCATGTACCGCCCCCATTTTTGCGTCGGAGCGCCGCCCCCCTGTTGGGGGGAAGGGGCCTCCTTTCGCGTTGGAGCATCGGAGCACCGAATCATTGCCCCCTCCCTGTCGGAGGGGGGCCTGCCTTTGCGCCACCCCCTGTCGAGGGGGGGCTTGGCCTTCGATTCCTGTCGTTTGGGATTCGATTTGTCGAACCATCGGATGACGCTTTGACTCACAGCCTCCCGATACCCGTGGATTGGCCTCCCGAATCGCTGCCCCCTCCCTGTCAGAGGGGGGCCTGCCTCTGCGCCCACCCCCCTGTTGGGGGCCTCCAAGCTTGCTGTCGTCCCCCCTTTCGGGGGGCATCCCGATTCGCCCCCTCTGATGGGGGACCTCCCGTAGCACCGCCCGCCCCCCGTCGGAGGGGGGCGCTCGATTCCCCCCTGTCGAATGGGAGATCTTATGGCAACCGCCTAGTTGGCCGCCTCCTCTGTCGGCAGCCCCTCCCCACTCATCTTCTCTCCTTAAAGCCCTAACCCTAGTGTGAGGGGGAGAAGAGGCATGTGCCTCCCCTAATGGGCTATGAGCCCAATATAGAACACTAATAATAATAAAAAATTGGGTATTTTTTGGCTAACGGACATACAGCCCGCAGCCAGCCCGCGGGACTCTGGCCTGCAAGCCAATTTATTTTAAATTCAGAAAATACCATATTAAACCCTGAAAATTCTAGAAAATTCTGGGAAAATCAGAAAAAATCCAAAAAATTCTGGAAATATCCAGAAAAATCAGGAAAAATTAGGGTGAGGTTATTGAGTTTGATTAACTCCTCTAGCGGTATTTTGGGCAAATATTAATTTTGTTACTTAATTCTATGTGTAATTCAGTATTAATCGCCTTATTTTAAATTGGATAAAAATTATTTTACGTTTTAATAATTACAAGGATCCTGAGACCGCTCTGTCGTTAGTTTAACCTAACAGGTAATGACGTTTCCCCGTGGTCCAAGTAACTATTAAACGTAAATTTAATATATTTATCCGATAAAATTGCTTACGATGTTGAATAAAATGTATTGTATATGCCTGTGATGTTTCATACTTATATAAACTGCCTGTAATGTTGGTAAAACTATGTTGTGGTTTTTGGATTGGCCGTTATTAGTCACCACTATTTATTTTCCTTGCATTTTTTTTCCTTTTGAGTGAAAATGTAGTGAGGAACTAAATGTAAAAGCCAATACCTGGCGATACTTCGCCTGAAGACGGAGGAAAATTGCTAATGTTGGGACCCCGAAGGGTTTCCAAATTTTAATTTTATTTTTCTCGTAATTCGAAATGTACAAGGGACTTGGACCTTTATTATTTTTGGTGGTAACCGGCCGATCTCCATAACAATTTTTGTTTTACTACTATGCATGTCTTGATTTTTGATATATAATTAATTCATGCTTATTCCATGCTTAGATAAATGGCAAAGATTGCGAGCGTCAAGATGTTCTCGATGCGGCTGGAAAAAATTATCGAGCTGGCAGCTGGACCTGAAGTTCCATCTGCGCTCACAGGGCATAAGTCACACAATTCAAGCTCCAGCTATGGCTGTGCAACTGATGAAGGGACTTCTACTGTTAGATTCTCCGATATAGAGAAGGCGAAAGCCATTATCTATATTAGAAGACATATTGATCAGACCCTGAAGGCCAAATATCTAACAGTGGAAGACGCTAATGAACTGTGGATAGCACTTGAGGACAGATACAGACATCAGAAAGATGTTATCCCCCCTCGTGCACGTTATGAGTGGAAAAATCTCCGACTTCAGGACTTCAAGTCCGTAGCTGAGTATAACTCAGCTCTCCATAACATCACCTCACGCCTAAAGTTGTGTTGTGAACAAGTCTCGGAACCCCGCATGCTTGAGAAAACATATACATCCTTCCATGAGAAGGATGCTATTCTCCTGCAACAGTATCGTGAATGCAAGTTCACGAGGTTCTCTGATTTACTCTCCTGCCTTCTTATGGCAGATCAGAACAGAGACCTCCTACTGGCTACTCATAATCTATGCCCTGATGTCTTTGCTCCTCTCCTTGAAACTCACACAGTTTCTTCCCAGAAGATGAAGAACAAGCACAAAGGGAAATTCAACAAGGGAAAAGATGCGAAGAAGTAGACTAGAGCTCCTTCCCAAAACAACAATAATCATAGGGAAAAATACGTGGAAGAGGAATACATCTGACCAGATGTCTACTCCCAAGAATATTTGGGAAGACAAATGCCACAGAAGTGGCATGACTGGACATTGGTCCAGGGTCTGCCATACTCTACGCCACCTCCAAGATTTGTATATGGCAAGCCTGAAGCCTTCTGTAGAAACAAATCTGGTGGATATACAGCCTCCAACTCGGTTCAACACCGAGGATTTCGAGAATGACGACCTCCTTGACTAATGCTAATTTAGTCATCTTTTTAGCCTTTATCATTAACGTTTTGATGTATCTTCAATTATGTCCTTCTTAGGAATCGAATGTAGTTTTACTTTTCTAAAAGTTTTTACATTCTTCTCTAGAGATGGATTGTGAATGCCTAGTCGATAGTGCCTCCACGCATACGTTCCTTCGTGATAGGTGCTATTTTAATAGCATCATTAATTATAATGGTCCCGTCACTGTAATTTCGGGACTAAATAATATAATAGAAGGACCAATTGAAGCAGTTCTATTGCGCCCAAACCAAACGCAAGTTATAATAAAAGATGCTTTATTTTCTCCAAAATCAAACAGAAATCTACATCCGTTTAAATGGATATTACTTGGAAACTGATGATTTCAGTAATGTTGAATAATTGTATGTTATTCTTCGTAAGGATGGTATTAAAACCATCCTAGAACATTTTAAAGGACTCCCGTCAGGCCTTTATCAAACATACAACCAACCTATAGAAGCTAATCTGATAGAGCACTAGAACATGATAGAGCACCAGCAGTGTTCTACATCACTAGAATTCATTCTCTGGAATTATAGACTAGGCCACCCAGGATCGGTAATGATTCACCACATCATAACCCAATCTCGTAGACATAATTTGAAGAACCTAAAGATTCTTCAAAAGGGTGATTTTCCTTGCCCCACCGTTATAAGGGTAAATCTAATAACGAGACCATCCCACCTGAAAGTGGGGTTTGAGTCTCCTGGCTTCTTGGAGAGAATACATAAAGACATTTGTGGGCCAATTCACCCATCAAAATTTTCCATTTCGATACTTTATGGTACCGATAGATGCATCATTATAAAATTCTTTTTCTATACTAGGCCCACAAACTAAGAAGCCTGAAGCTTCAGAGACCATTTCTTGGGACACTAAATCTTTGTCTCATTATGATCTGCTACTAATCTGTGTGAAGATCAGATCCTGAAGATCCTTCACATTCAGAATACAGTACATCTACTACTGGACAAATTCAATGATAACTAGAAGATTATCAGATCATACGTCCCTGCTGCCAATACCCCAGCTAGGATTGACATCTCCAAAGATTGGTGCAATCCACCGGCAGCAGAATCGGTCGTACCTCAAATAAAAAGAGGACGATCATCTGGCTCCAAGGATAAATTCCCTCGTAAGAGGAAAATACCTAGAGAAATAAAGAATATCCCGCCACAGGATGCTGAGCTCAGACCAGTTACCTCTTCCCTCCTTCAGGCCCCCGAAGAGGAAAATACAGGAGAAATATCATTAAAATTCGTATGTACTGAGGAGGTACTGGACAGAAAAAGCACTGTCAATGATGACAACTTCACGTTCGATATTGCTGTTCATGTCGCTTAATGCGACAATGATATCGATCCACGATCTCTAGCTCAATGCAAACACAAAGATGATTGGCCAAAGTGGAACGAAGCAATATGAGTAAAGCTGTACTCACTCTTGAAACGCAAAGTCTTTGGACCAGCAGTCCAAATACAAAGAGGTGTAAAACATGTGGGATACAAGTGGGTATTCGTAAGGAAAAGAAATGAGAATAATCAGATCATATGCTATAAAGCACGGCTTGTAGCTCAGGGATTTTCCCAACAACCGGAGGTAGATTATGAAGATACATATTCCCCAGTTATGGATGCGATCACATTTCGATTCATATTAATCTTAACATCAATGGAAAGCCTAGAAATGCAGCTCATGGACGTTGTGACTGCATATCTATATTGCAATATAAATAAAGATATCTATATAAAACTTCCAGATGGTTTCAAAATACCAACAGAAATAAAAGATAGACCTCGGGACGTCTATTCTGTTAAGCTCCAAAGATCATTATATGGTCTTAAGCAATCGGAAGAAATGTGGTATAACAAACTGAGTGAATTCCTTGTTCAACAAGGTTTCACCAATAATGAAGTCTGCCTGTGTATTTTCATTAAGACCACAGAAACAGGATTCGTATTAATAGCCATCTATATAGACGACTTAAAACCTCATCGGATCTTCTGCAGAGATTGATGATATATCTGCAAGCCTCAAACTAACGTTTGAAATGAAAAGACCTAGGCAAGACTAAATTTTGTCTTGGCTTACAGATAGAACACCTTAGCAAGGAATCTTGTTATACAAATCCACGTACACAAGAAAATTACTTAAAAATTTCCATATGTATAAGAGCCATCCTCTAATTACACCAATGGTCGTTAGATCTTTGGATGTACATAAGGACCCTTTCTGACCGCTGGAAGAGGGGGAGGAAACATTAGGTCCTAAAGTACATTACCTTAATGTCATTGGAGCACTACTATATCTGGTAAACTGCACGCGTCCCGACATAGCGTTCGCAGTAAACCTACTAGTCAGATACAGTTCAGTGCCCAAAAAGCGCCACTGGAATGGAGTGAAGCAGCTTCTGCGCTACCTCCAAGGGTCAGTTATCCTGTGATTATACTTCCCGAAACGTGGATCTTCCACTTTGATTTGTTATGCAAATGCAGGTTATAGATCTGATCCACACACAGAGAAATCACAGACTGGTTTTGTGTTTACCTTCGGTGGAACGTCCATCTCCTGGAAATCTGTGAAGCAGACCACCATAGCAGTCTCATCCAACCACTCAGAGCTCGTGGCAATCCATGAAGCTAGCAGAGAATGTGGCTGGCTTCGTTCAATCATTCATCACATTCTGGTGACGACCGGCCTGAAGACGGACGACCTTGAGCCAACCATATTATTTGAAGATAATGCAGCTTGTATAGCTCAACTACAAGCTGGTTACATCAAGTGCGACAGGACGAAGCACACCTCTGCCAACTTCTTCTGGACGCACGAGCTACAAGAGCAGAAGCAGATTGAAGTACAACAAATTCAGTCTTGTAATAATTTAGCTGATTTGTTTATTAAGGCATTGCATGTATGTACTTTTAGAAAGCTTGTAAAAGATATAGGGATGCGACAGCTGAAAGACGTACAAGCCTGAAGCTTGTACAGATCATGGGGAGTTACTTGTGTATTGTACTCTTTTTCCTTAATCTGTTGGTTTTTCCCACTGGGTTTTCCACAGCTAAGATTTTAACGAGGCAAAACATGGTAACTCTGGATCCAGCAGTATCCATCCCATACTAGCGTATTGGATCCTGAAGAATTCATGTGCTAAGAATGGATGGATGAGGTGTAGTGTTATGAATAGGGGATACCTTTGGTCTCCACCCACTTACATCCACCATTACACCCACTACTAAGTGGGTGCCTATACTTGTAACTCTTCTCCTATTATCAATATATATGGCTATGGTATCAACCATTAGCCTAGACCTTCGTATTATTCTAACAGTTACCCTTTTTTCCTACTAAATTTTTTTGGATGCGAAGGTGAGACGAAATTAGAAATAATGTGAAATAAATATACTTGCTAAGATATGTATAATTAGAAAGACAATTAATTACAGTTGATGTGAGATTAGCTCTTTTTGTAGCCGAGGGAAATTGGATCGTAATATGGGCATTATTGAACTTATGTACGTGGAAACATGGAAAATGTGAAGACTATTTGTAGCGAGTCTACAAATTTCAGGCCCATTTGAGTTCAGGTGGATTGGATCTCTTATTTATTTTTAGATGTCTTGATCGCATGACTGGGTCACTAACTGAGCTGAGGCCCATTTCAATTGATCATAATAATATAAACGACCAATTTATTGGCAACCTCTGTTGGTAATTTGGGAAAGAATAGCTGCATTCTTCATTTTGATAGAATAAGATGGTAAAGACTATATTTAGAGGTTATTGTATATGTGGTGAAATGTTCTTTTGCTGACAAGATATTTACATTTTTTTAAAAATTTGTTTCGGTCTTTTTTGAAATTATTTTACAGATTCTAACCCCAAAACCGCAAATATGGGTTTAACCTATGCTATTTTGACCCTCGATTTGCGAGTTACAAAAAGTTTTATTGTTACTGTTAAGTCTATTATTTGTCTCTTGTGGCACAATGATTCTTATGAAGTGTTGAACAATATGTTACTTGAAATGTTGCACTTATTGTTCAACATTTGTGGATATGAGACAAGTGTTCTTATGAAAATGTTGAACATTGTGTCATATGAAATGTTGAACGTGATGTTCTATCTTCTGAGATCTGTTCCCGTGGATTTCTTTGTTGCTTTTGATTTTAACGGCTGATTGAGGATAAGGCTCGTTGTTAACTTGAAGATAGGTGCTATCGTTTTAAATGGTTTCAGATCTTCTCTTTCAGTTTGGATCGGGTAGCCTTCTCAGTTATATTTGCTGAAGCGGTTTGTAGGTTGGTAAAAGATATTGTTCGGGTTCAGATTAGTTTCGACTGCTGAAGATCTTTTCTTATCTGATCTATCTCGCCTTGCTGCTCTTGGGTTGTTCGGAAAATCCTCAGTGATTTTACCAGAAGAATGGTTGGCCAAACCACATAACAACTTTGTAGAGCGATGTTAAAAAGTTGGAAGTTGGTTTGAAATGGCATTGCTTTTTCGTAGAGATTGGCTTTGGAAAAAGGTGTTCTCAAAAGCTCCGGGAGGAGGCTGACGACTACAGAGGCAGGGGATCAAGGGAGTTGATCTTGGTCAGTTTTGCAAGGGGTTCTTACACGCAGGGGGAGCTTGCGCAAATTACTCCACGGGGTTGATTGAGGTCAACCCTTTGCGGTTTGTATTGAGGGGGAGTTTTGTTTCCCCTAGTATCAAATTGTATTGTAACTATCATTATTTCAGTGGAGTAATTTGAATTTCTGGGCGGGGCCCCGCAGATGTAGGTGTGCGCACCGAACTGCGTTACCAATGACCATGTGTCGTGCTGTGTTGGTTTTTATTATTCTCATGTCTTTACTATTTAGAATGGCGTACTAAACTTCAATTGGTATCAGAGCAGGTCATCTGCATTCTTTGTTTGTCAAAGGGGGTGTGATTCTGCTGTTTGTGTACGTCAACCATGAACACGAAGGAGGGAGCTTCTGTGACCCGGCCTCCGTTGCTCACTAGCACTAATTATACGTATTGGAAATCTTGGATGCGCGCATTCATCAAATCGCTTGATGAAAAGGCATGGGTGTCCACTATCGAAGGCTGGACTCCTCCTACCGTTGATGACAAGAAAGGACATGAATCTCTCAAGCCTGCCCAAGACTGGAGTCTCGAAGAAAAACGTGCACCTCTGGGAAATTCTAAGGCCGTGAATGCAATTTTCACTGTTGTTGATGAAGAACAGTTCAAGTTGATCTCTACTTGCGAAGTTGCGAAGGAAGCATGGGACATCCTTCAAAACATACATGAAGGGACAAGCACTGTAAGAGCATCTAAACTTCAAATTCTGGCTTCTCAGTTTGAAAATCTTAGGATGAATGATGATGAATATGTGGCTGAATTCAATGGAAGACTTCGTGATATAGCTAATCAAGCTTTTCAATTGGGAAAGAAGTACTCTCTAAAGAAATTAGTGGAGAAAACTCTAAGATCGCTACCTGAAAAATTTTCAGCCAAAATTGCTGCCATTGGAGAAGTTAGAAATACATCTGATATGAGATTGGATGAATTGATGGGGTCTCTTCAGACTTTTGAGATGAACTTGAAACAAAATAAAAGGGAGAAAGGAGTGGCTCTAAAGGTGGAAACTGCTGATGTTTCGCATGAAGGGAATGACACTGATCTTGAAGACGACATAGCATTGTTAACCAAAAACTTTAGTAAAATGATGAGGAAAATAGGAAGTAGAGGTCAGAACTTCAGAAATGCTAGCAAGGAAGTTCGTCCAAATTTCTCGCATGAAGGAAGAGGTAACAACCGTCCTATACAGAAGTATGAACCAAAGAGTAGAGGCAAGGGAATTCAGTGCAGAGTGTGAAGGGTTTGGACATATACAAGCCGAATGTGCGAACACCATCAAGAAACAAAAAGGAAAATCTCTGGCAAGTTCATGGAGTGATGAAGAGACCGAAGGATGCACTGGAGAAGAAGATATTGTCAGCAATTATGTTGCTTTTATGGCCATTATGAATGATCAATGTACTGATGACATTACTAGCAATGTTGGACCTAGTGTGGGCAAAATTCACACCATGTTGGATGATAAATGTAAGAATGTCAAGAAAAATGTTATAACATTTAGTACAACATCGGACAGTGAATCTACTTCTGATACGGGTGAGGATGAAGAAGTTGACGAAGTTGATATTCGATCTGCATATCAAATCATGTTTGCAAATTGGATAAAGATTTGTGAGATAAACAAGTCCTTGAAGAAAGAAAACACTAGACTAAAAGGTGAATGGGAAGAGGCTGTAACTCAACTAGGAGAGATCAAGATAGATTTCAGAAATCTAGAGGGACAACTCAGGAGAACACTGCTGAGAGCCGAGAAGGAAGAGAGTGTTCTTAACAAATGGAACTCTGGTAAGACTAAGCTTGATGACATTCTAAGCATGGGAAAAGTATCCGGAGATCGTACGGGCATATGGTTCAATAGAGGAGGCTATCTTCAGTTCACCAAGGAGGTACATGATCGAACTGTCAAGAGTAAGAGCAACAACAGTTACTTCAAGCAAGGGAGTCAAAAGGATGGACACAAAAAGAGTACTATTCACATGCAATTGGTCTGTAATTATTGTCGATGCAAAGGTCACACTGAGAACATGTGCTTCAGACGAATGAGACATCAACATGAAGGAAGAAACACAGGACATCCTGAGAAAAGGTTCGTAAAGAGATGGGTAAGGAAGTCTAGTGTTCACAGCCTATTTGCCTACACTTCCATGGTCGCTTTCTCGGAAAACACGTGGTATTTCGACAGTGGATGTTCTTGACATGTGACAGGAAATCGTGGTCTTCTTTCAGAGTACACTACTGGCAACAAAGGACGGGTGACTTTTGGTGATGGCCAGAGAAGCAAAGTCATTGGAAAGGGAGAGCTGAAGATGACTGAATCTGTTACTCTAAAGGATGTCATGCATGTTCAAGATTTAAAGGCAAACCTGATTAGTATAAGTCAATTATGTGACCAAGGGTTATTTGTTCAGTTCACTAAGGATGAGTGTGTTGTACTGAATAAAGCTGGAGTTAACGTTCTTACTGGGAAACGATCGGCTGATAACTGCTATCTGCTTTAAGAAGCTAACAGCTGTCTCACCGCCAATGTTGAAGTCTCCGAACAGTGGCATCAAAAACTTGGTCATGTTAACTACAAAACCTTGATTGAAATCACCAGAGTCGGAGCTGTTCGTGGGATACCTGTTTTGTCCAAGAAAAAAGAAGGAGTCTGCGATCCTTGCCAGCTGGGAAAACAGAAGAGAACTAGTCATAAACAACTTCAGACCATCACCACATCTAAGAATATGGAGCTACTGCACATGGATCTGATAGGACCCAAGACTGAAGTTAGCATGGGAGGTAAGAAGTACATTTTTGTTTGTGTTGATGACTTCTCTCGTTTCACTTGGGTAGATTTTCTCAAAGAAAAGTCTGATGCTTTCAATGCCTTCAAGAAACTCTGCACCCGTCTTCAGACAGAGAAAGGAGTTACTATTGGAAAAATTATACGAATTCGCAGCGATCATGGTAAGGAATTTGAAAATCACCTCTTTGCTGATTTCTGTGAGGCATAGGGAATACGACATGAGTTCTCTGCGCCTAAGACTCCTCAACAAAATTGAATTGTTGAAAGGAAGAATCGCACTCTACAGGAGATGGCTCGCGTGATGTTGAACGCCAGGAAAGTCAATACTAAATGGTGGGCCGAAGCAATTAACACTGCTTGCTACACTATAAATAGAGTGTATCTGAGACCCAGAATGGAGAAAACTCCCTATGACATATGGAAAGGTAAAAAACCTAATGTCTCCTACTTTCATGTTTTTGGTAGCAAATGTTACATTTTGCAGGATCGAACCTCTAAGGGAAAGTTCGATGCTAAGAGTGATAAAGGAACATTCCTCGGATATTCTATTACGAGTCGTGGCTTCAGGGTTCTAAACCATCGCACTGATGTCTTGATGGAGTCTATCAATGTTGTTGTTGTTGATTTCGAGCAGGGTGAGGTTGCTAGTCATAAGGGGCCTGGAACTCAAGGAGAGGTTAATGAAGAAGATGAAAATGTTGAACAAAATGTTATAACATTTGATTCAACATCTAAGAGTACCGGTCAGAATGGTACTTCTCAGGAAACTACATCTGTTGGGAAATCTCATTCAGTTGAAAATGAAGCTCATTCCTCACATGGGATTACAAAAGTTATTCGAAATCATCCCCCTGAACTTGTCATTGGGAATGTTGAAGATGGTCTTCGCACCCGAGGCACTAGTCATGTAAATTATCGAGATCTTACTGGTTATACTTGTTTTTTATCCAATGTTGAACCCAAGAATGTTAAAGAAGCATTACTCGATGACTTCTGGGTGATGGCGATGCAAGAGGAGCCGAATCAATTTCAGCGTAATGACGTCTGGAGCCTTGTTGAGAGACCAAAAGGGATTAATTTCATTGGAACTAAGTGGATTTTCAAAAACAAAACGGATGAAAAAGGGAACGTCACACGCAACAAAGCTCGACTGGTAGCTAAGTGATACACACAGATCGAGGGAATTGATTTTGACGAGACCTTTGCTCCAATGGCCAGCTTGGAATCTATTAGGTTACTTCTCGCCATGGCATGTAGTTTCAATTTCAAGCTTCATCAGATGGACGTGAAAAGTGCCTTTCTAAATGGGATTTTAAATGAGGATGTATATGTTGAACAGCCAAAGGGATTTGAAGATCCTTTCTTGCCTAGCCATGTTTATCGTTTGAAGAAAGCTCTTTATGGTCTCAAGCAAGCTCCTAGAGCTTGGTATGAGAGACTGACTAGATATCTCCTTAAAAAAGGTTATGAGCGAGGGGGAGCTGACAAGACGTTGTTGGTTCAGAGAACCAGGCCTGCTATCATAATTGCACAGATATATGTTGATGACATAGTATTTGGGTCTACTTCATCTCAACTGGTTCGTGAATTCATCGACCTCATGCAAAGAGAGTTCGAAATGAGTATGGTCGATGAGTTACATATGTTTCTTGGACTTCAAGTTAAAAAAACTAGCGATGGCTTGTTTATATCTCAGAATAAGTATGCCAAGAACCTTGTTAAAAGGTTCGGTCTTGAGAAGGCCCGACAAGCTCGCACTCCTATGGGTACTACTGAAAAACTCACGAAGGATGATGGTGGAAAGCAAGTGGAGGTTACTTTATACAGGACCATGATAGGAAGCTTATTATATCTGACAGCGAGTAGACCCGACATCAGTTTCAGTGTTGGGGTGTGTGCACGTTATCAAGCATGTCCTAAGGAATCTCATATCACGGCTGTTAAACGTATAATCAGGTATATAAGTGGGACAGTTGATTATGGCATTTGGTACTCCAAAGATACCAACACTCTTTTATCAGGGTATAGTGATGCTGATTGGGCTGGTAATGCTGATGATAGGAAGAGTACTACAGGAGGGTGTTTTTACGTCGGAAACAACTTGGTCTCCTGGTATAGTAAAAAGCAGAATTCTATTTCGTTGTCAACAGCTGAGGCAGAATATATCGCAGCTGGGAGCTGTTGTACTCAACTCCTGTGCATGAAACAAATGCTGACTGATTATGGCATTGATCAAGATGTTTTGACCATTCTGTGTGACAATCAGAGTGCCATAAACATTTCCAAGAATCCCGTTCAACACTCAAGGACCAAACATATTGACATTCGACATCATTTCATAAGAGAGCTGGTTGAAAAGAATATTCTCGTCATGGAATATATAGATACTACCAGTCAGTTGGCAGACATTTTTACAAAACCCTTGGATTTATGCAGGTTCGAGGAGTTACGACAAGCTCTTGGGCTGTGTCGTATCTAATGTTGGACTTATTGTTGCACATAATGTTGGACTCAATGTTGTACATTATGTTGCAACTTTAAAAGGGGGTCTTTGTACGTTTAGTAATTTTTGTCTGGTGGTATATTCTCTTCCCTCGGCATTTATATCTCTATTTTGATTTTCCTTGTGCTCATCATCTCATTTGATCATTTCAATAAAAAAAAGGGGGAGCGGTTCTGAGGAACTAGGGTTCTTGGTTCTTGATTCTTGATTCTTCGTTAAAAGAATTCGTGTCTCTCTTGCAAATGGGTCATGCTCGAAATGAGAAACCCTCCTTAAACCCTCGTCGTTCTGCCCGTCATGCTGCTTCGTCCCAGCAAGTTCCCAGCTCATCTTCATCCATTCGCTACAAATGAAAAGGTGTTATTCCTTGCGCTTCTAGATCATCTCCTGCTAGTATTTCATCTACTTCCTCATCTCATTTGTCGTCTGACTACATGCAATCTGGTTCTCGTTCGAATTTGGCTGTGGTACCTTTTCCCAAATTGTTCTTGATTCTTGCTCTCGGATTACGTCTCAAATGTCTCCCTCTGAAGAAGACGAATCGTTTCCTCACCCGGTCATTGTGGAGGATTGGTTTTGGTACCTTCGCCGAACGGATCGCAAATTGAATATTTCCTGGTTGGATTTGTCAAAAACGTGTTTTGGTTCTGTCTCCCTTAAAGATGTGGATGTAAAACTTATTAGTGTGCGTGTTCCTTTTGATGATATGGTTGTGCTAAAGACTTGGAACCCACCTGAGTCCTCTGTAAAAATCTCAGAGATCGTAGTATTGGACGATTCTGACTGTGAGCTTCCCTTGAATGGTTTGGATGATGATAGAAGTGATGATGGTCCAAGTAGGGACATCATTAATGATGGTACTGATGGTCTGAATACTGGTGAAGGATCATCTTATCATGCTGCTCCTAAGTCTGATCAAAATGCTGATTGTCGTAGTAATACAGCTGATGCTGGGATATCGGATCCTCAGGATGTTTCTCATAATGTTTTTCACTGTATGGATGAGACTGCTGGTTCTGTGTGTCCTGAAAGCAAGAAGGATGGAGTTGTACCAGTTTTAGAGACCAATGCATCTTTTGCTGCTGATAAGACTATTCCTGAAATGCTCTCCTCTGATCAGGTTGAGGAGAGTGTTCCTTCTGCTGAGGAAACCTCATCTCTGGGTAAAAATGTTGGACCTGCTCCGGATGTTGGAACTAATGTCGGAACATCTGCTTGCACTCAAAGTGTAGATCCTAAGTTGAGTGCTGATCCCAGTGTGGACCCCCTAGGTTCCCATCCTTGCAGATCTAGATCTGGGTCCCTCAAGCGCAAGGCTTCTTCCAGATCGTGCAGGATTTCCCCTCCCAAGATTCCTAAGAAATCTGGTGGTCCTAGTTCCTCATCTCCTTATACTGGGTCTGCTACTAAGGCTTTATCCTATCAATTCTTTGACAAGTCTTGCCAGACTCGATGGGATGGATACTCTAAGCGATCCATTTTTGGTGAAAAGTCTGTAGCTGTCTCTTCCTTTAAACAGACCCATTTCGTTGTCTTTCTCAAGGATATTGATCTCCTCCGAGCAGCAAGCTGCTTTAAGACCTTTTATCCTGTTCTGGTCGGAGAATTCTACTGTAACCTCTTCAAGTCTTCTGTGGATTCCGCTTCTGAATGGGGCTTCAGGGCATTTATTCGGGGAAAGATTGTTCCGTCTTCCCCTGCTATCATCAACAAACTACTCAAGTGGCCGTGCAATCAAAACCTCCCTTTGTATGGAGCTTCTGTTGGTGAAGATTATGATCTATTCATCTAGACAGTCACAGGTGGACAATATACATGTTGGCCGAAGTCGTTTTCCTTTCCTTCATCTGCACTGACTTCTAAGTACTTCTTGCTATATCTCATTGCCACCCGGAATTGGTTGCCAACTTCCAACATGTCAATCGTCACCAAGGCTATGTGCAAACTACTGTTTGCTGCCGGGACTAAGCAATCTTTCAATCTGGGTAGACTTATTTTTGACTCCATCCTTTCTCTATCTGAGTCATCTGCACCCAATACTGCACTGCCTCATGCTTCCCTCATTTCCATGATACTGTTTTCGTAAGGAGTTGTTCCTGAGTCTTCGGAGCTTCCTGTGTCATGTGACTTGATCAGCTTCACGACTAAGTCCGTTGTCGGCAAAATAGACGATTTATCTGTCCTCTCTCCTGTGTCCTCAGTGCCGTCCTCATCTACCTCTCCTCACTCTGCCTCTAAACCTGCCAGCAAAAGGACTTCTCCCCAAAAAGTTTCTGTGCAAGATCTACTGGATGACTTGTTGGTGCTTCAGCGGGCAGTCAAATCAGTCGATGATCAGCTTGATATGCTTGAAGGTCAGCGAGTTCTTCTTCAAGCTCAGAAGGATTTTCTCCAGGGTCGAATTGCTCAGCTTCAAACTATGGTGTCTCCTGACAAGGTATGCCTTTTGGCTTTTGGTGTCACAAAGGGGGAGAATATTATGGTGTGAGTGGTGTATTCTGTGGATCTGAAACTTGTGGAGGGCGCAATTTTTGTTGTTGTTTGATCTACCTGATGTACCGTGGTCTCTGATGTTCTTAATGACTGAAACGTCTACATTTCTCGTCCTTATCTCATTTGCCGGTTTTATGCATATTTGTTTATATATAGTGATCTCAGATCTTATTCTTTTTTATTGTGCCACTAAAAGCCAAAGGGGGAGATTGTTAAGTCTATTATTTGTCTCTTGTGGCACAATGATTCTTATGAAGTGTTGAACAATATGTTACTTGAAATGTTGCACTTATTGTTCAACATTTGTGGATATGAGACAAGTGTTCTTAGGAAATGTTGAACATTGTGTCATATGAAATGTTGAATGTGCTGTTCTATCTTCTGAGATCTGTTCCCGTGGATTTCTTTGTCGCTTTTGATTTTAACGGCTGATTGAGGATAAGGCTCGTTCTTAACTTGAAGATAGGTGCTATCGTGTTAAATGGTTTCAGATCTTCTCTTTCAGTTTGGATCGGGTAGCCTTCTCAGTTATATTTGCTGAAGCGGTTTGTAGGTTGGTAAAAGATATTGTTCGGGTTCAGATTAGTTTCGACTGCTGAAGATCTTTTCTTATCTGATCTATCTCGCCTTGTTGCTCTTGGGTTGTTCGGAAAATCCTCAGTGATTTTACCAGAAGAATGGTTGGCCAAACCACATAACAACTTTGTAGAGCGATGTTAAAAAGTTGGAAGTTGGTTTGAAATGGCATTGCTTTTTCGCAGAGATTGGCTTTGGAAAAAGGTGTTCTCAAAAGCTCCGGGAGGAGGCTGACGACTACAGAGGCAGGGGATCAAGGGAGTTGATCTTGGTCAGTTTTGCAAGGGGTTCTTGCACGCAAGGGGAGCTTGCGCAAATTACTCCACGGGGTTGATTGAGGTCAACCCTTTGCGGTTTGTATTGAGGGGGAGTTTTGTTTCCCCTAGTATCAAATTGTATTGTAACTATCATTATTTCAGTGGAGTAATTTGAATTTCTGGGCGGGGCCCCGCAGATGTAGGTGTGTGCACCGAACTGCGTTACCAATGACCATGTGTCGTGCTGTGTTGGTTGTTATTATTCTCATGTATTTACTATTTAGAATGGCGTACTAAACTTCAGTTACGAAACTATTGAATTTGTAACAATCCGATCGAGAAATAAATATGCTTGGATTCATTTGATTTTTACATGAGTTGATAATTTATTATGAGTAGACCACTTCTAAAATATTTTAAAAAAATTTAAAAAAATGGAAAAAAAATTGTGACATGCACAAGTAAATTTTCATGCACTACCGTACATATACATTTTTTTGCTATATTGATTGGCACGATTTTGATTCGTTTATATTAAGAGGATGACTATATATATGCTACTGGTGCATGTAATGATTGTTTCTAAAAATGGTTAAAAAATATTAGTGAGATAGTATGATTTGACATATGATGTAATATTCGTTTCCTTTTTTTGAAACTACTCTTCCATACACCGAGTGTGCACCTGTATATATAGTCCTCCTCTGTATTAATCACATTGAGAAATAGGCTGGCCAAACCTTTATTTGATTGATTCATAAGTTGTGCCTAATTATTTGGCCAACGGGGCTTCTACATATAGTTAGTTAGTCTCTTCATAAATTATTGACTTGACCAGGAAGTAATCATTCTCTATCAGCACATTTTAGTAGGTGTTTAGGTAGATCAAAGCTAGAAACAAAGTACAGAAGGTGAACATTTTCAACTATAGTTTTGCCATATACACCTCAAGATTGAGGTGTATGGATGCGATTTTTATCAAAATTGGCAAAAAAATTGGAAGAGAGAGATGAATGTCTTTTATGATGGGAATTTTTTGTCAACTTTGACAAAAATGACATCCATACACCTCAACTTGAAGTGTAGATTGTTGGACATTTTGGTTTATTTCACAATTCAAAGCCATCTTTAGTCCCACATTGGATGGGAGAACTCCATTGGATGGGTTTATAAGAGACTTCTTATAAACGGGCTATTGGACTTGTATATGGGCTAGGAATAAGGGGAATCTCGCAGGCGCATGAGCACAAACCGGAACCGAGCCCAAATCGGGTTGGGCCGAATGGAAAATGTAGGCGACGGATCCGAAACCCCACACTTACAAGGCCATTGCTGTTGAATCCTGGAGGGTAGCCGCTGGACCTGACTTGCACCGAGTTCTCATGCTGAGGGGCAGAAATCTACTCTTAAGGACAGTGCCTAACACTCCTCGGCTCTCTGATAAGTCCATTCTTTCTTTGGTTTTTATAGCACCATCCTATTAAATCTGTAATTATTCCAACAATCTTAAGAGTAGATTATGGATGCTGCTATTGTGACTGCTAAACATCTGCCTGATCTTTCTAAAATCGAACTGTTTTCTGGTTCATTCTTTAAGCGTTGGCAAGAAAAAGTTTTTAGTACTCTTGATGTCACTGGCTTTGCCTTCGCACTCACAAATCCTAAACCAACAGATGAAAAAGACATTCTTGCCTGGGACCGTGCAAACAAAATTTGTCGCCATACAATTCTTCATACCCTCTCTAATGAAATGTTTGATGTCTACTGTCATACTAAAATAGCTTCTGATATTTGGACTAGCCTTACCAAAAATACATCCTAGAAGATGCAGGTACCCAAAAATTTGCTATAGGCAATTTCATTCACTTCGACATGACCTCATATAAGTCTGTTTCCAACCAAATCCATGACTTCCATGTTCTTATTGATGATCTTAAAAATGAAAATGTAACTCTCCATGATCCTTTTGTTTCTGGCTCACTTATTGAAAAACTTCCTGAATCTTGGAAAGACTATAAAAACAGCCTTAAACACAAACGAAAACAAATGTCCTTTGAAGATGTTATCATCCATATTAGGATTGAGGAAAAGAATAGGGAAAGATAGAAAACCAATTCTGCTAAGGAACTTGTCTCCAAAGCTAATCTGGTTGATAGCAATTCTTCTTTTTCTCCTTCACATCCTAAGAAACATTTCATGAAATTTAGACCCAACCACAAACCAAATCAGAGATTTCAAAAGGGCCAAAACCACACTACTTTCAAGAATAAAGGAGACTGTTTTATTTGCAAGAAACCTGGACACTATGCAGCTCAATGCCGCTTCCGGAAAGATACTCCTAAACCAAGTGCAAACTTGGTAGAAGGAGATATAATTGCTGCGGTGATCTCGGAGGTTAACATGGTGGCACATGCTAAGGACTAGATAATTAACTCCGGGGCAACTCGGCATATCTGCGCTGATAGAGGAGCTTTTACCTCCTATGTTCCTATCAGTTCTGGTGAGGAGAATGTATACATGGGGGATTCAAGACCCTCACCCGTAATCGGAAAAGGGACGGTTCTTCTCAAATTAACCTCAGGAAAAACCCTTTTGCTTAGCGAAGTGCTCCATGTTCCAGATATCTGTTCGAATTTGGTTTCTGTCTCTCTTCTGGAAAAAGTGGGGGTTAAGGTTACTTTTTAGTCTGATAAAATTGTAATGACCAAGAATGGCCAGTTTGTGGGAAAAGGGTATTGTAACCAAGGTCTCTTCATTCTGAATGTACTTGATGTCATGAATAATAATGCTTCCTCTTCTTCTACTTACTTGATTGACTCTTTTGATATTTGGCACTATAGACTAGGGCATGTCAATTATTCATATATTAAGAAAATGAAAGAAATTGGTTCGCTGAATACTTCATCTTCCTCTAATGACAAATGTGAAATTTGTGTTGAATCAAAAGCCACTAAGAAAACATGTAGATCTGTACACACAGAAAGTGAATTACTTGCTTTAATTCATTGTGATTTTGGGGATTTGAAAAGCAATATAACTAGAGGTGGTAAGAAATTCTATATCACTTTTGTAGATGACTTCTCTAGATATACTGAATTATATTTGCTTAGATCTAAGGATGAAGCTTTTGATATGTTTTTGAAGTATAAGACTAAAGTAGAGAATTAACTTAATAAGAAAATAAAAAGGGTTAGATCAGATAGAGGAGGGGAGTTTACATCTTTTAATGAGTATTGTGAAGTACATGGGATTATTCATGAGACTACACCTCCTTATTCTCCTGAATCTAATGGTATAGCAGAAAGAAAAAAATAGAACTTTAAAAGAGATGATGAATGCTTTGCTAATTAGTTCAGGTGCACCTCTTAACTTATGGGGAGAAGCTATTCTCTCTGCTTGTCATATTCAGAATAGAATTCCCTATAAGAAATCAGGTAAGACTCCTTATGAACTTTGGGTAGGTCACTCTCCTAACATTAATTACCTCAAAGTGTGGGGGTGCCTAGCTAAAGTACTTTTACCAGAACCTAAGAAAAGAAAATTAGGTCCTAAAACCTTTGATTGCATGTTTATTGGATATGCTCAAAATAGTTCTTGATATAGATTCCTAGTTGTTAAAAGTGAGCAAAACATCATGGAGCCTAACACTATTGTTGAAACCAAGAATGCTGATTTCTTTGAGCACATATTTCCAATGAAAATGGATAATGTTAGGTTGACTTCTGCACCTCAATCATCACACACTTCTGATGTTCATTCACATGATAATGATGATGAGATAGAAGTAAGAAGGAGTAAAAGAGTTAGGAGGGAGACTAATCTAGGTGATGGCTTTTTTACCTTTCTTATTGATAATGATCATCTTACATACCATGAAGTCATCACATCTCCTGATGCCACATTTTGGAAAGAAGCAATCAACAGTGAACTAGAATCCATTATGTCAAACCACACTTGGGAACTTGTTACCTTGCCCCCAGGAGCTAAAACTATTGGTTGCAAGTGGATATTTAAGAGGAAGCTAAAACCTGATGGTTCTATTGACAAGTTCAAAGCTAGATTAGTTGCTAAGGCTTCAACCAAAAGAAAGACATTGATTATTTTGATACATTTTCCCCTGTCACTAGGATACCTTCTATTCGTGTCTTGGTTGCTTTAGCATCTATACACAGTCTTATTATCCATCAAATGGATGTAAAGATTGCATTTTTGAATGGAGATTTGGAAGAAGAGATTTATATGGAACAACATGAAGGTTGTATCACTCCTGGAAATGAACATAAAGTATGCAAACTTGTTAAATCTCTTTATGGTTTAAAACAAGCTCCAAAACAATGGTATGATAAATTTGATTCTGTTTTGCTTTCAAATGGTTATCATATTAATGATGCTGATAAATTTATTTAATTAAACTTTGATAATGATGTTGGTGTTATTATTTGCTTATATGTTGATGACATGCTTATTCTCGGCACTAACCTAGATGTAGTAAATGCAACAAAGTCATTCTTGTCTTCTAAATTTGATATGAAAGACATGGGTGAAGCCGATGTGATCTTAGGTATTAAATTAACTAAGACACCTAGTGGGATTATGCTTTCTCAAGAACATTATGTTATTAAAATGCTTGAAAAGTTTAGATATCATGAGCAAAAACCTGTAGCTACTCCATATGATGCTAGTTTACATTTAGCTAAAAATTTTGGTGGATCTGTTTCACAAATTAAATATGCTCAGATCATCGGTAGCTTGATGTATTTGATGAGTTGTACTCACCCTAATATTGCATATACTATTAGTAGATTGATTCGTTACACTCAAAATCCTAATAGTCATCATTAGAATGCATTGTCAAGAGTTATGAGATACTTGAAAGAAATTCTTGAATATGGATTATTTTTTAGTGGCGATCCATCAGTTTTAGAAGGTTTTACTGATGCAAACTGGATCTCTGATTCAGATGAGCTTAAATCCACAAGTGGTTATGTTTTTACACTTGGTGGAGGTGATGTGTCTTGGAAATCATCCAAGAAAACTTATATAGCTCGGTCTACTATGGAATCCGAGTTTATTGCCTTAGAGAAGGCATGTTGTGAAGCCAAATGGCTTAAAACCTTCTTGGTGATCTTTCCATTTGTGAAAACCCATACCGTCTGTGTCTATCCATTGTTATAGTCAAGCTGCAATTGCAAAAGCCAAAACTAAAGTTTTTAATGGGATGAGTAGGCATATATGCTTACGGCACTCTATTGTTAGGCAGCTGCTAGATCCTGGGATAATATCCCTTGATTATGTGAGGTCAGAGATGAATTTGGCAGATCCTCTGACAAAACCACTAAATAGGACGTTAGTGGAAAGTACATCGAGGGGAATGTGACTTATACCTAAAACATATGTCAAGAGTGATGGTAACCCAACCTATGTGATTGATGATCTCATGAAGTATGTTTATATAGGTAACAACAAGTCACTTGTTGATCATGAGGAGCACTGTCATTATGTTCATGTCCCTTCCTATGGTGTAGATAATGCTATCGACGATGAGAGAGGATGAGCATATGGCTCTTAATGAAAACCATAGCCCTTGTTGGGTGGTGTGCATAATCGTCGAGCACACTTGATGGGTCCACCTATTTGGGTGTGGAAGTGGGGCCGCTTCCTATGTGAATTTGGGTACATTCGCTAGAGCACTCATGAAAACCAGGTATGGCGCATGGCCGAAATGTGCCAACCCGTAAGAGCAAGCAACTATTCATTGATGATTCAATATGGGTTATGAGTCAATGTTTTATAATAAAGGAGATCGGTTCATAGAAACTATATGTTTCCCCACTTTGTAGAACACACTTTCATTTCCTAAGTAATGGTTCATAGACCGAAAGTCACCATTGCTAATGTATTGAATTGTCGTATTCGATCTCACATCATTTTTTCATCATCTTGGATTCTTATATCCTTACCTTTGAATTTTGAAATAGTGGGGGATTGTTGGACATTTTGGTTTATTTCACAATTCAAAGCCAACTTTAGTCCCACATTGGATGGGAGAACTCCCTTGGATGGGTTTATAAGAGACTTCTTATAAATGAGATATTGGACTTGTATATGGGCTAGGAATAAGGGGAATCTCGGGGGCACATGAGCCCAAACCGGAACCAAGCCCAAATCGGGTTGGGCCGAATGGAAAATGTATGCGATGGATCTGGAAACCCATAGCGTATGTGCGCTGGCGTCGTGCCTGTGCAGGGGGGTTTACGGTTACGCGCGCGGAGTGCCCGAGTTTTGCCTCGTGATTTTTTGCCCTTTTGTTTTAAAGAATTTAAAGGCACATTATGTTCTCTCCAACAGCCACATTCTCCTTAAAAGCGCTGTTTAATGTCTCAACAGCTATAATGGCTGTTTTAATTTCGCAACAGCTATTTTTATCTTTAATGACTGTAATTCCAACAGTCATATTCCTTCACCTATATAAACTCAATTCTCTCAAGAGTTTTACACATTGCGAAAATTCATTCTTCCACCATAAAATTTGTTGCTGCTGTTGCTGTGCCTCTATTTTGTTCGCCTCTACCCCCACAAACACGAACAGATCCTCTCGCTCTACAGATCCCTTGTTGCTGCAGACTGCTGCGACCCCCTTGCTCTTCCTATTCCTCTTCGTTCGAGATCGAAGAACTATTGCTGCTCGCTGGAGCCTTGTATTGTGAGTGCACACTTATAAGGCCGTTGCCATTGAATCCTGGAGGGTAGCTGTTGGACCTGACTTGTACCGAGTTCTCACTCTGAGGGACGGAAATCTACTCTTAAGGACAGTGCCTAGCACACATCGGCTCTCTGATGAGACCATTCTTTCTCTGGTTTTTATAGCACCATCCTATTAAAACTGCAATTATTCCAACATAGATAGTCCACCTCTTTCAACGACTCTATAGTGGGTATTGTTTCAGTTCAAGGTGTCAAAATGGCCCGCCCGGCCCGGTCGGGCCATAGGCCGGGCCGGCCCGGGCTCAAAGAAGACCCGGGCTGGGCCGGCCTGGCCCGAGTGGGCCATAGGTCGGCCCAGCCTGGCCCGCCGGCCCGGGCCTGGCCAGGGCGGTCCGGGCCAGGCCGGGCCGGGTCTGGCCAGGGCCGGCCGGCCCAGATATTAATTAAAAAAATTAAAACCTAAAATCTAAAAACCTAAAAATCTAAAATGTTTTTTTTGGGTATTTTAAAAACCTTAAAAATTGAAAAATCAAAAAAACTATATGTAAAAAACATTTTTTTGGGTAAGTTAAAAACGTTTAAACATGTAAAAATTCTTAAAAAAAACCTAAAACAACTCTAAAAAATCAAACATTAAAAAACATTAAAAAAAGTTTAAACATGTAAAAATTCTTAAAATCTATAATTCAAATTAAATTTTTAAATACCTTAGAAATTTTTTAGTTAAGTTAAAAATATATAATTAATTTTATATGTTAATGTTACTAACAATCAATTATATGAATAATATTAGTAACAATATAAGAAAAATTTATATATCACAAAAAGTTTAATCCCAAAATTCTCGAAGGTCCTCGGTTGAACCTTTAAATTTTAGTAAATGAAATTTTTTTTGAGGGGGGATATTCATTGGCCAGCCTTACCCCTCATACACTGGCCAAAAAAAGGAATCTAATACATGTTATAAAATGCTAATACAAGTAAATATATCAAGTCTCTTCTTCTTCTTCCTCCTCTTCTTCAAAGTCTTCAGAAATGCCGGTCTGATGTTGGGTCCTCGATTACACCTTGAACCAATCCTTCGCACAAACCGCTGCTTCCACTATATTTGGCTTCAGCCGTGACCTCTTGTTGCTAAGAACACGACTACCTGTACTAAAAGCAGACTTCGAAGCATAGGGGATATGTGTACGTCCAACAAATCACGAGCCATCATAGAAAGAATTGGATAACTATTCTTATATTGTTTCCACCATGAAAAAACATCAAAACTCTCATTATTCAAGTCTTCTTCAGTAAATGGAAAAGAATTTGACAAATACCTAGACAATTCACTAGAAGAACTATCTGTGTCAGATGTTCTTTGCTTCTTCTTGCCCATAAGCAGGCGGACCCTGCTTGGAGCACTTGAAGATGCTTGAACAATAGATGTGTGTGCAGAACTACCATATCGTGTGTGCAGAACTACCATATCGTGTCTCATATACAGCAAAAAGTGATCTTAAGCTACTTTTAAAACTAGCTTTGTGTTGTTCTGCTTCAGCTTGAAGGTTCAAGTTTTCGTAATAGGTATCTAAGAAGTCAAGTACTACATCCTTCTTAAAACGGGGATCAAAAACCTTCGCTAAAGAGTATAGCAAAGGAACATGATTCCAATACTTACAGAGTTTACTCTCCATCTGTTCTATAATTGCTCTAAGGTCTGGAGTCCTAATGGTCTCATTATCTCTATGTTTTTGTATAACATCAGAGATCAACGCTAATTGGTCTAAGACTAGAACTGAAGTGAGATAGTAAACACCAGAAAACTTATTTTTTGTCAAGTAGAAAATTTCAAAAAAAATCATAGAGTTCGTTTATAATTAGCCACTCATAATCACTAATGTCATAATCAATATCATTGGCAAGGTATGCACTTGCAAACTCACTAAGTTGGGTTCTATTTTGTCTCATACAACGTATCATTAGATTCGTTGAATTCCACCTATGGGAAACACTAAATTTAAATGCTCTATAAGGCAGTTGGTTAATATGACAAAACTGCCTATATTCCCGCTTTTTTATGAATTAGTTGTAATTAATAATATAAAGTTTCTAGCCTATTCCAGATAAACAAAGGCAAGTTTAAGAACATTCTGAACTACTAAGTTTAACACATGGCATGCACAACGTTGATGAAAAATTAACCTATCTAGATCTGGGTTTAATTGACTTTGAAAAAAATTAATGGCAAAAGTATTATTCGAAGCATTATCAAAAGTAATTGTGCAAATTTTTTTCTCAATATCATAATCACGAAAAATAGATTGCAAAATCCTACCAATAACCACACCCTTGTGTGCATGCTCTAACACTTTAAAACTGATAATTGTTTTCTGAATTATGTAATTGTGATCTAGAAAATGGGCCTTAAGACATATGTATGATGCACCCCATTTTGTAGTCCATATATCAGAAGTTAATGAAATCCTAAATTCTAAATTAATAAAAAGCTGATGCATATTTGCCTTTCCTTCGTAAAAAGCAGTCATATAATCTTTTCTAAGAGTGTTCCTAGACACTCTTCTAAATACAAGATTAAATGAATTTTGCTGTAATCGCTCTAATTCGAGGCTTTCAGCATAATTTATTGGTAGTTCTTTGCTTAACACAAATCTAGTCATCTATTTTCTCATATTTTCAACAGAATATGAGAAAGGAGTAAGAGAGGCAGATGATGAAGATAAATTTAAAGTTGATTGTCTAGCATCTTTTTAGCATGCGATTTCACGTGTCTTAGCAAATGTGAAGTGCCGGCAGTATGTGCGGCAGCAAAACTAGTTCTAATATCTTACAAAAGGCACGAAGTTGTTCGATGCCATTACTATCTTTTACCATTTCACGTGAAAAGTGATCCCAAACACCAGACTTTGGTCCTTTCTTTTGGGTTTGTATAGTCGGTGCAGGCATATGTGAAGCAGGTGATGATGTTTGTCGGTGAACTTGTGTACGTGTGAGCAGCATGCGAGAAAGGTGATTGTGCAGTTTGTGGTATGACGGGGCTAGGATTATTACTAGCCATATAATTATCAGGTTCTTGTGTTTCAATATCTGCTATAATATGGTCATAAACCGGTGATGTTGGGGTCCCATCTCTATTATGTAGTAACTTAGCATAAAATTCATAATCGACAGTATTAGTATCCTCTAAAGTAAAGTTCATATCAATATTCCTAGATCGAGACGGTCCTGCCATTATGCTAAACTAAAATTAATACTACAAGAACCTGTTTGAGTATGACTGGAGCTTGTAGAGCCCGGTAGTAGCTAGAGACCGTCGAGGGAAGCTTGCACGGTATTAGCAAGAGACCGGAGAGGGAAGTTTGCACGGTATTAGCGAGAGACCGGAGAATGACGATTGTAGAGACAGTAGACGGTAGTAGCGAGAGTACGAGCGTTGTAGTTGTAGAACACCGGGTAGAGAATTGGATTGCAGAGAATTGGATTGTAGAGGTTTTATGAGAATAGAAATAAGTGGAGGAGGGGGGTTTTAGAGGGAAGAATGTTAAAAAACAATTTTTTTAATTTGCCAAACTGGCAAATTTTTGCCCGTTTGGCAACGGGCAGAATTTTGCCCGTTGGCAAATTCTGTCCGGCCCGGGCCGGGCCCCGGCCTGATGGGCCGGGGCACCCGCCCCAAGCCCGGCCCTGGGGCCGGGCCCGGGCCAGTGCCCGGCCTGGGAAATCGGCCATCGGGCCCGGGCCGGGCCTGCGGGCCCCTGGGCCGTTTTGACACCTTGAGTTTCGGTTCAAAATGCAGTATAGAAGGAGATGGGTCATCCCTGCCATGTTATATAACTTTTATTTTCAACTTTCTTTTAAAAAAATTTTAAATTCGCTGATCGAACTTAAAAAATAATAATTGAAAATAATTTTAGTTATGAAATGATTATTTTTTTATATTTGTGCAAATTTAGATAACCAAATGGTGTAAACATCAGAGTACATTGCTAATTTACTTTATATTATCTTTTTAGGGGCTGTGGATGCTAGAATCTAAAATTCTAAAAAATTTGGAAAACCAAGAATTGGTTTTTGGTTTAATGAAAAGTAGCATTTCTAGGATTTGTTTATTGGGGGAGAAAATTAAAAAGAGATGATAGAAAGTGAATTTATAGTATGCATGTGTTTATTTTAAAGTTCTAAATTTTTTTATGTAAGAACGAAAGTTAGAAGTGATATATAGGATGATCAAGAGGTAGTCATGACGCTAAAAATGTAAGAAAAATAAACATTTTGATGAAAATTCATAATAATATTTAGTTGTCAAATTACTATGTTTTTTAATTGGTGTGCTTGTCTGAGTACTCTGTTTTTTTATGTTACCCGGACCCTACCTGGTAAGGGACCGGTTCCTAAAATTTGGACACAGAACCTACCAGTTAGACGGTCTGCAAGCGGGCCATAGGTTCCGGGTAGGTTTTGGATACCTGTAAAAACACATCCAAATAAATAGTCATGACGATTTCTGAGAAATTCTAGTAATTCAAACTTCATGGAACCAAATAGAATAGCTGATATGTTCATGTTTGCATGCAATATCTTCGTAACCTGGTAATCCGATAAGGACATCTTGATGTGTGTTTATTCTATTTGCATGTCCATTCTTATTATAATTTCCCCTTTCCGTTGTTAGCATTGGTGCATTTTCTGCATGAAGAATTAACTCTCTTCCCTTTTGGACAGGTTTGAGAAGAAAATAAGGTATGCCTCTCGCAAAGCTAGGGCCGATGTGAGAAGGCGGGTGAAGGGTAGATTTGTTAAGGCAGGCGATTCTTATGAATACGGTCCACTCTGCCAGACACAAAGCTACTTAAAGCATGGTTATATCCGCCTACTTTAGTATATGATTTTAACTTCCCACTAAATTATAATGGGTGAATTGCGGAAAAATACCCTCATGTTTGGGACATTTTTAAGTTAATATCTTGAGATTTATTTTCGTCAAAATATATACCCAAAAATTTTCCGATGCTTTTAAGTTAATACCTTTTTTAATTTTCCGTCTAAAAGACAGAAATTTGGACAAATTTACCTCTGAATAGGCCTTTTATAAGTTAATACCCTCACGTTTGGGCCTTTTTATAAGTTAATACTCTGAATGGGTGGGTGTGTCCATTGGGTGGGTGGGTACATGGGTGTGTGTGGGGTGTGTGTGCACTGGGGTAGGTGGGTGCATGTGTGTGTGTGTATGTGAATGGGTGGTGGGTGTGTGCATGGGGTGGGTGGGTGTGCATGGGTGGCTTTGTGTGTGCATGGGTGGGTGTGTATGTCCATCGGGTAGGTGGGTGTGTGCATAGGTGTGTGTGCGTGCGCACGCGTATTGGGGTGGGTTGGTGCATGGGTTTATGGGTGGGTGTGTGCGTGCATAGGGGTGGGTGTGGGCATGGGTGTATATGCATGGGGTGGGTGAGTGTGTTCATGGGGTGGGTGTGTGCATTGGGGGGGTGTACATGGGTGTGTGTGCGCGCGCATTGGGGTAGGTTGGTGTGTGTGTGCGCGCGCATATGGGGTGTGTGTGCATGGGCAGTGTGTGCATGGGGTGGGTGTGTGTGTGCATTGGGTGGGTGTGTGTGTGCATGTGGGTGTGTGTGTGAGGGGGGGGGGGGGTGGGTGTGGGCATGGGGTGTGTAGGCATGGGGTGGGTGTGTGCATGTGATGGGTGGGTGTATTATGGTGGGTTGGTGCATGGGTGATTGTCTACATTGTAGTGCCCAGATTGAGCAAATACTTCAACAGGTCACACATACCCTTGCACCCACCCACCCCGAGCACACACCCCATGCACACAACCCACCCATGCACACACACCCACCACATGCACACAACCCCACCCCACACAACCCCACCCCAATACCCATACCATACACACACCCCCCCATGCACACACACCCAATACACACAACCCACCCATCCATGCACACACACCCACCCCATGCACACGCGCACACACCCCCCAATGCCCACACCCACCCACCCATGCACACACACACACAAGCGTGCACACACATACACCCGCCCTTAAGCACACACACCCCATGCACACTCTCACACCCCATGCACACAACCCACCCACCCCACGTGCACACGCGCACCCCATGCACACTCTCACACTCAACCCACGCGCACACCCACCCCACGCGCACACCCACCCACCACACACACACACCCATGCACACACACACACACACACATGCGCACACACCCCCCTTTAAGCACACACACCCTATGCACACACCCCCCATGCACACAACCCACCCACCCCACGTGCGCACACCGACCACACGCGCACACCAACCCACCACACCAACCCACCACACCCACCCACCCATGCATACACACCCCCCACAAGAACACACACCCCATGCACACTACCCACCCACCTCACGTGCACGCACACACACCCCACACGAGCACACACACCCCACCCATGAACACACCCACCAACCCATGCACACACACCCCTACCCCAAGCACACACACACCCTATGCACACACCCCATGCATACATACCCCCACACCCACCCATGCCCACACCCACCCACCCCAAGTACACACACACACACCCATGCACACCCACCCACCCCAAGCACACGCACACAACACACACCCCCCACGCACACACCCACCGTAGCACACCCACCCACGCGCGCGTGCACACACACACCGCACACACACCCACCCCTAGCACACCCACCACATTCACACCAACCCACCCCACGCACACGCACACACCCCCATGCACATACACACCCATCCTAAGCACATACACCCCATGCCCACACATGTATTTTTCTTGAGGAGAGAGAAAGAAGAGAGGAGAGAGAGAACAGAGAGAAAGATTAAGAAAGAAAAGAAAAAGAGGAAAAAAGAAAAAGAGAAGCGAAACGTTAGGGTGGTTTTTATACATAAACATCGGGAGCATAACTGTAAAAAATTAACACCGTTAGCCAAATAACAGAAAAAGGTATCAATTTTGACGAAATGAAACCTCATGGTATTAACTTAAAAAAGCCATAAACGTGAGGGTATTTTTATGTAATTTACCCAATTATAATTGGAGAGCGTTGATATCAAGTCTAATCGCCCATCATCAAGTCAACCGAAGATGCCCATCCTCCCCTGATTATCATCAAGCATTATTGCTTGTCTGATAACTCCCGAGTATGGAACTCTATTTTCTTGGGTGAATTTGCCAAAGACAGTTGATATGAAGTTGTCTACTGTATTTTGTTCCTAAAGGTTCCATGCTACTCGGGGAACAAAGAAATAAAACAAGAAAGAAAGAAGAAATAATGAAGTCTGTTTAATGAAATCTCTCAACCTCTTCTGCGGTTCTTCTTCCTGCTGGCTTGGCACATGTTGATGTTCAAAGATAACAGGCGAGGCCCTTGTGGGACATGTTTAACTCCATGATTTTACATAGTAATATATTTTTTTGGTCCCTGTAAATTTTCTTGATTCTACAGTATGTTGAAACTGAGATAAGTCACCTTGTATGTGTTCAACAAGTGAAATAACTGCTGTCATGCCCTGCTCTTCCAAATACGGAGAAATGTAGCTGATAAGGCCGCCGTTGTATTCATATGTTGGGCTTCGAGCCCTTAATATTTAAATACTACTAGGCATTAATTATGATTAAATCAACCATGAATGCAGGCCCCCACGCCAATACTGGAATAGTACAGAAGAAAGTAAAGTGCTCCAACAAAAATTAAATCCACAGTACTGGAAAGGAAAAATTGAACTGAATATTACATTATATTAAACACGATAATTTATATATACACCATTTGTACAAAGTGGTACAAAAGTGGGTTACAAGAAAAGAAAGAGATCTCCCAACCAAAACAATGCAAAAAGGTGTCCACACCCACTACAACACACCCACTAATCTACCCCAGGAAAGTCCAACTGGACAAAGTCACCGGTAGGCTCTACCTCTGAAATGGGGATGTGTTGAGTATGTATGCACTTTGTTCATTTGTATTGGATGCAAATGGATTTTATAAGTTGCAAACAGTTTGCGATATAAGTTTAGAACATTAAGGATGTGGGGAATTTTGCATATGATGCAAAAGATTATTAAATATGCCGTAAAATATTTACGAGCATATTTAATAAAATGAACGCGATGAAAAGGTTACCTGGTTGATGGGATCGTCCCGATCTAAACACTGCTTCCAACGACATCTGAATCGGACTCTAAATGAGCAACTTAGAGCAAAAACAACATATGGGTCTTTTTGAAAGATTCAGCCCAGTCCCAACAGCCCAGTCCCAAGTGCCCAAGCCCGTTTTGGGCCTGGCACCCAGCCCAGGGGCTGGCCCGATCGTCCAAAGCTGGGCAGGTCTGGCCTGCCCGTAAGGGCGGGCTCCTGACCCGCCCGCCCCTGGGCGGGTCATGCCCGCCTAGCGGGCTGGGGCCTGCCCACGCATGCAGGCGGGTGCCCAAACCACAGTGCACCCATGCCCACTTGTAGGCTGGCAAGCATAGGCCCCACAATAAGGTTTCATGCCCAGTTTTGTGGCGGCTCAGTTTTTGCGAAAAAAACTTGGTTTTGGCCAACTTTGGATGCTTATTTTAGGGGTCAAACGGACTCGGAATGGAGTGTCGTTTCTTCCTACGCATTCACCGTTCAACCCTCTTCGATTTGATAAGTTGTATCACTTTCAAAGCTCAACGGTGAGGGAGGAAAAATTCGCAAAAGTTTGACCTGTCTGAAAGGCAAACTTTAATTATTTTTTCCTCCAAAATTTTTAGTCCCATATCAGATATGGAGTGAAGGGGAGGGGTCAGCCGCCTATATAAATAGGGGCGGCCTACTCCACTCCTTGAAACTCATCCCAATCTCCAGATCTGAGCAGCTCCATTAAACGTGAGCAAGCCCTGATCTGAGCTTACATTAATTATTCTCTTTCTTCCTAATTTCTTCTTTGCGCTTGTTCGGGCTCTAACAAAGCTACGAAAGAGCTTGGATCGGATCTGAAGTCTTGATGGAGGATCCACTCAAGGTGAAATCTTCTTCTGTTCGTGGTTGGCTCAACAACAAGGGTGTTGCTTGCCTCGGGACGTGGTGCGGTTCGGCTCATGATAAGGTGCGGCTCGGGATGCGGTTCGGCTTGGGTGAAGCGACATGGGGCCAAAGAAATGTTGCTAAAAACGACGCTTCGTATTCTGTGGAAATGAAGTGAAAGGCATGTAGTTTAAATTAAACATGCGTTTATAATTGCAACTGTTAGATAGATCTATCCATTGGGGTTGGTCGGACCCAACCCCAGGATGGTAGAGATCTTGGCTAGGTTTGTAAATCTTTAGGGCTTAAACTTAAAATTGTTTAAAGTTTATTTTTCCGCTGCTATTTTGATCTCGTCGTCTGCCCGACTTAGGCTGGACGTCGATTTTATTGCCCTAAGGACCCTTAAAACTCAATAGTAGTATCGGAGCCATGTCTACCTGATCTATATTTTGCAATTATAAAATGTATGTGATACAACATGTTTCTCCATCAGATGGAGGTTTTATTTAAACTATTAAAATTGTAGTTTTCTAATGCAATGATTTTATTTTCGAAAATTGGTTTTGAAAATTAGATTTAATTTTAAATTCATGTGATAATTTTAAAAATTAGATCTTTATAATTATTTGATAATTATTGATGTAACTTGAACTTATGAGATAAATTTTAAGTTGCATGTTTAGCAAAAAAATTATGAGATAAATTTAATTGCTATGATTATCATGCTAAAATGTTTAGATGATAATTTTTTTAATGGTTATATTAGTTTTTATTGATTATGTGATTATTCAAGAAAAATTATTAGGATAGCCATTAAAAACTTCCAGAAAATTATAAGATAATTTTATATGGACTAGCTATGCTTTAAAAATTGTTGCAACAAATTAAACTCATGTTTATGGTAGCCCTCTCCCAATTATTATTTTAATTGTTTTAATAATAATTTTGAAAAAAGGCTATGATTTAAAATTGTTGCAACTTGAATTTTAAATACCTAGTACATGTTTAGGATAGCACCATAATAATCCTTATAGTTGATAAGGACATTAATAAAAGTTATTAACCAATCCTAATAATTTCGAATTTTAGGATTCAACTAGTTGATAGGATTAACTAGTTTTAATGAAGCCAATTCTGATCGATAGGACACATATGAATAATAAGTTTCTTTCAATGGATCATAATGTGGATCACCCTAGCTCGACTGGAGATAGTGATTCTAGCCTAGCCAAATCCATGGCCGTGTTCCACTAGACCGCAAGGATGCAAATTATGACATGGTCTCTTTTAGAAACCGACTCCATTATGCATGAGATGTAGTTTGGTATTAACCCAAACCGCTGCGTCGGGTCTTCTCGAGTATCGAGTATCGGTGTATAATGGAGTCATTATGGTTTGACTAGAAAACAAGGGTTCGACTAGACTAGTCATTATGGTTTGTTGAGTCTCCTCAAGATCATAAGTGACTATGGGTAAAAACCAATAGAGAGTCACATGTGATGTGATTGATAATGAGATTATTTACCAACTGCAGAGACAATCAACTTGTTGAGTCTCCTCAAGGTTGTGAATCACAGGGTAGTTGGATCCTTATCCCATTAAATAACTATGTTCGTTCATCTATATGGCTAAAGATGATCGCAGAAATAATGAGAGGATATAGTTGGATAAAAATGTGTAAATGCAGTATGCGATACCGGGATAAATGTGCCTGAGTGCAAGAGAGAGATGTTTGGAGATAGGTATGCCCTCGAACTCGAGGAAATTTATCTCTGTGTAAGTGTACAAACATCTTGTTCAAAATTACAGTAAGTTGTATGGTAAGAATTTACCTAAGTTAATAATAATGTAGTCTTCATTAGAACATAGGCATGTCATGAGACTTAATGCAAGGTCAAATATTTATCAAGATGGAGATCTCGATCATGGAGAAGTATTTGACCTATTGTAGCATAGGTCTAAAACATTCGTGGTCGTAGATGTTTCGAGAAATGGATATCAACACATCAGATAGACCATTGTGTCTTAGTCTTCACCCTGTAATGGTGACGATGATCTCATGGTTGTTTGACTTGGCAAAGTCGAAGATGAGACACATGTGTTCATTGGAGAATAAGTTCACTGAACGACTCAACAAGAGTTATCATATGGTTATGATTGACCAATCTGTCAATGATAACTCTTAGTGATGATAGGTAAGTTGGTGTTTTGACTTAAGGTCATTGTACGAACCAGTACATGAACTATGTCACTTAGATTACTGATCTATCCTCGGGGCAAGCCCCGTTGAAAGGTTTTTGGTTGGGTGACATTTGAAGCGTGCGAGGAGAGTATTGACCAAGATAGGATTCGTCTCTCCCAGTCAAGGGGAGTTAGTGTCGCAGTGTTAGTTTGATCTTTTAGTGAAAACCCTGGCTAGAGTACGGTGGGAGAAGTCCAACATTATTTGACTAAAGATCGATGGAGACTAACCAAGTTCAAGCTAGTAGGGTTGACAATTGACATATCCTAGGCTTGACTAAGCGGCATAGTTTTGACGAAAAGACTATAACTGCATTATTCATCACGGACACAGTCAGGGTGGTCCCGACAATACTCATATCAATGAGTAAACTACATAAGTATAATACCGAAATAAGGACAACACCTGCTGCTTGGGGTCTCTATCGTCTGGGATTTCGAGGCCCACCTATAGTAAGGTTAGGCTGTAGGGTCTCACATAGGTGGGACCTTCGTCAAGTAATAGGTAGAAATTAGGGAGAATGTGCATTTGATGCAAGGGAAAGAAAACTGCAAAGAGTTTGTGGTTAGCTTGCAGACGGGATAAATGATCCTGAGTGCAAGTGGAAGATGTTGAGGGATGTATGTCTTCAGTTCATTTTATTGGATGCAAATAGATTTTATAGGTCACAAAGAGTTTGCGATATAAGTTTAAAACATTAAGGATGTGGGGAATTTTGCATATGATGCAAAAGAGAATTAAATATGTCGTAAAATGTTTACGAGTATATTTAATAAAATGAACGCATGAAAAGGTTACCTGCTTACAGGATCGTCCCGGTCTAAATGCAAGTTCAAACGGCGTTTGAATCGGACTCTAAAAAAGCAAATTAGAGCAAAAATAGCATAGGGGTCTTTTTGAAAGATTCAGCCCATTCCCAAGGGGACTGGGCACGCCAGCCCAACTGGGCTAGGTGCCCAAGCCCGTTTTGGGCCTGGGCGCCCAGCCCAGTGGCGGGTTCGTCACCCAAAGCTGGGTAGGTTAAGCCTGCCCAGCGGGCTGGGGCCCGCCCGCACTTGTGGGAGGGTACCCAGCCCGTAGCGTGCGCCTGCACCCGCGCCCGCTTGCAGGCCGATAAGCATGGGCCCCACAATAATGTTTCGTGCCCAGTTTTGTGGCGGCTCAGTTTTGCGAAAAAACTTGGTTTTGGCCAACTTGAATGCTCGTTTGAGGGGTTAAACGGACTCGAAATGGAGTGATGTTTCTTCCTACGCGTTCACCGTTCAACCCTCTTCGATTTGATACGTTGTACCACTTGCGAAGCTCAACGGTGAGTGAGGAAAAATTTGCTAAAGTTTGGTCTTTGTGAAAGGCAAACTTTAATTAATTTTTCCTCCAAAATTTTTAGTCCCACATCGGATAGGGAGTGAAGGGGAGGGGTCAGCCACCTATATAAATAGGGGCCTACTCCACTCCTTAAAACTCATCACAAGCTACAGATATGAGTATCTCCATTAAACGTGAGCAAGCCCTACGCTGAGCTTAAATTAATTATTCTCTTTCTCCCTAATTTCTTCCTTGCTCCTGTTCAGGCTTTAGCAAAGCTACGAAGGAGCTCGGATCGGATCCGAAGTCTTGAAGGAGGATCCACTCAAGGTGAAATCTTTTTCGACGCATGGTTGATTCAGTGACAAAGGTGTTGCTCGCATCGGGATGCAGTGTGGTTCGGGCAGTGATTCGGCTTGGGACAAGGTGTGGCTCGGGACGCGGTTTGGCTCGGGAGAAGTGGAAGGTATGTAGTTTAAATTAAACATGCGTTTATAATTGCAACTGTTAAATAGATCTATCCTTACGGGTTGGTCGGACCCAAACCTTGGGATAGTAGAGATCTTGGCTAAGGTTGTAAAACTTTAGGGCTTAAACTTAAAATTGTTTTAAGTTGATTTTTACGCTGCTGTTTTGATCTCGTCATCCGTCTAACTTAGGCCGCACGTCGAATTTATTGTCCAAAGGACCTGTAAAACCCTACATGACGATCTCCTCCGTCGGTACTTGCTTCGACTGCTCTGATCCTACTCAGGGAAAACACAAAGGGGGACACGTCAATGCGTGACTTAGTGGGAAGTTCTAACATCTCTAGTAGGATCCAGTTTTAGAACCGGTCCCCCTAACTGATAATCTATCTACTGGTGACACAATATCCACAGAATTGATGCGTAAATTACACAATCATGACATACAAGTTTTAGAAGCTAACATAAACTGAGGAACACCGCCTTCATGACCACAATTACAGATTAGTTTAAATTTAGACATGTAGTTAATATTTGGAAAGCCAAGTAAATCATAGGACACTAAGGAGTTGGACTTTACCCAGGGTGGGTGAAAAGTGGTACCTCAACCAGTGATACGAGCACTTGAGAGGCCTCTCGTAACTCCCCCTTACAGGAGTGAAACAATTCTCGGTTTTTATCAGGACTAACCGAGAAAACCAAAAATTACCTAATTGTGCATTATGAGTACACCACTGCCCTCTCTAATCTAGTCAACTCCCCCTTATGGGAGTGACAAGCGAGTGAGAAATCATATCATCATATGTCCGCTCCTTAACTCCTATAATTTACACGCGTTTCCCCCGAACCCGTATCTGGAGTCTCACCCATCTTAGAATGGATCGAGAGCTCCAGATAATAATCAATCTTCCTCACTCTCAGTTTCATAATTCACATCTGTAGATTACTTAGCAGTCTCAATTACCACTTTTCCACATTTCATTCCTCTCATGCTTAAGCTGATGTCGTGTTTCAACAATGACCATCGTGTCATAATTTCCAAAAAATGCACATTATACATTCTCCACAATATAATCAGATTTCATTCATGGTGTTAGAGAAATTCCAACGAATAAGACATAAGTTCAGCCATTGTATTGTACATGGTACATCACTTGAACATAACTCATTAGGAAATCAACATGAGATTATATCATTCATAATCTTAATATAAACATGTCATACATGGAATTTAACATAACATAGCACATGAATTTCAACATATTCTTTACCATGGCAATTAGAACATACAATCTCTATATTAAGCCCTATAACAAGTTGAACTTGGAAATTAGGAAATAGCCTTGTCATTTTCCACATATTCTTTATCATGGCCTCTAAAGTGAGCATTTAGCATATAAGCACAAATTCCTTTTCATTCCTTTTTAATTTACACTTAAGCATACTAGATCATGAAAGCATGACAAATCATTGCAATATGGAAATTGAAAAATTTCTACAACAATCACAAGTTTCAAATTTACAAGTAAAGTTAACCTAAGTGGCATGCCACTAATTTTTAACAAGTTACATGGGACATCATTTAATATGCTACAAAATTGAGCCATGTTACAACCCAATTCTTACAACCATCACAATCCACTTATTTTTACATACTACTAATGTGTCCATATTTTCCATACATTTACTACATCATTTCATATCATATTCGCCATCCAAAGTCCATATTTTCATATATTATCGTGCCTCTAATGCTATATTCGAGTTTCATATAGATTTGTAGATTTTCAGGAACTTTGGAGCGAATCGGAGCTATTATAGGACATGGACACATCCGAGACGTCCGGAGCATCATTGGTCAGGTTCCATAGGTGTTCGGCAAGACAAGGAAGAAGATTGGAGGAGAGGAGGATAAGAGAGCAAGATATTAGATCTTTAGGGGCAATTGGAGTCTGTTTCCCAGGCTACTCGGTCGAGTCGATCAGCACTCGACCGGGCTGACACGAAGAAACTCCAGCGAGAACAGACACGCCCCACTCGACCGAGCAGACAGCCCGCTCGACCGAGCTGCATCCAAACAGAGAAACTATTCTGAGCCATTCTCCAAGCACTGTAGCTGGACCAAGCAACCAAGCAAACTCGACCGAGCAGATCATCTACTCGATCCGAGTCACCACCAAATAGAACATTGCTTTGAGGAGAGTTCAGGCCTACTGTAGCTCGACCGAGTGGATGGGCTACTCGATCGAGTGCCCGGATCAGCCCAAAGCCAAAGAAGCAGCAAAGCAGAGCCACATATCAGCTCGACCGAGCAGCGTCGCTACTCGACCGAGTAGGGCACCACGGCCAGATTACTTAGTGGGTGTAACGACCACTTTTCGACCGTTCGTATTCTAGCGCGTATTTCATATCGTATGCGTATATTAGTATTCGATTTTTACTATCGTATTCCTTATCCTAAGCGCATGACCGGACCCCGTATTCTCGACCCTCTCGACGTCACGATCATCCCGGTAATTTTTATTTTAATTTTTGGATACCTTTGGACTAACCCGCTATATCCCCATTAGTTAAATATTTAAATTCCCTAAGTTTTGAAATTCAAAACTTTGTTACGTTTTAATAGAAATCAAATATCTTTTATATTATATCCCAACCGAACCCCTCAATCACTCAACCCCATTTGTCCCTAACCATACAACAAACCCCACTCTCCCACATTTCCTGATCGCTCCAAATTTTACACCTTTTTTCTGCATGTTTGCATGTCATTTCGATTGCCCATATTGCGGTTTTCATGATTATTCGACAATATCGTGTTGCTTTTCACTATTTCTTGTTTTTGTCGGATTTCAGGAAATATGGAGCGATTTGGGGCATAAATGAGGTCAAGGGACTTTCGCACACGCTTGAGCATCGCCTGTGACCCAATCAGGGAGCCAGTAGCGCTGATGATGAGCAGAAGAAGAAGAAGTTCGATAGAATTGACGATGGGGCAAGGAGGAGAAGATAGGACTCCAGGAACAACCCACTCGGCCGAGCAGACATCTCACTCGGTCGAGTGAAGGAACATACTCGGCCGAGTACAACAGATACAGAGGCACCTGGAGTCAAAGTCCACTCGTGCGAGTGTGAGATCTCACTCGGCCAAGTGAAGAAGTCCACTCGCCCAAGTACGACAGGGTTTTCCTTCCTGAGATCTCAGCCGACTCTCTAAAGTTTGGAGAAGATCAGCAGAAGACTCACTCGACCGAGTGAGAAATCCCACTCGATCGAGTATAGAACTCCACTCGACCGAGTGGCGCAGAGTGACAGACCCCCAAAACCCCCAATATCTCTGTTTTTCTTTAGGTCTGTCACTCGGCCGAGTGACATGTTCCACTCGGCGGAGTGGCGCAGTCTGCCTATATCGCAAATTAGGGTTCTGGGCAGCGCTAGGGGCAGATCTGTCAGGATTTTCTAGCCGACTTTTGGCTTGTACTAAATCTAGTTATCTTCCTAGTTTGAGGGGAGACCAGAAATTAGTTTTTGAGCATTATTCTAATTGTAATCCTCAGCTGGAGATTGAAAATTGGAAATTTGGTTTGTTCTTTCTATCAAAATTTCTTGTTTTTGTGAATTGTTTTCTCTCAACCATGAATTGCTATATGTTTTTATTCGTTTATTCTGTGATTGCCATGATTAATTGCGAGTAGTCCCGCTGTTCTAGGGCATGGGGATGAACCCTATGGATCCGATTTTAGACTTGTGATGAATGAATTAATATGTTGCAGGATTGATAGATGGTTGGGTTATGATTGATTTACTACAAGTAGCTAGGTATTTCCAATGATTGGGGTTTGCAAGAGATTGGATTCCAATCGATGGGAAGGCTAGATATTCGATTCAGGTTTATAATCGAGATTCTCTAGACTTGGTTTGCAAGAGATTGGACCAAAGCTAGGATTTTTATTATAAATCTATACTCATATTCGTTTGCAAGAGATTGGACGAATACGAACTATCATAACCTAGATCGTAACTCGAGTTTGCACGAGAGTGGGCTCGAGGTGCAATTGGACGATGATGTCTATCTTCATGCTATAGACCGGCAATAGTGGGAGAGCGTGAGCTTGGTTCTCTATTCAGTTATGACTAGTTCACCCCAATTCAAGCCTTCCAAAATTGAGATTCACGATTCACAGAGATGAATGACGATCCGTAGTGGGAATTCCCTGGCCCTAGATGCTTTTATTATCTAGAATTCAAATTGTTAATGTTGGCCTAGTTAGTCTACAAACTAGGTCGTACGGTATAATTTTGATGATGACAAACAAGCCGCGTGAGTAACATTTTTCATTAAGTGATTTCAAGGAGCAAAATGCAAAATAAATTTCGTTTGCAAGAGAGAGCGTGTATGTGGACATTGGTGCAAAAAGGAAATTCAAATGATTCTACATTATCTATATTCAGATTCAAATGAAGATTTGATTGGATACTCAAGGGATTTTCTACTTGAATTCGAACTCCAAGTTCTTATCCAAAACACACCACACTTGGTCTCCTATTCAATCTCCTATTCAAAAATCTCACCCATTTTCAAGCAAGATAGGATAGAAGCAAAGCCAAGTTTCCAAAAATCTTTTACTGTCGCATCTTTGTGTTTGTTGGTTTTTTGTTTACATCCAATTATCAGCTAACACACACTTTTGAAACAAAAAAACAGAAGCACACAAAATAAGGGCTGTGCTTCCTCTTTGTTCAAATAAATTATCACAAAATCCTTAAGCCTGCCGATTTTTTCAAAAAAAAGCTGCTACATCTTTTAGATGAGAACGCACAAATTCAAAAAGGCCAACTCTTTTCATAATTAATCATTGGGCACCTCTTATCAAATAGCAGGAACGAAGATTTTTTGTTCCCGGGTGTTCTTTCTTTTTTTGTGCGCAGCCCGCTGTCAAACATTAACGCACGAGAATTTTTTCCTTGCGTTCTTCCTTTTTGTTGCGCCTTCCTCTGTCAAAAACAAATGCAAGTGCTCCTCCTTTAATTCATCAAATCTGCAAGAGCTCCATAGATTTTAAAGTCCAAATCTCATTCTCCAAAATTCGGATTGTGCAAGGGCAGATTTCAAGTGCAGATTCCAGATTCGTGCATCCGACTTCGTACGCTCATATGTCCTGATCCAGACATCGGATCGACGAGCCGTTTGCGCCCACACAACCACATCTTCATGATCTTCACAACTGTGATAGACTCCTTTGCTCAGTCCTCAGGATTATACACAATTCGGATGCTTTACTACAGATCAGCCACTGCAGAATTTAGATTCGCGCAGTCATCTTCCGAAGACTCTATCTTCCAATCCAGACATCGGATCAGCGAACCATTTGTGCCCACACGATCACGATCTCACGAACTTTATCACGGTGATATCTCTCTGCTTTACTCTGAAGCTATCTCTGCGCATTAACTCTTGAACTATATATGTGTACGGTGAGATCATTATCTGTAAGTGTGATCAGTTTTATTTAGTGAAATCCTCATAGGTCTTGGGGTCGGATTTTTGGCAGGGAGCCACTCCGTTAAAAAATATCTGTGTCTGATTATCTCTGTGATTGTGATTTATTTTTAATTTGTGCCACACACCCTATTCACCCCTCTCTTGGGTGTTTTTTAATTGGTATTAGAGCGGGATTCCTTTTAGACTCAAAATCTAGTGGAATTTCGATCATATGGCACAAATTTTGCACACATACTCATATGACACGCATAATCAAAGAGAAGGACAGTCGTATCTTAGATCACCTCTATTTGATGGTACAGACTATTGTTACTGGAAACAACATATGTCCATACACATCAAATGTATCGATATGGCATTATGGAAAATAATCAGTGAAGGCTTTACACTATTTGATAAACCCACTCCTGAGCAGCAAAAAGAAAATGATCGGTTACAAAATCTAAACTTTAAGGCCATGAGCATCTTGTATTGTGGTCTTAGTAAAACTGAATTTAACCGCATTAGTTCTTGTTCTACTGCTAAGGATATTTGGACGAGACTTGAAGTTATGCATGAGGGAACTAATGAAGTTAAGAAAACTCGTATTAGAATGTTATTATAGAAATATGAAAACTTTGCTATGATGCCTAATGAGTCTATTGGTGCTATGTTTTCTCGTTTTGCAGATATCGTCAATCCATTGAAATCCTTAGGGAAGGACATCCCAGAGGAAGATCTTGTTGGAAAGATTTTATACTCTTCATCTGGCGATTGGATTCAAAAGAGGACGGCGATAGAAGAAGCACATGACTTGGCAGATATCAGTTTCGAGAAGCTAATTGGAAAATTAATGTCTTATGAGGTTCAATTGAAGATGGCCAATGATAGCATACCAAAGAAGGAAGAGAAATCTAAGAAAGAAGAAACAAAGGAAAAGAGCTTAGCTTTTCAAGTTTCCAAAATGCTCAAGGAGGAGATGAATGAATCAGACGATGAAAGCATGGCTCTTGTTACAAGGAAATTTGTGAAATTCATAAAAACAACAAAAGAAGGACATGTTGCATTTGGGGAACCAAGAAAAACGAAGAAAATGATGGAGAAAGTTCTGCACCTCAGTGTTTTAGATGAAATAAGAGAGGGCACATGAAAGCAGAATGTCCACTTCTGAAAGGAAAAGGAAAGGAAAAGACTGGTGATGGAGAAAAGAGGACATCAAAGCGAGGAATGGTGGATACATGGGGAGAAAGTGACGTAGAGGAGCTCTCATCAGATGATGACTGGAACGACAACACTGGAACTTGCTTTATGGCTGGAAATGAAAAGGTAAAATTAGCTCTCTTCTTCAAAGCTTTGATGATGAAATGAATATTAGTGATGATATGTTTTCTAGCATGGAGGAAGCTTATGAATTTCTTGTACAACTTCTTCAAGAAATGGTCCTAAATTCCTTAAACTAAAAAAGGTTCGTGATTCATTAAAAGAGGAACTAGGGAGCATGACAAGAGAGAGAGATGAGCTATTTGTTAAGTGGAAAGAACAAAATAAAATAATATATAATTTTGATGAAACCCAATTAGAAACAAAAACCATAGAGCTAGAAAATACTAATAAAAAATTGGCTACGTTAGAGCTTGACAACATTAATTTTAGCTAAAGAATTAAAGGAGAAAATTAGCATTCTTGGCTTTAAAGATTCTGAAATAAAATTGTTGAACCTAAAAGTGGCTAGCTATGATGAAAAATTGGAAGAGCTTGAAAAAGGAAAATCTAATTTAATAAAAGAAAAACACATAGCCATCAATTTAGAAACTAGCGAGAAAGAAAAAAGATATGAGACTAAGATTAGTGAACTTGATAATGAAAATAAAAATCTTAGCTTGACATTAAAGAAATTCAAAAATAGCTAAGAAAGTTTTAATAAGATGATAAATGGGTTTAATGAACAATCTAGTAAACATGGTCTTGGCTTTCAGAAAAAACAACCTAAGAAAAAAAACTAGGAAGATCATTGAAAAGAATTTTGCAAGAGACATGAGCTTTCAACATTGCATGCACAAAAATCATATGTCATCTACTAATAAGCATTTCAATGTTACATGTTTTTATTACAACAAAACTGGGCATGTTATGTATGATTGCTTGGCCAGATATTATTCTGCATATTTTATATGGGTTCCAAAGCATCGTACTAACAATTGTGGATCCAAAATTTGGTTACCAAAGGGTGCATCTTCTTTTGTATGTGCATCTTCAAGTGGAAAATGATAGCATTTGGTACCTTGATAGCGGTTGCTCGAATCACATGACGGGCAACGAATCCCTCTTCACGACGCTATCAAGGAAAGATGGAGGGACGGTTATTCTTGGAGATGGAAAGAAGTGCAAAATATTGGGTAAAGGTAACATTGGTAAGCATCCTCTTGTGGTCATTGAAAATGTTAATCTTGTTGATGGTTTAGTAAATAATGTGTTAAGTATGAGTCAGCTATGCTCTATAGGCCTTAAGGTTCATTTCGAAAATGACAAAGTATATATTTTGAAAGGTGATGATATTCTTTTCAAGGGTACATCTTATAATAACATCTACACTATCAAACTTAGTGATTCAAATAATCTAAAATGTTTAGTTGCATCGCACGAGACCAGTTGGCTTGCTCGAAAGAAACTAGTGAGAGGTTTATCTCAAATTAGCTTTGATCGGGATAAGCTTTGTGATGCATGTCAACTAGGTAAACAACATAAAAGTAGTTTCAATCCTAAGAACATTGTAACTACTTCTAAGCCATTGCAACTAATACATTTGGATTTATTTGGACCCACAAAGGTTGCTAGTTTAGGTGGTATGCATTATTGCTTTGTTATTGTCGATGACTTTTCACGTTTCACTTGGGTTTATTTTTTGACACACAAACATGAAACTTTTGATGTTTTAAAATTTTTTTGTATAAAGGTTGAAAATGAAAAAGATTTTTCAATTGTCAAAGTAAGAAGTTATCTTGGAGGAGAATTTGTTAATACTAGCTTTGATGATTTTTGCATTTCATAAGGTTATTCACATAATTTTTCCGCCCTGAGGACAGCACAACAAAATGGGGTGGTTGAGAGGAAAATCGTACTTTGCAAGAAATGGCTAGGACCATGATTCATGATTACAAATTGCCTTTATATTTTTGGGCTGTAGCTATACATAATTCTTGCTATATTTTAAATCGTATGTCCATTAGACCCATTTTGAAGAAAACACCTTATGAGCTTTATAGAGAGTTGACTCCCAACTTATCACATTTAAAACCATTTGGATGCAAGTGATATATTCTGAAAATAGGCGAAAATCTGGATAAATTTGATGCTAAATCCGATGAGGGTATTTTTATTGGCTACTCACCACATAGCAAATCTTATCGAGTATGTAACAAAAGAACTCTTACTATTCAAGAAACTGTGCATGTGAAATTTGACAAGAAAAGTGCTATTAATGAATCTTCTAGTGCTGCAGAATCTACAGATATTGCAGATGGCTTGGATGGACTGGAGATAAACACTAGCAATTCCAATGTGCAAGAGAACAACAATGATGGTGTACCAAAAGAAGCAGAAGCTACTATGTCATCACAAGATCTCCCTAAGGATTGGCGCTTTAAGAAGGATCATCCAAAGAATCAAAACCTTGGAGACACGATGGAAGGTATACGTACTAGAAGTAGCTTTAATTTGATGGTTAACGTTGCATTTATATCCATTTTATAGCCTCAAATGTTGATAGTGCTTTAGAAGATTCCTATTGGATTATGGCAATGCAGGAGGAATTGTCACAATTTGATAGGAATCAAGTTTGGAAACTTGTTCCTAAGCCAAAAAAATCAAACAATTATATGCACTAAATGGGTATTTAGAAACAAACTTGACGAAATGGGAACTGTTGTGCGTAATAAAGTTAGATTAGTAGCACAAGGATATAACCAAGAGGAAGGGATTGATTTTGATGAAACCTTTGATCCTGTCGCAAGATTGGAAGCAATTAGCATGCTTTTAGCATTCGCTAGTTTTATGAAAGTCAAACTCTTTCAAATGGACGTCAAGAGTGCCTTCTTGAATGGAGTTTTATCTGAGGAAGTCTATGTCAAACAACCTCCTGGGTTTGAAGACTCCATCCACCTGGACTATGTTTTCAAGCTTAAACGTGCTTTATATGGGCTCAAACAAGCTCCTAGAGCTTGGTATGAGTGACTCAGTAAATTTTTGCTTGAAAATAATTTTTCCATGGGAAAGGCAGATAAAACTCTATTTGTTAAATATCAAAGTAAAGATCTACTTCTAGTACAAATATATGTTGATGATATCGTTTTTGGTGCTATTGACAATCTATTGTGCGAGGAATTTGCTACATGTATGTCTAGGAAATTTAAGATGAGCTTGATGGGTGAACTCACATACATGCTTGGTTTTCAAATCAAACAATGTGAGGACGGAATTTTCATCAATCAAGCAAAATATGCAAAGAAGTTAGTGAAGAAGTTTGGACTTGAAAATGCTAAGGAATGCTCTACTCCTATGTCAACGACGACAACGATAGATAAAGACGAAAAGGGAAAGAAAGTGGATGAACGCTTGTATGGAGGTATGATTGGTAGCCTATTATACTTGACTGCTAGTAGGCCTGATATAATGTTTAGTGTATGTTTATGTGCTAGGTTTCAATCTTGTCCAAAAGAGTCCCATCTTTCTTATGTTAAATGAATAATTCGATATGTTAAAGGGACCTTAGATTTTGGTTTATGGTATCATTGTTCCACATCATTTGAGCTTGTAGGATATTGTGATGCGGATTTTACAGGAATTAAGACCGATCGTAAGAGTACCACGGGCACTTGCCAACTGCTAGGTATGTCTCTTGTTTCAAGGTTCTCCAAGAAGCAAAACTCCATAGCATTGAGTACAACCGAAGCCGAATATATTTCAGCAGGTTGTTGTTGTGCTCAAATTCTATGGATGAGACAAACCCTCAGAGACTACGATCTTACTTTCCAACCTACAACCATTTGGTGTGACAACAAGAGTGCTATAAATCTATCTAAAAATCACATTCTACACTCTAAGACAAAACATATTGATATTCGTCACCACTTCCTCAGAGATCATGTTGATAAGAAAGATATCTCTTTAGGATATATTGATACAGAAAAACAATTAGCAGACATATTCACCAAACCCTTAAACCAAAAACAATTTTGCTTCATTCGAAGGGAGTTGGGGATTATGTCACTAATTGAGCATTAGCAAGCATATCCATGCATATACACATGCTTAAATATTGTACCTAAGCTACACACATTGCACACTATTTCATCTTAACATGGGTTTGGTCATCCTTTGTATGTGCATGCATAATCGTCATCACTATTATTGATTTTGGTTGAGAATTTGATATGAACCTTGTTAGACATCTTAGAAACATTAAAATGTTTTTTGATGATGATGCACCATATTATTGTAAAATCCCCATGCTTGAATTATTAATGAAAAAGTGAAACTCGTAAGCATGCCAAATTGCACGAATCAAATAGATTGATTGATCTTATAAACTATGGAGACAAATGGATGTGCTTAGATTCTAATGTTTCTGAATTTATATTTTATCTTTACAATTGTGTGCGCTTAAATCTCTATGGAAAATTATTTAGTAGGAGCCGAATATGTCGATGCCTTCATGCATCACTATTCTGAGACACCAACATTGTAATTAAAAAAAATTTTCAATGAGCATCCATATATATATATATAAATGGAATATCAAAACATTTTCAAATATGCTACATTTGATATCGGCGGCTAGTAACCAGATTTCGAGGGGTTGTTGAGCAATGCGTATGAAATATGGTAGATGAAGTAACCACTTAGCGCATCTCAAATCCAAAGGACTCGAAATTTAACATTATGATATTCTTTTTTGGTGTCTTCCTACACATTACTTAATGATTATTTGATAGCAACGAAGGCTCATAAATTGTATTAGATAATCTTATATTTTCTTCTCTTAGTTTCTAAGCACCCTTTATATTGTCAAAGTGTTTCATAATACAACATCTTCTTATTATAGTTCTTACAACGACCGTATGCTTTCAATGCTCATGACATTTGTTATACTTTAAGTTCATGGGGGAAAAAGCATTAATATGAGCATCATCATCAATTTCTTGTTTCTTCGATATGCTAAACTTGTTTCATGTCTCATTCTTAACCTCTTCAATTTATTTTTGTGATCTTTTCGATTAATGGCAAAAGGGGAGAGTAGAAAAATGCGAAAAATAATTCATAAGGGGAGAGATGCACATCTTGAGGGGGAGCTTGTCACAAATTTTCATGAGAGCACATCGATAGGGGGAGCTTTGTATGATGTTTATAATCACGTGCACTATATGACTTGCTCTTTAATGTCATTTCTCAATTTTTCCAGACTTGTTTGCCATCATCAAAAAGGGGGAGATTGTTGGCCTAGTTAGTCTACTAACTAGGTCGTACGATATAATTTTGATGATGACAAACAAGCCGTATGACTAACATTTTACATTACGTGATTTCACGGAGCAAAATACAAAATAAATTTCGTTTGCAAGAGAGAGCGTGTATATGGACATTGGTGCAAAAAAGAAATTCAAATGATTCTACATTATCTATATTCAGATTCAAATGAAGATTTGATTGAATAGTCAAGTGATTATCTACTTGAATTCGAACTCCATGTTCTTATCCGAAACACAACACACTTGGTCTCCTAGTCAATCTCCTATTCCAAAATCTCATCCTATTTTCACGCAAGATAGGATAGAAGCAAAGCCAAGTTCCCAAAATCTTTTACAGCAGCATCTTTGTGTTTGTTGGTTTTTTTTGTTCGCATCCAATTATCATCTAACACACACTTTTGAAACAAAAAAACAGCTCTTTTTTCAAATAAATTATCACAAAATCCTTAAGCCTGCCGATTTTTTCAAAAAAAAAAGCTGTTACATCTTTTAGATGAGAACACACAAATTCAAAAAGGCCAACTCTTTTCATAATTAATTATTGGGCCCCTCTTGTCAAATAGCATGAACGAAGATTTTTTGTTCCTGGGTGTTCTTTCTTTTTTTTGTGCGTAGCCTGCTGTCAAACATTAACGCACAAGAATTTTTTCCTTGTGTTCTTCCTTTTTGTTGCGCCTTCCTCTGTCAAAAACAAATGCAAGTGCTCCTCCTTTAATTCATCAAATCTACATGAGCTCCACAGTTTTTAAAGTCCAGATATCAATCTCCAAAATTCGGATTGTGCAAGGACGGATTTCAAGTTCAGATTCCAGATTCGTGCATCCGACTTTGTACGCTCATATCTCCTGATCCAGACGTCGGATCGACGAGCCGTTTTCACCCACGTGACTACATCTTCATGCTCTTTGTAACAGTGATAGACTCCTTTGCTCAATCTTTAGGATTATACACAGTTTGGGCGATTTACTACAGATCAGCCAATGCAGAATTCAGATTTGCGCAGTCATCTTTCGAAGACTATATCTTCCAATCCAGACATCAGATCAACGAACCGTTTGTGCCCATGCGATCACGATCTCACAAACTTTATCACGGTGATATCTCTCTGATTTTTCACCATAGTATTAACGCTATTTGAATCTGTTTTAGTTGTGAGATTGTATTGTGAATAGATTTACTTTGAAGCTATCTCTGCGCGTTAACTCTTGAACTATATATGTGTACATTGAGATTACTACCCGTAAGTGTGATCAGTTTTATTGAGTAAAATCCTCATAGGTCTTGGGGTCAGAGTTTTGGTGGGGAGCCACTCCGTTAAAAAATATCTGTGTCTGATTATCTCTGTGATTGTGATTTATTTTGAATTTGTGCCACACACACCCTATTCACCCCCTCTAGGGTGTTTTTCAGTTAATTCAACGACTGTGACATTATTCTTGAAATCATTCCCTTCTACCACCAATAGCTAGGAGATTAAAATAGAGTACTGTCATTTGTCCTCCCTGTGTTCGATAACCGTTCGTCACTACACCATGCGCTTGCGGTAAGACTACCGTCATTTTCCGGGTGTATATCCGGGCGCGATCAAGTTTTTGACGTCGTTGCCGGGAGACTACGGTATTTTATTTTCTTTACTTAGCTATATCTAATCTTCTATCCTTCTTTAAGTTTATTTTTATTTGATGCTCAAATTAACGTGCTCTTCCAGATTTTCCAATAGAATTTTAAACAGGTAAGATGTAAGACATGATGATGAGAACAGACTCTAGCCCACAATATAATGACACCTTTGCGCCTCTTCTGGAAGAACTTATGGATGAGGTCCAATCTATAGGGGCTCTAGTCATCGATATAGAGGACCCCATTGAACAACTATTTGTTAGCTTTGTAATGGATCTAGTCTCTCCAGAAGGGATTATCGAGGGCAACATTAAAGTTGATGTGAGGGATGATAAGTTGCACTTCGAAGTTAGCAAGACACCTCTGCATGGAATTAGGGAAGGTAGCGAAGCATGCGCTGGAGAGGTCTGTACTTGTGAAGATTCCATTTGGCATACTGAGGTTCAGGGAAGTGTACTTGACGATCCTCTTTTCAACATTGATGAACGCACTGACCTATTTTTTGATTTCAGTGTGAACCTGAGGAAAATGGTAGTCCCACTGACATCAAAGCAGAGTTGTGCAGCATTCACTCCGATGCACCCTCCTCGCCGAGAAGCGAATCTGAGTAGGTATACGAGAGCCTACTTTCCGAGGGGAACCGAACACATATATGATCGAAGTCGCCATGCTTTCACAGGAAGAGAAGGTAGGGGTACAACGCCCCTTGAGGTAGAACTAAAACAATTACCTCCCAACTTAAGGTATGCCTTCTTAGGGGATAAACTGACCTACCTAGTGATTGTTAATGCTAACCTCAACCACCACCAGCTTGAGAGACTTTTAGATGTCCTTAGGAGCCATAAAGACATCCTCGGCTACACCATCTTTACCTTAAGGGAATAAGACCTAGACTTTGTACGCACAGGATCCACCTAGAAAACACTGAAGCCACCTCCATAGAGCCTCAAATTCGGTTAAATCCTAATATGAAGGAGGTGGTTAAGAAGGAGATCCTTAAATTTCTTGAAGCCGATATCATTTATCATATTTCTGACAGTAGATGGGTTAGCCCTGTTCATGTCATCCCTAATAGGGGGGATGACCGTCATAAAAATGATAAGGGAGAGCCTATATCCATACGCACCGTCACGGGTTGGTGGATGTGTATTGATTACAGGAAATTGAATAAAGCCACTCGTAAAGATATTACCCATTGCCCTTTATTGACCAAATGCTAGAATGCCTCGCCAAACATAAATTCTTTTGCTATTTGGATGGGTATTCGGGATTCTTTCAGATTCCTTTACATGAAGATGACCAAGAAAAGACTATTTTTACGTGCCCTTATGGTACATATGCTTACCGTAGAATGCCCTTCGGACTTTGTAACGCCCCTGCCACCTTTCAAAGTGCATGACGTCCATATTTTCTGATTATGGAAGTCTTCATGGATGATTTTTCTGTGTATGAAGACATCATGGAAGTCTGCATGACGTCCATCTTTTCATGCATGACATCCATGAAGACATCATGGAAGTCTTCATGGACGATTTTTCTGTCTATGTGGCAGGTTTGACTCATGTTTGGCCAATCTTACTAAAGTCCTTAAAAGATGCCAACAAAATAATCTTACTCTTAACTGGGAGAAATGCCATTCATGGTTACTGAGGGGATAGTTCTTGTGCATCTTGTCTCATCTAGAGGGATCGAGGTCAATAAGGCAAAAATTGAGGTAATCGAAAAACATCCCCCTCCTATTAATGTCAAGGGCATTAGGGGATTTCTTGATCATGCGGGATTTTACCGCCACTTTATCAAAGACTTTGCCCTAATTGCCCATCCTCTTACAGCCTTACTTGCTAAAGATGCTCCATTTGTCTTTTCAGGAAATTGCTTGCAAGCCTTTAATACACTGAAGGAAGCCCTCATTTCCCCCCTATCATACAACGGCCAGATTGGAATCTTTCTTTCGAGCTGATGTGCAATGCAAGTGACCAAGCAATTGGAGCAGTACTAGGACAAAGGAAGGACAAAAAGCTTCATGCAATATTTTATGCGGGCAAAACTCTGGATGAGGCACAAAAAATTTACACTACCACCAAAAAGGAGCTCTTGGCAGTTGTCTACTCCATTGAGAAGTTTCGCTCTTACCTCCTTGGATCAAAAGTGATTGTGCATACTGATCATGCGGCATTGAAATACCTATTGAGCAAAAAGGAGGCCAAACCAAGACTAATAAGATGGATACTACTCCTCTAAGAATTTGACTTGGAAATCAGAGACAAGAAAGGCACGGATAACATTATGACGGATCACTTGTCTAGGATTGTTCGTGACGAGAGGAATGATAGCCTGCCGATTGATGACACCTTTGCTGACGAGAGGCTATTCGCCATCAGACCCGGAGAGGTGCCTTGGTATGCAGATTATGTGAACTATTTGGCATGCAGGATAAAACCGTGTGGGATGGCCACGCAACAAAAAAGGTGGTTCATGCAGGAAGCCCGCAACTATTTCTGGGAAGACCCGTACCTCTTCAAGGTATGCAAAGATGTGATTTTACGGAGGTGTGTTTCAATGGAAGAGGCCACATCCATCATTTCACATTGCCATGATATGCCTTGTGGGGGACGTCACGCTGCCTCCAAAACCACCGCAAAGATATTGCAGTATGGGTTCTTTTGGCCGACCATGTTCAAGGACACACATGACTTCGTCAAGTATTGCGATAGATGCCAACGGATAGGAAACATATCCAAATGGAATGAGATGCCAATAAAAACCATTTTGGAAATCGAGATATTTGATTGTTGGGGAGTGGATTTCATGTGGCCTTTTCCATCAAGTAAAGGAAACACGTATATTCTATTGGCCGTTGACTATGTCTCGAAATGGGTAGAGGCAATCACAACCCCAACCAATGATGTAAGGGTGGTATCTAAATTCTTCAAGCAAAATATATTCCCGCGCTTTGAAGTGCCACTAACATTGATAAGCAATGGAGGAAGCCATTTCATAGAAAGCAAGTTCGAGGCCATGCTAAAGAAGTATGGGGTGAAATATAGAATCGGTATGGCATACCACCCTCAGACGAGTGGACAAGTGGAAGTGTCAAACTGGGAAATTAAACAAATTCTAGAGAAGACCGTCGATAGATCTAGGAAGGATTGGTCCATGAAATTGAATGATGCACTGTGGGCATATCGCACGGCCTTTCTAACCCCCATTGGCACCACCCCATACCGGCTAGTTTATGGGAAAGCATGCCTTTTGCTGGTAGAGTTGGAACATCGCACCTATTGGGCAATTAAGACTTTAAATTACGACTACAAGAGTGCAGCGTTGCGACGACTTCTAGATATCAATGAGCTTGACGAGATTAGACGGGATGCGTACGAGAGCTCTAGAATTTACAAGGAAAGAACCAGAATTCTCCATAACGCATGCATCACCGTTACAGACTTCAAGGTTGGAGACAATGTCCTATTAGTCAATTCTAGACTTCGACTCTTTCCCTCCCGGACTTCAAGGTCGGGACCTTTCACCATTCGGCACATACAACTGGGAGGGGCCTTTGAGATAGAGGGAAAAGATGGTGTCACGTTTCAGGTAAATGGACAAAGGCTCAAGCATTATTCAGAGGGGGCCCCCACTGGAGAAGTAAATACCATATACCTAATCAAGAGTTGGTCCCAAGATCTTTCGAAACTCCTCGACAAGGTGATTGACGACGCCAAGCCATTTGCTATCGGAGCCAAGCACGATGACAACCTCGAAGAGGGCCAACTTACCAAATAAGGAGAAATTATGGGAGACCCGCCGGACCCTCTTACGGATGAAGAGAAGGACGATGTTGATGTCGTCAAGATTAGAGAACTATGCAAGCCATCTATGGCGAAGCACACGAAGAAAGCACCACCGGACAACAAATCTTCGCCACTAGCAAAGAAGAAGGATGTCAAAAGCCCAAGCATGGGGGACTCGCCCCCACTACTACCCAAGATGAAGGGGAGCCGAGGAACACCAGAGAACGTCAACAACTGAATCCAAGTGGCCTTCCTGGCAAGTTTGATGCGCACATCTCACATGCGCCAAACATCGAGCTTTAATCGCGAATCTTAAGGAGTAGAGCTCAAGATCTTAAACGAGCGCTTGTCGGGAGGCAACCCGATGGTTCTATCTCACTTTTTAGTTGAATTTTCTTTTCATTTTTTGTTTTAGATCTTTATTAGTATTTAGAGTCAAGTGTCAAAGAAAAACCTGACAACGGGCAACATTTTTCATTTCAAGAGATGGAGAATAGGAGACCATATAAATGGAGGACGACCATGGCGATAGGGAACATTCCAGGGATGCGCGCAAACGTTAAAAGAAGGAAGAAACTGACGGGGGAAAGAAAATCAGAAAGTGGAGTAGAAACAGAGAGTTGGAGCTGAAAATAGCAGCCCGCTCGGCCGAGTGACATTTTCACTTGGCCAAGTGAAGACCCTACTCGGCTGAGTAGGGTACTAATCAGGAAAGATTTGAAAAACCCCTCTCTGTTAATTACATGCCACTCGACCGAGTGACTTTGTCACTCGACCGAGTGACTTTGTCACTCGACCGAGTGAACCAGACACTTTCAGCGCTTTAAAAGCTCTGAGTGGCCTAGCCACTCGGCTGAGTGACTTTTGTCTACTCGACCGAGTGATAGTTCTACTTGGTAGAGTCAAAACATACACGAAAAATTTTAAAATTTTATAAACTGAGGCCACTCTGCTGAGTGGTCGCCACCACTCGACCGAGTGACTTACCCACTATAGTTCAGCGCTCGCGGCCCCAAATCAAAAAAATTCCAAAATTCTCAAATCGACAGCCTGAGCATCCCCCCATCACCTGAGCATCCAATCCCTCACCCGAGCCGCCCCCACCAGCATCCGAGTGGCACAACGCCACATCGCCAATGCCACCATCCAGTCGCCGTCGGCGTTGCCTCCCTTGCCGCCGGCCGTCCCCTCTTAGCCCTAATTTCACCTTATCTCCCAATCTCCATTTCATACGCCCTATTCCACCCCAAATCGAAATTAAACTATATTCACACCTATTTCTCTTGATTTTCCCATAAATTTATTGATGTTCATTGCTAATCAAACAATTTTGGGTTTCTGGATAGCTTGGAGCAGAATCAGGGGCAGATTCAGAGCTTCTCAGGGGAGTTCTTTGCTCACATCGCCTTCTTGGAGTCGCGTCGTGCTCAGGTATATTCGCTCCTTTTTATTAGCACTTTGCATTGGTTGGCACATCTCACGTCATTCCATGCCCTCACGCACTAGGTCGCATTCGCGGGCGCTTGCCTCCAAGTGGAGGAGGACTAGCGAACCTGGCTCTTCCTCCGCTAGAGCGGACTCCCCGCCGCCTAGCCCACCACTACCTACACTTCAACCTCCTACCGCACAAATTCCACCCCTACCAGCATAGCCCGTTGCAGATTTGAAAGAATTGAAAGAATCTCCCATCAATTCGATAGGGGATCACTTTTCGATTCGATAGGGGATCACTTTTCGATTCGATAGGGGATCACTTTTTGAGACGACGCATACCATATCAGATTTGAAAGAATCTCCCATCGATCAATTGCCCCCTCTAGGTTTGCACACGTTGCAGATTTTGAGCGCCTAGGGGTATTCGAGAGCCTACTCCAGTTGTATGACAACATGGGGTGGCGTGATTTTCTGTCGATGTCTGCGGACACCTACGTCCGACCGACACTCGAGGTCCTGAGTTCTATCCGTAGGACTCCAGGGGGTTGCACGTTTCGTCTGATGGATCGTGAGTGCGAGATTACTCTCGATATGCTCCGAGCCTTTTTCCAGTGGCCCCTTGTCCCGGACCCCGACCGTTCTTTTAGTCACACGCACATCGCCCCACTATCATTCGATACACATGCTTTCTGGACGTTGATCACGGTTTTCCCACTAGATTTTGACCCTAGCCGGGCCAAGGCATCCTCTATCATCCACCCATGCATCCGCATTGCTCAGTGCCTTATGGCGACCACATTTCTCGCGAGGTATGAGCCTGGGACAATGTATACGCCTGAGCTTTATATGCTTTATTCGATGATTAGAGCGAGAGTCTTTGAGGGCGACACGGACGTCTCAGTCCCCGTCGTTCAGATCGATATTGCTAGATAGTATCTAGACCGCATTGTTTCTTCTGCCACCGCCAGGATTGCGATCTGTTGCGGCGGTCTGATTACATTGTTAGCCCCTTTGTGTGGAGTTGAGCTTCCAGCCGGTTAGCTTCGACCCACGGGCCCCACCTCCCTTTCCATAGATGTCATGGCCTGCATGAGGATGTTGCATACTCACGGTCAGCACCACTGGGTTTGGCTGCACGGTCCTTTTGCTACAGATTATTTGGTGCTTCTGAGCCCCACTCAAACCCACATTGGACCCGCAGGAGGGGTGTGGAGACCAGAGATGGACCTCCTCATCCCAGCTGTGTACGTGCTTGAGCCCAAGGACCTCAGCATGAGCCCCTCCTCCCACCTCTGGACCCAGAGATCCTGATCCCTCAACCTACACCTGATTTTATCCCCGCTCCCTTCACTTCTGTCCATACTTCTGTTAGTTTTGGGAGCACCCTAGCTGAGTCCAACACCACCACCACCACCACCTCTGTGCCGTTGACCTCTGATCATATTTCTTCTGTGAGTTTTGAGAGGGCCAGAACCACTGTTTTTGAGAGAGGCGAGCCTTCCTTTATTTCGACGGCCGAGACCTTGTCGTCACAAGATTTCTCGACCCCTGGGGATTCATTTTTTGTTGATTTCATGACCTTCCCAGTCGTCGACACTTCCGTCTCTGCAATCGCCGTCTTCACTGAGAGCATCGTGACATCTGTCCCTATTTCTGTGTCAGCGACCTCTCCACCCTTCTCACCAACTTTCAATACTTCAGATTCTGCCGTCGCTCACACTTTTGAGAGCATCCCTGCATCTCAGCCTCCCACAGAGGCTAAGCATCTTTTAGCTAGCACAGTAGTACACCCTCACCCAGTAGTGGCCCCACTTGTCTACGGTGGCCGTGTGCGGCAGCCCCGACCCCCACCTGTTCGACCCACTCCCCCCGCCACCGACACCCTCGTTCAGCACCTGCGTGCTTTAGAGGGGGCCGTTAGTGGGCTCAGAGGAGATTTTCAGGCTCTCGCTGCCACCATTAGCTCTGTGCAGTCTCGCGTCACTCTGCTCCCTTGTATTCAAGTTACCCTGAACCAGATTCTTGCACGCCTGCCACAGCCTCCACCTACCGCTGTCCGTCCCATTTCACAACAGCCTCCACCACCACCTCCCCTACCACAGGGCGGTGCTGGCGATCCACCATCTGCTTAGGCACACACTTGATGCCTTTCATGTTTTTGCCGTTGTTGTGATTGATATTATCATTTCTATCGATTTTGCGCCCCTCCTCCCCACACATTTTGGTCACTTTTTGCTCAGATTTGTCTATATCATCCTGGGATAGAGGAGGTATTTCTAGGACCGTTATATTGCACCACCTTGATCTCTGCACTCATTACTTGCATTTTCCCCCCTTTCTTTCATTTTCATCCTTTATCATGCATGCACCACCACCCCCCACCCCTATCATATTTCTCCTTGTGCCACACTTAGCACATTGAGGACACTACGCAGTTTAGCTTGGGGGAGTGAGTGTCTCACACACTTTTCGTTTTCTTCATTTTTATCTTCATTTTTTCCACCTTTCGTTATTTTCCACTTGTTTTCACCCACTTTTTCATATTTTTCATCATGCTCATGTTTTATTATTTTTGTATGTGTTGCATTTGTATAGTAGTTCTTATTTTTCCTTTATCCTTATTTTTTATCCTTTTCTTTGCTAGAGTTGAATTTTCTGTGATGACGATGACTTGGAGTTAGCTTACTTTTACATGCATATTCTATTGCCATGCCATCATTTTTATTTCAGATATCATATGCTATATGTTGCCCTGCATTCGAGAATAGTAACCTGCCTCTTTATTATATGATTGTGAATGAATTTCTACCATTAGGTGAGTCTGAAGATTTATATTGTATACTCTTCATAGAAAACACACCAAGCTTTACACATTGATTGCCTAAATTTGGAGTACTGCGTTGTTGTCTGCTACCACTTCTATTTGCATGAAATTGTACACTCAACTTCTCGGTTGATTTAATGTATGCCTTTTTGATATAACTGGATTAGTTTACTTTATGAATTCAAACTGAGTAGATTACATTACCCTGCTGAAAGTTATCATGCACATTCAAAAGAGTGAACTGAGCGTTGAATATTTTTCTTTCTCCATATATCTTGAACTTCATTTCTATACTTAAAATCATTGGTGAATCTTCCTTTCGCAAATCTTATATTGGCATCTTTCGCTTGCTATAAAGTCCAAGCTCCAATACCCCAAAATCGAAAGAAAAAAAGGGGAATACATGCATATCTCTCTATTTTGATTCGGGATTGTTATTGTGTATATTGGTCTAAAAAAAGAAAAAAGAAAAAAAGAGAAAAAGAGAAAAGAAAAACGAAAAGTAGTTCGACTGTATATACCCGATCCCATCTCTTTCTTTCTTCCCTCTTTTATTTTTCTTGGAGCTTCTAAAAAAATGGGAAAAAGTCGTATTTTTCTATTTGATGCCACTCGCTTATAGATAAGCTTGGGGGAGAGGATCCAATGATGTGTGAGAGAGTGACCACTTGTCTGTGCATGATGACCTAAGCTAGGTAATTTTTTATACTCATGAAGATTACTTGGAGTATTATGAAGTCCACGAATTGAAATTTGGCATGCATTTCATGAATGCCATTTCTTTCTATTCTCATTGCTCCATAATGTGTGATGCCTCTTATACTCGAAGTAAAAAGCGATCAATTGAAAAGTGTGCAATCTATGATTATGTATATTACTTTGGATGCCTCATACGACGCTAATTCTAGAATGATTTCATGTTTCATATCGTTTTGATATTCTTGGTTTCTATATCGAATGCATTTATATATGATCATGATATCGAGATAAAAATCTTTGGCATGTTTTTATTTGTCGTGCGCTATTTGAATAAGCAGCTCCATGTCCTGAGAAAATGATCTAGCACCTCTCTCTTCATTTTGTATTCTATCTTCTCTCTCTTTTTCCCTATTTTTACCTGCCGAGTTCGCCTTCTTATTCATCTTCCTCGAGGACGAGTAAGAGGTAAGCTTGAGGGATTTTAATTGCTCCTTATTTTACACTTTTTTTCTGCATGTTTGCATGTCATTTCGATCGTCCATATTGCGTTTTTCATGATTATTCAACGATATCACGTTGCTTTTCACTATTTCTTGTTTTTGTCGGATTTCAGGAAATATGGAGTGATCTGGAGCATAAATTAGATCAAGGGAATTTCACGCACGCTGGGGCACCGCCTGTGACCCATTCGAGAGCCAGCAGCGCTAAATGATGAGTGGAAGAAGAAGAAGATCGATAGAATCGACGAAGAGGCGAGGGGGAGAAGATAGGATTCCAGGAACATCCCACTCGGCCGAACAAACAGCTCACTCGGCCGAGTGAAGGAACATAATCGGTCAAGTACAACGGATACAGAAGCACCTGGAGTCAAAGTCCACTCGGGCGAGTGAGAGATCTAACTCGGTCGAGTGAAGAAGTCTACTCGCCCGAGTACGATAGGGTTATCTTCCTGAGATCTCAGCCGACTCTCTGAAGTTTGGAGAAGATCAGCAGAAGACTCACTCAGCTGAGTGAGAAACCCCACTCAACAGAGTATAGAACTCCACTCGACCGAGTGGCACAGAGTGACAGACCCCCAAAACCCCCAATATCTCTGTTTTTCTTTGGGTTCGTCACTCGGCCGAGTGACATGTTCCACTCAGCCGAGTGGCGCAGTCTGCCTGTATCGTGAATTAGGGTTCTGAGCTGCACCAGGAGCAGATCTGTCAGGATTTTTTAGGCGACTTTGGCTTATATTTAAGCTAGTTTTCTTCCTAGTTTGAGGGAAGACCAGAAATTAGTTTTTAAGCATTATTCTAATTGTAATCCTCAGGTGGAGATTGAAGATTAGAAATTTGGTTTGTTCATTCTATTAAAATTTCTTGTTTTTGTGAATTATTTTCTCTCAACCATGAATTTCTATATGTTTTTATTTGTTTATTCTGTGATTGCCATGATTAATTGCGAGTAGTCCGGCTGTTCTAAGGCATGGGGATGAACCATATGGATCCGATTTTAGACTTGTGATGAATGAATTAATATGTTGCTAGGATTGATAGACGGTTGGGTTATGATTGATTTACTACGATTATCTAGAATTTTCCATTGATTGGGGTTTGCAAGAGATTGGATTCCAATCGATGTGAAGGCCTAGATATTCGATTCAGGTTTATAATCGAGATTCTCTAGACTTGGTTTGCAAAGATTGAACCAAAGCTAGGATTTTTATTATAAATCTATACTCGTATTCGTTTGTAAGAGCTTGGACGAATACAAACTATCATAACCTAGATCACAACTTGAGTTTGCACGAGAGTGGGCTCGAGGTGCAATTGGATGATGATGTAGATCTTCATGTTAGCAGTTTAGGTTAGGGTTTACACGAGAGTGGTCCCTAATCTATGTTGCTATAGACCGGTAATAGTGAGAAAGAGTGAGCTTGGTTCTTTATTCAGTTACGACTAGTTCCCCCAATTCAAGCCTTGCAACATTGAGATTCACGATTCACAAAGATGAAGACGATCCGTAGTGGGAATTCCCTGGCCCTAGATGCTTTTATTATCTAAAATTCAAATTGTTAATTGAACGACTGTGACAATATTCTCGAAATCATTCCCCTCTACCATCAATAGCTAGGTGATTAAAACAGAGTACTGTCGTTTGTCCTTTTGTGTTCGATACCCGCTCGTCACTATACTGTGCGCTTGCGGTACCGGGCGCGATCATTTCCCGTACCCCTCTCTCTAACCTACACTATATAGCAAAACCTAAAAACATAGGGCAAAAGCCTATTAGCCGTCGCATGTTCTTTCCTCCCCTACTCTCTCTAACTCTCTACAAAACCCAAAAGGGAAATGCAGACTTCCCTCTCCAAAGCCAACCCCCCCTTCTCTGGTCTGCCTCCGGTCGAAACCATGCCATCCAGCCAACCAAGCGTCCCCTCAGCTACCTGGAGACTCATCGATGAGCTCTCCCTGCCTGTCGTGTCTTCCGGCCTACCTCACTCTCTGTCGCCCCCTCTCAGATTCGACGTCGTGCCCCCATCTCTTCGCCTCGCACCTCAGCCCCAACGGACCGCCCTCCGGGGCTCCCCCTGCCACGACACCACGGCAGTAGCTGCCTCCCTACCGTCGCTCCACCTGGGCCACCGTACGCTGCGTTGACGATGCTGCAGCGAGCAGCCAGCAAGTCCTCAACGCCCTCAGTCGCCGACGAGACTCGTCGACGCCCAGCCAGCAGCCCTACCTGTACCGTCGTTGACGGCTTGCGTCGCCCGCCTGCGCCGCCCGCTGCCCTTGTTGAGCTCGTTCCCTACAAGAAAGGTGAGTTGTTATATACCCTATCTTAATTTTTAAACCATATAGGTTATTAATAATGATAGCATGTATTGTAACATTGAGATATTGAAGGAACCGTACTCTATATAGGATGAACTGTACCATACATGCAGAACCGTATCTATGTTAGTGTATAGGTCAGTGTTAGGATTAGTATAACGGGGTTAAATGAGGTTAGTATATTTAAATCAATATGTTAGACATTAATTAGCGGTATTTTATGTTATATTGTTATTGCATATAAACAACAGTAAGCTATATGTTAATATTAATTGGAATCAAAGCTTGTTAGTTTTAATGATGTTAGTACGAATCAATCAGTTATATGTAAAAGAATCTATATGTTAGTTTTCCTTAAATCAGTATGTTAGTCTTAAAATCCTGCGAATCAGGTTATCATTTTTAGGCATATCAGCATATAATTTCTCAAATAACATAGTTGGAATATTAGACTGTATGCATATCTATACTATATTTGTTAGTACGCGTAAGTTTGGTATATTATTATTTTATTAGTTAAATCCCTTAGATTGATATTATAAATCCATGTTGCAGCTATAATTGGCCTTCCTACAACCACTTGGACACCCGAAATCGTCAAAACATGCAAGTGTGCTCACTTGTGTAGTTACGGCCATGTTTTAGGCCATTTCATTCATTAGCTTATAAAAATGTGAACAAGAGACCTAGACGTGAAATGATAGCGTCTAGGATACATGCACGACAGCCTAGACTTGACGACGAAGTTTGACTCAATTTACTTTAACTGCCATGTGATAAATATTTTAAAACAGACTTGCATCATTCTTGTTGTAAAGACCCGCTCTCGGGGGCCCATTACTTATTTGGTTTATTCGCATGTCTCAGTTTACCAGTGAAATCAATATAGCCACGATGCAGAGACATAAAATAATACTCAAGCCAGCGTACATCATTACAGTCCACAAATTAAAAATACAACTACAAACAGCTCTCACTCACCAAAATACATAAGGGAATCACAGAAAATAAATGTGAATAAGGAAATACATAAAACATCACATACACCAACTCAAACAAACTAAAGTCTGTAGTCTCCGGTCAAACCCTGGTCCCTCAAAACTTTGGGGCCACTTCTGCAATCTGGTCGTCGGCTGCCGGTGCTATAAATGGAACCGAATGTAAGTCACAATAATTCTAAACATAGAAAAGAAGCAGTGCACAAGTATGGTAAAAAGTAACTACGTACAAGAAAACCAGAGTGAAAAATAAATTACTGAGCAACAACTGTACATAACTGGGTAATAAAGGTAAACAAAACTAAAAAGAGAGAACAAACTGTATTGTGGTAGTGCAAGTGTGAAGTAGGCTAAGCAAGTGAAACATGCTACTGCTGTAGCTAAAAGTACGACAAGTAAAGCACTGGTGACTGCACAAGTGTGATATGTAAAGTACGTGTAATGCATAAATTAAAAGGGGGCCGTGCAAGTACAAAAAGTAACGTGCAAGAGAAAACATGGTGATAGCAATGGTAAGACTAGCAGGCATAAACTGTAAGCAATTAAATATGCAAGGTACTGAAAAAGACGTACAATCAACAGTTATTTGGTGTTGGCATTAATTAACTACAGTATGTGATGTGACTCACGTAAGAAAGTATGATATGCAACCATGGGTCACCTCCATTGCCACAGGGAGCAAATCCCGGACGTCAATCACAACATACTATAAAAACGAGACGAGACGAGACAAGAGAGAGTGACTCCGGTCATAGCTCCCACACTTTCTCTACAATGAGTTACCCCAAACCTCAGTGTCGTGTGTATCGATTACATGCTTTCTTACAAGATATTCCTTTAGACATTTCACGAGATATTCCACAAGATATTCCACAAAACATTCCACGAGATATTCCATCAAACATTCCACAAGATGTACCATATGATGCCATTAGTTCTTTGTTTACGATGATAGTTAAGCTAGGTTCACTGGTCGACTTTCTTAAAGTAAAGTAAGGTGGATGCTAATAAATTTGAGGATAAAGACAAGTCCAACAAATATGGAACACAAAAATTGTTGTTTTAAAAGTTCGTACGAGCACACTAGCTAATTTTCCAAATCTAGAATTTACTGTGACTTAAGGATCTCGAGGTGGTGGTAGAGAGCCGTGACTGGATCTAATGCTGGTGCACGTGAATTGATACATGTAAACACAAGAAAACAATAGGTTAAAGAGTACATTCTTTTCTATTTATTTAACTGGGTCGTTTTGATTTTTAAAACTGATTGAAACGGTATCGAAAAATGTTCTAAAATTTTATATAGGCTAGCTATGAAGAAAATAATTTTACAGCAAGAGGGAATATTTTTCAGAAGCTTCTGGTAATTTTTATAATTTTTAAAAGCTCAAAAATCAGTTTAAAAACTAATTTTAATTAGGTAATGTAATTATTCAACAATTTATTCTGGATGCAATACTAATCGGAATTGTCCAAGTGAGCAGTCAAAATGACCGTTTCGAAGAGTGCTACAACATATAATTTTCTCACGTATCAGTGTACGTGAAAATAAGGAGTTACGGATTTTTAAAAGGAATTTACGTATTTAAGTTTTATGGTTAAAAATTTATTCTGTAAAAATTAAGCGTCTGATTGAAATGAAACCAATGCCATTGGATCTAGAATGTCATTTCTGATTTTTAGAGCTGGTCTCGCATTTTTCTGATCGGTACATAATTCGTTATCAATTTTTTATCAAAAACCTATATTTAATAATTATAAAAATACGTTTATACGCTTTATAACAAAAAATACTTATAAAAATACGAGTATAAACAACCTCACCCTCCTTCGGTCGAATCGTGCATAGGGCAGGGGTCGACGGTGACGGAGGCGAGCGACATCGGGGGGCGGCAGGCTTCAGCAGCAGCGGCGGCGAAGTCGGGGCGGCGGTCGACGGCGGGGCACGGTAGGACACGGTGACGGAGAGGTGAGGAGTGGAGGGAGGGTGCTGTCGCTTGGGGGTTCACAGCGGATAGAGCAGAGCTTCGAAGGAGAGAAGGCGACGTCGGAGCTCAGGGTTGATCGGTGTTGCTCCGTCGGCATCGCTGGAGGACTAAGGCGCTTCGTCTGCGCTCGAGCGGTGCACATGGAGCGGCGTTCAATAGCGGCAAAGGGCGGTCGGACGGCAGTGAGGCATTGGGGACTCGTCGAAGCAGTGGGCGAAGGCAAAGAGCAGTGCTAGGGGTTGAGGCAGCGGCGGGGGCTTCGTGGTAGCGGGGAGGCACCGGGCGTGTCGCACGGCGTTGAATGCAGTGGTGGCAGGGTTGGGTGTCGACGACGGGAGACGGAGGTGCCCCAGCGGCAGAGCAAGCGGCGATGGCCACCTAAGGTAGAGTGAGAGGGCGAGGATGAGTGTTTTCTGCGGTTGTTGGGGGGGTTTCGAACGAAAAATAAAAAGAGAGAATGCAGGGGAAGCGTGGGTTTGGGAGGAGAACGAGAGAAGAGAGGGAGAGTTTGCCTGTGTGAAAATGAGAGGGGAGGGGAGATAGCTTGAGGGCTTGGAGGTTTTACGGGAGGGGAATGTGTTTAAAACGAAGTGGGAAATGGGTTTTGGGTGTTACCGTGGGCTGAGTGAGAACGAAAGGGGGATGGGAAGTTATATAGGGTTGGGGAAAATACTGAAGTAAATAATAATAGAGATAATATTAAAAATTTAATAGAGTATAAACTCAAGGGGTTGGGATGTTGGATCTGACCAACCCCTTCAGTGGGTTAAATGAGGTGGGCTAGGGGATTGATTAGGGGTAGATCTAGGGTATTAATTAAGGGTAAATGTAACTTAGTAAAAGTGATTAGTAAGGGTGAAAAGTCATTAGTGAATGTAATTAGCAAAAGCGGAGGAATACAACCCTGTTTTTACATACAACTCCGAAAAATTACGAAAACATACTCACGGGATCGTATCATCGTGAGGATCGCGAATACGAGATCCAATTTGGGGTTTGAGCTACGGAGATACTAATTTTAGGCCAAAACGTTTAAAGCGGGTTTGCGGGTTCTAGGTTGATTTGATATCAGAAAATTACGAAATTAATGTGAGGAGCCCTAAATGATCATATGATGATACTGTAGAAGTTTGAAAACATTTGATGATGTTTGTATAGAAAATTAATTCATTAAGCCAAAACAGTAATAATTGAAAATGAATTTTTATCAAAATGTTTAGAGGAATTTGATGAAATCCGAACTTACTGAAATACACCCTAACTAGTTTAATGCTTCAAAATATTTTTATAATAACATTTTGAAATCATTTAAAACTCCTGATCAACCACTATAAATTACCTTTTAAAAATGAAAATACATTAAATGCGTATTTAAATGTATTGAAAAAAATATGGGTCGTTACACTTGTCTTGCCATGTGACTTTCTGCTTAAATTGTATTGAAGCCAGCGACGAATAAGGCACTCTCTTAGCAGAGAGAGTGATCCTTTGTCTAGATAAGCTAGCAGCGAATAAGACACTCTCCAAGATAAAGAGAGTGATCCTTTGTCCAGATAAGTCAGCGGAGGATAAGGTATTCTCCTAGCAGAGAAAGTGATCCTTTGTCCAGATAAGCTAGCAGCGAACAAGGCACTCTCCAAGATAGAGAGAGTGATCCTTTGTCCAGACTTATCTAGTGCACTTGGGTTGGGATAGGGTTGAGCGTGCGCACGGTTTAGAGGTGTTGATCCCCCTCTAACCGTAAGGCGTGAACCCTTCATGTCACACACCGTCTTGTCTTGTTTCGTCTTGTCTTGTCTCGTAGCCGGTAGCACACGCTATGGCCATTGTCATGCCATGTTTACTTTTCTTGCACGGTCTTTACTTTCCTGCCATGCTTATATAAATTGTCATGTTGTTGCATCTTATAACTTGCCATGTAAACAACATTTAAACACATGTCTTTAATTTCCATGCACCTTGCAGTAGAGTCTTTCTTACTTTTCCTTGTAGACTCTGCCTGACGTACAACTCCTTTTCTCTTGGATGGTTGTACGTCAGGTACTGAGATAGAGTACCAGGACCAGGAGGACTTGTTGAGACGCTTGATTTAGTGAGCCAGGAGTTGCTGTAGACGCTGAGTCGCTCCCTGAGGGGGATTAGAGGCTGTGTTGTCACTGCTTTTTTAATAGTTTTACTTTAGTACCTAGTAGTAGGATTGTTGGGAGCAACGATCTAGGAGCTTGGTTTGATGATGAAAAACGTGTCGTATATCTAACGTGTGTGCTTAGTGTGTTTCAGGCTTGGCGAAGCAATATACTTTCACTATTTGGCGGAATTGCTATTCGTATAGCATATTGGGAGAAAGGGAGTGTGTGCACAAAGAAGTTTGACTTGGTCAATGGAGAGCAAAGCTGGACTTGGTCAAATTGGTGTTTGGATCAATTCAAATCTTTTTGAACTACACATCAAATCCCAAATTGATTGATTCAACCTAATCCCTAGCCAATTACAAATTTCCTAGTTGGTAGTGTCCTCATCCTAGCTAAACTTATTCCTAGCCATATTTCAATTTCAATTCAAATATCCTATCTATTGCCAACATGAAAACCATAGTACCACTATATAAACATCATTGCGGGGGATGAAACAGGGTGTGCGGCAACCAAAAAGAGGGGCTACAAATTCCAAAAACCTCATTGCGGCTGATACATAAAACTATATAGGTTACGGCCATATAAAATTCTTCCAAGGGGCCGGCAAACATAAAATTTGACAAACCCTAGTTTTCTCTACTGTCGCAAACCACAAACACATCGAGTATCTTTTATTCATCAAGATCTGAAAGCCCTAAAACATCACCAAGTAATAACTAGAGTTGAAGAAGACAACGACGCAAGCCAATCATCCCCAATCAAAAAGCCGTGAAGAAGCCACTGCTGATCAAGTCGGAGAAGCGCCTGCATACACTAGCATCGAGAGAAAACATCGACAACAACACGAGGCTGTCGGAGATCTCGAAGCGTTCACGACGGAGAAGTCGCAGTCATCGACAACCCACGTCGCCGTCGAGCACGCGTTGAGTCGCTGACGAAGGAGCTCTCATCGCGGCTACCGAGAAGTTGTCGCCCGCCGTTCCTCGAAGTTACTATCGTCACCAAAGGAGAATCCACCGCCATGATCGAAGTCGCCGCTGCCGTGAGCAGAACGACGGAGGCGTCATTTCTACTGCAACAAATCGGAGAAGCAGATGCCGTCGTCGTTGAGGTTGAACGTCGAAGCTGAAGTTGACGTCAGAGCTGCTGTGTAAATCGGAGAGCTTGTCGCTGCCCTAGGAAGACGTCGCCGATGAGAGACCTCCTATACACGATGAGATAGCCACTGTCGTCATTGTCCGCTCCCGTTGAACTCCTCGCCGGGGCTGAAGTTGCCGAGGTTGCTGCGAAGACGAAGAGAAGTCCGCCGGAGACGAAGCTGCTGCTGCACGCCTTGAAGCGAAGGAGCTGCTGTCGAGGAGAAGCGCCGCCTGCATACCATTGAGCAAGGAAACGAAGCCCATCGAGAACGCCGCTGCTGTAGCTTTCTCTCCATCGCTGTCCTGTTCTGAAACGAATCTGCTCGTTGCTGTCGCCGTGTGGAGAAGCACCGCTCGTCGCTGCTGTTCACCGTTGCCATTGAAAGCTCCTGCATGCCATAGGAGAGAAGTCGAAGATTGGATCTGACGTGGCAATCGGGGTGCAGTGAGATCGAATCGAAGGAATAAAATTGAACGGCGGAGATCACCTCATGAAATTAAAACGAACGCGGATTGAAGCGTGCGCGATTTTAGAAGCTGACGTGGCATCACTGATTTAATTAAGGAGTTGCTCTGTGAACCGACCGATTATTAAAAGGAATTGAGCTATTCTACTCTGCACACCGACCGTATTATTTAAGGGAGTTGCTGAGCGCACAGACTGCTGAAAAATAAGCTTTGAACTGAAATTGCTTTGTGCACAGACCAGTGCATAACTTGATATCCAGGAGTCAGATTGAGACACCACTTGCGTCAGATTGGAGCTGACGATGTGCTGATTGACAGAGACGCCTACACGGACACAAACTGAGCATTTCTAAACTCTTAAACTCCTTTATTTATGTCTTAGTGTAACGTTCTCTGTGGGGAAACTTTACCTGTTTTTTGGTGACTATTTTAGGACTTGTCTAGTTGGGACTAGACAAGTGGGACCCAGCTAGTTTGGGACTAGCTGGTACAAAGCTTTACTAGGATTGATAGTGAGATGAAACACTGTGTGTGGGGTACTGAGAGCCTGGCGAGTGTAGAGACGTAGAGGGTGCTCTGAGCGTGCTCTAACTTGTGGTTTTGTACCTATTGCGCTATTCAATACTAGTTCTGCTTTGGGGGCTGGAGTATGTCGTTGGGACGACTGAACCAGGGTAAATCTGCTGTGTACACTGTGTCTGCTTTTTATTACCCTGTTGCTGATATAACTGCGTGTGCTTATTCGTGGGTTGCACGAATTATTTTTTATAAGCCTATTCACCCCCCTCTAGGCTAGGATCTAGATCCAACAAGTGGTATCAGAGCAGGTTTTAGGATCTAGCCTAGTTTGACCGTGGACCACATTGATATTGCTTTTGCTGAGGGTCAGTCTATTTCACGTCCACCTAGATTTAATGGAGTAGACTATGCTTATTGGAAAAATCGTATGAGAATCTACTTGATTTCTATTGATTATAAAGCTTGGCAAATTGTTGAAAAAGGCTATAAATCACCTGTTATTAAAATTGAAAATAATGAGATGCTTAAACCTGATGATAAATGGGATGATAATGATTGGAAGCATTATTCTCTTAATGCTAAAGCTATGAATGCTCTCATTTGTGCATTAGATAAATCTGAATTCAATCGTATCTCACACTGTCTAACTGTGCAGGAAATATGGTATACTTTGGAGGTGACGTATGAGGGAACGTCACAGGTGAAGGAGTCTAGACTTGCACTTCTGAGCACGGAATACGAGGGATTTCGCATGCTACCGTCAGAGACCATATCAGAAATGTTTGCGAGGTTCACCAACATTGTCTACAAGTCTAGTTCGCTCGGTAAGCCATATTCTAGCCTTGAGCAGGTGAGAAAGATATTAAGAGCACTGCCAAGCTCTTTCAGGCCTAAAGTCACTTCCATCCAAGAAGCGAAAGATCTGTCACAGATGAGGGTGGAGGACTTGATAGGTAATCTAATGTCACACGAGCTTGAATTGCAAAACGTGGATAAAAGGAGAAACCTGAGGAGAAGGAGAAAGCTACCAAGCCACTTGCTCTGAAAGCTGACGAAAGTGATGATGATGATGATGACATAGCGCTAATGGTCAGAAACTTCAGAAAGTATGTCCAGACTAAGCAAGGAAGAACAAAAATGGCACCCAGGTTTAATCGCTCTAACTTTTTCCAGTCTTCTAAGCAAACTTATGATCAGAATGCTACTAATAGAATGACTTGTTTTAAATGCAAGAAAAGAGGACATCGAATGAGGGATTGCCCACATGAGACAGCTCAGGTAGCTAAAGAAAAGGGAAAATCCAAGGTGCTAACTTGGGATATGGACAGCGAAGCTGAGAGTGAGGAGGAAGAACATGAAGCCCACTCATGCATGGCATTGATGGGAATACACGATGAGGTAATTTCTGGTAGTAAAACTGAACTCCTTACTCTTTGTAAAGAAATGCAAGATAAAATAGTAGAGCTTGAATCCACTATAGATGATTATCAAAATGAGAACTTTGAAATGCAACAATCCGAATATGAAATGTCTAAAGAGATTGAAAAACTCAAAACTGATATTGTTGCTCGTGACTCTACTATTGACACTTTGAAAAAGGAAAAGTCCAGTTTTAATGATGAAGCACCTTGCCTCTCTTGTCCTTCCTTGATGAATAATATTAGCATGCTTAAACTTGATTTGATTAAGCTCGAAACTGAAAAAGACTATGTGATTAGAGAGCTTAATGATAAATTTTGCATGTTGGATAATGATTTTAAAAGAAAAATGATTGAATTTGAAAAGAAGGAAGAGGAAAACAAGAGAGCTTTTATAAGTAAAGGCACATTGCTTGTGGAAGAAAATAAATTGTTGAAATCCAAAGTATCTAATCTTGAATTGGTCATTAAGAAATTCTCTATGGAAAAACAATCGTTGGATACTATTTTAGAGAATCAACTATATGGCAATAACAGAAGAGGACTTGGATTTGGTTTGAAAAATGTCGAAAAGCCAAAATTCAAGAAATTCCACAATGCACCCTCTATTGCAAAGAACAAATATGCAAAGTTCTTTACTTGTGATAGTGTAGGCCACACTTCATATTATTGTAAATTTAGGAACACAAAAATCAAGTTTAAACAAGTATGGGTTCCTAAAACAATATTGGCTAACACTCGTGGACCTTGTTGGATTCCAAGGTCACACTTAACACCTCTCTTGTAGGTGTGATGGGGATTTGGCGAGGAGCGATAAATTCAATATCTCATTCTTTTAGCTCCTTCGTCAAAAAGCGACGAGAAGGTATATTTTCTATCCCTCTTTGCATTTCATTGTATACCTTCATAGATTTGTTTGTGTGCTTGATTTATTTTGATTTATGTGATTGCATGCATGATTTTTTAAATGTTTTTATTTCTGAAAAAAAATTTGAAAAATCAAAAATAAAAAAAAATTGTGCTTATTGATTATCCTCTTATGAATCTCTTAAGTGGTATTGTATGAATGATCAATCTATCCCTTGTAGAAGTCAATTCATTATTGTTGTAGCTACATGAACATGATGTTATTCTTTTTAGTAGCCATGACATGTCTCATAAGTTTTAAACATGACTTCTACACCTACATTTGCACTTTCACGATATTTGACTTTTTAGTACTTTTGGAGATTCTTTTGAAGAATAATGGAAAGTGAATGTAGGAATGATTAATTTCTGAATTTTCTAAGGGATATGAAGTGTTTAGCCATGAATTAAAATTGAGCAAAAAAAATTTGCAAATGAAAAAAATATGTGAAAATTGCTCCGTATGAAAAACGGATACACTTCATGGCTAATACACAACCCATGAGTATCCAACTTGTGCTAAATGGGTAATCATTAGCGTTGGTGTATATAACTCGTCAAGCAATGCCACCCCGCATTTAAAAGTCCTTTTAGGCCATGTTTCGGGGTACGGTAACTTGAACTCATCTTTGATGAGGTGGGAAAAATCAATCCTAGTGATATTCATGAAAATTGAAAATGTGGATTGATTTGGTTGATTTTCTGAAATTGAATCTCCTCTAGTACTTTATTGTCTATATCACTACACTTACACAAATGTGGAGAAGTCTTGTTCTGAAATCCTATGAGCTTGGATTGTCTATTTTGTGGAAAACTCATGCAAATTGCACGCAACATTTAATAATGGTTTACTTTTGCATGGAATACTTTTGTGACTTCATTCATCCACTTTTGGTGATTACAAAGGGGGAGAAAGAAAAGATTTGCAGATTTGAATTTGATGTGAATTTGATGTCGGGGATTATTTGTTGTAGGGGGAGCATGAAAAATAATGTTGAATGGGGAGCTTGAGAGAAGGGGGAGCATGCTATTGTATTTGTTATAATGTTGTGCATGCTTTAATGAAATACTTGAATGTCTCATTCCATATTGCATTACATCCTTCAACACACTTCACACACCCATACTTACTGCTCAAATCTTTATGGGTTTGTCATCACCAAAAGGGGGAGATTGTTGGGAGAAACGATCTAGGAGCTTGGTTTGATGATGACAAACGTGTCGTATATCTAACGTGTGTGCTTAGTGTGTTTCAGGCTTGGCGAAGCAATATACTTTCACTATTTGGCGGAATTGCTATTCGTATAGCATATTGGGAGAAATGGAGTGTGTGCACAAAGAAGTTTGACTTGGTCAATGGAGAGCAAAGCTAGACTGGGTCAAATTGGTGTTTGGATCAATTCAAATCTTTTTGAACTACACATCAAATCCCAAATTGATTGATTCAACCCAATCCATAGCCAATTACAAATTTCCTAGTTGGTAGTGTCCTCATCCTAGCCAAATTTATTCCTAGCCATATTTCAATTTCAATTCAAATATCCTATCTATTGCAAACATGAAAATCCTAGTACCACTATATAAACATCATTGCGGGGGATGAAGAAGGGTGTGCGACAACCAAAAAGAGGGGCTACAAATTCCAAAAACCTCATTGCGGCTGATACCTAAAACTATATAGGTTACTGCCATATAAAATTCTTCCAAGGGGCCGGCAAACAAAAAATTTGACAAACCCTAGTTTTCTCTACTGCCGCAAACCACAAACACATCGAGTATATTTTATTCATCAAGATCTCAAAGCCCTAAAACATCACCAAGTAATAACTAGGGTTGAAGAAGACAACCACGCAAGCCAATCATCCCCAAGCAAAAAGCCGTGAAGAAGCCACTGCTGATCAAGTCGGAGAAGCGCCTGCATACACTAGCATCGAGAGGAAACATCGACAACAACACGAGGCTGTCAGAGATCTCGAAGCGTTTACGACGGAGAAGTCGCAGTCATCGATAACCCACGTCGCCGTCGAGCACGCGTTGAGTCGCTGACGAAGGAGCTCTCATCGCGGATGCCGAGAAGTTGTCGCCCGCCGTTCCTCGAAGTTACTATCGTCACCAAAGGAGAATCCGTCGCTGTGATCGAAGTCGCCGCCGCCGTGAGCAGAACGATGGAGGCGTCATTGCTACTCCAGCGAATCGGAGAAGCCGCTGCCATCGTCGTTGAGGTTGAACGTCGAAGCTGAAGTTGACGTCAGAGCTGCTGTGCGAACCGGAGAGCTTGTCGCTGCCCTAGGAAGACGTCGCCGATGAGAGACCGCCTCAACACGATGAGATAGCCACCGTCGTCATTGTCCGCTCCCGTTGAACTCCTCGCCGGGGCTGAAGTTGTCGAGGTTGCTGCGAAGACGAAGAGAAGTACGCCGGAGACGAAGCTGCTGCTGCACGCCGTGAAGCGAAGGAGCCGCTGTCGAGGAGAAGCGCCGCTTGCATACCATTGAGCGAGGCGACGAAGCCCATCGAGAACGCCGCTGTTGTAGCTTTCTCGCCATCGCTGTCCTGTTCTGAAACGAATCCGCTCATCGTTGTCGCCGTATGGAGAAGCGCCGCTCGTCGATGCCGTTCGCCGTTGCCATTGAAAGCTCCTGAATGCCCTAGGAGAGAAGTCGAAGATTGGAGCTGACGTGGTAATCGGGGTGCAGTGAGATCGAATCGAAGTAATAAAATTGAACGGCAGAGATCACCTCATGAAATTAAAACGAACGCGGATTGAAGCGTGCGCGACTTTAGAAGCTGACGTGGCATCACTGATTTAATTAAGGAGTTGCTCTGCGAACCGACCGATTATTAAAAGGAATTGAGCTATTCTACTTTGCGCACTGACCGTATTATTTAAGGCAGTTGCTGAGCGCACAGACTGCTGAAAAATAAGCTTTGAACTGAAATTTCTTTGTGCACAGACCAGTGCATAACTTGACATCCAGGAGTTAGATTGAGACACCGCTTGCGTCAGATTGGAGCTGACGATGTGCTGATTGACAGAGACGCCTACACGGACACAAACTGAGCATTTCTAAACTCTTAAACTCCTTTATTTATGTCTTCGTGTAACGTTCTCTGTGGGGAAACTTTACCTGTTTTTTGGTGACTATTTTGGGACTTGTCTAGTTGGGACTAGACAAGTGGGACCCAGCTAGTTTGGGACTAGCTGGTAGAAAGCTTTACTAGGATTGATAGTGAGAGGAAACACTGTGTGTGGGGTACTGAGAGCCTGGCGAGTGTAGAGACGTAGAGGGTGCTCTGAGCGTGCTCTAACTTGTGGTTTTGTACCTATTGCGCTATTCAATACTAGTTCTGCTTTGGGGGCTGGAGTAGGTCGTTGGGACGACCGAACCATGGTAAATCTGCTGTGTACACTGTGTCTGTTTTTTATTACCCTGTTGCTGATATAACTGTGTGTGCTTATTCGTGGGTTGCACGATTTAATTTTTATAAGCCTATTCACCCCCCTCTAGGCTAGGATCCAGATCCAACTAGGATTACTACCTTTTTATAGCTTCCTTTTGGCCATACTGAGGCCCTGTTGTTTTATTTCATGTACGAACTCTGGATGTGGCTTAATTTATATGAATGTAATTTTTACTGTTTTGAAATGTAATGCGGGGACCTGTACTTCGATTGGTGTATCTCCACAGATGCTTATTGGGCTCGAGCTTCATAGCTCCAGCCCATGCGGACCTTGACGTGCGTTTATATCTCATATATTCACGCACGTCTTCTTTTGTGTTTTTCCGCTATTTTCCGCCGTCTTGTATTCGTTTTCTCGTGTTTTCTTGTTTTCTTTCACTTTTCCGTGTTTTTATTTTGCAGGAGTTTACCGGCGTAGGGGACATATAACAAAGATATCATAAGTCCCCGGAGCAACGGAAGGAGTCACGCGTGATCCAGGGGGTCAAACGACGAAGATAGCATCTTTCATCCCCTCACCCGACCGGTTGGGCACTTCCAACCGATCGGGTGATGCACGCGTGCACCACCCGGACACAAGCTGGAGCGGGCAGAAAGTCAACCGGTCGGTTCAAAGACCGGTTCAGACGTCCCAACTCTTTGGAATTTGATGCTGAATGCCAACCGATTGGGTGACCTTAACCCGATCGGTTCACCTGTAGCCAATTCTCTGAAGCCAAGACACGGAGAGCTCAACCGACCGGTTCACCCGATGGCACGAAGATCCAACCGGTCAGCTTCAACCCTCAACCGACTGTGCCGTATGACTGGGTGAAGTCCCATGCTGAGCTGCCGAAGAACGAAGCAGGTCACCCGATCGGTTGACTTTTCAACCGATCAGGTGATATCATATTCTATATAGGACCCCTAGGTTTTCCAGAAATGAGAGTTGTTATTTTTATTGGTTTTTCTCTCTCTTGACGGCTGTAATTTTTCAGATATTAGTAAGTTTTCTGATCTTTACCAAACTTTAATATAGTGTTATTTGCATTGCTCTTACTGCTTTTCAATCGCTTGATCATGTTTTTAACGGTCGATTTTGGTTTAGATCCCTTTTTAATGAATATGTGTGAGTAGTTCCCAAATCTGGGATTTTGGTGGAAATCCCTTCGTGGGTTCTCCCCGATGCGTCCATAGGACTAGGAAATCGATAGGGATTAGGAATCTACCGGTTACACAGGGTATTTTATTGTCATCGATGGGAAAAAGACCGCCTTTGACCGTTGGTCCAAGGGGGAATAAACTTGGCAGTTGACTCCCTAGCCATATCTCACGCCATTAGCGTAGACGTCGAATCCTAGCGCGCGGGAGCGGCATGATGAGATGTTGGGAGTTATCATTGCGCGCTTAGTGCTCCCGGAGTCGGTCAGTGTTAATGGACATGGGAATGCCCACTGACCGAACCCGGGAAGTCCGACGTATTATCCTGAGCACCGACCGGAATATCGGGCCCATGGGACGCTGGTACCACTCTAAGAGGCAACGTCTCACCATTAGACCCTAATTCCGATCGCTATCCTACCCGTAGGCTGTATTGGCGAGAATCGCACGATAGAGTGGAAACTGAAGTCCCGGGTTTTCCCTTTATATTGTTTATCCCTCGCATTCTATTTCCTGTGACAACCCATCATCCGATTCGGGCTAGCTCACCCATGGGGTGAATCCGATCCTTCTTGACACAAGCACAACCATGCCTCCTTGAGTTCGACCCCCAAGCCACACTACAACACCGTGCGCTTGCGGTTATAAATATTTAAATCTCACGCCCCCTATCACATATTGCACACTTGCATTGCACGCAAACGCAGGGGACGTCAAGCTTTATGGCGCCGTTGCCGGGGAGGCAACGTGCTTGTTATTTTAGGATTTCATGAACCCTTGAGTCTAGATCTCTTCTCTATCTCGCGATAATTTTCGCATTCTTCTTTTTCTTTTTTCTTTTTCTTGTTTTTGTTATATATTCTATCTGTATCCTTCCCACTTTTCGCTTCACGGGTGTTTGTTGTTTTTAATGCGCAGGAGTTCAAGAAGTCTCGACGACTTGATTCCCGTTGATCCGGAGATAAACGCCACCCTAAGGCGTCTTGCCACAGAGAAGCGAAGAAGAGAAGAGCCAGAAACCATGGGGGAGAACACCCCACCTCACAAGTCCCTACTGGAGTACTCGATGCCATCCCTCAAGTCCACCTTCGCCATCCGTCCTCCTGCTATTACGGCGCAAAGCTTCGAGCTTAAGCCGTCTTTGGTGACGTGGATCCAGCAGGATCAATTCTCGGGGGCACCCATGGAGAGCCCCATCGAACATTTGGACTCCTTCTTGGAGAAATGTGACACCTTCTGGATAAATGGTGTCACAATCGAGGCGATCCGTCTGAAGCTATTCCCCTTCTCTCTGCGAGATAAGGCCAAGCTGTGGCTTAGGGGGAAGGACCCGAATATGGTCAACACCTGGGAGAAGCTTTCAAATGCTTTTCTGACGAAGTTCTTTCCTCAGGGGAAGACCATGAAGCTAAGGAGTGAGATCTCCTCCTTCTCCCAGGCCAGCCACGAGTCTCTGCATGAAGCCTGGACCAGATACAAGGAAATGCAGCAGAGATGTCCCCACCATGAGTTCCCAAAGTGGCAGATCATAAATCTATTCTATAATGGATTGAGGGACGATTTAAAATCCTCGATGGATGCGACGGCTGGAGGGTCCTTCATGTCCCGAAGCGAAGAAGATGCCGGACAGATTCTGGAAAACATGGCATCGAACAATGAGCGGTGGTGTGACGAGAGAGCCACACCTAGGTCTGGGGGCATTCACAGGGTCGAGGACATCGACAAATTATCCAGCAAGTTTGATTTGCTGTCGACCCAGATCTTTGCTTTGATGGTAGGCGCCGGTGGTGTCGGTACGCAACATATAGCCGCTGTGGAAACAGAAGTCATGGGGGACTTCGAGGGTGGTGACATCTCACCACCATTGGACCAAGAAAGCGTACTATTCTACAATCCTACGGGAAATATGCCGTATCCACCACGGACTAGCTCCAACCCGGCCTACTCTCCAAACAACCAGAACCATCCCAACCTTAGCTACCGGGCACCGTATCAGCAGCCGCCGCCTCAGCAGCAACAATAACAGATATATCAGTCGGCTAGGCCTCATCAGCAGCAGTTTCAATAGCAGCAGTTTCAGCAGCAGCAGCCTCCACAACAATATCAGCAATATGCTCCAAGGAATCAGCAGCCCATTCAGCAGCAGCAGCAATTTGGCCAGCAGAGGGCCATCTCTCCAGTTGAGTCTCTTTTAACTCAATATATTACCAACCAGGAGAAGATAAATCTGAAGCTGGAAATGGGGCAGAGGGCTCTCACGGACCAAGTAACCCAGCTGGGGTTACAAGTGGCGAACCTTTCAAGGTCGCAAAACTTATTGCCGCCACAACCAGAGGTGAACCCGAGGGGAGCGAATCAGACCTTGGAACTCACACATGAGCATGCGAATGTGTCCGCTATCGTCTTGAGGAGCGGAACACAAATCCCCATAAGAGTGCCCACTAAGGAACAGGAAGCACTATTGGTCGTAAAGCGACCAATTGAAAAATTGAATGACGCCGGTGCTTCATCGTCAAAGCCAACTACTCCAGAGGAAATCCATGAAGAGGAGAAGAAAAAGGATGAGGAAGGGAACCTCAGAGTATTCAAGCCCATTGTGCCTTTTCCACAATGGCTTGCCCAAGCCAAGATAGACGAGAAGTATGGCAAATTCTTTGCCATGGTCAAGGATCTAAGCTTGCAAATCTCCTTCCTTGAAGCTATAGAGACAATATCATCCTACGCGAAATTCCTCAAGGATTTGGTGACAAAGGGTTCTAGAAAGGAGAAGGTCGTATTGACAGCGGAATGTAGCGCTCTCATTCAGAGAGCAAATCCACCTAAGCTTAAGGACCCGGGGAGCTTCTCTATCCCTTGTGCGATCGGGGAGGTAAAGATCCATCGCGCGCTCGTCGATCTTGGAGCGAGCGTCAGTTTGATGCCCCTGTCACTGTATAAGAGGATAGGGATGGGCAACTTGGAGCACACCGGTATGACATTACAGCTTGCAGACCGATCGGTCAAATATCCGGTGGGTGTTGTAGACGACCTCCCTGTCAACGTAAGTGGGGTGCATGTGCCAGTGGACTTCGTTGTCATGGACATGCCTGAAGATGCACACACCCCCATCATCCTTGGACGGCCTTTCATGGCCACTGCCGGCGTATTAATCGATGTGAAAAATGGGAAACTTTCCCTTAACGTCGGCAACGAAAAAGTGGAGTTCGACTTGAGGCTGTCAATGAAGCACCCCGATCCTCCGGATGATCCAAGATGCAATGTGCTGGAGTTAGAAGTAGAGAGAGCTGTGGAGGAAAGCTCCTGGGAAATTCTTTCAAGAAATCCCCCCGATAGCTTGGGGGACTCAGAAGAACCAGTCGGCTCGAAGAAGAATGATGTTGCTGGGATAGCGGATGCGGCACACACGATCCCTCCCGGATTTCAGAAAGCTCCTCCTAAGAGGAGAAAAGGAAAAGAGCCCATGAGGCTCACCGGAGTTGAGATTCGGATCCTTAAACGAGTGGCGGTGGACGCCAATATGAGGGAGAAGCCCCCGGACCCCATCAACAAAGGGAGAGTCGTTGAGCGAGTCTTCTTGTCGCCACCGACTACACCAAAAGCTACCAGCTCTGAAGCTGAAGCGATGCCAGACTTTGGGCATCACCCGTATCGCCCACCTTGAACATCATCAACGGGCGTCGAGCTAACGACGTTAAACAAAAGTGCTTCATGGGAGGCAACCCATGCTCAAAACCTTTGTTTCCAATTTTAGGGCTATTTTTTACTTTATTTTATCTATTTTAATAAATAAATCCTACCGCAAGAACTTTTGTTGAGGGACTTAGGCCATTTGTGCACTTTTGCAGAAAACAAGGCCCCAACCGATCGGTTGATAACTCAACCGATCGGTTGGGATGTATCAGCTGATGGCCGTATCAGTCACTCAACGAACCGATCGGGTGAAGACATGTGAGACCGGTTGGCGGACCGGGTGAACTGGGGCTGAAGTCTCGGGAAATTTTCAGATTTTGTCAACTGATCGGGTGATGAGAAGCATAACCGGTTGATTGACTGGGTGAACAACACCAAACTCTCGGAAAAATTTGTGGAGCGGCCAACCGATCGGGTGAGTTATCAACCGACCGGTTCGCGTGTAGCGTCTCTTCAGCTGAAAATCTCGACCCATAAGTCAACCGATCGGGTGACAACTCACCCGATCGGTTTGACTTAAACCCTATAAAAATCCCCCGCCGCAACCGTTCATTTTCTCGCCCGATCTCGACTCTCCTACCATCGTTTCGTCGCCCCCACTCTCCCAACGGCCGAAAAAACCTCTCCTACGACCTCCACTCCCCCTCTAGCCTCTCTCTCCACCTACCCCTTCCATCTCTCCATCATTTTCTCTCTCTCTCTCTCTCCCCCATTTTGCTTCCTTAGCCCTAATTCCACACTCTCCCCCCAATTTCAAATTTTCGCTGAAGAGGAGTGCCGCGGCTCCACACTCCGTGCAATTGCAAGGTGTTGGGTCAACTTCAAGAAAGGAACTCCAATCTCTGCTGGGTAACTTCGCTCCACTGCTCAAATTTTAATTTTTAACCCTAGAATTTCTACTTGCTTGATTGTTTGTGTGTGCGTGCTTTTATCGTATTCTACACTCATTTGCATCACACTCACGCACCCACTATGGCCCGGGAATGAGATAAGAGGAAGGGTATCCTGCGGGAGGAGGAACAGTCTCGAAAGAGACGCAAACAAACACGTCCTCCTCCCAATACACCACGTGCACTATCACTAGCCCCTCCCCCACCTGTTATCCCCCCTGAGGACCCAATGATGGGCCTGTATGGGTATCAATTTATGAACCAAGAGCATAAGGACTTCTACCTTAGGCTTGATGCTCGGGGGCATCTGTCGACCAAATTCGCCCATGCCCAATCGCTTATCGATCTCGATGTCTTCACCGAGGTCGAGACTCTTTTCCCGAACTTAGGTTGGCTAGCCTTCCTGAACGCCACTGCAATATCTTACCCGTCCCTCACACTTGAATTTCTTTCCTCACTCGTTTGTAAGTTGGGGTCGACCGTCATTTTCCGGGTGCGTAACAAAACCATCCGCACTAACCTGAACACAATTAATAATATATTTGGTTTTCCTATTCTTGGGGACGACGCTATCCGACATTACGGATATCCACCCGAATTCGACGTCGATCAGTTTTGGTTCCGCCTCACCCTATTCCCTAACTATCCCCGAGGTAAGGCCAAGGCCTCCTCAATCATCCATCCTATATTCCGTCTGGCCCATCGGATCATATCCTCCGCATTTTTCCCCAGGGATGAGTCCGGCACCGTGACCATCCCTGATCTTTTCATTCTAGGGGCCATGACTTTTCCTTTCGTTCGAGACGATGATGGGATTAGGTTTAGGGCCCCTACTGTCCCCGTCCATGCCGGCGACTGGCTTGTTCACAAGCTCATCGAGATTAGCCAGGCCAGCAAGGGCAAGCTTTGTTGTGGGGGAATAATCACTATCATTGCTTCTTTTCCCCAATTTAATATCCTCATCCCCCGAGGTCTTCCCACTGCTGCAAGACCCTCATGTCTAGATCTTGATGTCCTGCGACATATTCATATGATTAAGCCCCGCTCTGATGGTCGTTTCAATTTCAACTACAGCCACCCCCCAGCCCTCTACACCATTCTCCCCAACCCCGCTCGCATGACTATAGCTTTAGTGGGAGATTGGACTTTTCCGCCCGATCCCGACTTTCTTGCGGGGTTACGCCTTCCTTTCTTTCCCCAGGACGCACGCAGACCACCTTTCCATGTCGCCTGCTTAGGCGAGCAGGATATCCCTACGTCCCAGTGAGACATCGGGGCTGGCCCGAGTCACACCATCTGTGCTCCTGGCCCTATCAATTTTGAGGATCTTTCTGAGGCCATCTCCGGCCTTGTGTCCAGTGCCGACATGACCACTGCCGCCGACACTACTTCCACATCAGTTCTCGGCACCACTTCCGCTTCACGTCAGTCCACTTCTTTTGGTCGCCACCAGACCTCAGCTCGTCTTGGTCTCGAGGCCGAGATCGCTGTTCTACGTGCTCTTGCCACGTCCTCTGTCCCCTCGGACCCATCACCGTCCTCCTTTCTCACTCACCCACATTTTCTCGCTCTTGAGAGGAACGTGGCCACCATCCTCCGTCTCCTCACTCACATTTTCGAACCACCTCCACCTACCCCACACTCATCACCACCTCCTTCACACCCTCGACGATCGTCTCCTCCACCATCTCCACCATCCCACCCATCCCCACCTCCTTCACCCCCACCTAGGCGATCATATCCCCCACCCACATCTATTCCCATCCCCGTATCCACTTCTCCTCTCACGAACACTTCTGTCGCCCCCATACCACCTCCTCCCGCCTCCACCGTCACTCCATATGTGCACCGCAAGAAATTGCAAGTGCGCTCCAGATCACTCACACCGCCATCCACTACTGTCACCATCACATCTTCTCTCCCCATTTCTATCTCTTCTACCACCGCCTTGATCGACGTACTTCCACCACCACCCACCTCCACCGACACTCCACCCATCATTCACGCCCCCATTGCACCTATTCCTCCACCTCTTTCCCCACTTCTCCGCACACCCCCGCCTCCCCCGACCACCCATCCACACCCTCTTCTGAGGAGGGCGAGGGCTCCCCATCTCCTGTTTTTTGATTTCATTTTGTTTTCTGACCTCCCCCTTGCATATCTCTGCATTTTCACGATCATATCATCTTGCTAGCATTGTCATGTGTAGTTTGGGCGAAGTCAATTTTTCCTGTGTGTCGTCGTGTGATGTTTTCTGTGTGTGCTTGTTTAATCTATTGAGTCGTGCCATTTTCTGTCTTCATTTTTCTATTTTTATGTCGTGTGGTGTGATTTTTCTTTATTTTCAGTTCCGTTTGTGTGTTTTTCTTGTCTTTCTTAACTTTTTGTGTCGGTGCGTATTCCCCCCATTTTCTTTGCCCTCCCGTATTCAATTTTATTGCATTGAGGGCAATGCAAACTTCAGCTTGGGGGAGTCGCACTTTGTGCGTCATTTGAGTCTTTCTTTTTCGTTTTTGAGTCCTTTTCATCGTGTTTTTATTTTTCTTTTCTTCTTTTTTCATCTCCTTCTCCTAGAGATGAACCATATGATGAATTGCCACAAAATCACACACACCTAGCATGGCATCAATAATCATATTCACTAACCCTAGGATATCGAGTCCTATTGCATTTCATGCATCGTGGGTCCACTTAGCTTTTTTTGTGAGTCGTGCGTCGTGCCTAGCTGTTTGGTGTGCTTCTACTTTGTGATTTTATTTTATATACCTGTCCAGTAATGACCCCTAGATTGTCATGCTTCGATTTGAATATGCGGTATTTCCTTCTACTGTTTGCTTCTATATGCATGTTATATGTTTATATCATATGCTTCAATTCGCATGTGTCGGGATTCCACAGTTCGGACTAGGATAACACATTTAGCATACGTTCTGATTAGTGAAATATCTCCCTTGCCCAAGTGTCTAGAATCCGAATTCTTTTTTGTTTTACTTGGTGCAAATCCCCTCGTCGTGTACCGTTCTCCCACTTGGGAGAGTACACATGTGTATAGCCAAAAACGTAAAAAATTCAAAAAAAAGAGAGAAAAGAATAGAAAAACCCAAAAAGAAAAGAAAAGAGAAAATTGTATAGCCAAAATGCCAAAAAAAATACATATATCCAAAACCAAAAAAAAAATATGAGTGTGAATATTTTCCTACTTACCGAGAATAAAGGGAAGGCGAGAATTTGCACCGAGTGTTCTACTCCACATCATCTCAACCCCCATCGCTTTCGAAAACACTTGGAATAGGGAATTTCTAACTATTATCTAGGCGATAGTGTGGTGATGTCCGAGCCCCTAGCTGTGGAGTCCATGACGCATGATGCATTTCTATTCTCATACTCTTCTCTTGCATGCTTGAGCCATATATTCACCGCTTATTTCAAATCGAATCGATATTTGGGTCATTTCTTGGATTTGTGTATATGGAGCTTATTCCACAATGTAGATAGTGACACCGTTTGTTAGCACACGACCGCGCTCACTCGCGCTTCACGGCGTAGGCCCATGGCACTTGTCTGGACACGTATTCCTCGGTTTAGTGATGTGATTTGGCGTTTGTTAGCTTGGTGTGTGTTTTTGATTTTGCTGGCTCTGACGGGCGATTTAGGATTTTTTGTTTTCTCCTTTCCTCTCTTCCTCTCTATTTTCTCCCTCAGAGCTCCTACTCTCACTCATCTTCCTCGAGGACGAGGAAGGGTTCAACTTGGGGGATTTTGATGTGCGTTTATATTTCATATATTCATGCACGTCTTCTTTTGTGTTTTTCCGTTATTTTCCGCCGTCTTGTATTCGTTTTCTCGTGTTTTCTTGTTTTCTTTCACTTTTCCGTATTTTTTGTATTTTGCAGGAGTTTACCGGCGTAGGAGACATAGAACGAAGATATCATGAGTCCCCGGAGCAACGGGAGGAGTCACACGTGATCCAGGGGGTCAAACGACGAAGATAGCATCTTTCAGCCCCTCACCCGACCGGTTGGGCACTTCCAACCGATTGGGTGATGCACGCGTGCACCACCCGGACACAAGCTGGAGTGGGCAGAAAGTCAACCGGTCGGTTCAGAGACCGGTTCAGACGTCCCAACTCTCTGGAATTTGATACTGAATGCCAACCGATCGGGTGACCTTCACCCGATCGGTTCACCTGTAGCCAATTCTCCGAAGCCAAGACACGGAGAGCTCAACCGACCGGTTCAACCGACGGCACGAAGATCCAACCAGTCAGCTTCAACCCTCAACCGACCGTGCCGTATGACCGGGTGAAGTCCCATGCTGAGCTGTCGAAGAACAAAGCAGGTCACCCGATCGGTTGACTTTTCAACCGATCGGGTGATATCGTATTCTATATATAGGACCCCTAGGTTTTCCAGAAACGAGAGTTGTTATTTTTTACGGTTTTTTCTCTCTCTTGACGGCTGTAATTTTTCAGATATTTGTAAGTTTTCCGATCTTTACCAAACTTTAATATAGTGTTATTTGCATTACTCTTACTGCTTTTCAATCACTTGATCATGTTTTTAACAGTCGATTTTGGTTTAGATCGCTTTTTAATGAATATGTGTGAGTAGTTTCCAAATCTGGGATTTTGGTGGAAACCCCTTCATGGGTTCTCCCCGATGCGTCCATAGGACTAGGAAATCGATAGGGATTAGGAATCTATCGGTTACGCGGGATGTTTTATTGTCATCGGCGGGAAAAAGACCGCCTTTGACCATTGGGACAAGAGGGAATAAACTTGGCAGTTGACTCCCTAGCCATAGCTCAGGCCCTTAGCGTAGACGTCGAATCCTAACGCGCGGGAGCGGCATGATGAGATGTTGGGAGTTATCGTTGCGAGCTTAGTGCTCCCGGAGTCGGTCAGTTTTAATGGACATGGGAATGCCCACTGACCGAACCCGGGAAGTACGGCGTATCATCCTGGGCACCGACCGGAATATCGGGCCCATGGGACGCTGGTACCACTCTTAGAAGCAACGTCTAACCATTAGACCCTAATTCCGATTGCTATCCTACCCGTAGGTCGTATCGGCGAGAATCGCAGGATAGGGTGGAAACCGAAGTCCTGGGTTTTCCCTTTATACTGTTTATCCCTCGCATTCTATTTCCTGTGACAACCCATCATCCGATTCGGGCTAGCTCGCCCATGGGGTGAATCCGATCCTTCTTGACACAAGCATAACCATGCCTCCCTGAGTTCGACCCCCAAGCCACATTACAACACCGTGCGCTTGCGGTTATAAATATTTAAATCTCACGCCCACTATCATATATTGCACGCTTGCATTGCACACAAACGCGGGGGACGTCAGACCTTCGTCTCGTTCTCGCTTCCGTCGTTTTGGGAAGCGGGGCGTGACAGTGAGCCCAAGTGCCCATATTTTCTGATTTTTGTGGGGTCCATACCCATTGTATATAAGAACAATTTTAACCCGATTTTAGGGAGGAGATTATTTTCTTTAGTTTAGTTCAAAGAAGAGAGTTCTTAGTCGTCGTTATTTTGTTGAAGACAAAGTTCATATTTTTATTTGTCGCCTTTGCTTGGAATCTTGTGCCCTTAATTCTCTGCGTTTGCTTGTTGATCTACGACGTTTTGGTAACGATCTTCTCTCTTTATATGCTTTATTTAATGTCTTCCATTGCGATGTTGATCTCTCTAGTCTTTATCGAATTTTTTATTGTCATCTCTATGATCCATGAGTAGTCTTATCTCGGGCTAATGGATTAGCCCAAGGATTTTAGGAATTAGATGTAAAGTTAGGATTTTTAGGTTGTTTTGGTGCAAAAATGGTATGATTTGGTTGATCTAGCCAAGTTCGTAGGAGATCCCATATAGGATTTGTGATCCACGAGGTGGTGCATATCTTGCATGGATATCCTATGATCTTAATTAGTATGTTAGTGAATCCAATTAGAGTTCATGACCACGATAGTGACGACACTTTGACGGGATCTACCGACGTCCTATATTACTAATTGATGACTACGATAGTAGCATCAATGAAGAGCCACCAATTCATAAATCGAAGTTCTAATCCACGAGGTGGCGTAGGCAGAGATTGAGTATAGTTGTCATACTTAATGCACGCATCGTTTGAAGTCATCCATGAGGTGGGACTATACATGATATGTTAGATAAGTGATACAACGAGAGTTGGACATGAGTTCTACATATTAAATGCGACAATCTCCCCTTAATAAAGTCAATCCAACGTAAGAATCTTAACCTAGCATTGACATCCGACAATCCTAGTGGTGAGTCATATTGCCCTAGTCTTTTTATATTATTAATAATTTTGATAAGAGATATTTTGTGACAACCAATTTGAATACGCCTGCTGACATTGTTCTAGGACTGGAAAATACCCAAGTTAATTAACATTACCTCACTGTGGGTTCGACATCTTTCTATACTTGAAAGCCTGACATGGTGCACTTGTGGTAATTTCTGGGGTTAATTTAGGAAAGCATCTAGCCCTTGGCACTGTTATCGGGGATTTATCTCCGTGTGATTCATGTCATAACTAGGTGGGTTTTGAGGTTAATACTAGGCGCATCAACTACACATGAACAAGTTAACACAAGATTTAATTTGATATACTACTAGTTTAATCATGTATCAAGTTTTTAACATGCAACTTGCAACAAGTTTTACACTCTACTAATTTTAAACATGCCACCATTTAACCTTATTTGACATGCTACCAATTTGCCCAACACAACATATTCAAGAGTTATATGCTATAATTTAAAAGTAGACAAAAGAGGTGATTTATCATAGTACTAACTGAACAAGCAACAAGGTGATCTAATTTGTAAGATGCTTAACATACAAATTTACATGTCCTTCACACAATTTTTCATATAATAATTTAATCACATCCTAGAAGAGCAAACCTAAAACTAAAACCCTAACTAAAGATGATAGAAAAACGTACATCAAAATTTCATTCTAATTTTTCTTTGGCCCATCTTCTCCTTGTAGGCCTTACGCTCTTCCTTCTTCAAACTCTTTCTTCTTCAAACTTCTTCAATAATTTTGGGCATGGAATTCATTTGGTCTTGGTGAAAATGAGGACTTTTTGTATGTAGAAGATGGTTATGAATGTATTGTTGATGGAGGTGGTTTGGGTGGTGGAAGGGAAGGAGTATAAGGTGGTGGGAGTGGAGGAGTGGGTGGTGGAGTGGAGTAGCAAAGGAGGAGAGGGAAGTGGGGCCAGCCTAAGAGAAAGGGAGAGGAGAGAGCTGCATAATTTTTTTCTTGTTTTTTTCCTACAAAATGTCATCTTTTATCTTCTCAAATTGATTAGTCATTCCTTAAACTCCTTCCCACATGCCACTTAGCTAGAGTTAGGTGGGGATAAACCTCCTAATGCCACATTTTAAGGTGAGGTGGCTAATGTAGGTAATTTAGGATTTTACATTTTTGGAAAATATTTATACCCTTACAAAAACCATATACTTCCCTCAATACAAGTATATCATCTTTTATACTCCATTTATTAAATCCAAATGGTGAGTTGAAATTATTTAAAAATAATTTCTTCCCCTTAAAAATTAAGAAAAATAATAGAAGGACCCCAAAAATTTATACGCACGTACACATTCCAGAAATACGTATTAATACGCGTATATTCAAATTGGGGTCATTACATTCTATCCCCCCTAAAGTAAATTCCGTCCTCAGAATTTCAAAAATAAGGGGAGGGACCATTCTACACATTATATCAACTCATATAGACTTACAACAAAATTATATCATTATACAAATAGGTGAGGGTACTTCTCTCTAATCTCGTCCTAGGGTTCCCAGGTAGACTCTCCTGGTGACTGTCGCTGCCATATAACCCTTACTAGATTGATGGACTTCTTCCTCAGCATATTCCGGCTTCGATCCAAGATAGCTACTGGATGTTCATAATAAGTCAGGTCTGGTCGCACTTCGATCTCCGAGAAGTCAATGACATAACTAGGATCTCCAATGCATCTCCTGAGTTGTGATATGTGAAATACATTGTGTAGTCCTTCCAGAGATGTTGGTAGTGCAAACTTATATGCCACCTCGTAAACGCGAGCTATGATCTCAAATGGTCCAATATACCTTGGACTCAACTTCCCTCGTTTGCCAAAATGGATCAGTCCTCGTGTAGGCGAGATTTGCAAAAACACCTGATCACCTGGCTGAAACTCCAAGTGTCATCTATTTGTATCCGCCCAATGCTTGCAAATGTCTTGGGCTATACGAAGGTTATCTCTGATGACTCTCACCACATCCACTGTTTCAGCAATCATGTCTAGACCCAACAATTCACGGTCACCAACATCATCCCAACTAAGAGGAGACCAAAACTTTCTTCCATACGATGTTGCAAATAGCGTGATGCCTATATTCTTCTGATAGCTGTTATTGTAGGCGAACTCTACCAAATGTAGATGTTCATCCCAAGAGCCTTTGAAATCCAATATACACGCCCTCAGCATATCTTCTAGGATCCAAATCATCCTCTCTGACTGACTATCTGTCTGTGGATGGTATAAGTGCTGAAAATCAACTGAGTTCCCCAAGATGGCATGCAAACTTTTCAAGAAATGTGACGTGAATCTGGTGTCACGGTCGGAGACTATGCATATAGGTACTTCGTGAAGTCTCACGATTTCCTATATAAAAAACTCAAATTAGAATCTACATTATAACCAAATCTTAATAGATATATGGAAGAAAAGGAATCTTACCTCCATGTATCTTTTGGTAAGATGATCGGTCGACTGGCCGACTCAAAAAGGTATGAAATGAACTGATTTGGTCAATCGATCGATGATTATCCAAATAGCATCATATCCTCGAGGAGTACAAGATAACCCAGTCACAAAATCCATCGTCACATGCTGCCACTTTCACTCTGGTATTGGAAGAGGTTGCAGCAATACTGCCATTCTCTGGTGCTCTGCCTTCACTAGTTGACAGGTCAAGCACAAAGCCACAGTCGTGGCTACGCTATGCTTCATATCATGCCACCAAAAGTGTTGACACAAATCACGATACATTTTGGTGCCTCTGGGATGAATAGAATACGGTGAGATATGAGCTTTTCTCAACAGCTCATCTCGTATATCACCAGATGGCACACAAATTCTGCTTCCAAAACACAGAGACCCATCTTCAGAAATACAGAAATTCATGTGAAGTCCAGCCTCTGTCTATTCCCGAATCTTCGTCAACTTCTCTTCTCCAAACTGAGCTGCCTTAATCATTTGACCCAATCGGATTGAACTTGCAGATTCATCATCATCACTGATGTGCCATGTAAGACAACTTCAATCTCTATCTGCCGAATGTCACCATGAATTTCCCTCTGCGCTGTCAGCATCATCACTGTTAGCATACGACTAAGGGCATCAGGTACGACATTAACCTTTCTAGAGTGATACCGAAGATCAATGTCGTAGTCTACTATCAATTCAAGACATTTGCATTGCCTCATATTGAGTTCTTTCTGGGTGAAAACGTACTTCAAGCTCTTGTGGTCAGTGTATATGTTGAATATTGGACTCCTCGGATTTGGTTTTGGATGATGAGCAAACATAAATAATTCATGAACTAACAATTTGTGAGCGCAGTATTGGAGATCGTCGCCAATTTCACGAGAATATTCAAAGCGACATCTCAACACTTACAAAAGCTCCTATTCAAGCCTAAAGCTTCGTTGAAGCTCCTGCAACGCTTTGGAAGTTATGAAGATTCAATCGAAGCTATCGAAGACCGTTTATTAAGGTTTTATTTATAGTCTTTTAGCTTCGATATATAGAATGTTAAGCCTTGAGTATATCTTACGTTTCTATCTTCATTACGCTCATTTCGTAGCTCTAGGATCCTTGCACAAGTTCATTCTAACTTCCTCGAAGCGTCGCGCTTCGATTCGGACTTTGTTGTGCATGTTAGTTGGTACAAGAACAAGTACTGACCGACTAGATGGTGATCTAGTCGGTCGGCAACTGTTCTTGGACCGACTAGTTTGATTCCTTAATTTCTTGGACTTTACTGTTTACAGTTATTCGGTCTACGTTGACTCACCGACCGACTAGTTTGTGAACTAGTCGGTCAGTGATGCTTCTTTGACCGACTAGTTGAGACTTACTGTTCACTCTAAAATTCTCCTAAGCTACTGTTTACCGTTAGTCGGTCTAAGAACGTTTGATGACCGACTAGTTGACAATCTAGTCGGTCAACTTTTGTTCTTGGACCGACTAAGTCAACTTGCCTTCAGACTAAGTTGTTTTGCCTCTTATTCGGTCTACGTTCATTGGATGACCGACTAGTTGTGAAACTAGTCGGTCAGACAGTGTTCTTGGACCGACTAGATTTCTAGGTCTGAAATTCTCTTTCTTCTCAGATCTACTCTTAGTCGGTCCACGTTGTTTGGATGACCGACTAGTTGATGAACTAGTCGGTCAGTGAGTGTTCTTTGACCGACTAATTCTCCCAGATTTCTTTCCGTTGGAGAATGACCTAACCTGTGTTTTTGGGTTCCTATAAATACGAACCTAGGTCATTTCTATCTAAAAAAAGAGCTTCCATTCAGAGATTCATTGAGATCAAAAGAGATAGCTATTCTCCCTCAAATCTAAAGCTCTCTTCCTCACAAGAAACCCATTCTCTCTCATTTCTAGATCTAGAGAGAAGCTTGTTCTTGGTGAGCTCTTCAAGCTTTTGCTTGATTCAAGTTTCCAAATCATCCCTAGGCACCCATTGCTGCTCATTTCCTTGGTGCTAGGGTTTGGTAACGTCATCTTCCTCAAATCCTTCATTCCACCTATTGGGTAAGAAAAACTCAAGGTATAGGATTTTGTGGTAAGCTTGTTTATTTCATATTAAACTCTTTAATATTGCTTTGTGTTTCTCTCGGTTGTGAGAGAAGGTTGTGATCCCGGGTTGTGGGATTCACTTTGCCATTGCATGTATGATTTGATCTTGTGAAGGTTTTTCACAAGATATTCATAGTGGAAATCTTGAGTTAGGGTTTCTAACTCAAGTATCCGGAGGGGATCCGGGTGGTTGGGACGTAGGATCACCGGGAACAAGTCGAGGAGACTTGGGTGGATCCGAACCCATTAACATCGTTTGTTTGCATTGTTAATTTCGTTGTCGTCATTCAATTTAAGCTTCCGCAAATTGATTTGGTAGTTGATTGCAATTTAATTTGGAATTATACTCCTTATTATTTTAAAGTACTATTCACCCCCCCTCTAGTACTTGTGCAATAGCTGGTAGGGCATTACATTTGGTATCAGAGCCAGATACTCAGCTATGTCTGCCAACGACAACAAGACCGTGCCTCCACCTTCCAACTACGACACCTTCAGGAACCGTGAAGGAGCGTCATCGGTGATGGAAGGACATTCCTCTACAAGGCCTCCATTCTTCAACGGTACCAACTACGGGTACTGGAAATGTCGGATGGAAACCTTCCTCCGAAGTGCATCTTTATGGAGGACTACAATGAAGGAGTACATCGAGCCCGAAGAAGAAGATTTTGAGAAATGGACTACCGCGGAGGTCGCCGCGGAGGTAAGCAATGCCAAGGCAATGAACGCCTTGCAATGCGCATTGGAGCCCGAGGACTTCAATAAGATATGCACATGTAAGAGTGCATATCAAATTTGGAACTCTCTCCTCATACTACATGAAGGGACGAGTCGGGTAAGAGACTCTAAACTCGTTGTCGTAACCAAAGATTACGAAATGTTTCATATGCAACAGGGCGAGAAGATGAAAGAATATTACGCTCGCTTCGTTGACATAATAAACGAGTTAGAGGCCCTCGGCAAGATCTACACTCAAAAGGAGAAGTGCTTAAAGCTTATTGAAGGACTTCCCTCTTCTTGGGAAAAACGTACCTTCGCCATCGAGGAAGGTAATGACATGAACAAATATACCGTAGTTCAACTAATGGGTACTTTGATGTCATACGAGGTACGCAAAGATAGCAAGGTGAAGCTACAAGAAAAGATGAAGTCATATTTGAACCTAGATGCGCCTAAGAAAAAGGCGATTGCATTCAAGGCGGCTTCATCCACATCTTCCGATGATGAAGACTCGGAAAACGAGTTGGACTTGGAGTCCATGGCACTCATGGCCAAGAAGTTCAACCGTTTCTTCCGGAAAGGTAACTTCAAGACCAAAGGTAAATTTGGTTCTTCTAACGCCTCTTCCTCTCCTTTGTGTTTCAAGTGCAATAAGCCAGGACACATGAAAGCGGAGTGTCCTCTCAACAAATAAAAGGAGAAGTGGAAGGCGCCAAAATTCGATAAGTCCAAGAAATACAAAAAGGGGTACAAGAAAGGACTTGTCGGAGCAACATTCACCGACTCCGAGGATTCCTCAAGCGGAGAGTCGGATGATGAGAAAGGGGAGCAAGCACATATGTGCTTCATGGCAAGAGAGGAGAACGATCAAGGATCCTCCTCTTCCGATGATAGTAATGACGAAAGCGATGAGGTAACGATGGATGATCTTAGAAATGCTAATTCTCAACTTTGGTCAAAATACACTAAGTTAGTAAATAGATATACTAAGGTAAAAGATGACCTAGCTAGCATTCAAACATCGCCTAAGAATATCATCACCAACAACGACACCGTTGTTGAAGAGTTAAGAAATGAGATTGCGAATCTCAAATCTAAACTCGAACATGTTAGCATTGAGGATGCGGAAGAACATAAGATAGCGGATTTAACTTCTCAAAACTCAACTTTGAGTATTGAGAACGAGAATCTTAAATCTCGTGTTTATGTGCTCACATCGCAAGTATCCACTTTAGATACTTCAATGCGTTCTCTCAAAGAGAATTATGAGAACACATTAGGCCGAATCAATAGATTCAATAAAGGTAAGGACCATTTGGATAAAATCCTAAGTGACTTACTTCCGGCCAATCACCACATTGGTTTGGGGTATACGATGGGATGTCCATCCAAAGCGGCCACTACCTTTGTTAGGCCAACTTCCGGTGACTCTACGAGTGGTAGCAAACACTCTATTGGTAGTTCATCTACCAATGGTGCTTCCACCTCGTCCACACCCTCTTTCGGAAAGAAACCCACTATGGGTGGACCTCCAAAGAAGGGCCATGCTTATATGTACACAAATACCATGCCACGTAGGAACACACGTCCTACTCCACCATCTCACACATATGATGATTTTTATGCAACACATTCTCGGGCACGTGCACACCATGTGAGACACCCTCACGCACGTGTTCCCACACATGCATATGTTCACCCACCGCATCATATGAATAATTCTCGTCGTGCACCATTCCATCATGTCCCGTATGCCTATCCACAACATGCATCACGTAGAAATCAACGTCGCATGCATGCACCCAATAGGATGATGGCTCCCAAAATATTCACTATTTGGAGCCCAAAGGACACAAGCATGGACGAAAAACAAATGTACATGAATGCTTATTTTTGGGATGTTGTGCATAGTAAGAATTATGTGGGGAAGTCCAAGTCCACTTGGACTTGGCTTCCAAAGGTCTAATCCCTTGGACCCAATGACCTTGGGTACCATGATATGAAAGTGTCTATCTTTAGGTACTCAAGGAAAAGAAAAAGAAAAGGAGCATCAAATTTAAATTTAGCTCCAAAGGGAATTGGATACTCGATAGCGGGTGCTCCAAACACATGACGGGTGACGCTCGTTTGCTCTCCGGAGTGGTTCCCATTGCGAATGGAAACCGCGTCGTATTTGGAGGCAACGAGAGCGGAACCATCATAGGTGTTGGTAAAGTCGGTAACCCTTCTAAACCATTAATTAGTGATGTTTATCTTGTTAGTGGTTTAAATCATAATCTTATTTCAATAAGCCAACTTTGTGACAAAGGTTACAAAGTTAGCTTTGCGAAAGGATTGTGTCATATTTAAAGAAAGGATAATGATAAATTATTATTTTCCGGAACTCGTCGTAAAGACATCTATATTTTGGATCTTCCTAAGTCATATGAACAATGTCTTGTTGCCAACACAAGTGAACAACACTTATGGCATCGACGCTTTGGACATGTGAACTTTGGAACACTATATAAGCTTTCAAAATTGAATTCTATTAAAGGTTTTCCGAAGCTTGTTTTTGAAAAGAAAAGTTTTTGTGATTGTTGTCAACGCGGCAAGCTTCCTAAATCTTCATTTAAACCTAAGAAAAGCATCTCTACTAAACGGCCACTAAAGCTATTACATCTAGATTTATTTGGGCCAACTAGAGTAGCTTCCTTAGGAAATGCAAGGTATGGACTTGTCATCGTAGATGACTATTCAAGATTTACTTGGGTATTTTCATTGTGTAATAAAAATGAAGCTTTTGAAAACTTCACAATTTTTGTTAAGAAAGTACAAAATCTCTTAGGAACCACCATTGTCACTATTCGTAGTGATCATGGAGGTGAATTTGAGAATGAGTCTTTTGAGACATTTTGTGATGAAGTTGGTATTACTCACACCTTCTCTTTCCCTCGTGCACCTCCTCAAAATGGTGTAGTTGAGAGAAAGAATAGGACGCTAGTGGAGTGTGCTCGCACTATGCTTGATGATAGCCAACTTGGCCATCAATTTTGGGCGGAAGCGGTACACACCGCTTGTTATGTGTTTAATAGAATACTTTTGAGGCCCGGCACTAAACAAACTTGTTATGAATTGTTGTTTGGTAGGTTGCCTCAAGTTAAACATTTTCGTGTTTTTGGTTTGAAATGTTTTATTAAGAACACATATGGTAGTTTGGATAAATTCGATCCGAGATCCGATGAGGGGATTTTTGTTGGATATTCTACGCGTAGCAAAGCCTACCGGATATTCAACAAACGAACCTCAACGATCGAGGAATCGCTTCATGTCTCATTTAATGAAGGATTTGTTCCAACTAGAATTTCAAATGATAATGATTCTATGGATGTTTTATGTGATTCGTTTGATAATTCTAAGTCTAATGATTCTATTGATTCTATTGAGACTAACCCAACTAATGAAGTTGTTGAGAATGTTCCAAGTGATCAAGGTATTCCCAAACGGCTTCATTCGGTTCGTGACCATCCCCATGAGCAAGTCATTGGCAATATCTATGATAGTGTCAAGACGAGATCGCAAGTTCACCACTTCGCAAATTGTGCCTTTGCCTCATCGATAGAGCCAAAGAATATAAATGAAGCATGCAAAGATAGCGCTTGGATCTTAGCCATGGAGGAGGAGCTCATTCAATTCGAGAGGAATGAAGTTTGGGAGCTTGTTCCATTGCCATCGAAGAACCACACCGTCATAGGGACAAAGTGGATCTTCAAGAACAAAACCGACGAAAACCAAGTCGTCGTCCGGAACAAAGCTCGGTTAGTAGCTCAAGGCTATCGTCAAGAGGAAGGTATCGATTTCGAAGAATCTTTCGCTCCGGTAGCTAGATTAGAATCAATTAGATTACTTTTGTCTTTTGCATGCCATAAGAATTTTAAATTATTTCAAATGGATGTTAAAAGTGCATTTTTAAACGGAGATGTCGTTGAGGAAGTTTACGTTTCTCAACCTCCGGGCTTCATAAATGAAAAATTTCCAAATCACGTTTTTAAACTAAAGAAAGCTCTTTATGGTTTGAGACAAGCTCCTCGAGCTTGGTATGATCGCCTAAAGAATTTTCTTTTGGATTTGAATTTTAAAATGGGCGAAGCCGATTCAACACTTTTTATTAAGCATGCGAATAATGATATTTTATTAGTTCAAATTTATGTTGATGATATCATTTTCGGTGCTACTAACTTCGCTCTTTGCGAAGAGTTTTCTAATGTGATGAAGGAACAATTTGAGATGAGCCACATGGGCGAACTCAAATATTTCTTAGGTCTCCAAATTCACCAAATGAACGATGCAATCTTCATCCACCAAACGAAGTACACGGTGGAGTTGCTAAAGCGATTTGGAATGGAGAATGCCTCTGGGAAAAAGACTCCAATGAGCACGACTACGCATCTTGACAAGGATAATGGCGGTAAGGATGTAGACATTCGTCTATATCGAGGTATGATAGGTAGTTTGCTTTATCTTACCGCAAGTAGGCCCGATATTATGTTTGCCGTATGTATATGTGCTCGTTATCAGTCTCAACCTAAGGAGTCTCACTTAGTAGCGGTAAAGCGTATTTTTCGCTATCTAAGTTACACATTAGATTTTGGATTACTTTATCCGAGATCTAGCACATATGAGTTAGTCTCATATAGTGACGCTGATTATGCGGGATGCAAATCCGACAGGAAAAGTACTAGTGGCACTTGCCATTTTCTAGGAAATTCTCTTGTCTCTTGGTTTTCCAAGAAGCAAAATTCGGTATCACTTTCAACCACCGAGGCGGAATATATTGCCGCCGGTGCCGCTTGTGCCCAGGTTCTTTGGATGAGACACACATTGAAGGATTTTGGTATTCATTGTGATACTAGCCCTATCATGGTGGATAACCAAAGTGCTATTTGTCTTTCAAAGAATCCGGTGCACCATTCCCGATCGAAACACATAGATGTCCGACACCATTTCTTAGATGATCATGTTGCTAAAAAGGACATCATTTTAGTGTACGTTGAAACCCAAAAGCAAATCGCCGATATTTTCACGAAACCCCTAAAGGAGGACTCCTTTGTGCGGTTATGTCGAGAATTGGGGATTATGGGTGAATCCGAGATATAGGATTCATATTTAAATTCAATCATCTTGCATGTTAATATATTTCGCGATATTTCATTCATGCTAGATTAATTGAATTTTTGGGAATTTTATGTGATTTATTTGAATTTATGATCGAATTCATATTTCAATGTCGTATTTAAGATTTCGACGTTTTATGGGGTAATTTAGATGACTAATGAGTGAGTTAGGATGTTTCATCCAAGTGGTTTGTGAAGAGAAATCAAATTTCTACTTTTGGACTCTTCTAGTCGGTTTCAGTTCTCTTGTCAACCGACTAGATGGTCATCTAGTCGGTCAGCAAATGAACTCAGACCGACTAGATCAAGAAAATATCCATCTCCTATCATTTTCTTTCGTTAGTCGGTTATAGTACACTTTCCGACCGACTAGATTGAAAACTAGTCGGTCAGTAAGTATACTGCGACCGACTAAATCTTGCCCTAAAAATCACTCTGTGCCTCTGTTTCGACTTAGTCGGTTCAAGCTCATTGACCGACCGACTAGATCGTAATCTAGTCGGTCAGTGCTTGAACTGTGACCGACTAAGTGTGTTAGGGCAGTTGAGTCTTTTCGTATCCCGACCGACTTATACTCATCCTTCATCTGACTAATCTCTCTATTAGTCGGTCTTCTCTTTTGCTCCAGCCCGAAAACCCCAAACCCCCATCGAGCCCCTTCGCATTCTCTTCGTCTCCGGCCATTTCTCCGGCCATCGCCGCCGTCCGCCGCCGTCGACTCAGCCTCCTAGGTATCTCCCTCCCTCTCCTAGGTCGATTTCTTGCCCTAGGGTTCGATTTCTCCTCCTAGGTATTCTAGGGTTTGGTTTATTTTCGAATTTCTTGATCTCTAGGGTTGTTAGCTTGTAATCTCTAGGTTGCTTGTGATTTTCTTCGATTGATTGTGCTCGTAGTACTATGGCTAAGACTCGTATTCTGATCGCCTCTTCCGGGGCCTCTCCTATGACCGTAGAACAACCTTCGGACCCTAGGAATCCCCCGAAGCCTAAGCGTCGTGCCAAGTCTACCCAAGCCTCTCCTTTGTCGCCTCCTCTTAAGAAGCCTAGGACTGCCATAGTTAAACCCCGCAAATCCAAGACCAAAAAGCCTATTCTTCACTCTCCGGCTACTCCTCCCGATTCCGACACTGATTTTATTCCTGAGGATGAGCCTACTAGGGAACCTACCCCACCTCCGAAGACCCGTAAGGCCAAGGGTAAAGCTCCTATGCCAGTTGGCGGTGTAGACATATCGTTGTGCCGCGATGACCCTCAGTGTCTCGCCGCGTACAACCGTATAGAACACTGTCCACTGTTGTTGGAGCATTACGTTCAGTTCTCTGATTTTCTCGGCCTTGCTGATCTTCTCTCTTATAGTGGCCTTCTAGACTATCTCCGATACGACCCCAAGGCCAATCCCAAACCGTACCCTCGCCTCGTGAAATTGTTCTATGCAATCGTGTTCGAGGCCAGTACGATGCCAGCCACTCCATTGAGACGACTGTCTTGGGAACTCCTATAGTTCTCACGGCAGAAATCTTGGGGGAGATCCTTGGTTGTGCGTCGTGTGGTCTCCTCCCCTCGGACATTTTCGTAGACGACATTTCTTCCTTGGATCAGTCTATTCTTTCTGAGATTTTCCAGGTTATCCCCTCCGCATTCATTGGTGTTCCATCGAAATCTTTTAAGCCGAATGCGTGGGTTCTTAACCTGATTTTGAAGTCGTGTCTCCTCCCTAAGTATGGATCCTCTTCACTCCCATCCCAGCCGTTCTTGAAACTCATATACGCTCTTTTCTTGGGGTGCGAGATAAATTGGGCTCGCGTGATACTCGATAAGATGGATTCTTTCGAGTGTATACGCAAGACCAATAAGTCTGCGCACATTCCATACCCTTGCCTGTTGACTCTCGTATTCCGTCATTTCCGAGTCCCCCTCCCTCCTGACGATGAGCGTCCTTTGGGTACGCCTCTGAACGCGACGGCCGTGAAGAAATCTCTAGCGGCTCTTCGTCATGTGCAGAGGTCTACCGCATCTGCTTCTCAGTCTACTCCGTCAGCTGCTGCGGCCCCCTCTCGTCCTGCTACATTGGACGATGTCGTACGCCTACTTCGTCAGCACGACTCCCGTTTGGCTCGTACTGAGGAGGTAGTCTGCCGTATGGCGCGTATGATGGGGATTGATCTTCCTCCGTCTGTGTCTGAGGCCGAGGAGATGGACGATGAGGAGCTTGACGAGCTTGTCACTTCTCTTGCCCGTGGCGATGAGGCCACTGCTGCTGCTGCTGCTGGTACTTCCACTTCTGCTCCTGGAGTTGCCACCTCTTCCGGTGTTCCAGAGCCATCTGCTGCAGCTCTTCAGCCTTCTGAGCCTGCTGTTGACCCAGTTTCCGAGCCTGCTCATGTATCTGCTGCTGCTGCTTCTGTCGAGACTCATGCTGCTGTTGAGCCTGTTGCTGAGATCTCCACTCCTGCCCCGACGATTCCATCTGTTGAGACACCTCTTCTCCCTGCAGAGCCTGAGTCCACTCCGTCGACTGGACCCACGGACGCTGCAGATCCAGCCTCCTCCTCGTGATCGTCTGTTCCGAGGACTCTCCACTGCATTCTGGATGATATATTTTAGTGAGAGTATTTTGGGTTAGGATGGGGTTGAGAGATGCTTTGATGTATTTTTTTTGTGCTTTCTGGTTGTCGGTGTTGGATTTTATGATATGATGATGTTGATGATGATGATGTACTTTTTGTTCTTTATATAGATGATGTGTCTCACTTCATATGATGTACCTCATATATTCGATGTGATATCTTTTTGGATGTACTCATGTTGTCTCTATATATATATATGTTCATCATCGTTCACTTTGTCTTTTATTCGTCGTGCAAATTTTAAGATTCGTTGAATATATTTGAAATGTGTTTTCGTCGCTCGACGCATAAAAACTTGGTTAAATGGATTTAAATTCTGTAATTTTATAGAATTGTTTTCCATGCACAAAATTAACCAAGAATATTGAATATTGAAGAGTATGTTTCTTTATTCAAGAAATGAATAATTATTTGGTGTTTTTGATGATTTTGATTTTTTTTTGATAATGGACATTTTGGCACACCTTGATTTGATTTCCACATTTTTTTTCCTTGGTGTCAAAATTAGTTCCATCGTCATTGTCTACGACTCCCGATGTTGGATTTTACATTTCCTAATTGTTGTCGTTGTATGCCCCCCATTTTTGGGATAATGCCAAAGGGGGAGAGATAATGATAATAAATAGATCAAATGAAAATTTAACTCAATATCCAAGAATCTAGTTTGATATGTTAGATTCAGGGGGAGTTAAGATACATATAAGGATTTTTAAAATCCGATATTTCGAAAACCGATTCTCTTTATTTATCTTACTCGTCTGCTTGATGCAATTCATTTATATTCATTTTGGAATTAACGTGTCATCAATGCAGGGGGAGTAAGTATTTTACATTTGAATTATTATCTTTGATTATTATTTATGATTGGTTTGTCATCACCAAAAAGGGGGAGAATGTTGAATATTGGACTCCCCGGATTTGGTTTTGGATGATGAGCAAACATAAATAATTCATGAACTAACAATTTGTGAGCGCAGTATTGGAGATCGTCGCCAATTTCACGAGAATATTCAAAGCGACATCTCAACACTTACAAAAGCTCCTATTCAAGCCTAAAGCTTCGTTGAAGCTCCTGCAACGCTTTGGAAGTTATGAAGATTCAATCGAAGCTATCGAAGACCGTTTATTAAGGTTTTATTTATAGTCTTTTAGCTTCGATATATAGAATGTTAAGCCTTGAGTATATCTTACGTTTCTATCTTCATTACGCTCATTTCGTAGCTCTAGGATCCTTGCACAAGTTCATTCTAACTTCCTCGAAGCGTCGCGCTTCGATTCGGACTTTGTTGTGCATGTTAGTTGGTACAAGAACAAGTACTGACTGACTAGATGGTGATCTAGTCGGTCGGCAACTGTTCTTGGACCGACTAGTTTGATTCCTTAATTTCTTGGACTTTACTGTTTACAGTTATTCGGTCTACGTTGACTCACCGACCGACTAGTTTGTGAACTAGTCGGTCAGTGATGCTTCTTTGACCGACTAGTTGAGACTTACTATTCACTCTAAAATTCTCCTAAGCTACTGTTTACCGTTAGTCGGTCTAAGAACGTTTGATGACCGACTAGTTGACAATCTAGTCGGTCAACTTTTGTTCTTGGACCGACTAAGTCAACTTGCCTTCAGACTAAGTTGTTTTGCCTCTTAGTCGGTCTACGTTCATTGGATGACCGACTAGTTGTGAAACTAGTCGGTCAGACAGTGTTCTTGGACCGACTAGATTTCTAGGTCTGAAATTCTCTTTCTTCTCAGATCTACTCTTAGTCGGTCCACGTTGTTTGGATGACCGACTAGTTGATGAACTAGTCGGTCAGTGAGTGTTCTTTGACCGACTAATTCTCCCAGATTTCTTTCCGTTGGAGAATGACCTAACCTGTGTTTTTGGGTTCCTATAAATACGAACCTAGGTCATTTCTATCTAAAAAAAAGCTTCCATTCAGAGATTCATTGAGATCAAAAGAGATAGCTATTCTCCCTCAAATCTAAAGCTCTCTTCCTCACAAGAAACCCATTCTCTCTCATTTCTAGATCTAGAGAGAAGCTTGTTCTTGGTGAGCTCTTCAAGCTTTTGCTTGATTCAAGTTTCCAAATCATCCCTAGGCACCCATTGCTGCTCATTTCCTTGGTGCTAGGGTTTGGTAACGTCATCTTCCTCAAATCCTTCATTCCACCTATTGGGTAAGAAAAACTCAAGGTATAGGATTTTGTGGTAAGCTTGTTTATTTCATATTAAACTCTTTAATATTGCTTTGTGTTTCTCTCGGTTGTGAGAGAAGGTTGTGATCCCGGGTTGTGGGATTCACTTTGCCATTGCATGTATGATTTGATCTTGTGAAGGTTTTTCACAAGATATTCATAGTAGAAATCTTGAGTTAGGGTTTCTAACTCAAGTATCCAGAGGGGATCCGGGTGGTTGGGACGTAGGATCACCGGGAACAAGTCGGGGAGACTTGGGTGGATCCGAACCCATTAACATCGTTTGTTTGCATTGTTAATTTCGTTGTCGTCATTCAATTTAAGCTTCCGCAAATTGATTTGGTAGTTGATTGCAATTTAATTTGGAATTATACTCCTTATTATTTTAAAAGTACTATTCACCCCCCTAGTACTTGTGCAATAGCTGGTAGGGCATTACAGTATATCTTCACACGTTTGCCCAAAAGAAAATGTTTACACAATTTTAATGCAAATATTACTGCTGCCAACTCTAGGTTATGGGTAGGATAGTTTCGCTCATGCACCTACAATAACCTAGAGGCATAAGCTACCACCCTACCATACTGGTGGAGAACACATCCCAATCCTCTGCCAGACGCATCACAAAATATCTCGATTCTGCCTGAGCGATCTGGAATCGTCAAGACATGTGCAGTGATCAACCTTTTCTTCAACTCATCAAATGCTCGCTAACACTCCTCTGATAATAAACATTATTCTTGGTAAGATGAGTCAACAGAGCAGTGATCTTTGAGAAGTCCTTGATAAACTTTTTATAATATAATGCCAATCCTAAGAAACTTCTGATCTCTGTGACTAACCAAGGAGCTGGCCACTTCTCCACTGCAACAACCTGCTCAGCGTCCAAAGGTATTGTAACGGTCGCCTTCTGACCCTATGAATTTTCTACGTGCACGTGCTTTATCGTGCACGTATTTTATTTGGCTATTTCTGGTTTCCGAATTATGCGATGTGATATGCTGTTGTGATCGTTTGGGAGTGTAGAATTTTATAGTAATGTTTGGGAACGCCGTTCCGTGGCTCGTTTTCTCGCAAAACGATTTTGAACGATAGGGACGTTTTAGTCATTTGACTCAAAACGCCGTTTCCAATTCTACGTAAATTTTTGGTAGGTGTTACGTACGATCGGGCTCCATAGATCTGTGCGTCTCGTCTCCACGATCGCCCCGGTAGTTTCGGATTATTTTTCCGACTTTCGGATTGAGAGATATCAACCAGAATAATCTCGACCGTCGATTTTTCCCCAATCAGATTCAAATTTCGAAATTTGTTAGCCAAATCTGGCTAAATCTCTTTTTAAATCGTAATAAAATTTTTCCTAAACTGTTTCTCTAACCTCCCCTAGACTTACCCCAAATTATACACCCCCTATCCCTTTAATCTCCCCCTTTAACTAGAATTATACAGGTATATAGCATTTAATTATTATTATAAAATCCATAGCCCTAACTTTACCCTAACCCTAAAAAAAATTACTCAGCCGCCGGCATTCCCCCTAAAAACACAAAACCCCCGATCACCCTGTCTCCCTCTCTCCCTCTCTCTCTCCCTCACGGCGAGACCGCCGCCCTCACAGCCTCCCCTCAGCCTCGCTCCCTCCGGCGATCGCCGCCGCGCCTCCCCGCTTCTCCGCCCTTGCGCCTCCCCTCAACACCGCCCCTCGCATCCACGGCATGGCCCCCTGCTACGTCGCCCTCACTGTCCCATCGCCCCCATCACGGATCCCCTTCCTCCGTCACAAATCCCCTCGCCCTCGCCCTTGCTCTCCCCTCGCAACGCCGCCCTCACGGTTTCCCCGCCGTCGTGACAACCCGAGGCCCCCGCGATGCGGCCTCGTCCTCTCCCCTCTCTTCCACGGCGAGACCACCGCCCGCCTTTGATCGCCGTGGCCGCCTGTCTTCAAGAGCCCGCAGGACATCGTTGCGCACCCCGCACACAGCGCCGCCGCCGCAGACCCTTCCCCATTCCTGCTGCACAGGCCGCAGCCCGCGTCTCCCCTCTCTCTCCCTCGCTCCGTCCACTCGCCCCCGCCGCTCGCTCCTCGCCGCGGCCGCCTGAGCAGATCGCAGCACTGCCTTTCCCCGCGGCTCGCCCTCGCTTCACGGCCCCTTTTGCCGCCGTGAGCCGTACCTCGCTTCATGGCCCCCGCGCAGCGCGCCGCCGCTGCAGATCCCCACCACCGCTGTGCCGCCTGCAGCTGCGTGCACGGCCGTGATCAACGTTCGAGATCTGTTCGCAGCCTCCCTGCAACGCTAGCTCGCTGTTCTGCGGTTGGACTGATCGTGCTCGCTACCCAGACGAGTCTCACTACGCTACCCGTAGTCGAGACGCGGTAGACGCCGCAGATACCCTGCCGCCCAGACACTACGTCCGCACTACTCCAGACACCGGAGAGGTTGGTTTTCCCGAAACTCGTAGCGCAACCCACCCGTAGCGAAAACTGAACCCTAATTAAAAATCGACAACTTTAATTAAATTTCCTTTTTCGCTCTTTTAAAATGTTGTGCAAACATAGAAAAATCGACGAATGGACTTTTTTGACTGTGCACACAGGATAGAATCGTCGAATAGGGCTGAACATCAAAAATGTGATTCTGACAAATAGGATAGTCCTGATAACCTAGACACGAACCCTAATAGGAATTACTGAAAACGAGACCTGACACCGTCGACGTGACACTATTTCAGACGGACTTCCGCTGACGAGACGCTTGGACGAGACGCTCCAGGAGGACGACACACTCGCCATCGCAGGCAAGTGTACCCACTTGCACTTTTGGCCGTGCTTAGGCCTTAGTTTGTTAGAACTGTTAACTGTGAACAAATAGAACCGGACGTGAAATGATAGCGTCCGGGACGTCCCGTGACGGCTCAGACTTGACGACGAAGTCTAAGCCCAACAACAACAACTTTTGACATCGTAGGACTATCTTGTGTGTGCGTGCGTGTGGACACCCTAGAATAACCATTCCTGTCTTGTCATGTCCCGTCCCGTCTTGCACAGCCCAGAGGGCAATAGGGCACTCTTTGAGTGATCCCTTATCTTGATACACAGCCCAGAGGGCAATGAGGCACTCTCTGAGTGATCCCTTGTCTTGATACATAGCCCAGAGGGCAATATGGCACTCGCCAAGCTAGAGCGAGTGATCCCTTGGCTTGTCATGTCTTGAATACTTGGGGTTTGGGTAGGGTTGAGCGTGTGCACGGTAAGAGGGTCTGATCCCTCTCGAACAGTAAAGCGTGAACCCTTTCATGTCACACTTGTCCTGTCTTGTCCCGCCATGTCCCGATTTGTCTTGACACCTGTTAGGCTAGTCCCGTAGTTGGTAGCACACGCTACGACTACTACTTGTCACGTTTTACTTTTCTGCTGCGTTTACTTTCTTTTGTTCCTCTGTTATAACCTCAGCATGCTAATCAACCAGTAAACCATTGTTAAATAGTCGGTACACTTGCAGTTTGGTCTGACCTTTTTTTATAGACCTTGCCTGACGTACAGTTCCTTCTTTTGGTACTGTACATCAGGTGTTGAGCCAGAGTACGTCAATGAGGCAGACTTGTCAACAGACGTGGAGCCGGAGGATATTGATCCAGAGTACATCCCAGAGGAGGACCAGAGTTAGAGGCCACTCGTTGCTGTTCCGGAGTTTCTGTTCCAGTTTAGATTGGGTGTGTAGCACCTTTTGTTTTCTTGTCTAGGTTGGGTGCTTGCACCAGTAGTTTTCTTTTCTGCGGTTGTAGTCCTTCTGGCGTTTTAGACTCTCAGTACTTGGGATGATTATGTCGGAATAAAATGATATGCTCTTTACTTTTAGTACTTTCCGTACTAACTTGCAAGGACATGTTCCTTCGTTTTAGAATACCACAGACGCTTATTGGGTCCGGGCTTCTTGCCCCGGCCTAAGCGGGCCTTAGTCACGCTTCGCCTCCGTACTTTTGGGAAGCGGGGAGTGACAGGTTTTAGTGGTGGCCCATGCAGGTCCCACTCTTTCTGCAAATTCGGAACAATCGAAGTATTGAACTTCATTTTATTATCATCCAGTAATTGTACGAGTCTAATCTATGTCTTCTGTCAATAGGATGACAGGACGACGTACTACCCGATCGGGGAGCTCAGGAGATGGAGTTTCGGAAGACCAGGGCGGAGAGTTCTGTCAGTTTCTGGGCGTGATGAGAGAGATGCTGGAGGTGCAGCACCAGTTGGTTCAGCATTCCCAGCACGCTGCCCAGGCTTCCCCAGTTGAACCACCACCACCACCACCTGCCCCTCGAGCTGCTCCAGGAGTGAAGCAGTTCAATGAGCTTCAGCCGAGGACATTTTCTGGGAAGGAGGTACCCCTAGCTGCTGATGACTGGCTCCAGAGCACTGAGGAGATGTTGGTAGCATCGAAGATCCCTGATGATACTCGAGTCGAGATAGCGAAGATGCAGCTGATGGAAAATGCTAGGAACTGGTGGCGCATTGAGGAGAGGCGTCTTGAGAAGCCAGTGGAGTGGAAGACCTTCAGATCGATGTTCAAGGATAAGTATTTCACCAAGTCTGCTAGGAGGGAGCTGTTGAGCAAGTTTATAGATCTGAAGCAGGGGAGTATGACTGTCGAGGAGTATGAAGCAGAGTTCAAGATGCTGAGTCGTTTTGCCCCGCATATGGTAAGGAAGGAGGAGAAGCAAGCTGATCGCTTTCGTCATGGACTGCATTTGAAGATTCAGGCTTCTATGTATTCGGCAGATTTCACGACTATGAGAGCTGTGCTAGATGCTGCGAAGAATCAAGAGATTATATCGCGTCTACCTGACCCTTCAGCTGATAGAGGGAAGCGTCCTATGGAGCAGTACCGGCCACCTGCCATTTAAGAGGCCAGTTCAGACGGTGCCATTCAAGAGGCCTGGAGCACCAGTGCAGAACCAGAACAAGGGTTCGTGCCACTTCCGTGGCAAGCCAGGACATGTTCAGGTCAACTGTAGGAGGAAGTTGGGACTGTGCCTAGTTTGTGGAGATGCCTCGCATGCTGCAAAGGATTGTCCGAGAGCCCGTAAAACTATTGTTGGAGCGTCAGCCCCGCTACAGATAAGAGCGCCTGCCTCAGTCCAGAAAGGACATGCTGTTCGTGGACCACCCTTGGTGCCACAGAGGCAGATGTTTCAACGAGCAGCGCAACCCCAGAGACCGGCTTATACCATGACAGCTGTCGAGACTGAGGAGCTGGATGGAGTTATTGCAGGTAACTCCTTAATCCTAGTCTTTCATTTCATAGTTTAGACCTTATTGTTAGTGTTGCTTGCTCGACTTGTTTGATAGAGTAGCTTGGTTTGACCGTAGTTCTTTTATATCTTAGGCACCATTCTAGTGTCCTCTTACCCGGCCTTGGCCTTGTTCGACTCCGATGCATCCATGTGCATTATATCCCAGAGATTTGTAACAAGGCACTCCATTCCCACCCATACACTCCCTAAGTGTTGGGACATCACCACAGGTAACGGAGTGGTGACAGTGAACTTGGGTTGTTGATCGATTCCATTGGTGTCAGTGGACACGAGCTTTTCGCGAATTTCATTGTCCATGACCTGCCACATTTCGATGTCGTTCTGGGCATCGATTGGTTGGGAGATTTCCATGCCTCGATCGATTGTCACAGCAAGAGGGTGGTATTCCAGATTCCAGGCCATCCGGAGTTCGAGTTCCGTAGCAGAGATGAGTCGCATTGGCCCATCAGATATGGGGCCAAGCCGGAGGCGCCGATTGTTGCAACTATGCAGATGGAGATTGAGATCGAGCGACCAGCAGTTGTCAGAGACTTCGATGATGTCTTTCTGGAAGATATCTCGGGTCTGCCACCCGACAGAGCCTTAGAGTTTGGTATTGATCTTATACAGGGAGCGCAACCTATATCGAAGGTGTCGTACCGTATGGCTCCCACTGAGCTTGAGGAACTGCGGAAGCAGTTAGATGAGTTGCTGCAGAAGGGTTTCATCCACCCTAGTGTGTCACCGTGGGGTGCACCCGTTTTTCTTGTGAAGAAGAAGGACGGGTCCCGCAGGATGTGCATGGACTATCGAGGGCTGAATGCTGTTACAGTGAAGAATAAGTATCCGCTGCCGTGCATCGACGATATCTTCGACTAGCTTGGAGGTTCGAGAGTTTTCTCGAAGTTAGACTTGAGGAGTGGTTACTGTAGGATCTAAATAAGGCCTAGAGGGGGGGTGAATAGGCCTTTGACCAAATTATCGCAAGATAAAAATTAAGCCTAGTTTACAGCATGCAGTTTAGGAATCAGACAATCAAAGCATTCACAGAAGACACAGAATTTAACGTGGTTCGGTCCCCATGACCTACGTCCACCCCAATGAGCAATCACTTATACTGTTTCTTTAAGAAGTTACAATCTCCCTTAGATTGGTGCACCAACACCAACCTGTCAGACCAACTCAAGCTCACCAAAGCCAAAAAGAAACATACAAGTATCACTCCCCAACCCAACTTGCCCCAACAAGTTTGGTTCCCAGAATCCCAAATAACGGAAGAAATTATATTACAGAAATGCTGATCAAAACATTAATAACTTCACAAATAAATAAGATCAAGAGTTTAGAAAGCTCATTTGTGAAGATCTCTCTGGTTGTCGTCTTTCAGCACATCAGTAGCTTCGCAACGCTTCTTACGGAATGATGATCGGATGTCTGTAGAAGAAGTAGTCGCTGTCCCCGTGGAAGTAGTCGGTAGAAGTTCCTCACTCAAAGTGATCTCATTTTCTGCACAGGAGGAACTAGCTGCTCAACTTGCTATCACTGCGTCGGGGATGAAGTCACGGTCGCAACGCTTCTTACGGAACTCAATTTGGATCTCTAGAACTCCACTTATTGATGAAAATGTGAAGAGATGTACATTGGTATTTATAGAATTGAGTTAACGGGTTTTGACACTGTGCGAGGGGATCCGATACGGTCGGCGTCGCGGGTTTAAAGCCGCTGGGACCCGCACCCGTAATTTTCGCGCTGTCGGCAACCGTTGGATTTCGGATGGACGATCGCGATTGCGCCACGTCGACGCGGATCCGCTGCGTTCAGCGCCCGCCTCAGCTGACCCGGACCCACGAGCCGCCCGCCAGCGCTGACTCGAAGTCGGCAACGTCTGGACCGTTGGATGGAGATCCGACGGTGGAGATTACGCCATGTCGCCCGCGGCTGACTCAGCGGCGCCCGCAATTTTTGACTTCGAGCGGATGGTAGGTGGCCGTTGGATCGCGATCGGGCGGCGGATAAGCGGCCACGTCGCCCCGCTTCGAGCGACCGTCAGATGCAAAATGTACGGCCCAGATCATGCCACGTCAGCCGTATGGAGCTGCGTTGAAGCCGTATAAAGGAACAGTGTCGTATGTCGTATTCTCTGAGTATTTTCACTGTATTCTTGCGTATTTGGGCATAAAATAAATCCCAAAAATTCTGAAATAATTCTCAAAAATCCCATAGCTTCATATTGACAGGTGAGAATTTTTTCACCTCATTTCACCTCTTGTAGAAAAAGTTTCTTCTTTGTATACTCAGTATTTTCTCGTATTTCCCCGTATTTGGACTTCAAACAATCTCCATAAATCCTGAGAAAAATTCCATGCTATTTATAGCCTATGATTAACTCTAGAGTAGAGTTTCATAGCTATACTCCATTGTTTGATCAGCTTGTGTAATTCCAAATGAAGTTTCATCCTTGTATCTATACGTACTTGAGTACGTACATGTGTAACCTGAGCAATCATGACTATAGGGACCTGTGACACACTCAACAAACATATTAGAACAGTTCAGTAGGGTTTGTTATCATCAAACATAGGTTAGGATGTTGTTTCCAACAATCTCCCCCTTTTGATGAGAACAAACCAGACATTAAGATTACATCAAAAATGTGTGAAGTGTGTGAGTGTGTGAAGCATGAATATGAGCATGAATGGCAAAATGATATGCTCCCCCTATTGACGTGCTCAAAAATGATATGCTCCACCTATTGACATGCTCCCCCTATCTATGACATGCTCAATCTTAATATTTCTCTCCCCCTTTGTTTTCATCAAAAAAATGTATGAAATAACATATGAGGAATGGAAAATTCAACATTATAAAGCAAAACAAAAGACAATACATCGATGACCACAAGGGATAAATAAGCAATAATCACCAAATCATAACTAGCAGAATTCATCTCCGTGCTCAAGTGTGATGATCAAATGTTTAGTACATATGGAGAGGTAATAAGGAATACAACCTGTCATAACCATCTTTTCCACTGAATATATGAACATCAAAGATTGAGTTTCCCCTTCTCATGTAATATGAGTTCAAGTTACCAATTCCAAACATGACCGAGAAGGATTTTTAAATGTGAAATGGTAGTGCTTGACGGACTTAACACCAACGCTAAAAAATGACATTTATAGCATAAGTTGGATGTCCAAGGGTAGTATCAAGGACATGGATCGTATCCATTTTTCATACGAAGCTCTGTGTATATATTTTGAAGACACTCGTCTTGCTATTCTTTTTATACACGTATATTTTGAAGAGAGCTTTTCTTTTTACCTATGCCTTGAAACATCATATCCCATTAAAACATAAATTAGTCCACCAACAACCACTTTTTTTATTCAAGATTACAATTCCATAGCAAAACATTTTGATCTGTGTAAGTGTGATTGGATGATGAAAAACGTTAGTTACTCATTAATGAATATGACCTAATTAAACATGTAGTCTTTGAATGCAAGCATTGTTAAGAATATAATATTCAAAATCCATAAGACATATGTTTTGCATTTAAAGCTGTTTCTGATGAAAAAAAAATGCAAAAGGAGGAGATAGACAATTCACTTTCCCTTTCTGTTTATATTTTTCTTTTTAATTTTTTTTTATTTTTCTTTTTCATTTTTTTATTTTTCTTTTTGTAGCACACCACACAAAAACAATAAAAGCACACCAAATAATATTTTCACTCTAAATATAATCAATAATGCCTAGTTCTAGACGTAGACGACAAAAACGATCTTCTGGCAAAGGTTTTGTAAAGATATCTGCCAACTGAGAATCAGTAGAAATATATTCAATGGATACATCCTCTTTTGCCAAATGATCTCTAAGAAAATGATGTCTTACATCTATGTGTTTTGTCCGAGAGTGATGAACAGGATTGTTAGAAAGATCTATAGCACTCTTACTATCACATCGTAATGGAACTTTTCTAAGATCCAAGCCGTAGTCAGACAGGGTTTGCATCATCCAAAGTACTTGGGCACAGCAACTGCCAAGGGCAATATACTCAGCTTCAGTAGTGGACAAAGCAACACTGTTCTGCTTACGACTAGACCAAGAAACCAATGAATGTCCTAGCATAAAACATGTTCCACTAGTGCTCTTTCTATCAATCATACTACCAGCATAATCAGCATCAGCATAGCCAACCAAATTAAGATTATCACAAGAGGGATACCATAGTCCAAGTGTAGGAGTGTGAATAAGATATCGAAAAATCCTCTTAATGGCTATCAAATGTGATTCTTTTGGACAGGCTTGAAATCGTGCACACAAACAGACAGAAAACATGATGTCTGGTCTAGATGCAGTTAAATAGAGTAAGGACCCAATCATACCTCGATAAAGCTTTTGGTCCACATTTATACCTTTGTCATCCTTTTCAAGCTTCGTCGTCGGACTCATTGGAGTTCGCATTGGCTTTGCATTTTCCATCCCAAATTTCTTCAACAGTTCTTTTATGTACTTGGTTTGTGAAACATATATGCCATCTCCAGTTTGTCTTACTTGAAAGCCCAAAAAGTATTTCAACTCTCCGACCAGACTCATCTCAAATTGATCCTGCATAACCTTTTCAAACTTTTGGCATAAAAGATCATTAGTAGCACCGTAAATAATATCGTCCACATATATCTGAACAATAAGAAAATGATCCTGTTCATGCAAGATAAACAAAGTGTTGTCTGCACTACCCTTTTTAAAGTTATTTTCCAAAAGATATGAACTGAGACGGTCGTACCAAGCTCTGGGAGCTTGCTTCAGACCATACAAAGCCTTTTGCAACTTGTAAACGTGATTTGGAAAACTATGACTTTCAAAACCAGGGGGTTGTTCAACAAAAACATCTTCTTTCAAATAACCATTTAAAAATGCACTTTTCACATCCATTTGCTTCAATTTAAAACCTTTGAAACTTGCAAAAGCCAGTAATATTCTAATGGCTTCTAATCTAGCAACGGGTGCAAAAGTTTCATCACAATCAATTCCCTCAATCTGGTTATATCCTTTGGCCACTAATCTTGCCTTATTTCTGATTACATTTCCAGATTCATCAAGTTTGTTTTTGAAAATCCATTTAGTGCCAACAATTGGGTAATTATCAGGTCGGGGCACTAATGTCCAAACATTATTTCTATCAAACTGATTAATCTCATCATGCATGGCCATAACCCAACTTTCATCAGTTAAAGCGATTTCAACGTTCTTAGGTTCAATTTCAGAAATGAGGTCACCATGAATGCATAAGGCACACAAGTTATTGAAAGTGGATCGAGTGCGTATACCTTCCGTAGGAGTCCCCATGATCAGCTCAGGTGGATGATGTGGATTGAACCTGAGCTCTCCTCTTTCCAGTCTATGTCCTTGTGTTACTTCTGGTTCAGCTTCCTTTTGGCCTTCAGATGGTTCAGCTATGTTTTCAGGCTCTGTAGTTTCCTTGTCTGCATCTTCAGTTTCCCTGCAATTTAAAAGATCTATTTCAGCTTCATCAAATTTCACATTAATTGACTCAACAACAGTTAAGGTTCGTTTATTGTAGATCCTGTATGCTTTGCTCCTTGATGAATATCCTACGAACACTCCTTCGTCTGATTTGGATTCAAATGTCCCCAGCTGATCTCCTGTGTTTAAAATGAAACACCTGCATCCAAATACTCTGAAATATGAAATGTTAGGAGTCTTGCCATGCCACAGTTCATAGGATGTTTTGTTCATTAAAGGTCTAAGCATAACCCTGTTGCAGACAAAGCAGGCTGTATTCACTGCTTCGGCCCAAAAATACATAGGAAGAGAATAATCATTAAGCATGCTTCTTGCCATCTCTTTTAAAGTTCGATTCTTTCTTTCGACCACCCCGTTTTGTTGAGGTGTTCTAGGAGAAGAAAATTCATGTAAGATCCCTTTTTCCAAACAGAAGTTTTCAAAAACAGAGTTTTCAAATTCACCACCGTGATCAATTCTAATTTTCATAAGTGAAAGATTTTTCTCATTTGAAACTTGATTACAAAAATTTTGGAAATTTTCAAAGGAATCTGATTTCTTGGCTAAGAAGTAAACCCATGTATATCTAGAAAAATCATCGATCAAAACAAAACAAAATCTCTTCCCATTGAGGCTAGCAACATCGGTAGGCCCAAACAAATCCATATGAATCAATTCTAGGACTCGTGAAGTGGTAACTTCCCGAATTCCCGTAAAAGTGGATCTAGTTTGCTTACCTTTTGTGCATGCAACACACAACTTACCATTCTCGTACTGTTGATGTGGCAAGCCTCGGACCAGGTTTTTATTCTCCAGCTTATGTAGCAACTTCATGCTGGCATGTGATAGTCTCCGGTGCCATAGTATAGCCTCCTCCTCCCTGCCAATCAAACATTTAGCAATTGTCATTTCTTCAATTATTATTGTATAAACATTATTTTTCCTATTGGCTATGAAGAGGGTATTACCTGTGACCGAGTCATAAATTTTACAAATTTTCTCATCAAAAAGTACTTTCATACCTTTGTCACAGAGTTGGCTTATGGAGATGAGGTTGTGTTTGAGATTTTCAACCCAGAGGACGTCAGAAATTTTAAAAGTATTGTTGCCAACAATACCTTTACCCATTACCTTGCACTTGCCGTTGTCCCCTAATGTAACACTTCCTCCTTCTTGCTTTACGAGGCTAAGGAACTTGTCGCTGTTCCCTGTCATGTGTCTTGAGCAGCCTGAATCCAAATACCACTCACACAGTTGTTCCTTAGCCACGCTGAGTCCCTACACATAAGAAGAACAAGGTATGTGTGACCTGGGTAGCCAAATAGGTCCACAATGGTTAGTCATAGTACCTTTCGGAACCCATACTTGTTTGAACTTCATGTTTTGGTTCTTATAACGACAATTTCTATATAAATGCTCAAAAGAACCACATGTATAACATTTGGCGTTCCGTTTCTTTTTCTTGATGTAATGATTTTTCTTTATCATGTTTTCATTATAAACATTTCCAAATCCTAGTCCTTGTTTATCGTTTTTGATTGACTGGTAACCAAGAATGATGTCTAGTGATTTCCTTCCTACACCAAATTTTCTGATACTCAGTTCTAAATCAGAGACTTTGGATTTCAAAAAGATGTTTTCATTTACTAGCATGACACTTTTATTTATAAAACTCTTTCTAACATTATCTTCATTTTTAGCGAGAGTTTCTATTCTTTTATTTAGGCCAACAATCTTTTCATTACCATTCTTAATTTCTAGCTTTAATGAAGCACAAGTCTGACAAGGTATAGCTTCAGTAATACTAGATTTTCCTTTGAGTTTTTCAATGGTAATTTTGAGCGATGCAATTTCATTTTTCAATTTTATTTCATTTTGCAAAACATTATAATTTTCTTGCTGTAGTTGGAAATTCATTTCTTTATAATTTTCTATAGAGGATTCAAGAGAAGTAATTTCTGAATTCATGTTTTCACAAATGTTCATTAATTCTGGTAAAGAAAATTCATCTCTTACCTTGTTCGTGTCGCTTTCACCTATTAGGCAAAGTGATGATTGCGCTACTTCGTCTTGTGGTTCGTCTTCATCGTCATCATCCCATGTTACCGCAAATGATTTCCCTTTGGCTTCGGATGACGCGTTCTTTGTTGGACAGTTTTTCATGAAATGTCCAAATTTCTTGCAGTTGAAACATTGAACACTTTTAGTAGTATTCTGTTCAGACAAGGAATTCGAAGGATTAAACTTATTAAAACGATTGAACCTTTTTGTCATTTCAGATTTTCCGGCAGGAGTTCTGATGAAGCGTCGGAATCCTCTGACCATCAGTGCATGTTCCTCATCGAGATCTTCTTTGTCACTTTCTTCGGCTTTGAGAGCGATGGTCTTTAAAGGTTTAGCCTCACCTTTTTCTCTTGTCTCGACGGTTTTGAGTTCCAGCTCATGGGATAACAGATTCCCAATCAGATCATCCAGCTTCAGCTTAGTGAGATCTCTAGCTTCTTGGATGGCCGTCACTTTAGGTCGGAAGGAACTAGGAAGCGCTCTTAGGATTTTCCGAATGAGGTCGATGCTGTCGTAAGACTTTCCCAAGGCTTTTGAGTTGTATACGATGTCGGTGAAGCGAGTGTACATGTCCTTGATGGATTCTCCTGGTAGCATGTGGAAACCATCGTACTCTGAGCTCAGCAGCGCTAATCTGGACTCCTTCACCTGAGAGGTTCCTTCGTGAGTGACTTCGAGAGTGTTCCAAATTTCCTGCGCAGTAAGACAATGAGATATACGGTTAAACTCAGTTCTGTCAAGTGCTCAGATAATTGCATTCATAGCTTTACCATTTAGAGCATAACGTTTGTTATCGTTATCATCCCATTTATCTTCTGGTTTTTGGTACTTCAATATCTTCAATTTTGATTGTAGGTGGGTGATAGCCTTTAGCAACAATTTTCCAAATTTCAAGATCTGAAGAGAATAGGAAAATTTTCATCCTAGCTTTCCAGTAAGCAAAATCAGTCCCATTAAATTTGGGTGGTCTAACTGTAGACTGTCCTTCAGCAAATGCTGAATCATATGTATTCATTATGAACTAGACTCAAATGGCCAAGCCTGGAGCTCTGATACCACTTGTAGGATCTAAATAAGGCCTAGAGGGGGGGTGAATAGGCCTTTGACCAAATTATCGCAAGATAAAAATTAAGCCTAGTTTACAGCATGCAGTTTAGGAATCAGACAATCAAAGCATTCACAGAAGACACAGAATTTAACGTGGTTCGGTCCCCATGACCTACGTCCACCCCAATGAGCAATCACTTATACTGTTTCTTTAAGAAGTTACAATCTCCCTTAGATTGGTGCACCAACACCAACCTGTCAGACCAACTCAAGCTCACCAAAGCCAAAAAGAAACATACAAGTATCACTCCCCAACCCAACTTGCCCCAACAAGTTTGGTTCCCAGAATCCCAAATAACGGAAGAAATTATATTACAGAAATGCTGATCAAAACATTAATAACTTCACAAATAAATAAGATCAAGAGTTTAGAAAGCTCATTTGTGAAGATCTCTCTGGTTGTCGTCTTTCAGCACATCAGTAGCTTCGCAACGCTTCTTACGGAATGATGATCGGATGTCTGTAGAAGAAGTAGTCGCTGTCCCCGTGGAAGTAGTCGGTAGAAGTTCCTCACTCAAAGTGATCTCATTTTCTACACAGGAGGAACTAGCTGCTCAACTTGCTATCACTGCGTCGGGGATGAAGTCACGGTCGCAACGCTTCTTACGGAACTCAATTTGGATCTCTAGAACTCCACTTATTGATGAAAATGTGAAGAGATGTACATTGGTATTTATAGAATTGAGTTAACGGGTTTTGACACTGTGCGAGGGGATCCGATACGGTCGGCGTCGCGGGTTTAAAGCCGCTGGGACCCGCACCCGTAATTTTCGCGCTGTCGGCAACCGTTGGATTTCGGATGGACGATCGCGATTGCGCCACGTCGACGCGGATCCGCTGCGTTCAGCGCCCGCCTCAGCTGACCCGGACCCACGAGCCGCCCGCCAGCGCTGACTCGAAGTCGGCAACGTCTGGACCGTTGGATGGAGATCCGACGGTGGAGATTACGCCACGTCGCCCGCGGCTGACTCAGCGGCGCCCGTAATTTTTGACTTCGAGCGGATGGTAGGTGGCCGTTGGATCGCGATCGGGCGGCGGATAAGCGGCCACGTCGCCCCGCTTCGAGCGACCGTCAGATGCGAAATGTACGGCCCAGATCATGCCACGTCAGCCGTATGGAGCTGCGTTGAAGCCGTATAAAGGAACAGTGTCGTATGTCGTATTCTCTGAGTATTTTCACTGTATTCTTGCGTATTTGGGCATAAAATAAATCCCAATAATTCTGAAATAATTCTCAAAAATCCCATAGCTTCATATTGACAGGTGAGAATTTTTTCACCTCATTTCACCTCTTGTAGAAAAAGTTTCTTCTTTGTATACTCAGTATTTTCTCGTATTTCCCCGTATTTGGACTTCAAACAATCTCCATAAATCCTGAGAAAAATTCCATGCTATTTATAGCCTATGATTAACTCTAGAGTAGAGTTTCATAGCTATACTCCATTGTTTGATCAGCTTGTGTAATTCCAAATGAAGTTTCATCCTTGTATCTATACGTACTTGAGTACGTACATGTGTAACCTGAGCAATCATGACTATAGGGACCTGTGACACACTCAACAAACATATTAGAACAGTTCAGTAGGGTTTGTTATCATCAAACATAGGTTAGGATGCTGTTTCCAACAGTTACCATCAGTCGAAAGTGAAGAAGGACGATGTTCCAAAGACGGCCTTCCGGACGAAGTACGGACATTATGAGTTCGTGGTTATGCCCTTCGACGTGACCAATGCTCCAGCTGTGTTCATGAATTTAATGAACTTAATTTTCTACGAATTCCTGGATAAGTTTGTCGTTATCTTTATTGATGACATCCTGATTTATTCGAAGTCTGAGGAGGAGCACAGCTGTCATCTGAGGACGGTGCTGGAGACACTGAGACGACACAAGCTATATGCCAAGTATAGTAAGTGCGAGTTCTGGCTGGACAGAGTCGCATTCCTGGAACACGTGGTGTCTGGTGATGGCATATCTGTAGATCCGGAGAAGGTCAGAGCAGTCAGAGATTGGCCGACTCCGTAGTCAGCGTCGGATATCAGGAGCTTTCTTGGCTTAGCAGGCTATTATCGGCGGTTCATCAAGGATTTCTCGAAGATTGCTGAGCCGATGACGAAGCTGACAAGGAAGGATGTGGAGGTCCTTTGGACAGATGCTTGTGAGAAGGCCTTCAGTATCTTGAAGGTGAGGTTAACCACGGCACCGGTTTTGGCAGTACCGGATCGGAGCGGAGGCTTCGAGGTATATTGTGATGCATCAGGGAAGGGCCTAGGGTGCATTTTGCATCAGCATGGCCACGTGGTCGCGTACGCTTCTCGTCAGTTGAGGACTCATGAGAAGAATTACCCGACGCATGATCTGGAGTTGGCAACGGTGATATTTTCACTGAAGATCTGGAGGCACTTCTTCTTGAATGAGAGAGTGAAGATTTTCACCGATCACAAAAGCTTGAAGTACATCTTTACGGAGAAGGAGCTCAACATGCATCAAATACGATGGTTGGAGCTCATGGCTGACTATGAGATAGACTTGCAGTATCACCCAGGGTAGGTGAACGTGGTGCCCGATGCTTTGAGTAGGCTTCCTACTGCGATGATGCATACTACCGACTAGAGGATACATCAGGGGCTGAGAGAGATGGATTTAGAGATCGTCCTACCTGGTGTGGTTCATTCATTCATGAATTTGCAGATTCAGTCCATGATCATGGATCGGATCAAGGCAGCACAGGCAGGAGATCCGTAGCTACAGAGGATCAGGAGGCAGGTTAAATCTGGACTACGAATGGAGTTCGTGATTCATGAGGATGGTTCGCTACGGTACGGCAGCAGACTCTGCGTACCTATAGGTGATGTTCACGAGGAGCTGTTGAGCGAGGCTCATAGCTCGCCATATTCCATACATCCTGGTGGCACCAAGATGTATAAGGACCTCTGTTTGAAATACTGGTGGATTGGCATGAAGAGGAGTGTGGCACGGAGCGTTGCCAAGTGTTTGATATGCCAACAAGTGAAGGCTGAGCACCATCGTACGGCTGGATTGCTACAACCGCTTCTTATTCTGGAGTGGAAGTGGCAACATATTACGATGGATTTCGTGACTGGTTTTCCTCGGACCCCGAAGCAAAACGACGTAGTCTGGATGATCGTAGATCGATTGACTAAGTCTGCGCACTTTATCCCATTCCGAGTGGGCCAGTCTACGGAAGCTTTGGCGAGGAAATATCTAGAGGTAAAATTTCATTTCTACTTCTCTTTAATTTCCTCTTTGAGTAAGTTGTGACGTAGACCGTGTACGTGCAGGAGATCGTACGCTTACACGGAGTCCCCGTGAGCATTGTGTCTGACAGAGACTCGAGGTTCACATCTCAGTTCTGGAGAAGTCTGCAGGAGAATTTGGATACGAGTCTGAGTTTCAGCACGGCGTACCACCCGCAGACTGATGGCCAGTCTGAGAGGACTATTTAGATACTGGAGGATATGTTGCGAGCTTGTACGCTCGATTTGAAGGGATCTTGGGAGGACCATCTTCACTTGGTGGAGTTTTCGTACAACAAAAGCTACCATGCGAGCATTGGCATGGCGCCGTTTGCTGCCTTATATGGAAGAAAATGTCGATCACCACTGAGCTGGGATGACATTAGAGACCGGGAGCAGTTGGGTCTAGAGATGATAGTGGAAGCTGTGGATGTCGTGAGAGACATCAGGGAGAAGCTCAGAGTTGCGCAGGATTGATTCAAGCATTGGGCGGATGCCAAGAGGAGACCATTGGAGTTTCAGCCTGGAGATCATGTCTTCCTGAAGATTTCTCCGAACCGCGGAGTTATTCGTTTAAGGAGGAAGGGAAAGCTGAGCCCGAGGTATATTGGACCGTTTGATGTGCTGGAGCATGTGGGAGCAGTGGCCTACCGCCTTGCTCTGCCACCATCCTTGGAGGGAATTCACGACGTATTCCACGTATCTCAGTTACGTCGGTACGTCAGTGATCCATCGCACACTGTGGATTTCTCGGAGATTACAGTTCGCCCGGACCTGACGTATGACCAGCAGCCTGTGTAGATTTTGGACCGTCGACAGAAACAATTGAGGAATAAGGTAGTCGACCTGGTGAGAGTGATGTGGCGTCACGGATCACTTGGAGAGCCCACTTTGGAGTGCGAAGAGGAGATGAGAGAGCGTTATCCTTTCCTGTTTACTGAGTAGATTTGTTGATTCCGAGGACGAAATCTTTATTTTAGTGGGGTAGAATGTAACGGTCGACTTCCGACCCTATGAATTTTCTACGTGCACGTGCTTTATAGTGCACATATTTTATTTGGCTATTTCTGGTTTCCGAATTATGCGATGTGATATGCCGTTGTGATCGTTTGGGAGTGTAGAATTTTATAGTAATGTTTGGGAACGCCGTTCCATGGTTCGTTTTCTCGCAAAACGATTTTGAACGATAGGGGCGTTTTAGTCATTTGACTCAAAACGTCGTTTCCAATTTTACGTAAATTTTTGGTAGGTGTTACGTATGATCGGGCTTCGTAGATCTGTGCGTCTCGTCTCCACGATCGCCCCGGTATTTTCGGATTATTTTTCCGACGCTCGGATTGAGAGATATCAACCGGAATAATCTCAACCGTCGATTTTTCCCCAATCAAATTCAAATTTCGAAATTTGTTAGCAAAATCTGGCTAAATCTCTTTTTAAATCGTTTTAAAATTTTTCCTAAACTGTTTCTCTAACCTCCCCTATACTTACCCCAAATTATACACCCCCTATCCCTTTAATCTCCCCCTTTAACTAGAATTATAAAGGTATATAGCATTTAATTATTATTATAAAATCCCTAGCCCTAACTTTACCCTAACCCTAAAACAAAATTACTCAGCCGCCGGCATTCCCCCTAAAAACACAAAACCCCCGATCACCCCGTCTCCCTCTCGCCCTCTCTCTCTCCCCCTCACGGCGAGACCGCCGCCCTCGCGGCCTCCCCTCAGCCTCGTGCCCTCTGGCAATCGCCGCCGCGCCTCCCCGCTTCTCCGCCCTCGCGCCTCCCCGTGACGCCGGCCCCTCGCATCCACAGCGAGGCCCCCTGCTGCGTCACCCTCGCTCTCCCATCGCCCCCATCGTGGATCCCCTTCCTCTGCCGCAGATCCCCTCCCCTCGCCCTCGCTCTCCACTCGCAACGCCGCCCTCGCGGTTTCCCCACCGCCGTGACAGCCGAAGGCCCCCGCGACGCCGCCTCCTCCTCTCCCCTATCTTCCACGGCGAGACCGTCGCCCGCCTTTGATCGCCGTGGCCGCTTGTCTTCGCGAGCCCGTTGGCCATCGCTGCGCACCCCGCACATAGCGCCGCCGCAGCAGACCTGTCCCCGTCCCCGCTGCACAGGCCGCAGCCCGCGTCTCCCTTCTCTCTCCCTCGCTCCGTCCACTCACCCCCGCTGCTCGCTCCTCACCACGGCCGCCTAAGCAGATCGCAGCGCTGCCTTTCCCCGCGGCTCCCCCTCGCTTCACGGCCCCTTTTACCGCCGTGAGCCACGCCTCGCTTCACGGCCCCCGTGCAGCGCGCCGCTGCTGCAGATCCCCACCGCCGCTGTGCTGCCTGCAGCCGTGTGCACGGCCGTGATCAACGTTCAAGATCTATCCGCAGCCTCCCCGCGATGCTAGCTCGCTGTTCTGCGGTTGGACTGATCGTGCTCACTGCCCACACTTCGTCCGCTGCCTGGACGAGTCTCACTACGCTACCCGTATTCGAGACGCTGTAGACGCCGCAGATCCCCTGCCGTCCAGACACTACGTCCGCACTACTCCAGACACCGGAGAGGTTGGTTTTCCCGAAACTCGTAGCGCAACCCACCCATAGAGAAAACTGAACCCTAACTAAAAATCGACAACTTTAATTAAATTTCCTTTTTCGCTCTTTTAAAACGTTGTGCAAACATAGAAAAATCGACGAATGAACTTTTTTGACTGTGCACATAGGATAGAATCGTCGAATAGGGCTTAACATCAAAAATGTGATTCTGACGAATAGGATAGTCCCGATAACCTAGACATGAACCCTAATAGGAATTACTGAAAACGAGACCTGACACCGTTGACGTGACACTATTTCAGACGGACTTCCGCTGACGAGACGCATGGACGAGACGCTCCGGGAGGACGACACACTCGCCACCGCAGGCAAGTGTACCCACTTGCACTTTTGGCCGTGCTTAGGCCTTAGTTTGTTAGAACTGTTAACTGTGAACAAAGAGAACCCGACGTGAAATGATAGCGTCCGGGACGTCCCGTGACGGCTCAGACTTGACGACGAAGTCTGAACCCAACAACAACAACTTTTGACATCATAGGACTATCTTGTGTGTGCGTGCGTGTGGACACCCTAGAATAACCATTCCTGTCTTGTCACGTCTCGTCCCTTCTTGCACAGCCCAAAGGGCAATAGGGCACTCTATGAGTGATCCCTTATCTTGATACACAGCCCAGAGGGCAATAGGGCACTCTCTGAGTGATCCCTTGTCTTGATACACAGCCCAGAGGGCAATAGGGCACTCGCCAAGCTAGAGCGAGTGATCCCTTGTCTTGTCATGTCTTGAATACTTGTGGTTTGGGTAGGGTTGAGTGTGCGCACGGTAAGAGGGTCTGATCCCCCTCGAACAGTAAGGCGTGAACCCTTTCATGTCACACTTGTCTTGTCTTGTCCCGCCATGTCCCGATTTGTCTTGACACCTGTTAGGCTAGTCCCGTAGTTGGTAGCACACGCTACGACTACTACTTGTCACGTTTTACTTTTCTGCTGAGTTTACTTTCTTTTGTTCCTCTGTTATAACCTCAGCATGCTAATCAACCAGTAAACCATTGTTAAATAGTCGGTACACTTGCAGTTTGGTCTGACCTTTTTTGTAGACCTTGCCTGACGTACAGTTCCTTCTTTTGGTGCTGTACATCAGGTGTTGAGCCAGAGTACGTCAATGAGGCAGACTTGTCAGCAGACGTGGAGCCGGAGGATACTGATCCAGAGTACATCCCAGAGGAGGACCAGAGTTAGAGGCCACTCGCGATCCCCCAGCTGATCGAAGATGTCATTGACCGGCGCCTCGGCTCGGCGTGAACGGGGGCACGGAAATCTAAATATTTGTAACCGCAATCGCACGGTGTTGTAGTATGGCTTGCGGGTCGAACACAGGGAGGCGAGGATGTGCTTGTGTCAAAGATGACCAAAATCACCCCGTGGGCGAGCTAGCCCAGATCGAATGATGGGTTGTCACGGTAAAGGAAAGCGAGGTATAAACCATATGAAAATAAAACCCGGGACTTTGGTTTCCTCCCCAACGAGCGAGTCTCGCCGATACGGCCTACGGGTAGGATGGCGATCGGAATTAGGGTCTAATGGTGAGACGTTGCCTCTAAAAGTGGTACCGGCATCCCATGGGCCCGATATTCCGGTCGGTGCCCAGGATGATACGCCGGACTTCCTGGGTTTGATCAGTGGGTACTCCCGTGTCCATTAACACTGATCGACTCCGGGAGCACTAAGCTTGCAACGATAACTCCCAACGTCTCGTCCTGCCGCTCCCGCGCGCTAGGATTCGGCGTCTACGCTAAAGGCATGAGCTATGGCTAGGGAGTCAACCGCCAAGTTAATTCCCCCTTGGCCCGACGGTCAAAGGCGGTCTTTTTCCCACCGATGACAATAAAAAACCCCGCATTACCGTTAGATTCCTAATCCCTATCGATTTCCTAACCCTATGGACGCATCGGGAAGAGCTCCCGAAGGGGTTTCCGCCAAAACCCCGGATTAGGGAACTACTCACAAATATTCATTAAAAAGCGATCTAAGTGAAAATGAACCGTCAAAATCGTAATCAGACAATAGGAATGCAAAGGTAGTAAAGTAATTAAGATAATACTAGAGTTTTACAAAGATCCGAAAACTTATAAAAACTGAGAAATTATAGCCGTCACAAAATGAAGAAAACAGTAAAAAATAACCAACTGCCGAATCTGGGAAACCTAGGGTTCTATTTATAGAAAACGCCATCACCTGATCGGTTAACAAGTCAACCGGTCGGGTGAGCCGCTTCACAAAATCACAGCGTGTCACGCCCCGCTTCCCAAAATGGACGGAGGCGAAGCGTAACTAAGGCCCGCTTAGGCCGGAGCTGTGAAGCTCGGACCCAATAAGCGTCTGTAGGGGTACCATTTTAAGTTTTCAGGTTCTTGCATTAATAAAGTTCGAAACAACAGAAGTACAGAAAGGAAAAGGCATTCATTAAATTAGAGATATAATATCCAACTGGTACAAAGTCTAAAAAGGAAGCTTAAGCATGGCAACAACCTAACTAAAAGCAAACTAAAAGCAGTAACCTCTGAAAGTGACGACTAAAAAGACCTCAAGGTCTGGTCCTCGTCAGGCACGTACTCTGGGTCGACGTCCTCGGCTCCTCGTACTCCAGCGAGTCTACCTCGTCCACGAACTCTGGCTGAACACTTGACGTACAGCACCCAGGAAAAAGGAACTGTACGTCAGGTAAATTCTACAAGAAGGGTTAGACTTTACTGCAAGTGCACCGAAATTTAAACAACGGTTTACTGGTTGATTAGCATGCTGAGGTTCTTTTACACAACAGTTTACTGGTTGATTAGCATGCTGTGGTTATAACAGGATAACACGACAGGAAGTAACGCATCAGGAAAGTAAAACGGGACAGGTAGTAGTCATAGCGTGTGCTACCAACTACGAGACTAACCTACAGGTGTCAAGACAAGACGGGACGTGACGGGACAAGACAAGACATGACAAGTGAGACACAAAAGGGTTCACGCCTTACGGTTCGAGGGGGATCAGACCCTCTTGTCGTGCGCACGCTCAACCCAACCCCAAACCCAGGAACTCAGGACAAGATTTACAGGGATCATTTTCGCTAGGGAAACATCCGAAACGCCCGAAGGCTTTTTGTGTAACAGGGATCACTTCCGCTAGGAAAGCATCCGAAACGCCCGAAGGCTTTTTGTGTAACAGGGATCACTTCCGCTAGGAAAGCATCCGAAACGCCCGAAGGCTTTTTGTGTAACAAGGATCACTTTCGCGGGGGAAAGCATCCGAAACGCCCGAAGGCTTTTTGTGTAACAGGGATCACTTTCACGGGGGAAAGCATCCGAAACGCCCGAAGGCTTTTTGTAGGACAGTCACGGGGATCACTCTCGCATGGAGAGCATCCGAAACGCCCGCAGGCTTTTTGTGTAACAGGGACATGACATGACAAGTGTAGGGAATTGTTATTCTAGGGTGTCCACACGCACGCACACACAAGATAGCCCTACGGTGTCAAAAGTTGTTGTTTGTCGAGCTTAGACTTCGTCGTCAAGTCTAAGACGTCAGGGGCGTCCCGGACGCTATCATTTCACGTCCGGTTCTATACATTCGCAGTCTAACAGTTCTAGCAATCTTAGACCAAAGCACGGTCAAAAACGCAAGTGGGTACACTTGCCTGTGGTGGCGAGTGTGTCGTCCGTCCGGGGCGTCTCGTCCAGGCGTCTCGTCGGGCGTTACGCTATGGAGCAACTGGTTCTCTGTTTGATTAAACACATGTCCGAATTAGGGTTGTTTTGAGAGAAATAGAATGTTAAATAATTCTTATGACGTCTAAGGAATTAATTAATTTTTATTAAATTCTCTACCCTAGGGTGTTCATGTCATTTTATTACTAACTGTTTGTACTATAAACTCTAGTCATAATACTAACAGCACATACACATTACTACTTTACTGAGGGTAGCTAACATATCAATTAATGAACTGTTTTTATATAATAAAGCTTAACAGGTAACTAACTGCACGTGTGTTCACCGTATTGCTCGAACTTCCTGATAGGTTGTGACTAACATTTAATGTTAACTTCAGCAATAAACTACTAACCTCAGCTATTATTATCAGTAACATAGCAGTAGGGCAGATACTACAAATATATTATCAATTACTCCCTGCTAAAATATATAAGCTTGACTATTAATACCCGATTAAGATACTTCTGCTAATATAAATATGGCGTACAAACTTCACATAATTATAGCACAGATTTCCCTAACTCACCAACATTTTAATACCCTGACTCAATTTGTAAATTCATTTAGTAATCTAACTTACTTAATTATTCATTCTTCTGGTCATTTAATAACCTGCTAGCAATAACAATATGCTAGTTTTTATTACTGACGCCCTTCCCTCATAATAATAATACATGCAACCACATGATTAAGTAATTTGTATGACAAAAATTTACTTACGTGCAGATGGAAGGCAACGAGCGAAGGCGATACGGTGGCCAGCGTCCGATGGCGGCGTAGGGTGAGGCGGTGCGAGACCGTGGTATGCGCAGCCTAGGCGAGGATAGCCACGCGTCGAGGCTGAAACGAGACGGCCTGAGATCGTGCGTGCAAGGAGGGGCGTGACGTGCGCCGCCGTGGCCAAGGGGACATGCCGGAGCGTAGGAAGAAGGCCGATCGCGGCCCGAAGGGCAGTCACGTGTCGCTGCTGTGATCCGGGAGAATGCTGCTGCGCACACAGGGGTGGTCGGACGGAGCTCCGGGCGACCTGCAGTGCCTAGGACGACGGAGGACGTCGGCCGTGCGACGTGTAGCGCTGAGGGCACCATTGGGCGTTGCTGCGAAGAGCAGCAGTTGCTGCCGTGGCGTGTGGCGCTGCTGAGGGCACCGGCGGCGGGTTGTGCAGTGGCTGCACCGGCAGAGCACAAAGCGGGGAGGGAGGCCGGTGATTTGTAGAGCCTTAGGGCGAACCTAGGTCGGAGATTAAGAGGTGATGACGGCCAAAAGAAGAGCTGCGCGAAAAGAAATGGACGGCGGCTCGCTTATGAAGGCTGAGAACAAAAAGGTAGCCCTAGGTTAATAATTAAATAGGAGGGCTAGGGCAAAACGTGAGGAAGGGTGAAAAAAGGCCAGCACGTGAGCTAGCAGCAGTGCTTAGTAGAGATTTTTATAAAATGGGGAGGCTAAAGTCTAGGATTTCTTTAGGTCATTTTATAAAAGTTGTATGAGGGGTTTTATAACATTAGACTTAGGCTCATATAAAATAAGTTGGGTGATTGAAGTAGAGTGTGTGCGCGTGATGCTGTGTGTGAGGTTACATGGTTGGTGCGTGAATGTTGTGCTGGGTGCGTGACTAGGGTTAAAAGGAAAAACTATATTATAAGGGTTACACCTATGAAACTTAGGATTAACCGATAAATACATTGGGGAAAAGTGAAAGTAGATCAAACGAAGCCCAAAAATTGTGAAATAAATACTGGGGTGACCGGGTCGACGAGAGAAAGAAGACAGAGAAAATGGATCACAATTCCGACGACGAGAAACGAAACCAAAAATAAAAAGGCCACACGACAAAAGTGAAAAACGTGATGTCTCATCAGATAAGGTCAAACCGTGGGAGAACGACCCGAGAAAAGTCGTTCCAAATAGTTCCACAGTTTAACACTCTCAGAGACAAACTCAATGACATATCACACCAGCGTGTCCAAAAACAACAAGTCTAAAATAAATACGTGCACGGTCAAAAGCACGTGCACAAAGAAGGTACGATCGAACACCGGTCGTTACATTCTACCCACCTTAGAAATGATTCCGCCCTCGGAATCACTTATAATAATAATATCTATAAGCACTTAAGCCTATAACTCTCATCTTCCACACAAAAAAAAATCTCTAATCCTATAACTTCTAACGACGTTCCCCATTAATCCATCATAACGCGTCTCTCCACTGGATAATGCCCCGACTAAACCCACATCTTACACTTAACTATAGACCCATCACTGCTGTTCAAATTCTAACTCCAAGGAATAATAATCATCTTCTCATACCATACCACCCCACTAAACATCATCGCTCAATAACATCTTTAAATTTCTTGACCTCTTCCCAATATTAATCAATCTCCAAAATGAGATTCTAGTCAACCACCAATCCGAAACAAAAACTTTGTCCAATCCTTCAATACCTTCACCATTCAACAATCGCCGTGTCTTCAATACATTCCTTGTCATATCTTCCCATGAAATTATCCGCCAAATAATTTAACTATCAAAATCTCATCTTATCTTACTCACTATAACTAATCCTAACCAATATCAAGTCTGTCACTAGCGAACCATCCATTTATCTCAACATGTCGGGTTATTCCCAATGTCTTCTCACGTCAATTCGACGACCAAGTCTTGATGCTTAAAAGCTCCACTCCTCCTAATGTTCACCCTAACTCAACTATACTCCGAGCTACTCCTATCTACCCCTCGCCCAAGTCTCAAGTCTCAAAGGTCCTCATCTCCCCACATATAATATCATTCAACCAGAATTCTTCATTGAGTCAGTCACACATCGGTATTACAAATACGTCTTGGACAGCTCAATCTTTTCATCCGAAAGAAATCTAACCCACTACTCGGGTGTTCCAAAATCAACTAATCACTGTCATGATAAAACTCATCTCACCCTGAGTCTACCCGCAAACAAAATCCTATAACGATAATAGCTAGTCCTAATAATACAACAATCATAAACTCAGAAATTTCTAAGGGAGAAAGAAAAGAAAGGAAAAAGGAAACTTAAGACCAAAGTTACATTTAAAATATTTGGGAAAACATGTGGAGTTGCGGTAATGGATGAGGAAGGATAATTGATTCGTGATCTTGTGAGCTAATTTAAAAAAAAAACTTTAAAGATTTGGTTTAAAAGGAAACAAAGTTTTGTTACAATCACAAGCAGCCAAGATAAACTATTCATTAATATAAAGACTAAGTCTAAGGAACTGTCTGCTATAACACTATTCACATCATATGAATGCTATCATTCAGCCAACTTCAAACCTAACATGGTTAACACTGAGTACACATTCAAGACACAAAGGCAAACATCAGGATCCTAACGATGACACACTCATACAGGTCTACACACTCTACCTATACTCATGCACTATGACATCATCACCTACCAAAAGGCCTATTCCTAAACTGGAGATAGCATGGACAACTACAAGGTCTAATGTCTAGATAATAGAAAGAAAAGAAAACTAGATCAAAAGCGAAACGAAATAAGATTGGAAAGAACGAGTTCAAATAAGACGGGGTAAGGAGGTAGGTAGTTGAATGGAACAAAAATATTTCTCTAAATAATTAGGTAGATGAAAGGGGAAATTACGTGTAAAATATGGTATCGTATCTTTTTATACTTATAAAAATATGTAGGGAAAGTGAGAAGATGGTAAAAATTATTACAATTTGGAGAAAGGGTTGGATGAAGGAATATAAAAGTAGGATGAGGTAGAGATTCGTTTTGCAAATGAAAATAAGTTTAAACAAAGATTCTTGAAGTATGAGCACGATGAACATAGGGCTGTTGTATATATATACAAAAATCAAAGTTCTCTCTGGTTTAGAAAATATTTTAAAAGTACGTACTATAAGTAGTTAGAAGTAAATTTTGTAGGTTAGAAAAAGAATAATACATATTGAATTATTAAGATGGTAACAAGTTTTTTTTTATAAAACTGAATGATGAGAGATAACGATTTGAAAACAAGTACAAGGTAGTAGAAATAAATTTACGACCAAGAAGGTTTCAAAAGATCAGTGAAAGAATTTTAACTCATCCGAAAAACAAGAAATTTTAAATATATAACATAGGGGTTTTCAAAGAAATTAAGCTGGGCGAAAGACTTAATAAGGAATTTCAAAAATTCTTTTCGAGAAGATAGAATTGGCAAAGGGAAGGATTCGAAGGATCAATGATAATCGTTAGAAAAACGATCACGTGAGTCGGGAGAAAGGAAAATGGTCGCATGATGGATACACATAGGATATGATTCACGGAAACTACGATGGGACTCTACGGTCGATAACACAGAAGTGTAATGGTTGGAAGGATGCTAGAAATCCGGGATCCCTAATTATCGGGTCGTCTAAAGATTAGGATAACTCAGCTCTAAGGCTTCCTAATAAGCTAGACCATAATCAGGATTTAAGGGGAAGGTTCCTAAGAGAATCGAGCTTACGTTCTGTTAGGCCCGAAGTCGATGGACCCAAGCGAACGACTAAAAGAGAGGGGCTCTAGAATTCTAACACGGTCAGAATCAACTGGGGATGCTAAGGTAGTCTAGGACGAGGACGACTAAATCTTAACCAAGGCGTCAGACTATCAGACCTGGGTATCTATCTAAGTCTTCCTACCATCTAAGACAAGGGAAAACCTATATTTTAAACTTGCACATGGATATTAAATGAATGCGGTACTCTTATTGTTCCGAACTTTTGCATGAACTGCATGGGCCACCACTAAAACCTGTCACGCCCCGCTTCCCAAAATGGACGGAGGCGAAGCGTAACTAAGGCCCGCTTAGGCCGGAGCTGTGAAGCTCGGACCCAATAAGCGTCTGTAGGGGTACCATTTTAAAGTTTTCAGGTTCTTGCATTAATAAAGTTCGAAACAACAGAAGTACAGAAAGGAAAAGGCATTCATTAAATTAGAGATATAATATCCAACTGGTACAAAGTCTAAAAAGGAAGCCTAAGCATGGCAACAACCTAACTAAAAGCAAACTAAAAGCAGTAACCTCTGAAAGAGACGACTAAAAAGACCTCAAGGTCTGGTCCTCGTCAGGTACGTACTCTAGGTCGACGTCCTCGGCTCCTCGTACTCCAGCGAGTCTACCTCGTCCACGAACTCTGGCTGAACACTTGACGTACAGCACCCAGGAAAAAGGAACTGTACGTCAGGTAAATTCTACAAGAAGGGTTAGACTTTACTGCAAGTGCACCGAACTTTAAACAACGGTTTACTGGTTGATTAGCATGCTGAGGTTCTTTTACACAACAGTTTACTGGTTGATTAGCATGCTGTGGTTATAACAGGATAACATGACAGGAAGTAACGCATCAGGAAAGTAAAACGGGACAGGTAGTAGTCGTAGCATGTGCTACCAACTACGAGACTAACCTACAGGTGTCAAGACAAGACGGGACGGGACGGGACAAGACAAGACAGGACAAGTGAGACACAAAAGGGTTCACGCCTTACGGTTCGAGGGGGATCAGACCCTCTTGTCGTGCGCACGCTCAACCCAACCCCAAACCCAGGAACTCAGGACAAGATTTACAGGGATCATTTCCGCTAGGGAAACATCCGAAACGCCCGAAGGCTTTTTGTGTAACAGGGATCACATCCGCTAGGAAAGCATCCGAAACGCCCGAAGGCTTTTTGTGTAACAGGGATCACTTCCGCTAGGAAAGCATCCGAAACGCCCGAAGGCTTTTTGTGTAACAGGGATCACTTCCGCTAGGAAAGCATCCGAAACGCTCGAAGGCTTTTTGTGTAACAGGGATCACTTTCGCGGGGGAAAGCATCCGAAACGCCCGAAGGCTTTTTGTAGGACAGTCACGGGGATCACTCTCGCATGGAGAGCATCCGAAACGCCCGCAGGCTTTTTGTGTAACAGGGACATGACATGACAAGTGTAGGGAATTGTTATTCTAGGGTGTCCACACGCACGCACACACAAGATAGCCCTACGGTGTCAAAAGTTGTTGTTTGTCGAGCTTAGACTTCGTCGTCAAGTCTAAGTCGTTAGGGGCGTCCCGGACGCTATCATTTCACGTCCGGTTCTATACATTCACAGTCTAACAGTTATAGCAATCTAAGACCAAAGCACGGTCAAAAACGCAAGTGGGTACACTTGCCTGTGGTGGCGAGTGTGTCGTCCGTCCGGGGCGTCTCGTCCAGGCGTCTCGTCGGGCATTACGCTATGGAGCAACTGGTTCTCTGTTTGATTAAACACATGTCCGAATTAGGGTTGTTTTGAGAGAAATAGAATGTTAAATAATTCTTATGACGTCTAAGGAATCAATTTTTTTTATTAAATTCTATACCCTAGGGTGTTCATGTCATTTTATTACTAACTGTTTGTACTATAAACTCTAGTCATAATACTAACAGCACATACACATTACTACTTTACTGAGGGTATCTAACATATCAATTAATGAACTGTTTTTATATAATAAAGCTTAACAGGTAACTAACTGCACGTGTGTTCACCATATTGCTCGAACTTCCTGATAGGTTGTGACTAACATTTAATGTTAACTTCAGCAATAAACTACTAACCTCAGCTATTATTATCAGTAACATAGCAGTAGGGCAGATACTACAAATATATTATCAATTACTCCCTGCTAAAATATATAAGCTTGACTGTTAATACCCTATTAAGATACTTCTGCTAATATAAATATGGCGTACAAACTTCACATAATTATAGCACAGATTTCCCTAACTCACCAATATTTTAATACCCTGACTCAATTTGTAAATTCATTTAGTAATCTAACTTACTTAATTATTCATCCTTCTGGTCATTTAATAACCTGCTAGCAATAACAATATGCTAGTTTTTATTACTGACGCCCTTCCCTCATAATAATAATACATGCAACCACATGATTAAGTAATTTGTATGACAAAAATTTACTTACGTGCAGATGGAAGGCAACGAGCGAAGGCGATACGGTGGCCAGCGTCCGATGGCGGCGTGGGGTGAGGCGGTGCAAGACCGTGGTACGCGCAGCCTAGGCGAGGATAGCCACGCGTCGAGGCTGAAACGAGACGGCCTGAGATCGTGCGTGCAAGGAGGGGCGTGACGTGCGCCGCCGTGGCCAAGGGGACATACCGGAGCTTGGGAAGAAGACCGATCGCGGCCCGGAGGGCAGCCACGCGTCGCTGCCATGATCCGGGAGAACGCTGCTGCGCACACAGGGGTGGTTGGACGGAGCTCCGGGCGACCTGCAGTGCCTAGGATGGCGGAGGAAGTCAGCCGTGCGACGTGCAGCGCTGAGGGCACCACTGGGCGTTGCAGCGAAGAGCAGCAGTTGCTGCCGCGGCGTGGGGCACTGCTGAGGGCACCGGCGGCGGGTTGTGCAGTGGCTGCGCCGACAGAGCACAAAGCGGAGAGGGAGGCCGGCGATTCGTAGAGCCTTAGGGCGAACCTAGGTCGGAGATTAAGAGGTGATGACGGCCAAAAGAAGAGCTGCGTGAAAAGAAATGGACGGCGGCTCGCTTATGAAGGCTGAGAACAAAAAGGTAGCCCTAGGTTAATAATTAAATAGGGGGGCTAGGGCAAAACGTGAGGAAGGGTGAAAAAAGGCAAGCACGTGAGCTAGCAGCAGTGCTTAGTAGAGATTTTTATAAAATGGGGAGGCTAAAGTCTTGGATTTCTTTAGGTCATTTTATAAAAGTTGTATGAGGGGTTTTATAACATTAGACTTAGGCTCATATAAAATAAGTTGGGTGATTGAAGTAGAGTGTGTGCGCGTGATGCTGTGTGTGAGGTTACATGGTTGGTGCGTGAATGTTGTGCTGGGTGCGTGACTAGGGTTAAAAGGAAAAACTATATTATAAGGGTTACACCTATGAAACTTAGGATTAACCGATAAATACAATGGGGAAAAGTGAAAGTAGATCAAACGAAGCCCAAAAATTGTGAAATAAATACTGGGGCGACCGGGTCGACGAGAGAAAGAAGACAGAGAAAACGGATCACAATTCCGACGACGAGAAACGAAACCAAAAATAAAAAGGCCACACGACAAAAGTGAAAAACGTGACGTCTCATCTGATAAGGTCAAACCGTGGGAGAACGACCCGAGAAAAGTCGTTCCAAATAGTTCCATAGTTTAACACTCTCAGAGACAAACTCAACGACATATCATACCAGTGTGTCCAAAAACAACAAGTCTAAAATAAATACGTGCACGGTCAAAAGCACGTGCACGAAGAAGGTACGATCGAACATCGGTCGTTACACAGCGCAATGCGGGGGTTTCACCCGGTCAGTATGAACCGGTCGGTTGATACTTGGTGCGGTCGGTTGGATCTTGGTGCCGACCGGTTGGATCTTGGTGCGGACCGGGTGAGGAGACCGGTTGGAACTTCGAGTCTTGGCTGTTGAAATTCGGCTACAGGTGAACCGATCGGGTGAAGGTCACCCGATCGGTTGGAAATCAGCTTCGAATTTCCAGAGACTTTGAGCTTCTGACCCGGTCGCTGAACCGACCGGGTGACTTCTCGTGAGCTCCAAGCTGCGTCCGGGTGGTGCACGCGTGCATCACCCGATCGGTTGGAGATGACCAACCGACCGGGTGCGGGGCTGAAAGATGCAATCTTCGTCGTTTTGACCCCCTGGGTCACGCGTGACTCCTCCCGTTGCTCCGGGGACACATGATATCATCGTTTTACGCCCCCAAATGCCAGCAAACTCCTGCAAAACACGGAAAATACGGAAAAGAGAAAGAAAACAAGAAAACACAAGAAAACACGAGAAAACGAATAAAAGACGGCGGTAAAATACGGAAAAAAACGGAAGAAAACGTGCGTAAATATATGAAATATAAACGCACGTCAAAATCCCCCAAGCTGAACTCTTCCTCGTCCTCTAGGAAGATGAGTGAGAGTAGGAGCTCGGGGAGGAAAAATAGAGAGAAAGAGAGAAAAAGAAAACTCTATGTCCTAGATCGCCCGTCAGGGCCAACAAAATCAAAATCGACACACCAAGCAAGCAAATGCCAAATCACATCACTAAACCTAGGAATACGAGTCCAAACAAGTGCCGTGGGCCCACGCGGTGAAGCGCGAGTGAGTGTGTTAGTGCGCCAGCAGTCGGTGTCACTATTTACGATGTGCAATAAAGCTCGATATACACAAATCCAGGAAACGAGCCAAATATCGTTTCGAATTGAATAAAGTGGTGAATTTATAGTTCAAGCATGCATGAGAATAGAGGGAATCGAAACATATCATGCGTCGGGGGCTCCACGACTAGGGTTAAGGAAAGCACACCACTATAGCCTAGATAATAGCTAAAAAGTTCCCAAGCCAAGTGTTTTCGAAACCGATGGGGGTTGAGATGATGTGGAGAAGAACACCCGGTGCAAATTCTCACCTTCCCTATATTCATGGCAAGTAGGAAAATATTCACACGGGAAATTTTGGTTTTTGGGCATTTGTATTTTTTTGGGTATACCATTTTTTTTTCTTTTCTTTTCATTTCTCTTCTTTTTGGGTTTTTTCTTTTCTTTTCTCCTATTTTTTGGATTTTTGGGGTTTTTTGGCTATACACATGTGTACTCTCCCAAGTGGGAGAACGGTACACGGTGAGGGGATTTGCACCAAGTAAAACAAAAAAGAAGTCGGAATCTAAACACTTGGGCAAATGAAACTATTCTCGCTAATTAGAGCATGGGCTAGATGGGGTTATCCTAGTCCTTAGTTGTGGAATCCCGACACATGCGAAATGAAGAGTACAATATATATATATATAGCATGCAGAAGAAGCAGACAGTAGAAATAAGTACCGCATATTCATATCGAAACATGATAATCTAGGGGTCATTCCTGGACAGGTATATAAAGTGAATCACAAAGTAGAAGCACACCACACGGCTAGGCACGACACACAACTCACAAAAAAGCTAAGTGGACCCACGATGCGTGAAAATGCACGGGACTCGATATCCTAGGGTTAGTGAGTGTGATTATCTATGCCATGCTAGGTGTGTGTGATTTTGTGGCAATTCATCATAGGGTTCATCTCTAGGAGAAAGAGATAAAAAGAAGAAAAGAAAAAATAAAAACACGATGAAAACGACCTAAAAACGAAAGTGAAAGACTCAAACGACGCACAAAGTGCGACTCCCCCAAGCTGAAGATTGCATTGCCCTCAATGCAATAAGAGTGAGTACGGGAGGGCAAATGAAAATGGAGGGGATACGCACCGACACAAAAAGAAATGAAAAAAACACAGATACGAAACTGAAAATAAAGAAAAAACGAAATCATGAAATTAAACCACACGACACAAAAATAGAAAAAAAGAAAGAAGGAAAAATGAACAAATTATACGACATGACACGACACGACAAAAAGGAAAACAAGCACACACACACACACACACAAAGAAAATAAAACACGACAACACACAACAAAAAGAGAAATCAAGAATCAGGAGAAGGCGAATCCTCGCCCTCCTCGGAAGAGTGAGGGGATGGATGAGTGGGGGAGAATAGGGGTGTGTGGAGAAGTGGAGAAAGAGGTGGAGGAATAGGTACAGTGGTGGTGTGAATGATGGGTGGAGTGTCGGTGGTGGTGGGTGGTAGTGGAAGTGCGACGATCAAGGCTGTGGTAGAAGGGGTAGAAGTGGGGGGAGAAGACGTGATGGTGATGGTAGTGGGTGGCGGTGGAAGAGATTTGGAGCGCACCAGCAATTTCTTGTGGCGCACATAACCGGTGATGGTGGAGGAGGGAGGTGGTGGTGGAGGGGCGAGAGAAGTGGTCGTGAGAGAAAAAGTGGGTATGGGGATGTGAGTAGATGTGGGAGGGGAGGATGATCGCCTAGGTGGAGGTGATGGGGGTGGGGATGTGTGGGAGGGTGGAGGAGAAGATCGTCGAGGTGGTGAAGGCGGTGGTGTGGGTGGTGGTGGTCCGTGGAGGTGAGTGAGGAGGCGAAGAATGGCGGCCACGTTCCTCTCAAGCGCGAGGAAGCGTGGGTGAACGAGAAAAGAGGACGGTGATGGGTCCGAGGGGGCTGAGGACATGGCGAGATTACGGAGGGCAGCGACTGATCGCGCCCCGGATACACACCCGGAACGACGATTGTAGTTTTACCGCAAGCGCACGGTGTAGTGGCGAGCGGGTATCGAACACGAGGAGGTGGTGTTGGCTCCAATCTATCCTAGGTTGGTTGGACTACGAAGGTTTTATTGGTGGAGATGGCTATGGTATGATATAATGGAAATGGTGGTGGATGTCGGTGTCGATGATAAAGAAATCGGTCAAATATCGATTCAAATGCAATATAATAAAAGAGGGAATTTGCCTTGCGGCGATCCTGTCACAATCGTCGGGCAAAGTATGTGGATATAAAATCAAATAAAGACGTCTAGGGCTAGGGAATTCCCACTACGGATCGTCATACATCATCGTAAATAGTGAATCTCAATATTACTAGACTTGTGTTGAGGTGAACTAGTCGTAACTGAATAGAGAACCAAGCTCACGCTCTCGCGCTATTGCCGGTCTATAGCAACCTAGATTAGGGCCCAATCTCTTGCGAACCCTAACCTAAGCCGCTAGCATGAAGATTGACATCATCGTCCAATCGCTCCTCGAGCCCACTCTCGTGCAAACCCGAGTTACGATCTAGGTTGTGATAGTTCGTATTCGTCCAATCTCTTGCAAACGAATATGGGTATAGATTTACAATTAAAAATCCTAGCTTTGGTCCAATCTCTTGCAAACCAAGTCTAGAGAAATCCAATTGTAAATCTAAATCGAATATCTAGGCCTTCCCATCGATTAGAATCCAATCTCTTGCAAATCCCAAATCGATGGAAATCCCTAGCTATCCGTAGTAAATCAATCTCAACCTAACCTCCTAGCAATTCTAGTAATTTAGAAATTCATTCATCACAAATATGAAATTAGATCCATAGGGTTCATCCACAAACCCTAGAACAATAAATCTACTCTAGTATAGCAATAAGGATATGAGGATCAATAAAAATCATTGCTTGCATATATAAAAGTATCAAAACAAAGATTCAAACAATAAGAACAAAAAACTTAGCTTGATGAAGATCTTCAATCCAAAATACAAGCTTTTAGATCTAAGAGGGGGCCTAGGGCATGGCCTAACCTCTAAAATAATCCTAAGAAAAACATATGGGGGCTAAGAAAACATAATGGGGATCTCCCTCTAATGGTGGCTACAAAACCCTTAAATACTCCCCCAAAACCCTAGCAAGAAACCCTAGAAAACCCCTCAAATTCGTGTCCAAAAACAGCCCAAACCACAACTTAAAATCTGGGCCCAGGCCGCACTCGGCCGAGTGGAAAATGTGACTCGGCCGAGTGGAAATTCCAGCACTGCAGTGTCAACTTGCAGAAATTCTCCAGAGTTCATCCGATCTCCGATTGGCGTGTTCTTGGCGGCGTTGGAACCGTCATGAAGTCTACTATCCATAAAAAATATGAGAAAAATACTTTGGTTGCTGGAATGAAAGCAGATTTCAAAAGAGTGGAAGGCTGTCTGAAAATCTGGGCGCTGCATGTCCTCGGCATCACTCGGCCGAGTTGACTTCTCTACTCGGTCGAGTGGGGTTCTCTACTCAGCCGAGTGACAGACCCTATAAAATTTCAGTAAGTCAGGGGTCTTGGGGGGTCTGTCTTCGGAGGTGACTCGGCCGAGTGGCTTTACTCACTCGGCCGCGGGCATTCGGTATTCGGCCGAGTCGGAACCTTCAATCGCCTGACGGATTCCAGTAAGTCTGGGATTTTTGCTTGCCGTCGTCGTGATGCCACTCGGGCGAGTAGTGTCTCCGTGATCAGCCGAGTGGGCTGGCGATGCTCGGCCGAGTGCACGCTGATACTCAATCTGTTGCGTGTCCGATCTGGCCGGCCGAGCGGGCTTCTTTGCTCGGCCGAGTGACTCCTTCACTCGGCCGAGTGGCATGCTAAAATGCCCAATCTTCTCCGTTTCTCCTCCTCGTCGCTCCTATGGAGTTCCTTCTTCTTCCACCTGTCTCCCATCGCCGAATAGCCCTCAAAAGAGCCTTGGGTGACGCTCCGAAGTGGGTGCAAGTCCCTTAAGCTCATTTTTGCTCCCGATCGCTCCATATTTCCTGAAATCCGACAACAACAAGAAATAGTGAAAAGTAACGCAATATCGTCGAATAATCGTGAAAAGCGTGATATAGGCGATCGAAATGGCATGCAAATATGCAGAAAAAAGGTGTAAAATATGGACCGATCAAAATCCCCCCAAGCTTACCTCTTACTCGTCCTCGAGGAAGATAAGTAAAAAGACAAACTCGGGAGATGAAGAATAAGGGAAATGAAATAAAAGAATACGAAGTGGAAGGGGTCGCTAGATTATACTCTCAGATTTCAAGCCATAAGCTACACATCACGATGACTTGGAAAATACAAATCACATGCTATAAGGATTTCATATCTTTCATAAACATGGTACTTGCAAGCTTTTAAGAACAATAAGAGGGACTCTCTAAATTCATACAATCAATTCATATCCACATCACGCATTTCATAGAATTTAATATACAAATGTTGGTGATGCACTTTTCAATCAAAAGTTATAAATGAAGCATATAAGATACACAACATGCATGCAATAGAGAATGGAATAAATCATGGCATTCACATATTTATATCGATTCATAAGAAATCTCCATAACTAAAGTATTTTGCTAAGTTTCAGCATTATCAAACTTCCTCATTCGTGCACTTCTCCACTCTAATGTCGTACTCACTCATATGATCAAATGAATTCAACCCCCCCAAGCTTAGCTTGAGGCATCGCATCTAAAGGAATATGATGGTGGAAAATGGGATTTTTGCCTTGGTTTTCCCAAGTAATTTGTGGCTCCAATAATGAGATAAAGAAATATTTTTTTTTCTTTTGGACTTTGTATCTCATTTTTCTTCTTGGATTTTTGTAGGAGCAATTTGTTTTGTATTTTTGGATTTTGGCTCCTTTTTGGCTTTTTGGACTTTTTGGAGCTAACTTTTTCTTTTGTGGGGATTTTTGGGAAATAGATGCGATATAAGTAGCTTTAGGAGGTGAACTCAAGTGACATGTAGAGAATAAAAAGATATATGTGGAGAAAGAAATAATGTAACACTCGGTTCACTCTAAGATGTGCACGAACGGTTCAATAAAATAATACTTCAACTAAAACTAATATGAAAGCATGGATATTCTCAATCATCTCAATAAAAAGTGAAGTCAAGCGGTAAAGAGTACTTTCATATCAAGCATGCAACAGAAGGTGAATAAGATGATAAGGCAGATGCTCCCATTATACAATTGATGCGTGAATCTTGGTGCACTTTCAACAAAAGCATACTAAACACTAATCCATACATTCAGTTTCAACTAATATCATGCATTCATATAGAGAAATCATCAAAAGAATATATAAGCAAGCACATGGAAAGCATGATACTGAAATACTCTAAGTAGCATGGCAAGGAATAATAAGCATCGTGATGGCTGCTAAAGCAATAAGAGATATCATCATAAGGAGAAAATCTAGCAAAAGGAGGAAAAGAAAATAAAGAAATAAAAATTAAAGAGAGGAAAGAAAAGAAAAACAAGTACACACTATGATGCATGAACACACATAAAAGGAAAATAAGATGGAAAAATCAGAAAGATGATGCAAAAATTTTGAAAAATTAAAAAAAATCCTAAAATAAAGTAAAAATGCAACTAATGTATCTAAATGGCTTGGAAATGCACTCCCCCAAGCTTAAACTTCACATTGTCCTCAATGTGATCATAATGAAAGAATATGAGGAACAACGATAATAATAAGGGGGTAAATGAAAAAAATGATGAAATGAATGACATGAAATCCTAATGCAACCACATGCACATACAATGATGCATGAAAGTTCTTTCCCCCAAGCTTATACCAAACAATCCTATTCAAATGACTTGACCAAAAATGTCATGGCTTTGCAAAACGTGATCAAGTCAAACGAATAAGAAAGTAAGGTTTCACTTGAAAGAAATGCTCGAATGTGGTGAGCAAAAGGATGTGACACATCAAAATATGGAGAGGGCAATTAATGTATATAATGGGTTATAATGGGTTTGGGGTGTAAAAATTTTTGTTGCCGTCATAAGAGGTGATATTTATTCAATCAAATCTATACGGTCCCCTCGCTGTCGAGAGAATTCGTGTTTATTTAAAGCATAAAAATTTCTACACTACTGGATTGATATCACCTATAGCAAAAGGCGGATCCAGTATCTTGCCGGTGCAGGCAACTGCTCCAACTGCTCTTTCCGTGGCTCCGCCAGATGCATGTGTCCACGGACTCCAACGAACTCCAGCAATGCATCCTCCAGCATTCTCACAAGGACTCCACCTGTACCCTGCAGAGAATAGGATGCATCAGTTCGCTGCAAAAATTTCACCCTCATAATAAAAGTATCCCAAAGAGGATCATCTATAGAAATATATGAAATAAATAATGGTAGACGATACTTCCCTGGAATTAATCCAATATCCTCCCGTGCTGTGATAGGTGTCTCCATGATGTCCTCTCTAAGCTGCTCAGGTAAATCTAGATCATATGTGTGGACTTCCTCGATAGGCTCGTCAAACTGTGACACGTCCAAGCATACCTCCGGTCCATAATCGTATGTGTGCTGCAAGAGGTATGACGTGTCAAAAATATCCGAATCAAAGTAAATATCAAATGGAATACATGATTCAGAAATGGAATGGGTAAAAATATCTCCCTGAGTTGGAGCATTAAGCTCTGTGGGATAGTCCTTGACGTCAGTGGAAGGATGAGGTGGCTGCGGGAGCTCTAATGGAGGAGAATAGTGCTCGGGATCCTCATGAATGGCTATGTCCTCGTCCCGATGTATGACCTCCTCGATGATAAGCTCTGGCTCCGTATGTAAGGCCTCCTCAAAAGCATGCTCGGGCTCCGCATGTGAGGCCTCCTCGTCAATATGCTCTGGCTCGACAGTGTGCTCCTTTACCTTCTCATCGACTATCAATGTGGGCTCTCTCTGGAATGGTGATGTTGGCTGCTCAAGTGTGTCAGCTTGTGGGGATGTATCATGTGAAGGGGAATGCCCGCAAGCAATCCGAAAATATAGTCTATCCCCCTCAAGACTGACATGGATTTCCTCCCCAATTGTTCCTGCAGCTGAAACACGGTTCATAATAAAATCTGCAAATCGTAGCTCAAATGCATCACCTGCTGTAATACTCTCTGAACCGGTGAACCTCATTGACTCCTAGAGGCCCTCCAATAATCTCTGAAATGTGTCCTCCTCTGGATGCGCACATGACTCAATTTCTGCTTCCTTCACTGCCTCTTCATCCATCCACTCTTCATATGCAATAGCTATATCGTAGGAAGTGGGATCGACGACGGCATATTCTGGCTCTGGTAGTAAGTCTGGCGATGCTTCTTGCCCATAAGATGAAGAAACAGAACTGATATCTTTGGGAATCATCGCAACCTTAAACATGAGTGCATTCATTTCAAGTTGCCTCATCACCAGTTCCAATAGAAGGTTACCCTTTTCAAGCCCGGCTTGCATTTCAACCTGGTGTGCATGCATCTCATCAAAAAAGATCCTTTGTCTCTCATCAAGCTCGGGCCAGTGCGTCTCCTCAAAAAAATATTCTCCCATCTGAGCACTCTGATCAAAATAGTATTCTCCCGTCTGAGCACTCTGATCATAATAGTATTCTCCCATCTGAGCACTCTGATCAAAATAGTAATCTCCCATCTGAGCACTCTGATCAAAATCTGTGGTCCACGTAGTATTATCCATAACACCTGATCAACAAAGATAAATACCTGGAGAAAAGATATCAGTGGCACAAAAGAATATGGAAATGATAATAATGGTGGCGGGGGTGAAAATTTTCATTTGTTAAAATTTTTTTTTCGTAGTCTAATCAACCTAATTGTGACAAATTGGCACCCAACAGGAAACACCTCCCCGGCAACGGCGCCAAAAACTTGATCGCGCCCCGGATACACACCCGGAACGACGATTGTAGTTTTACCGCAAGCGCACGGTGTAGTGGCGAGCGGGTATCGAACACGAGGAGGTGGTGTTAGCTCCAATCTATCCTAGGTTGGTTGGACTACGAAGGTTTTATTGGTGGAGATGGCTATGGTATGATATAATGGAAATGGTGGTGGATGTCGGTGTCGATGATAAAGAAATCGGTCAAATATCGATTCAAATGCAATATAATAAAAGAGGGAATTTGCCTTGCGGCGATCCTGTCACAATCGTCGGGCAAAGTATGTGGATATAAAATCAAATAAAGACGTCTAGGGCTAGGGAATTCCCACTACGGATCGTCATACATCATCGTAAATAGTGAATCTCAATATTACTAGACTTGTGTTGAGGTGAACTAGTCGTAACTGAATAGAGAACCAAGCTCACGCTCTCGCGCTATTGCCGGTCTATAGCAACCTAGATTAGGGCCCAATCTCTTGCAAACCCTAACCTAAGCCGCTAGCATGAAGATTGACATCATCGTCCAATCGCTCCTCGAGGCCACTCTCGTGCAAACCCGAGTTACGATCTAGGTTGTGATAGTTCGTATTCGTCCAATCTCTTGCAAACGAATATGGGTATAGAATTAAAAATCCTAGCTTTGGTCCAATCTCTTGCAAACCAAGTCTAGAGAAATCCAATTGTAAATCTAAATCGAATATCTAGGCCTTCCCATCGATTAGAATCCAATCTCTTGCAAATCCCAAATCGATGGAAATCCCTAGCTATCCGTAGTAAATCAATCTCAACCTAACCTCCTAGCAATTCTAGTAATTTAGAAATTCATTCATCACAAATATGAAATTAGATCCATAGAGTTCATCCACAAACCCTAGAACAATAAATCTACTCTAGCATAGCAATAAGGATATGAGGATCAATAAAAATCATTGCTTGCATATATAAAAGTATCAAAACAAAGATTCAAACAATAAGAACAAAATACTTAGCTTGATGAAGATTTTCAATCCAAAATACAAGCTTTTAGATCCAAGAGGGGGCCTAGGGCATGGCCTAACCTCTAAAATAATCCTAAGAAAAACATATGGGGGCTAAGAAAACATAATGGGGGATCTCCCTCTAATGGTGGCTACAAAACCCTTTAATACTCCATCAAAACCCTAGCAAGAAACCCTAGAAAACCCCTCAAATTCGTGCCCAAAACAGCCCAAACCGCAACTTAAAATCTGGGCCCAGGCCGCACTCGGCCGAGTGGAAAATGTGACTCGACCGAGTGGAAATTCCAGCACTGCAGCGTCAACTTGTAGAAATTCTCCAGATTTCATCCGATCTCCGATTGACACGTTCTTGGTGGCGTTGGAACCGTCATGAAGTCTAATATCCATAAAAAATATGAGAAAAATACTTTGGTTGCTGGAATGATAGCATATTTCAAAAGAGTGGGAGGCTGTCTTAAAATCTGGAAGCTGTATGTCCTCGGGATCACTCGGCCGAGTTGACTTCTCTACTCGGTCGAGTGGGCTTCTCTACTCAGCCGAGTGACAGACCCTGTAAAATTCCAGTAAGTCAGGGGTCTTGGGGGGTCTGTCTTCGGAGGTGACTCGGCCGAGTGGCTTTACTCACTCGGCCACGGGGCATTCGGTACTCGGCCGAGTCGGAACCTTCAATCGCCTGACGGATTCCAGTAAGTCTGGGATTTTTGCTTGCCGTCGTCGTGATGCCACTCGAGCGAGTGGTGTCTCTGTGATCGGCCGAGTGGGCTGGCGATGCTCGGCCGAGTGCACGCTGATACTCAATCTGCTGCGTGTCCGATCTGGCCGGCCGAGCGGGCTTCTTTGCTCGGCCGAGTGACTCCTTCACTCGGCCGAGTGGCATGCTAAAATGCCCAATCTTCTCCATTTCTCCTCCTCGTCGCTCCTACGGAGTTCCTTCTTCTTCCACCTGTCTCCCATCGCCGAATAGCCCTCAAAAGAGCCTTGGGTGACGCTCCGGAGTGGGTGCAAGTCCCTTAAGCTCATTTTTGCTCCCGATCGCTCCATATTTCCTGAAATCCGACAAAAACAAGAAATAGTGAAAAGTAACGCAATATCGTCGAATAATCGTGAAAAGCGTGATATGGGCGATCGAAATGGCATGCAAATATGCAGAAAAAAGGTGTAAAATATGGACCGATCAGCGACCTCCCTCTCTAGAGCAAGACGGGCAGAGACCTGACGGCGACCAAAGGAGGTAGACTGATGTGAGGCAGAAGTGGTCCCGACAAGTGAAGTGGAAGTAGTGCCGGCGGCAGTGGTCGTGCCGGCACTGGTCATGAGGCCAGAGATGGCCGCAAAAATGTGCTCAGAGGTGATGGGGCCAGGAGCAGAAATAGGGTGACTCAGGCCAGGAGCTTCAATATCTCCCCGGGACGCAGGAATATCTTGCACGCCTAAGTGGATGGCAGGAGAAGGTGGTCTACGTGCGTCCGCGAGAAGGAAAGGAAGGTGCAGCCCCTCAAAGAACTCAGGGTCGGGCGCAAAAGTCCAATCTCCTCTAAGAGCAATAGTCATGCGAGCAAGGTTGGGGAGAATGGTGTAGGGGCGAGGGGGATGGCCGTAATTGAATTCGAAGCAACCGTCGGGGCGGGGCTTAATCATATGAATGTGCCGCAGGACGTCAAGATCTAGACGTGAGGGTCCTACGGCGATGGGAAGACCACGGGGGATATGGATATTAAACGGGGGATATGAAGCAATAATAGTGATAATGCACCCACAGCAGATCTTGCCCTTCACGGCCCTGTGATCACTCCTTATTTTACACCTTTTTCCCGCATGTTTGCATGCCATTTAGATCGCCCAAATCATGTTTTTCACGATATATCGACGATATTGCGATGCTTTTCACGATTTGTTGTTTTTGTCGCATTTCAGGTGATTTGGCGCGATTTGGAGTGATCTCGAGATGCGCTTACTCCAGAGGGTCACCGACGACCTCCCCGAGGGGTATTTTGCTGTTGGAGAGGAGCGGAAGAAGAACGGACGTCGCAGGAGCGACGAGGAGGCCAAAATAAGCAATCTGGCCATTTTTAGTGTCCCACTCGGCCGAGTGAAGGAGTCACTCGGCCGACCAGCGAGACACCGCTCGGCCGACCAGATCAGACACGATTCATATGTGCACTCGGCCGAGCGACGGAGACCACATCGGCCGAGTGACGAGACCACGTCCGCCCGAGTGGTGCCCAGACGAAGCCCTTCAAAAATCGCCAAGTTACTGTTTTTCGGCTGCCTGAGCTTCAGAAGACCCACTCGGCCGAGTGGATAATCCCGACCGCCCGAGTACCATGAAGCCATCGACCGAGTGACGACAACCCACTCGGCCGAGCAGCCCCCGAAGTGAAGACCCCTGAAGATCGAGACTTACTGGAAATTTACAGGGTTTTCACTCGGCCGAGCGACTTTTGTCACTCGGCCGAGTGCGACGCGCTGCCTGTAGCAAAAATTGCGGAAAACAGGCTGCGCAGGGGTATTTTGGTCACAGTTTTTGGACGATTTTGGGGGGTATTTAACCCCGGTTTTTACCCTAGTTTTGAGAGCTTTCTCTTAGATTTTTTGCATCTTTTTAGATTAACTTTTTAGCTTTATTCTTGAGATTGGAGAGGAAAAAAAATTGGATTTTTGTTAGATTAATTGAAGAACTCCATTGGTTTGTGTTTTCTCTTCTCTAAAAATTCTATTTTTATTGCATATCTCAATATTGTGATGAATTATATTGCTTATTTCATTGATTATTTTTGTGATCTTGCTATGAATTGTGAGTAGTCGCCACGTCTTGGGGCGTGGGGATGAACCCTACAAGCCCTATTTCATAATTGTGATGAATTGGTAGGAATTTCGTTAGAATTGCTATTAGGGATTAGATTGGGATCAATTTACTACGGATGGCTAGGAATTCACATCGATTGGGATTTGCAAGAGATTGGATCCCAATTCGATAGGAAACCCTAGAATCCGAATTGGGTTGGAATCGAATTTCCGTAGTATCGGTTTGCAAGAGATTGGACCGATACTAGGGTTTCTGGTTCCAATTCCGCGCCAATACCCGTTTGCAAGAGATTGGACGGGTAGGAACTATCCCAATCTAGGTCGTGGGCCGAGTTTACAAGAGATTGGGCGCGGTGCGCGATTGAACGATGATATTGATCCTAATGCTAGCTTCCCTAGGCTAGGGTTTGCAAGAGATTGGACCCGAACCTAGGATAGCTATAGACCGGCAACAGCGCGAGAGCGTGAGCTTGGTTCTACATTCAGTTGCAACTAGTTCATCCAAAATCTTATTCTAGCAATTTTGATGCCGATGAACCACATTTACGAAATATGGTGAGTAGCGGGAATTCCCCATTCCCTAGACGTTCTTTATTTGATTTGATATTTCCGTACTTTGTCTGACGATTGTGACAGGATCGCCAAAGGCAAATTTCTCTCTTCTTAAATAGCCAGGTTGATTGGAACAAGCACGGTCATTCGTCCTCCCTGTGTTCGATAACCCGCTCGCTGCTACACCGTGCACTTGCGGTAAAACTACAACCGTTCTCTGGGTGTATACTCGGGCACGACCAAGTTTTTGGCACCGCTGCTGGGGAGGCGATTGCGTTTAATCTTACCACCCTAGCTATTTCCATTATTATTATTATTTCCATTTCTTTATTTTTACCTAACCCTTCCACGGTACTAATCATTTCTTTGAAACTCTGTTTTCCCTGTGCATGTACACGAGATCTACGGCGGACCCTGAAGCTATACTATTTGATCCCGAGATCGAACGTACCGCGCGGAGACTTAGAGCAGAAAGGAGACAAAATCCGGAAGGGAGGTTTATGACCAACCCGGAAACTGCGAACCAATTAGCGGCAAGGATGGCGAGGATAATTTCTATTCGAGATAGGCTTCGGCCTAAGACCTCTTCTACGACCTCATCCATTGCCATGCCGGAGTTGGCGGCTGACAAAAACTTCGAGCTAAAAACTGGACTAGTGGTTCTGATGCAGCAGGATCCATTTCATGGGAATGCCCATGAAAATCCTCACTACCAAATCCAATTATTCTTGTCGAAGTGCGCCACATTCCAAATGACGGGGGTCTCCATTGATGCCATCAGACTGCGTCTCTTCCCCTTCACACTAAAGGACAAGGCACTCTATTGGTTGAGGACGCAGGCTGAGGGAATCTTCACCTCTTGGGACGAGTTGGCGAGTGCATTCATTGACAAGTTCTATCCGCCATCCAAGACGGTGAAGATCCGGAGCGCTCTCATGTCCTTCAAGCAAGGACCCCAAGAGACGCTCTATGAGGCTTGGGAGCGTTTTAAAGATCTGCAGCACCAATGCCCGCACCATAGCATAGAAGATTGGGAGCTAGTTCATAGCTTCTACAACGGTCTCCAACCGGGGACCAAACAAATTATTGATGCCGCGGCGAATGGTGCTATCTTGTCAAAGACTCCCGAGGAAGCTACGGCCCTAATTGAGGAGATGGCCTCAAACAACCAACAATGGGGTGATGAGCGAGGACACTCCACGTCCTCCTTGAAGCCAACTAGTATCTATGAGGCGAAGGCCGTAGCAGAGCTTACGAGCAAGTTTGATTCTCTCCACAAGGTAGTGGAGAGACTGGAGAAGTTTATCACGGAGCCCCAAGGAACCCCTTCCACCTCCGCTCCAACGAACCAAATGTGTGATTGGCAAGACCAATCTCAAGCCATGTATGTGGGAGGAGAGCAAGGAGAAGGATCCTTGGAGCAAGTACAATATGTCGCGGGGAACCAAGGATATTGGGCCAATCCGGCCACAAGAAATCATCCCGGATTCTCTTACGCCAACAATGAAGGAGCTTTGAACCCGCCACAACAACCACCTCAACAAGCTCGACCACCACCACCCCAACAACAACACTATCCGCCGAGGGGGCCTCCACAACAAAATTTCTAACCGAAGCAACAAGTTCCACCATATAGGCCGCCCGGATACAATCAAGGGTGGAGGAATCAAAATCAAAACCCTCCACAAGCTCAACAACGATCCGACTTCGAAGCTAGAGTGAAGGCGTTTATGGTCGAGCAAAATAAGGTCAATGCTACCTTGAAGGCGGGGCAAGACTCCCTTAATACCGTTGTGGCTCAAATATCGGAGCAATTGGTGTTGCTCAATCGGAACACTCAACGATTGCCGGCGCAACCCGAGCAAAACCCACGGGGCAACACCGGCCACATCAATGCCGTAGTTACCGTTACTACTAGAGGCGGGAAGGATACCACCCCCGCCATGATTCCTACCGAGGAGCCCGTGGAGGAAAGTTTGGAGCCAATTGAGCCGGTAGTTGAAGTTGATAAGGAGAGAGAGCCACAAGAAAAGGAGAAATCTAGAGCGGAGCAATTGATTGAGGAAAGGCGCTTCATGCCACCGGTCCCATTTCCCCAAAGGCTTGCTAGAGCGAAAATGGAGAAAAGGCTAGCAAAGTTTCTCGAATATCTGAGAGGAGTTAGCCTCAACATTCCCTTCCTCGACGCCATCGTGGAGATCCCCACATATGCTAAATTCTTAAAGGACTTGATTTCGGGGAGAAAGAGGAAGGAGAAGATTATGCTAGCCGAGGAGGGCTCTTGGTTCACCAAGAGAGAGAAGGAGCCGGCCAAATTTAAAGACCCGGGGAGTTTTCGGATTCCTTGTACCTTGGGCGGCGTCCCTCTTCAAAAGGCGTTGGTAGATCTAGGGGCTAGTGTGAGCCTCATGCCTCTCTCCATGTTCTTAAGGCTAAACACCGGGACGAAGTTGAAACCTACCGACATGCGGATACAATTGGCCGATGGGCGAATAACAAGGCCAGTAGGGATCGCCGAAGACATCCCGCTATAAGTCCCGGGGGGAATATGCTTGCCATGTGACTTCGTGATAATGGACGTTAAGGAGGAGGGAGATACTTCATTGATACTTGGACGCCCGTTCCTCGCCACCGCCGGAGTCATTGTCGACGTGCGCGAAGGTATCCTAACTTTAAATGTCGGCAACATCGAGGTGGAGCTTCACATTCCTAAGGCTATGAAACACATGCCTTACCACGAGGAACTTGACTACATGGACCTCCTTGATGAGGTGATAGAGGAGGCGACCCCCCACTCGATTGGCGCTCTTTTCGATGAGGATTTCGAGGAAGGCCCGGATTTAGGCCGAGATGAGAAGAAAGATGATTCCCCTGACCTCTCCACTGAAAATGATGAAGGCGACGCTGATGTCGCAAGGATTCGAGAGCTCTGCAAGGTCTCGAAATTAAAGTCTCCAAAGAAAGCTCCGCCGATTCGGAAATCGGCGTCACCGGTGAAGCCGTTGACCGGAGCAAACGCTAGCTTGGGGGAGCCTCCCCCTAACACTATTCGAGACGGGAGACCACCGAGGGAGAACATGCCGCCGCAACTTCCGAATCCAAGCGTTCTCCCCGGAAAGTTTGATGGGTGCATCTCATATGCACCAAACATCCCGCATTAACTGAAAATCATAGGGGGTCGAGCTCACGACCTTAAACGAGCGCTTGTCGGGAGGTAACCCGATGGTTATTGCTTTATTTTTATTTTTTCTTTATTTTTGTTTTAGAAATTTTTAGTGTTTTGAGTCGTTCGCCCAAAAATTTTGTGATAACGGGTCCTATTTTTCTTGACAGGAGAGGAGATAGGTAAATCCATCATGAGGAGGATGAACGAGATGACGAGGAGCGCCCCAGGAAGACGCTCGATACTTAGGAGTAAGATGAAATCGACTGGAGGAAGAAAGACGGAGTTTAGAGCCCAAACGAAGACAAACAGCAGAACACAAGGCTCACTCGGCCGAGTATACTAGTCACTCGGCCGAGTACACAAGTTCGTCCGGCCGAGCCGCTTACGAACGAGGGAAGTCTGCTGTACCCAACTCTCTGTTTATTTTCCTGATTTCAGTATAACTGCTACTCAGCCGAGTATACATTTTCACTCGGCCGAGTAAAACGGATACGCTCCTAGGGCGAGTCTTGCCGAGTAGCTTGAGCCACTCGGCCGAATGGACTTACTCCACTCGGCCGAGGCTGGCAAAGCCACTCGGCGGAAGCGTAAGCGAGGAGGATATTTCATTTAATCCCACTCGGCCGAGTGACCTAGTCACTCGGCCGAGTCGTAACTTTTTTTATATAAGGGGCCGAGGGGGGGCACGTTTTTCGAAACGTAAAAACCCAAATCGCCCGCGACACTTCGCATTCCCCTCGCCCGTTCCCCTCGCTCTCGTCCTCACTCGCCCGGCCGACCACCGCAACGCCGCCGCTCGGCCAGCCACCGCCGGCCGAGCACCCGCCGCGCCTCGCCCGAGTCGCCGGCGGCGGCCGCCGCTCCGACCACCTCCGGTATCGCCAATTTCGCCTTTTTTCTCCTCTTTTTGTGTATTTTTCGAGGATCCATGTGTTAAACGACCCCCAAACCCTAATCAATTTCTATATCTATCTATTATACCCCTAATGCTCCATACGTTTTGAATATTACCCGCTGATATCTCCATTTCATGCGCAGGTTGTTTTTGGGAGCTTAGGGGAGCCCAGGGGAGCTTCTACGGACTGAATTGGGCTTTGCGGAGGCGCTGTCTTTGCACTCTTCCATTGCTTAGCACTCGCGGCGTGTCGGGGTACACTCTTTCCTTTATTTTGCACATGCCGCACTTTTTACACTTTTTCGGCTCGCGCTCGGGGCCGATATGCCGCCCCGGACACGGCCGCGGTCGAAGAGAGCTTCCGCCAAGCGGAAGCGATCGGATGACGCCGGACCCTCCCACGAGTTGGAGGACTCTCCTCTGCCTTCTCCCACACACCCCATCCACCCCGCACAGCCTGCAGACCCCGCACACCCCGCACAGCCTGCAGCGCTCGCACAGCCCGCACAGCGCGCACAGCCACTCCCTGCCGCTCCACAGCCACCACCTCCGGCTCCACTGGTCGGGCCGCTCGGGATTACGTTCCGAGACGACGCACACCGCGCCTTCTTCGAGCGTATCTCCCAGCGCTCGATCGTACCCTCCAGGTTTGCACACCTTGCCGACCTAGGACGCCTGGGGGTACTAGAGGGGATGCTCACGTTGTACGACAACGTGGGCTGGCGAGATTTCTTTCAGGTGTCGGCGGACACGTTTACCCGCCCGACACTTGAGATTCTTAGTTCGATCGCCCGGACCGATGAGGGATGCTCGTTTCGGTTCATGGACCGGGAGTGCCAGGTCACTCTCGATATGATGAGAGCATTTTTCTCGTGGCCCGCTGTCCCCGGAGCCGATCGCGGTTACGGCCCCACCCATATCCCCCCACCTTCCTTCGACGTCGGTGCCTTCTGGGCCCGGATTACGGGTCTTCACGCTGCCTTTGACCCTAGTAGGGCCAAGGCCTCGGCCATTGTCCATCCCTGCCTCCGTATTGCTCAGCGCCTTATGGCGACGACCTTTTTGGCCAGATATGAGCCAGGCACGATGTCTACGCCGGAGCTCTACATGCTCTACGTGATGACATGGCCCAGAGCTCTATCTAGGGATGGCGATGAGCTGGTCCCCGCCGTCGTGATTGATGTCGCGGCTTGGTTTTTGGACCGCATCATTGTATCGGTGGGCGCTCGCTCACCGATATGCTGCGGCGGCCTGATCACCTTGCTTGCCCTTATGACCGGTGAGGACTTCCCTGACGACCTGCGACGAGTACCGGGCCCCACTTCTTTGTCGATCGATGTTATGGCCCGGATGAAGATGCTTCGTCCGCACGGTGAGCGTCACTGTGTCTGGTTGCACGGCCCTTACGGTGCCGATTACATGATTCTTCTGAGCCCAGCTCGGACTCAGATTGCACCAGCCCACGTGGACTGGCTCCCTGCGATGGATGTTCTCATCCCCGCTGCTTACGTGCTCGAGGCCGAGGAGGCCGAGCAGGCCCACGCTGCACACGCTGCCCCCGCAGACCCTGTTGCACCTGCCGAGCCTGCTGCCCCTGTCGACCCCATGGCCCCTCAGCCTATACCTGATGTTTCCTCTGCTCCTGACACCTCTGTACCCACCTCTGTCTGTGTCGGGAGTACCTTAGCTGAGCCCACCTCCACTGCTTCCGCGGCTGTCACCACCACCACTGGCCCTCTGTCTGCTGAGCCTGTTTCTTCTGCACCACCCGAGCGCCCGCCGACCGTAGTTGAGTGCGGAGAGCCCTCTGTTTCCATTGCTGCTGTATTTTCCGAGAGTGTCGTGGTGTCTGTCCACACTTCTGTGCCACTGACCTCTCTGGCCGCCTCGCTGCCACTTTTGCACTCTTCTTTCGCTGCTGCTGCCTCCACTTCTCACCAGCCGGTGCCCCGGCCTCACATTGAGGCCAGGCCCACATTTGCGAGCGCAGCGCCTTTCGTTCCCTTCCCCGCTGAGCCAGTCACATACGCGACCCGAGTACGCCAGCCCCGCCCTGCACAGCCCCGACCGGTGCGTCCCTCTGCACCACCTCCCCCCGACACTGTACTTCAGAGCATTCGTGCTCTAGAGGGGGCGGTGAGTGGCCTCAGAGGCGACCTTAGGACCCTGTCCTCCACCGTCTCTGCGATGGCTGGCCGCTTTGACCTGATCCCCCAGATTCACTACTGTCTTACCCAGGTCCTGGAGCGTCTCCCCCGCGTACCCCCACCCACCCAGCAGGTTCCCACCCACACTTCCACACACACTCAGCCTGCTACCACTTCCACACCCACACCCGCTCAGCGGCCTGTCCAGCCACCACCACCACCTCTGCCTCAGGACGAAGACGGCGCAGCACCACCTTCTTAGGCACCCTTGATGCCATCGATTATTCCTGCCATTGTGCTGCCCGTTTCTGCTGGGTCCTGTTGCATTTTTGTTCACCCCCCTCCCCTCACTTATTTTGGGTTTCTCATTCCGATCGTATCCTTATATATCTTTTTTGGGAGAGAGGGAGAGTTTCGGTGCCCCACCTTTATATCTGTATCACTCCATTCCTGCATGCATCATGTCCGCATCATATTTTTCGTTTCTTTATTTTTTCGTTTATTTTCCTTTTTTCCCCATCATGCATGCATCCTCACTTACCCCTCCCTTTACTTGTCTCTCGGTGTGCCCCACTTTGCACATTGAGGACACTTTGCCATTTAGCTTCGGGGAGTGAGTTCTCACGTTCTTTTTCGGTTTGCCACCTTTATTTCTAGTTTTTCACACCGTTTTTCGCTTTTGCACTTATTTTTCATCATTTTTTCTCATTTTGCCATGCATCACGTTTTTCTTATTTTTCTGTGTGCCGCATTGTAAATAGTTCTATTTTCCCTTTATCTTTATTTCTTTCTTTTCATCTCATGCTAGAGATGACTTTTCTGTGATGATGATGACGTGGAGTTAGCTTATTCTATATGCATGCTTTATTTGTCATGTCTTAGATTTTATTTCTGATATCATATGCTATGACTTGCCTTGCACCTAGAGATAGTAACCCACACTTTTTCCACATGAAAATGGATGAAATTTTATTATTAGCTGAGTCTGAATATTCATATGTAAGCTGTCACAGAAAACACACCAAGATTCACGCATTGAATGCCTATATCTGGAGTACTGATTTCTTTTCCTATATCACTTCTATATGCATGAATTGTACATTTCACTTCAGGATGATTGAATGATGTTAGCTATGATAAATCTGGATTAGTTAGCTTTTTTGTGATCGAAACTGAGTAGATTAGATTACCCTGCTGAAGTTTTCGTGCATGTCTTATAGAGTGAACCGAGTGATATATTCATTTCTTTCTCCACAAATCTTGAACATCATTTCTCTACTTTTAAAATCATTAGTGAATCTCCCCTTAGCGATTCTATTATATGGCATTTCCCCCGCTATTAATTCCTAGCTCCAAATTTCTTATTCAAAAAAAAGAGAAAAAAAAGAGAAAAGAGAAAATATTCTTGTATATCATTATCTCTCTTTGAGTTGGGATCGTTGTGTATATATGCTATTGCATCAAAAAAGAAAAAAATAGAAAAAAAAATGAGAAAAAGAAAAGAGGAAAAATCCTCAATAAAAGATCCCATCTCACTTTCTTTCTTTCTCTTCTCTTTTCATTGCTTTTGGAGCTTTATAAAAATGGGGATGTAAATATTTTTTTTATGCCACCATGCTTATAGATAAGCTTGGGGGAGGGGATCCATTGATGTGTGAGAGAGTGACTACTTGACGTTGCACGACAACCTAGGCTAAGTAATATTCTATACTCGGTGAGATTATTTTTAGCTTTACGACATCCAGAAATCTAAGCCTAGCATTCATTTCATGAAATCCATACTTTTCTATTCTCTCTATTCTATAGTGTGATACTCTTATACTCCTGATAGAAAGCATTCAATTGAAAAGTGTGTGATCTGTGATTTGTATACTGCTTTAAATGATTCAGACGATGTTAATTATAAGATTATTCCGTTTTTCATGATTATATTGTTGTTCGTGGGTTTTCTATTTCTATTTGCACCATTATACTATGATATCAAAATAAAACTCTTTGACATGTGTTTTTCATTCAGTGCATGCTATACGAGTAAGCGGAACCCACGTCCTGAGAAAATGATCTAGCGGCTTACCTCTTCGCTTCTTTCTTTCTTCTTTATTTTTATTTCGTTTTTCATTCTTCTCCGTTCTTCATTTTTCTTCATTTTTCGCCGTTTTCGTTTTCCGAATCCACCGGGTTCGCCTTTCACTTATCTTCCTCGAGGACGAGTAAGAGGCAAGCTTGGGGGATTTTGATCACTCCTTATTTTACACCTTTTTCCCGCATGTTTGCATGCCATTTAGATCGCCAAAATCATGTTTTTCACGATATATCGATGATATTGCGATGCTTTTCACGATTTGTTGTTTTTGTCGCATTTCAGGTGATTTGGCGTGATTTGGAGTGATCTCGAGATGCGCTTACTCCAGAGGGTCACCGACGACCTACCCGAGGGGTATTTTGCTGTTGGAGAGGAGCGGAAGAAGAACGGACGTCGCAGGAGCGACGAGGAGGCCAAAATAAGAAATCTGGGCATTTTTAGTGTCCCACTCGGCCGAGTGAAGGAGTCACTCGGCCGACCAGCGAGACACCGCTCGGCCGACCAGATCAGACACGATTCATATGTGCACTCGGCCGAGCGACGGAGACCACATCGGCCGAGTGACGAGACCCCGTCCACCCGAGTGGCGCCCAGACGAAGCCCTTCAAAAATCGCCAAGTTACTGTTTTTCGGCTGCCTGAGCTTCAGAAGACCCACTCGGCCGAGTGGATAATCCCGACCGCCCGAGTACCATGAAGCCATCGGCCGAGTGACGACAACGCACTCGGCCGAGCAGCCCCCGAAGTGAAGACCCCTGAAGATCGAGACTTACTGGAAATTTACAGGGTTTTCACTCGGCCGAGCGACTTTTGTCACTCGGCCGAGTGCGACGCGCTGCCTGTAGCGAAAATTGCGGAAAACAGGCTGCGCAGGGGTATTTTGGTCACAGTTTTTGGACGATTTTGGGGGGTATTTAACCCCTGTTTTTACCCTAGTTTTGATAGCTTTCTCTTAGATTTTTTGCATCTTTTTAGATTAACTTTTTAGCTTTATTCTTGAGATTGGAGAGGAAACAAAATTGGATTTTTGTTAGATTAATTGAAGAACTCCATTGGTTTGTGTTTTCTCTTCTCTAAAAATTCTATTTTTATTGCATATCTCAATATTGTGATGAATTCTATTGCTTATTTCATTGATTATTTTTGTGATCTTGCTATGAATTGTGAGTAGTCGCCACGTCTTGGGGCGTGGGGATGAACCCTACAAGCCCTATTTCATAATTGTGATGAATTGGTAGGAATTTCGTTAGAATTGCTATTAGGGATTAGATTGGGATCAATTTACTACGGATGGCTAGGAATTCACATCGATTGGGATTTGCAAGAGATTGGATCCCAATTCGATAGGAAACCCTAGAAATCCGAATTGGGTTGGAATCGAATTTCCGTAGTATCGGTTTGCAAGAGATTGGACCGATACTAGGGTTTCCGGTTCCAATTCCGTGCCAATACCCGTTTGCAAGAGATTGGACGGGTAGGAACTATCCCAATCTAGGTCGTGGGCCGAGTTTGCAAGAGATTGGGCTCGGTGCGCGATTGAACGATGATGTTGATCCTAATGCTAGCTTCCCTGGGCTAGGGTTTGCAAGAGATTGGATCCGAACCTAGGATAGCTATAGACCGGCAACAGCGCGAGAGCGTGAGCTTGGTTCTACATTCAGTTGCAACTAGTTCATCTAAAATCTTATTCTAGCAATTTTGATGCCGATGAACCACCTTTACGAAATATGGTGAGTAGCGGGAATTCCCCATTCCATAGACGTTCTTTATTTGATTTGATATTTCCGTACTTTGTCTGACGATTGTGACAGGATCGCCAAAGGCAAATTTCTCTCTTCTTAAATAGCCAGGTTGATTGGAACAAGCACGGTCATTCGTCCTCCCTGTGTTCGATAACCCGCTCGCTGCTACACCGTGCACTTGCGGTAAAACTACAACCGTTCTCTGGGTGTATACTCGGGCACGACCACCCTGCTAATCTTAAGAAGCTTGTAAACAAGCCAATCGCCAGCATGAACAGGGACAATCAGGGCCCTAAAGCTAATTCCATCGTCATCACGAACAAAAGCGAAAGTCATGGCCCAAAGAATAAAAAGATCGGGGATAGTCACGGTACCCGGCTCATCCCGCGGGAAAAATGCAGAGGATATGATCCTATGGGCCAGACGAAATATGAGATGGATAATGGAGGAGGCCTTGGCCTTCCCTCGGGGATAGCGACCGAGTAGGGTGAGGCAGAACCAAAAGTTATCGACGTCAAATTCCGGGGGATATCTGTAGTGCCAGATAGCGTCATTCCCTAGGATAGGGAAACCAAATATATCGCAGATGGTGTCCAGGTTTGTGCGAATGGTTTGGTTACGCACCCGAAAAGTGACGGTCGACCCTGACTCACAAATGAGGGAGGAAAGGAATTCTAGGGTGAGCGACGGGTAGGATACCGCAGAGGCATTAAGGAAGGCCAACCAACCTAGATTAGCAAAAAGAGTCTCGACCTCGGTGAAGACACCGAGGTCGACGAGTGATTGGGTGTGGGCGAACTTGGTTGATAAATGCCCTCTAGCATCTAGTCTGCGGTAGAAGTCTTTCTGCTCTTGGTTCTAGAATAGGTACCCATGGGGACCCAACATGGGGTCCACAGGGGGAATAACTGGAGGGGGAGGGGCTAGTGTCAGTTTGCGTGTGTGGGAAGGAGGACATGTTTGTTTACGTCTCTTACGAGACGGTTCCTCCTCCCGCATGATACTCTTTCCTTTATCTCTCTCCCGGGCCATGTGTGTGCGTGAGTGGTGCAAATGGGTGCAAAGTACTATCAAAGTGCACACACACAAAAACCAAGCAAAAGAAATATTAGGGTAAAAATTGAAATTCGAGAAGTGGAGCGAAGTTACCCCGTAGCAATTAGAGTTCCCCGCTTGTAGATGACCCAATGTCGTGCAATGGGAGAAGTGTGGAGCCGCGGCACTCCTTTTTCAGCAAAAAATTCGAAAGTGGGGGTTGGTACTGGGAATTAGGACTAAAGAAATGAGAAATAGGAGAGGGAGAGAGAGGAAGAGATGGAGAAATGCGAGGGGGAGGTGGAGAGAGAGACTAATGGAGGGTTTGAGGTCGTGGGAGAGGGGTTTTTGGCAGTCGGGTGGCTGGAGGAAGACGAAACGACGGAGAAACGGCGAGATCGGGCGAGGGTTTGTGAGCGGGTGGTCGGGGGTATTTATAGGTTTTAAGTCGAACCGGTCGGGTGAGTTTTCACCTGATCGGTTGACATTAGGTCGAAAATTTGATGCTGAAGAAATGCTACAGGCGACCCGATCAGTTGAGAACTCAACCGATCGGTTCGCCGCTCCACACATTTTCCTGAGAACTCGGAGTTTTTCACCCGGTCCCTCAACCGGTCTCGCATTTTGCCACCTGGTCGGTTGATGAATACTGAAATTTTCCCGAGAGTTTCCCCAGGTTACTCGGTCTGTTCGCTCGGTCTCTTCTTCCTCCACCCGGTCGGTTCATTTGGTGACAGATACGGCCGTAAGCTGATACATCCCAACCGATCGGGTGAAAACTCACCCGATCGGTTGAGGCCTTGTTTTCTGCAAAAACCCAAAAATCGCCTAAGTTTCACGACGGGAGTTCTTCCGGCTGGATTTATTTTAGAAAAATAGATAAAATAAAGTTAAGAAAAAGTCCTAAAAAGCGAAGCAAAATTTTAGAACATGGGTTGCCTCCCATGAAGCTCTTTTGTTTAACGTCGTTAGCTCGACGCCCGTTGATGATGTTCATGGTGGGCGATACGGGTGATGCCCAAAATCCGGCATCTCTTCAGCTCCAGAGGTTGTGGCTATGGGTGTAGTCGGCGGCTGTAAAAAGATTTGCTCGACTACCCTCCCTTTGTCTACAGGATCCGGGGGCTTCTCCCTCAAATTGGCGTCTACCGCCATCTTTTTCAGGATCCGGACCTCATCACCGGTGAGGTCCATGGGTTCTTTCCCCTTTCTCCTCGTGGGAGGAGACTTAGGGAATCCGGGAGGGATCACATGTCACGCGACCGCCTCACTAGCAACTTCATTCTTTGGGGAGCCAACTTGCTCTCCAAGGTCCCCCAAGCTATCGGGGGGATTTCTCAAGAGCACTTCCCAGGCACTTGTTTCAACAGCTCTATCTTCTTCATTCTCCAGGATATTGATAATAGGATCATCTGGGGGATTTGGATGCTTCATCGACAAGCCTAAGTCAAATTCGACTCTTTCTTGGCCCACATTAAGGGAAAGCTTCCCGTTCTTTACGTCTATTAGCACTCCGGAGGTTGCCATAAAGGGTCATCCAAGAATAATTGGGGTATGCTTGTCTTCCGGCATGTCCATCACCACAAAATCAACCGGTACATGCACTCCTTTCACATCCACGGGGAGTTCGTCCACTACTCCCACCGGATACTTGACCGAACGGTCAGCAAGTTGTAATGTCATGCCGGTGGGCTCTAAGTCTCCCATCCCTATTCTCTTGTACAATGATAGGGGCATTAAGCTAACGCTCGCACCAAGATCGACGAGCGCCCTCTGGATTTGCACTTCCCCAATAGAGCAAGGGATGGAGAAACTTCCGGGGTCCTTGAGCTTGGGCTGATTTGCGCGCTGAATGAGTGCGCTGCACTCCGCCGTTAACACGACCTTTTCTTTTCTAGATCCCCGTGTCACCAAGTCTTTCAAGAATTTTGCATAGGAGGGGATCGTCTCTATGGCTTCTAGGAAGGGGGTTTAGAGGCTCAAATCTTTGACCATGACAAAAAATTTGCCATACTTCTCGTCGATTTTTGCTTGGGCCAAACGTTGCGGAAAGGGCACAACGGGCTTGAATACCCTCAAATTCCCTTCTTCTTTCTTCTTCTCTTCTTCGGGGGTCTCTCAGGAGCCACAATTTTTTGCGACGGGGCACCGTCGTCATTATCTTTCTCAATTGGCCGCTCAACGGTCAGTGGTGCTTCCGGTTGGCTGGGTGGCGCTCTAGTAGGAATTTGTGTCCCGCTTCTCAAAACGATGGCGGACACGTTTTCATGTTCGTGTGTGAGTGCCAAGGTCCGATTTACCCCCCTTGGGTTCACCTCAGGCTGTGGCGGTAGGAGATTCTGCGGTCTCTGAAGGTTCGCCACTTGCAACCCCAGCTGGGTTACCTGATCAATGAGGACTCTTTGTCCCATCTCCAGCTTCAGATTGATCTTCTCCTGGTTGGCTATGTATTGAGTCAAGAGGGACTCAACCGGAGAAATGGCCCTCTGCTGGCCGTATTGCTGCTGGGTGGGCTGCTGATTCCTAGGAGCATATTGTTGATACTGCTGTGGTGGTTGTTGCTGATGAAATTGCTGCTGCTGAAACTGCTGCTACTGAAACTGCTGCTGGGTTCTAGCCGGCTGATATATCTGATGTTGTTGCTGAGCCGGTTGTTGGTAACGTGCCCGGTAACTGAGGTTCGGATGATTCCGGTTGTTGGGAGAGTAGGCCGGGTTTGAGTTGGTTCGTGGTGGAAATGGCGCATTCCCCGTAGGATTATAGAACAATGCGCTCGCCTGATCCAACGGTGGTGAGATGTCACCACCGTCGAACTCTCCAAAAACTTTGGATTCTACTGCAGCAATCTGTTGTGAACCGGCACCACCGGCGCCTACCATCAATGCGGAGATCTGGGTTGACAGCAAGTCAAACTTGCTTGACAATTTGTCGACGTCTTCCACTCTATGGATGCCCCCAGACCTTGGTGTGGCTCTCTCGTCACACCATCGTTCATTGTTGGATACCATATTTTCCAAAATTTGCCCCGCATCTTCTTCGCTTCTCGACATGAAGGACCCCCCCAGCCGCGGCGTCCATGGAAGATTTTAAATCGTCCCTCAACCCATTATAAAACAGATTTATGATCTGCCATTTGGGAAGCTCATGGTGGGGACATCTTCTCTGCAGCTCCTTGTATCTTGTCCAAGCCTCATGCAAGGACTCGTGGCTGGCCTGGGAGAAGGACGAGATCTCGCTCCTCAGCTTCATGGTCTTCCCCGGGGGAAAGAACTTTGTCAGGAAAGCATTTGAGAGCTTCTCCCAGGTGTTGAATGTGTTCGGGTCCTTCCCCCTAAGCCACACCTTGGCTTTATCTCTCAAGGAGAAGGGGAACAGCTTTAGTCGGATCGCCTCAGTTGTGACACCGTTAATCTGGAAGGTGTCATATTTCTCCAAGAAGGAGTCTAGATGCTCGATCGGGCTCTCCATGGGTGCACCCGAAAACTGATCCTGCTGGATCCATGTCACCAAAGATGGCTTAAGCTCGAAGCTTTGAGCCGTAATAACTAGAGGACGGATGGCAGAGGTGGACTCGAAAGATGGCATCAAGTATTCCAGCAGGGATTTGTGAGGCGGGGTGTTCTCCCCCATGGCTTCAGGATCCTCTCTTCTTTGCTACTCGGCGGCCAAACGCCTAAGGGTGTCGTTTATCTCTGGATCGACGGGGATCAAATCGTCGAGACTTCTTGAACTCCTGCGCATGAAAAACAACAAACACCCGTGAAGCGACAAGTGGGAAAGAAACAGATAAGGTTAGAAATAAAAATAAAAATAGAAATAAGAATGAGAAAATAAAAAGGAAAAAGGAAGAATGCGAAAATTATCGCGAGGTAGGGATAAGAGCTAGACACTAGGGTTCATGATATCCTAAAAGAACAAGCACGTTGCCTCCCCGGCAGCGGCGCCATAAACTTGACCGGCGCCCCGGCTCGGTGCGAACGGGGGCGCGGAAATCTAAATATTTGTAACCGCAAGCGCACGGTGTTGTAGTGTGGCTTGGGGGTCGAACACAGGGAGGCGAGGATGTGGTTGTGTCAAAGAGGACCAAAATCACCCCGTGGGCGAGCTAGCCCAGATCGAATGATGGGTTGTCACGGTAAAGGAAAGCAAGGTATAAACAATATGAAAATAAAACCCGGGACTTTGGTTTCCTCCCCAACGAGCGACTCTCGCCGATACGGCCTATAGGTAGGATGGCGATTGGAATTAGGGTCTAATGGTGAGACGTTGCCTCTAAAAGTGGTACCGGCATCCCATGGGCCCGATATTCCGGTCGGTGCCCAGGATAATACGCCGGACTTCCCAGGTTCGATCAGTGGGCACTCTCGTGTCCATTAACACTGATCGACTCAGGGAGCACTAAGCTCGCAACGATAACTCCCAACGTCTCGTCCTGCCACTCCCGCGCGCTAGGATTCGGCGTCTACGCTAAAGGCGTGAGCTATGGCTAGGGAGTCACCCGCCAAGTTTATTCGCCCTTGGCCCGACGGTCAAAGGCGGTCTTTTTCCCGCCGATGACAATAAAACACCCAGCGTAACCGTTAGATTCCTAATCCCTATCGATTTCCTAACCCTATGGACGCATCGGGAAGAGCCCCCGAAGGGGTTTCCACCAAAACCCCGGATTAGGGAACTACTCATAAATATTCATTAAAAAGCAATCTAAATGAAAATGAACCGTCAAAATCATAATCAGACAATCGGAATGCAAAGGTAGTAAAGCAATTAAGATAATACTAAAGTTTTACAAAGATCCGAAAACTTTTAAAAACTGGGAAATTACAGCCGTCACAAAATGAAGAAAACAGTAAAAAATAACCAACTACCGAATCTAGGAAACCTAGGGTTCTATTTATAGAAAACAACATCACCCGATCGGTTGACAAGTCAACCGGTCGGGTGAGCCGCTTCACAAAATCACAGCACAATGCGAGGGTTTCACCCGGTCAGTATGAACCGGTCGGTTGATACTTGGTGCGGTCGGTTGGATCTTGGTGCCGATCGGTTGGATCTTGGTGCGGACCGGGTGAGGAGACCGGTTGGAACTTCGAGTCTTGGCTGTTGAAATTCGGCTACAGGTGAACCGATCGGGTGAAGGTCACCCGATCGGTTGGAAATCAGCTTCGAATTTCCAGAGACTTTGAGCTTCTGACCCGGTCGCTGAACCGACCGGGTGACTTCTCGTGAGCTCCAAGCTGCGTCCGGGTGGTGCACGCGTGCATCACCCGATCGGTTGGAGATGACCAACCGACCGGGTGAGGGGCTGAAAGATGCAATCTTCGTCGTTTGACCCCCTGGATCACGCGTGACTCCTCTCGTTGCTCCGGGGACACATGATATCATCGTTTTACGCCCCAAATGCCAGCAAACTCCTGCAAAACACGGAAAATACGGAAAAGAGAAAGAAACCAATAAAAAACAAGAAAACACGAGAAAACGAATAAAAGACGGCGGTAAAATATGGAAAAACACGGAAGAAAACGTGCGTAAATATATGAAATATAAACGCACGTCAGTCATCAATTCGAGGAAGTGGATACTAGTTCTTCACCGTGACCTTGTTCAATTTTTGATAATCGATGCACATCCTTCTGGATCCATCCTTCTTATTCACCAAAAGCACTGGTGCACCCCACTGTGATACACTAGGTTGAATCAGGCCATGCTCCGATAAATCATTCAACTGACTATGAAGCTCAACTAACTTTGGAGGAGCCATACAATATGGAGCCTTTGCAATCGGTTGAGTAACTAGAATGCGATCAATGGTAAACTCCAAGGATCTATCTGGAGAAAGTCCATAGATATCATATGGAACGATGTCAGAAAAATCTCGGACTACCCTCAACAGTACTAATTTAGCTTCCATCGTCATCATCATATTTTCTACTGGGTTGGCCAAAAAATTCAATTATTCAAGGGAACTACTACCACTAATGAATTCAAACTTTGGGTGGTCAGAAATCTGAAATACTATCTTCTTGATCTGTAATCTATAGTGGCATAGCACAACCCTAACCAATCAATCCCAAAAACTGCCTCAAAATGAGGCATCTCCATCACTATGAAATCCGCATACAACCTTCATCTACAGATCTCTATAGGATACTGTCGGTATCATGAAGAACTATGGATCACTCCACTCTTTGTATAGATATTCCAACTAGAAGCAAAGGAATCTACCACTATAGAGTGCCTAGTCACAAACTATTGGGATATGAAGCAATGAGATGCTGGTGAATCAAAGAGTAACAGGGTAGGGAAAGAAGCAACTCTAATAATGCCTACGAGGAAAACAACATAAAACTAACATAAGGGTCTAGTCATCCTAATCATATCAACAAACATATCTTACTATAACAGAAATGAAAAAGGCATACATCACTTAAAGAAAGGATGCATGGTAACAGTAATGACTTGTCCGGTATCCTCTACTTCCACAGCTCTCATAGTGAAGGATTGACGCCTCGGCGCCGCCTTCCTGGTGGTCTGCTATTGTTAGGGAGGTCTGTGTGGTCCTCTCTGGGTCATGGTATCAGGTGCTGGTAATGGGAGTCTCTGTGGAGCCGGTAGAAGGGTCCTTTGCTGCATTGGCCGGACTGCCACTAGTGCCATAGTGCCTGAAGTCTGTCCCTGCTGAGGACACTATCTGCTCATGTGCCATGCCTTGTCACATGTGAAGCACTACCCACTACAGAACCTACAATTCTTCTGATCATGCCCTGGCTTGCCATAAAAATGACAAGATCCTTGCCTCTGAGGTGTTGGCAGAGCTCTGAGCCTCCTGAACTGAGTGGTCTGAATAGGCATCAGAAAACCCCTCTGCTGACTTACAAGGTGTCTCTCTACTGCTGCTGGTGCGCTTCCTACACTATTCAGGTGATTCTCATGCATCCTGGCATCTCTAGTATGGCCTCATGTGTAGACAAAACCATAGTCGACATCGCTGCTTTGTACTCTGGGTCCAACCCCATCCTGAATCGTCTAGCCTTAGTAGCCTCTAACTTCACTAACTCCGGAACAAACTTGCTCAATAGTTAGATCTCTGCTTCATAAGCATCCATGCTATGTCTTCCCTGAGTTAGATGCTCAAACCTTAGACGTAAATCATCCTTCTTCGTCTCTAGAAAGAACCGTGCTTCAAAAAACTCCCTAAACTTCTCCCACGAGATCAGTTTGGTCGATTGTAACTCATGTGCATCCCACCAGTCTTGTGCCTGATGTGTCAGCTGCCTCTTCGTGGTATCCACCTATCCATCTCTCGGATATCCTACAGCCATCAAGTCATCCTCAGTAAGTTTGATCCACTCATCCACCTCCAGAGGACTCTCCTTGCTCAAAAAGGACTTCGGATGGAAGGCCCTAAATTATTTGATACCTCCTGGCTTCTGTGCCATGGTACTAGTCATCCTCTCATTCAACTGACTCAAATGATCCTACCTATCAGTTCCACATCAAGGATCCCTCAGAAGATGTTGCATCAGAAGTAGGAGTCCTGTTCTCGGACGATCCATTCCCGTTATCCATTCTGCAAAAATGAACAGGGAAAAACATTGTTCAGTACAAAATTACGGATTATAATGATGGAGCTTTCCTCATTTATTCTAATGTATATCGTAGTGTGAGCAGACTTGCATGGGCTACCACAAAAACCAAGTCATGCCCCGCTCTCCCAAATACTGAGATATGTAGCTGATAAGGCTACCGTAGTATTCAGAATCTGGGCTTCAAGCCCCTAATATCTAAATACTACTAGGCATTAATTATGATTAAATCAACCATGTATGCAGGCCACTACGACAATACTGGAATAGTACATAAGAAAGTAAAGTGCTCCAACAAAAATTAAATCCACAGTATTGGAAAAAAAACTGAACTGAACATTACATTATATTAAACACGATACTTTATACATATATCGTCTGTACAAAAGGGGTACAAAAGTGGGGTACAACAAAAGAAAGAGAACTCCCAACCTAAAAAGTACATAAAGGTGTCCACATCCAGTATAACACACCCACTAATCTACCACAGGAAAGTCCAACTGGACAAAGTAGGATGCAGGCTCTACCTCTGAAATGTGGATGATCTCCTACGTCAGCACTCGCTCTGACTGCTCTGATCCTACTCCTGGAAAACACAAAGGGGGACATGTCAACGCGTGACTCAGTAGGAAGTTCTAACATCTCTAGTAGGATCCAATTTTAGAACCAGTCTCCTTAACTGATAATCTATCTACTGGTGACACAATATCCATAGGAATGATGCATAAATTAAAAAATCATGACATACAAGTGATGGAAGTAAAAAGAAACAGAGGAACAACAACTTCATGACCACCATTATAGATTAGCGTAAATTTAGACATTTAGTTAATATTTGGAAACCCGAGTAAATCGTAGGACACTAATGAGCTGGACTTCAACCAGGATGGGTGAAATGTGGTATATCAACCAGTGACACGAGCACTAGAGAGGCCTCTTGTAACTCCCCCTAATGGAGTGAGACAATTCTTGGTTTTTAACGGGACAACGAGAAAACCAACAATTACCTAATGGTGCATCACGAGTACACCACTGGCCTCTCTAACTCTAATCAACTCCCCCTTACGGGAGTGACAAGCGAGTGAGAAATCATATCATCATATGTCCGCTCCTTAACTCCTATAATTTACATGTGTTTCCCCTGAACCATATCTTGAGTCTCACCCATCTTAGAATGGATCAAGAACTCCAAATAATTATCACTCTTCCTCGCTCTAAGTTTTATAATTCACATCTGTAGATTAATTAGCAGTCTCAATTACCGCTTTTCCACATTTCATTCCTCTCATGCTTACGCCGATGTCGTATTTCAACAACGACCATCACTTCATAATTTCCCCAAAATGGACATTATACATATCTCCACAATATAATCAGATTTCATTCATGGTGTTAGAGAAATTCCAACGAATAAGACATAAGTTCAGCCATTGTATTGTACATGGTACATCACATGAACATAACGCATTAGGAAATCAACATGAGATTATATCATTCTTAATCATAACATAAACATGGCATACGAATTTCAACATAAACTTTACCATAGCATTTAGAACATACAATCTTTATGCTAAGCCCTATGACAAGTTTAAGATGGCAATTAGGAAATAGCCTTGTCATTTTCCACAAATTCTTTATCATGGCCTTTAAAGTGAGCATTTGGCATATAATCACCAATTTCTAAACATTCCTTTTTAATTTGCACTTGAGCATACTAGATCATAAAAGCATGACAAATCATTGCAATATGGATATTGAAAAATTGCTACAACAATCACTTGTTTCAAACTTACAAGTAAAGCTAACCTAAGTGGCATGCCCCTAATTTTTAACAAGGTACATGCGGACATCATTTAATATGCTACAAAATTGAGCCATGTTACATCCCAATTCTTACAACCATCACAATCCATTTTTTTACATACTACACATGAACAAGTTAACACATGAGTTAGTTTAATGATGTACAAGTTTTTATCATGCAACTTGCAACAAGTTTACATTCTACTAATTTTAAACATGCTACGATTTAACCTAATTTGACATTCTACCAATTTGCCCAACGATAGACCCGTAATTAACTCCGAAACGATGTCGTTTAACTGCAAGCGCACTGTACAGTGGCAAGCAAGTATCGAACACGGGTAAGCGGTGCTATACTACCTATCTACTCCTAGCTTGAGTTAGACTTGCGGATTTATTGGTGGATGTGGAATATAGAGTGTCGTAATGGTGATGGATGCAAAGGTCGTGTCACTCGATGTCGCAAACAAAGGACTCCACACAAAGAAAAGAATAAAATATAAAAGACTATGGCTTTAGGACTTACCACTACGACCGTCGGATGTCGACGCTAGGCTAGGACTCTTACGTTGCATTAGTGTTATTGGGGATTGTAGCATCTAGGAAGTGAATTCATGCATCTAGGCATCATGAATCTAACATACTGTATTCACTACGCTCTCGTGATAGCTGCATACGGTACATGCATTAAGGATCTAAAATAATCTCACCACTCTTGTGGTTCGAATACTCTCAACTAATACCACTCTCGTGGGTTAGAGCTTCGAGGTATTTTGGTGGCTCTTATTGACGCAATGGTGGTAGCCGTCAATTAGTGGTATAGTTCGTTGATGGATCCCATCAAGGCGCGAGCCGGGCATGGTCACGAGTCGGTTGAATCCACTAACTCCCTAATTAAATCCGTAGGATACTCTTTAAGCTAATCAATTCCACCGACCGTGGGCACGATCTCAGTACGAGTTCTCCTAGGGATTTTGCTAGATCAACCAAAATACAACCCCTTTTATATCCAACGCATCATAAAAATCCTAGCTTTACATCTAGTTCCTAAAATCCTAGGGCTAATCCATTAGCCCGAGAAAAGATTATTCAAGCATAGCAAACATTATGAAAACAATAGAGATCATTGTTAGCATCATAGGAAAAATAATAAGAACTAAAATAAAAGTAAAGAGATAAAATACTTAGCTTGATATAAGAGGAGGGGCCTATGGCGTAGCCTAACTCCCAAAAGATCGTCTCCAAAACTCTCTAAAAAGGGTCTAAGCTCTTCCCTCTAATGACGGCTACAATTCATATATATATAGTCCCCTCAAAACCCTAGCAAATAACCCAAGAATACCTCTGAAATTCGTGCCCAAAGCCAAATCTGGACGCAACTTAAGTTCTGGGCCGCGATGACTCGGGTCGAGTAGCTCTTTACTCGGTCGAGTAAGTAGTAGGGCAGAAATTCCTCCAAAAACACTGCTCTGTCTGCTTGCATCGAGTAGGGTCTGCTCGGTCGAGTAGGTAGCTGCTCGGTCGAGTCGCCAGGAAGTCTGGATTTTTTGTCCAAAATCGCGCTCTGCCTGCTCGGGTCGATTAGGGTCTTCTCGGTCGAGTATGCAGCTACTCGATCGAGTAGGTGGTCGAGTAGCCACCTACTCGGTCAAGTAGGGTGTATATGTTTCCTCTACGAGAATTGCAGCTTAGCTCGACCGATCAGCTGATGCTACTCGGTCGAGTTGCCTGGGAAACTGACTCGGTTGCTTCTTGGCTTCTCCTTTCTCTTTCTCTTCCTCCTTTCTTCCTCTAGTCTTCTTCTTTGGTACCTCAAGCATGTCATCATGAGTCTCCTTGGTGCTCTCACGTCGCTGATCATCTTATGACTCCTGTTACGACCTGAAGATCGTGATAGTCCGACCTTCCATCCCAGACCACCGAAATAACCCGTCTACTTGTCCCTCCCTCTTGAAGGGCAGCTGACCCAGCGACAAGGCGCTCCACGCCCAAACGTCAGAAGGCCGCAGGGCGCCTGTCGACCCTAGAGTTCGACGCGACTAGGAGAAGGGTGTACCCTGCCCTGGCCATTGATAGGGGCACTATCCACCACGGTCAGAGCGGGACACGTACCAGTTCTTCCCCGGCCTGCCAGGAACAGCGCACAAAGTGTACATCCGGACCGCTCATCCCCAGTCCGGGCCGGCCCGACGACCCGTGGCGGCACCCCACCCTAGGAGGCGCTCCAACGGTCCTTTGGCACATCGGACATGACAAACAACCTAGTATAAGGACGCTACTGATACTCACACCGCCCGACCACTTGACAAAGTACCCCCTGACCGCTGCGCCCCCTGACGCCTAATGCTTTCGGCCCTGACACCCTGACAAAAGTGCCCTGGGACGTTGCACTATCTGTCAAAAGCGTGATTGACACCCTTGGTCTTGGCATCCTCGTCCGTAGCTTTCGTTGACAGCGGGGCCAGCTCACCAATTCGAGTAAGCATGCCAGGTCAGCCCCACCTAACCGCCTTAACCAGGTATAAATATCCATACACCTCCAACGGGAAAAAGGTTGGCAAATTTACTCTGAATCTTATTACTCACTCACAAGAGCAAAGGTCGTCCATATCTTTGTTCTTCCACCACTCATAGCTCGTCACGTATGGTTGACTCACCTTCAGTACGACCTGCGTGCCTAGCCTCCGCTTTAAGTCCTATTACTGACTTAGGCATCGGAGAGGCTAAGGGTTGGACCCCAACCCGGTCTTTCTGACGAGTTGCTCCTTGCGCAGGTTAGCTCGTCACCATCAGTCATGCTCACCCATGTCCCGGGAAGTTCGGCCCTTCTAACTGCGTACTTCTGGATTTGACACTGTGGTCAGCCTTCACAACCGGTTTAGCCTCATCATCCCACTAATCACCTGTCAAACAACCTTCCCTAATCATAATCTACATCATAACCACCGTGCCCCTGGTTTTCCATAATACAAATTCATTGTACTCGAATTTTACCCCGGAATAATTGGCACCGTCAGTTCCCTATAATACAAATTCTGGGGCAGGACCAATCCTCGCCACCCAAACCAGAGAAGGGCACGGGCCGAGCTACGGGCTCGCTCCACCATCCAAACTCTGGGGCAGGACCAATTCTCGCCACCCAAACCGGAGAAGGGCACGGGCTGAGCTACGCACTCGCTCCCCCCTCCAGACTCTGGGGCAGGACCAATCCTCGCCACCCAAACCGGAGAAGGGCACGGGCCGAGCTACGCGCTCGCTCCTCCCCTCAAGACTCAGGGGCAAGGCCAATCCTTGCCACCCAAACCAGGGAAGGGCACGGGCCGAGCTATGTGCTCACTTCCCCCTCATGACTCTGGGGCATGACCAATCCTTTCCACCCAAACCAGAGAAGGGCACGGGCCGAGCTACGTGCTCGCTCCCCCCTCAAGAATCCGGGGCAGTACCAATCCTCTCCACCCAACCCGAAGAAGGGCATGGGCCGAGCTACACGCTCGCTCCCCCCTCAAGACTCTGGGGTAGGACCAATCCTTGCTATGCAAACCAGCGAAGGGCACAGGCCGAGCCACGAGCTCGCTCGCCCCTCAAGACTCTGGGGCAGGACCAATCCTCGCCACCCAAACCAGAGAAGGGCACGGGCCAAGATACGCGCTCGCTCCCCCCTCAAGACTCTGGGGTAGGACCAATCCTCCCCACCCAAACCAGAGAAGGGCACAGGCCAAGCTACGCGCTCGCTCCGCCCTCAAGACTCTGGGGCGGGACCAATCCTCGCCACTCAAACAAGAGAAGGGCACGGGCCAAGCTACGCGCTTGCTTCCCCTTCAAGACTCTGGAGCAGGACCAATCCTCGCCACCCAAACCAGAGAAGGGCACGGGCCGAGCTACGCGCTCTCTCCCCACTCAAGACTCTGGGACATGACCAATCCTCGCCACCCAAACTAGAGAAGGGCACGGGCTGAGCTACGCGCTCGCTCCCCCTCTCAAGACTCTGGGGCAGGACCAATCCTTGCCACCAAAACAAGAGAAGGGCACGGTCTGAGCTACACGCTCGCTTCCCCCCTCTAGACTCCGGGGCAAGACTAATCCTCGCCACCCAAACCGGAGAAGGGCACGGGCCGAGCTACGCGCTCTCTCCCCCCTCAAGACTCCGAGGCAGGACCAATCCTCGCCACTGAAACTGGAGAAGGGCACGAGCCGAGCTACGCGCTCTCTCCCCCCTCAAGACTCCGAGGCAGGACCAATCCTCGCCACCGAAACTGGAGAAGGGCATGGGCCGAGCCACGCGCTCGTTCCCCCCTCAAGACTCTGTGGCATGACCAATCCTCGCCACTTAAACCAGAGAAGGGCACGGGCCAAGCCACGAGCTCGCTTCCCCCTCAAGAGTCTGTGGCAGGACCAATCCTCGCCACCCAAACCAGAGAAGGGCACAAGCCAAGCTACACGCTCGCTCCCCCCTCAAGACTCTGGGGCAACACCAATCCTCGCCACCCAAACCAGAGAAGGGCACGGGCGGAGCTACGTGCTCGCTCACCCTTCAAGAATCTGTGGTTGGACCAATCCTCGCCACCCAAACCAGAGAAGGGCACAGGCCAAGCTACGCGCTCACTCCCCCCTCCAGACTCCAGGGCAGGACCAATCCTCGCCACACAAACCGGAGAAGGGCACGGGCCGAGCTACGCCCTCGCTCCCCCCCTCCAGACTCCGACGCATGACCATTCCTCGCCACCCAAACTGGAGAAGGGCATGGGCCGAGCTACGCCCTCTCCCCCATCAAGACTCTGGGGCAGGACCAATCATCGCCACCCAAACCAGAGAAGGGCACGGGCCGAGCTACCTGCTCGCTCCCCCTCCAGACTCTGGGGCAGGACCAATCCTCGCCACCCAAATCGGAGAAGGGCACGGGCTGAGCTACATGCTCGCTCCCCCCTCAAGACTCTAGGGGCTAGACCAATCCTCACCACCCAAACCAGAGAAGGGCACGGGCCGAGCTACGTGCTCGTTCCCCCCTCCAGACTCTGGGGCAGGACGAATCCTCGCCACCCAAGCCGAAAAAGGGCACAGGCCGAGCTATGCGCTCGCCCCCCCTGAAGACTCTGAGGCATGATCCGTCCTCGCCACCCAAACCAGAGAAGGGCTCGGATTAGCCACCCGCTAAACATCCTCCCAAACGGACCCATTCAAGGCACGCGTGCCAAGGTAGGCCATGCGCATGCCAAGAACCTCCAGTCAATGTAGGGTCCCGATAAAGCGTGCCCCCGATATGACTCGTCAAAACAAAAGGACACTCGGGAAGCACGCCATTAATGAAGACACGCCCCCCCGAGAGCCAAGGGCTGACGAATCAAGTCTGACGCCACTTGGCAAAAGCGGCTTCGAGGGGCGTGAATCTGAGGGGCCTATTAATGATGCCAGCTCATCGCATTAACTTCCGGAGAACCGTTAGTAAAATCCCTCTATAAATACTCCCCTTGCCCCCCTTGAAGGAGCAGAGGAGAAAGAAAATATGAAGGCAAGGTAGTCTCAGTCGCCCCATGAAGGATGAGAAGGTGCGAGGAATCCAGCCCCCGGAACATCCGGGTAGGGCCTCCCACTAGATGCCATCGGCCCAAACAAAAGGGAGGCCCCGGCCCTCAGTGGACACCGCCCCCTCGATAGGCGACAGATTCCACACAACGATTGCCGATGAGCTATTCCTCTTACATACGGTTCGCCGATGGGCTATTACTCTTACACGAGGGGAACCCTGCCTTCCACTCCTCCACTTCCCCTAAACAACTTGCGGCAGGGGAACAAGAGGACCTGCGGCAAATCGCTCCTCCCGACCAGCATCCGCTCTACCCCGATCCTCACCGACGGAGAAGGCAAATGCCCCACAGGGCATACCAGCCTCCACCGGCCCACCTCCTAACGGCCCACCTCCCGGTCCTCTATCTTCCCATTGAGGCCCCGCTGCCGAGGCTCCCCTCTGGCGCTCCACCTTTGCCACCTCGTGCTCCTCCTCACCCATGGTTTCCCGTCGGGTCAAGGATTCCCCGAAGAGACCTTGCAACCCTTCATGGTCGAGGAGGTGAAAGGAGAGGCAGCTCACCACCGCCACCTCATTCTACTCCAGGGCTCCCCTCTGAGCCGAGGATTCCGCAAGGAAACCTCACAACCATTCATGGAAGAAAAGGCGAAAGGGGACTCAACAGGCAGCGATAAAGGAGATAACCCACGTCGAACACAGGAATTCCCTCATCCTGATGCAGTTTACAATGAAGTGAAACGGCCTCTTAGCCCGCCACACAGATCGGATTACAGTTGTTCAACTACTTTCATTTTCTTTAAATTCCTTGTAAAAGTTAATGAAAAAGGCTATTCCAAGCGTATTCTTAAACGTTATCTAAGCACGCCCTAACTTGGGGACAATCCCCATCAAGCTGCAGGACGAGCTCACGAAATCCTGTCATTCAGGACGGCAAAGAGAGAAGTTTGAGCTACATGCTCCCCCTCATTAAAAAAGGAAAGGGCCGAGCTGTGCACTCCCCCTTATACCAAAGATACACCTCGGTGATCCACCATATAAGAGATAACAAAAATAGCATAAAGACTTCAATATATATGTAGTTCGAACTTTACAATAATAGCGGGGGCCAACCTAACAAAACAAGGACTCCCTCGGGTCAACCCTACCGCTCCGTCTAAACAAAAAAGGGGGGGAGAAGGCCGAAACAAAACTACTCTTGTTGACCATTGCCGCCTGAAGCGCCGTCGTTCAGTGCGCTGTCCTTCTCACCGACCTTTGGGGAGGCGGCCTCATTGTCGATGGCCGCATCCTCGATGACTACATCCTCGTCACCCCCACCTCTTCCTCACCCTCGGAGGGCACGAGCAAGTCGAAGTCGACCTCGATCGGAGGGCACAGGTCTGTCGCCCTTTCCTTCACCCATCTCAGGCAGGCCTCCCAGCCTTCCTCACGGCCTTTCACCATGCCATCACACATCGCATCCGAGAGGAGGGGGATGACGGTCGACTCTTGATACGACCGAAACTCATCGGTCTTCAGTGTCAGCTCCTCTTTCACAGTCCTCGCCTGGGCCGCCAGCTCGACCGCACGCGCCTCCCCCTGTTCAAGCACGCTCTCCAGCTCCTTCATCCGATCGGTCGCTGAGGCGGCCTTCGCCTCATAATCCGCCAGGAGACCCTTCAGGTGCTGGACCCCCAACTCTAATTGGCCACACCTATCCTTCTCCTTAGCCAGCTGCTCGTCGGCATTCTTGCGAACCCCAACAAGCTCAGCAGCCATTCTTGCGACGGCGCCCTTGGCCTTGTTTATGGCCGGCGTGTGCTCCCGGGAAGCGAGCGTCAGAAGGACGGCCTGCACGATAAAAGGAAAGTTTGTTGGGATACTCAGTAAAACCCCCTGAAAGACTTAACCCAATTTGGACAGCCTACCTATACGCCGTGCCATACCGCGGTACTGCACAGCCCCTCATGCCCGACGGTGGCCAGACACTCCCTATCACGGGGCAGCAGAATGTTCTCCGCCAGACGCGTCGCCACCCTGCCGTCTTTAAAGACGGATTCATTGGTTCCTACTCGAAAGGGCATCCGGTGAACGGCCTACTCCGGATAACCCTTGATATCGGCCTTTTTTTCCTTGAAGTGGATGAGCGAGGCCTCGCAGCTGGGGTGGGCCCGCTTCTCCAAAACAAACCGTGGGCAGTCATAGGGCCAGCCCTCCCAACCCGACGACCTGGACCCAGAGCCCGACCCGCCAGAGCCCTCGGGATGATCTTGGGCTATGATCCTCTCAGCGGCTGGGGGTACCCTCGGGCTCGAAGGATGCACTTTTGGTGCCGCCCCCTGTTTCGGTCCGCCCCTCAGCCCCAGCCTCAAGATCGATGACCGGGGCGACGGTCCCCTGAACAGGCTCTTCCCCAAGCCGACTGGAACTCCTTTCACTCTGAGGATCATTAACGGACGACGTCACAGATAGCCTCGTCCTCTTTGAGGACGCCTTCCCCCACCTCGAGCCTTCCCCACCGGCCTCCTCATGCAGCCTCTTTGGGTCCGCCTTCTTCACCTTCTGCGCCGCCTGTTCTGTAGCCCACTTCTTCAGCTCTGCGAGCGAAATACTCATGGCGCAACCTGTAGAAGAGGGAAAGCTTAGAGTGAGCACTTCAGATGCAGCAACCACAAAGTTCGTTTTACCTTTGGGCCAAATGTGTCGAGCTATCATGTCAGGCTTGGCGAGCATTCCAAATTCCCGGTCCTCCTTCAGGATTGCCATCAGAAACTGGGCCACATCTTCCTCCTCGTCACTCAGCTCTACCCCCTCCCTCACCTCGAGACTCAGCTCCCCCAGTTCGATCTCATCACCACATCTGCGGGCACCGAAACGAACACATATTGTTTACTCCACCCTTTAATCTTGCTCGACAACCCTCTGATAAGGGGGTGGCTTCTCTTTGCGGATAGATAATAGTAGGACCTCAGCCTCTTCATCGCAAAGAAATGCCAGAAGAGGGACAGGGAGGGGCAGACGCCATTGCTCACGCACAACACCAGGAAGTCGACGATCACGCTGATGGAGTTCTGCATCAATCTGAACAGTGGCAGCTCCAGAAAAGTCAAAACTTCCAGCACAAAGGGATAGGGGAAGCACAACCCCTGCTGGAAGCAGGACACGTACACCGCCATCTCATAGTCTCCTGCAAAACACACCCTCTCCGACGCGGTCAGCTCCCGAATGGAATAGGGTGGCCTAATATACGACTCGCTAATTTCCGAAAGGGACGACCTTAACACCGACTTCACACTCGTGTTCTCGTCGGGCACCCCTCCAGCCTCTGCCATGGTTATAGCGACCGGAGTAGTGGTCTTCAAAGCCCTAGCTATGGGCTCTTTCCCCTTCTTCAGGTCCCTCGGGGCCGCTGTTGGCGAGCTCACTAATGGCTCCCTGCCCACGCTCCGACTCCGACTTTCCGTATCCTTGGTGCTCTACACTGTAGCCGTGCCAGACCCCTCTTCCTATACCTCCCTCGACTCTGGCAAATGGATGGAAGAGGTTGACAAAGACATCAATAAGAGAGAGACTAAATACCTTTACGGTATCGACGGCTTCGACGACAACGCTGAGATGACGTCGGCAACTTTGACAAAGACTCTACAATCTCTGGCGATCGGAAGCTCCTAAGAGAATTTCAAAAGGGAGAAATTTTCACTCGTTCCCACCTAGAGCTCTTTATAAGACGCCCCAAATGATCGTGACCGTATAAATCCTGCCACGCCTCGAGGATCCGCCCTTTCTGATGCTTCGATCTGCACAGTGTGACGTCTCGACTGATAGCAGCTGTCACATTCGCCACGCGTCACCCAAAGAGTGGCCGAGCCACTTCGATTTCCATTCGCCGCCGATTCGAAAAGATCGCGTCGATTCATGCGACGGACACCGGGACGCTTCGATCTCCGCCTTCTTTTGATTCGAAATAATTATGCTGAATCAAAATGATTTCACTCCAGCCTCCTCCTTAATCCCAAGAAGGGCCCCGCTACCATTAATACGGCCCAGGAGACTGAGCAGCACACAGTCAAGGTCGGACTTCGACACCGACCATTAACGACCGCACCGGGCAGAACGCCCCAACTCGCCCTGAACCGACGGACCCCCCGGGTCGCCCCGAGCTCACCATCATACCCTGGCCAAATGTACTATGTCTCAACCTCCTTCTCCCCATGCCTCAGCAGTCGTCGACAGAGGGATGTTGGGGGCAATCATACCCTCACAAATCAAACAGTCTACACACCCAACAAGTAGGAAAGGAAACCAAAAAAAATCAAGCCATTTCATTTATTTTAAACGGTGAGGCTATTCACGGAGCCTGCTGAGAATACAACATTGCATCGGGCCTGACCATCGGCCGGTCGTACAAAAAGAAACAAATTTCCCCTACTCTAAATCCTTAACATCGACGCCTCTCCGCTGACCAAGCCCCCATTTCCCTCGCCACCTGGCGAACTCCTGCCTCCTTTGCCTCTTGTAGCAGCGAAACGACATGCTCGTCATGGTAACGACGAATAGCTCCTTCCATCAAGTCACGCTCAACCACCCACCTCTCTTCCAGCTGCTGCTTACAGATACCCTTCTCCCTCCTCTCCGCCTCGATGGTCTTCTTCAGGTCAACTATATTCTCCGTCTGCACCTCGATCACATGCTTCTTGCTGGCCATCTCCTCGGTATGCATCGTCTGAATATCGACCCGCTCACGCTCTTCTTCCAGAAGTTGACGCTCAAGCCTAGCCTTCGTTGCATCAAAGTACGTAGCCCGCCCCTTCTCAACCTCATAGGCCATCGTGACCCGCACCAGCTCCTCCTCCTTCTCCCGCAGCTTTTCTCTAACCTCGCTGAGATCGATCCTCACCTTGTCAAGAGCGGCCTTTATGGCGGCCACCAGAGTTTTGTGCTGCAGGGCCACCATGGCCGAGATCATCTACAAAAAAGGCCCAATTCAGTCGGATGCAAGCAGAATGGCTGGGAGAGCGAGGCTAGGAGTTCGACCAACCTGCATCATGTGCCACACAGCGGAGCCGCACAACCGCTCTGCGCCCACATGGATTAGGGACTCGCGATCCCACGACAGCATACAATACTCCGCTAAATGTGCACGCCACCCCAGGGTCCTCAAATATCGATTCATCACGGCCTATCCGATAGGTCGACCGGTGAAGACTGTCGCTTGGAATCGCCTCGACATCAGCCTTTGTCCTCTTAAAGCGGATGAGAGCGTTCTCACAACTCGGGTTTGTCGCCCTTCCCATCTCGCATATGGGGATTCTGTAAGGCCACTTCTGGACCAGGGGTGCCTTGCGAGGCTTGCTCGCCTTAAGTACCCGCATAGGTACCGAGAGGACCACTCCCTGAATGGGTGAACCCTCAGGGAGGCCCTCACCAACTCGACTGGAAAGGGTGCCCGATTCGGGCGTCCTTCGCTTTTGGTTCGCCCCCCCTCACCCGGGGCCTCGGCGCCCCGTTTTCGGGATGTCTCCCCCACATGCCCCTCCTCGCCCATCGCTCTTTTAACCTTATCACGAGGGTTGGCGCTCTCCCCGACCGGCACTTCCGCAGCCCTTGACACCTCCTCCGGCGAAAATGTTGCGTCTCCACCTGCGAAGGAGGGAAAGATCAGGGTAAGCTTAAATAAAGGCTCGCCAAGTTCAAACTACCTTGAGACCAAAAATCCTGGGCGAGCCGACTGTCCTGCGTCAAGTTCGCCAACCGGCGGTGTGCCTCGGGCAGCTCGGCCAAGATCTAGGCCTTCGCAAGGTCTTCACCGGTTATCTTCACCCTCTCATTCATCATAGGATTCAGCACCCACAGTTCTACATCAGCTCCGTCTCGACCGACATCTCAACAAAGACAAAATCCTCCATCCACCTACTAACATCGAGGGGTACCCCGACGATAAGCTCATGCCCCCTCCTTACGCAGACGCAGTGGTACGTTCCCCTCTTCTGAACTGCAAAGAAGTGCTGGAATAGCGCCAGGGACGAACTCAGGCAGCTGGCGAAGCATAGCACGGTGAACCCCACCAGCAAGCCCCCGGAATGGGGCACCAAGGCGAAGATCGGCAGCTCTAGGATGTTCATCATGTGCAGGAGGTAAGGGTGGATCGGGAAGCGAAGCCCCAACTTGAAGGACCAGATGTAAACCCCAACTTCATTGTCCCCAGGCCAACACACCCTTTCCTCAGGCCCCGGGACCCGCGCTTCACAGGGCGGGCGCACGAACTGCACCCGAATCTCCCTAATGTTGATCCTGTCCGGCCTACACCTGGCAGCCTCAATCACCCTCGGTACGTCAGTGCGCCACGTCTTCCTTCTCTGAGGCCTCTACGCCCACCACCACCTCTCCTCTTCCATTGGCTCCTCTATCGCGGTACTACTACCCCCCCCCCAAGTCAAGATGAGAAGCCGTAGATTAAAGGGTATAGGGATTACCTAGCAGAGCAGCCGAGCCGAGAGGACGATCGGAAACGGATCTCCGACAAAGGCAACAGTGACAACGTTGGCGAACGACTGACAGAAACCGAAAAGCACAAAGACGAGTTGGAATCGGAAGAAAGTTTCCACCAATCACATTCTCCACATATTTATAGGAGACAACCGACCATGTTGACCGTCGATACACCACCACGCGGTACCCATCAGAGCTTCCCTGACACCTCGACTGGCGTGAAAGTCACCTCATCCATGCATCACGAGTCTAATAGTGGAGGTGCTTCGATTTCTCCCTTGCACTTTCAAATCGCAATAATGGCCAACTAGGCAGGAATTCCAAGACCAACACCACCACTCTTGAACACGGAACAGAATCTGAACCGCCGTTTCAAAGTAGGGGAAGTGATGCGTCATCCGAGCCGAGCCGGGCTTCCACCTCGAACTCGAATGCCGGGGGTAATTGCTATGACCTGAAGATCGTGACAGTCCAACCTTCCATCCTAGACCGTCGAAATACCCCGCCTACTCGTCCCTCCCTCCTGAAGAGCGGCTGACCTAGCGACAGGGCGCTCCATGCCTGAACATCAGAAGGCCACAGGGCGCCTGTCGACCCTAGAGTCTGACGCGACTAGGGGAAGGGCGTACTCCACCCCGGCCACTGATATGGGTGCTCTCCACCACGGTCAGAGTGGGATGCGCACCCGTTCTCCCCTGGCCCATCGGGAACAGCGCACGAAGTGTACATCCGGACCGTTCATCCCCAGTCTGGACCAGCCCGGCGACCCATGGCGATACCCCACCGCTAGGAGGCACTCCTACGGTCCTTTGGCATATCAAACACGACAAACAACCTAGTACAAGGATGCTACTGACACTCACGCCGCCTGACCACCTGACAAAGCACCCCCTGGCCGCTGTGCCCCCTGACACCTAATGCTTTCGGCCCTGATACCCTGACAAAAGTGCCCCGGGACGTTGCGCCGTCTGACAAAAGCGTGACTGACACCCTTAGTCATGGCATTTTCGTCCAAAGCTTCCACTGACAACGGGGCCAGATCAGCACGTCAAGTCAGCATGCCAGGTCAGCCCCACCTAACCAGGTATAAATATCCCTACGCCTCCAATGGGAAAAAGTTTGGCAAATTTACTCTGAATCTTATTACTCAGACACAAGAGCAAAGGTTGTCCATATCTTTGTTCTTCCACCACTCATAGCTCGTCACGTACAGTCGACTCACCTTCAGTCTGACCTGTGTTCCTAGCCCCCGCTTTAAGTCCTATTACTGACTTAGGCATCGGAGAGGCTAAGGATTTGACCCAAACCCGGCCTTTCTGACGAGTTGCTCATTGCGTAGGTTAGATCTTCACCATCAGTCGTGCTCACCCCTGTCCCGAAAAGGTCAGCCCTTCTAACCGCATCCTTCTGGATTCGACACCGTGGTCAGCCTTCACAACCGGTTTAGCCTCATCATCCCATTAATCACCTGTCAAACAGCCTTCCCTAATCACCATCCACATCATAACCACCGTGCCCTTGGTTCCCCATAATACAAATTCATTGTACGTGAGTTCTACCCAGCAACAACTCCAAATTGCTCCAATATCGCTCCAAATCCCTGAAATGGGCATAAACGCTCCGAAAGTGATATTGTTCCAAATAATAGCATATAAGCGTATAAAATGGGGGTTTGGAGGGTGAAATGTGTCATGAAAATATGCGATAAATCATGTAAAATGAGAGCATATCAAAATCCCCCAAGCTTACCTCTTAATCGTCCTTGAGCAAGACGAATACGAAGCTCACCGGGAGGTAAAAATAAGAAAACGAAAAAGAATACGAAGTAGAAGGGGTGCTAGATTATTCTCTCAGATCTCATGACATTCACCACATGACACAACGACTCAGAAAGTAAATCACACACTACACAGAGATTTCATATCTTTTATAAACGGAGTACTTGAGAGTTAAGAATGAATGAAATGGGTCTCTTTGGTATTCATACATTTAGTCTATATCAACACCCTATGTTTCGTAGCATCGAATATGCATAACATTGGTGACACACTTTTCAATCATAAGATATAACTGAAACGTGGAAATTCACACAAGGCATGCAATAAAGAATAGAATAAAAATCAAGACATACACATCCTCATATCAAATCATAAGAAATCCACATAACTAAATTGTTTCGTTAAGTTTTAGCATTATCAAACTTTTCCGTTCGTGCACAACTGCACTCTAATGTTATGCTCACTCAGGTGGTTAAAAGATTCCCCCCAAGCTTGAATTGAGGCGTCGCATCCAAAGAAGTATTTGTGCATTTGTAATTTTGTTTTGGTTTTCCCAATAGTATATGTATTGCTCCAAGTAATGAAAATTTAGCTCTTCCTTGAATTTTGAGATTTGTTTCCCTTTTTTCTTTTTGGATTTTTGTAGGAGCAATAGTATTTGTATTTTTAGCTTTTTTGGCTTTTTGGACTTTTTGGAGCAAGCTTTTCTTTTCTAGGGAATTTTTGGGAATGGATGTGGTAGAAATACCTTTGGGGAGTGAAATCGAGTGACATGTAGAGAATATAAGATATATGTGGAGAAGGAATAGATGTAACGCCCGGTTCACTCAAAAGTGTGCACAAACGGTTCCATAAAATAATACATCAACTAAACTCGTACAATAGCACGGGTATCCTTAATCATATCAATGAGTAGTGAAGTCAAGCAGTAATATTTTCAATTATATCAAGCATGCGATAAGAATGCGAATAAGAGATGAAAGCAAGGCTTCAGATATTCTAGTGATGCTTGAATCTTGGTGTATTTCCAATGAAAGCATACTAAATACTACTCTACAAATTCAGTAACAATGAGTTTCATGCATTCGCACTAGAGAGATCATCAAAAGAATATTTTCAGGTACTTATAAGGATTAAGATTATGAAATTTTCTAAGTAGCATGGCATGAAAAATAAGCGTTGTGAGAGAGGTGAATGCATAAGATATAACATCACAGGGAATTGAACTAGCAAAAAAAGAAAAGGAAATGGAGAAATAAAAAAATAGAAGAAAGAAATAAAAGAAAAACAAGCACACAATATGATGCTGAACACACATAAATGGAAAATAAGATGGAAAAATTGAAAAGATGATGAAAAATTCGAAAAATTTTAAGAATCCTAAAATAAAAGTAAATAATCCTAAAATAAAAGTAAAATATGCAACTAAGGCAACTAAATGGCATGGAAATTCACTCCCCCAAGCTTAAACTTCACATTGTCCTCAATGTGTTCATAAAAGGAAAAATATGAGGAACAATGATAAATATGTGGGTGGTGAATGAAAAATGATGACATGAATGACATGAAATCCTAATGCAACTACATGCACATGCAATGATGCATGAGAGCGCCTTCCCCCAAGCTTATAACAAACAATCCTATTCAAATGACTTGATTAAAAATGTTACGTTATCGATAACCAGGATCAAGTCAAACGAATAAGAAAGTAAGATTTCACTTGAAAGAAATTCTCGGTGGTGGTGAGCAAAATGGTGGGACATATCAAAATGTGAAGAGAGTAATTAATATATATATATAATGGGTTTTGGGGTGTAAAATATTATTGTTGCCGTCATATGAGGTGATATTTATTCAAGCAAATCTATACAGTCCTCTCGTTTTCAAGAGGATTCGTGTTTATTTAAAGCATAAAATATTACACTGCTAGATTGATATCACCTATAGCAAAAGGCAGATCCAGTATCTTTGCTGGTGTAGGCAACTTCTCCAACTGCTCCTTCCGTAGCTTTGCTAAGCGCGTGTGTCCACAGACTCCATCAGATTCTAGCAATGCTGCTCCCAGCATCTCCCTAAGGACTTCACTTGTACCCTGCAAGAGGTAAGCCGCATCAATCTAATGTAGATAATTCTTCCCCAAAATAAATGTATTCCAAAGAAGGTCATCAAGAGAAATTTTAAAATTAAGGATGGTTGACAACACTTCCCTGGAAATAATTCTCTACTCTCAAGTTCCATGTCCGCTCTCTCCTCGGTGTCCTCTCCAAGCTCCTCAGGTATATCCTGATCAGATGCATATATCTCCTCATCAGGCGACTCCTCGTCATGGTCGTCAGGTTCTTCAAGTAAGGATACGTCCACGGTCCATACTTGTAAGTGTCCTGCAATGGGTATGACATGTCAAAATGATCTGAATTAAAATAAATATCAAATAGGATACAAGATTTAGAAATGGAGTGCGTAAAGAGGTCTCCCTGAGTGGGAGCTGTAAGCTCTGGTGGGTGGTCCTCTGAGGGATACTTAGCCTTTGTAGAAGGTGGGGATGGCTGCGGTAGCTCGAAAGGAGGAGGGCACAATTTGGGATCCATCTATGGGTAGATGTCATCGTCCCAAGTCACGTCCTCCTCGATGGTCTGCTCCACTACTGTAGGCATGACCTCCTCAATAATATCCTCTGATGGTATAGGTTGCTCTGGATTAGGTGGGTGGCAGGGGGAGGCGACGAAGGCACAATGTGGCTCTATGGGTTTATGTATCTCGACCGTGGTGTAAAAATGGGTCTTGTGCCCCTCAAGTAGAGTGTAGACTCCATCATCAATTATGCATGTGGAAGATATACAACGAGTAATAAAGTTTTGAAATCCGAGCTCAAAAAGATCACGTGCCGTTATTGTTAATGGACCGGTTTCTCGAACTACGTCGACAATATTTCTCAATATGTCCATATATGTGTCCTCTCCGGCAGCTCAGATGTCTCTATTTGTGGAGTGTTGATGGTGTAAAGGTGGATATGATCACATTCAAGTGAAGCATACACTCTATCTGTGATAGTACATGCACCAGAGATATTAGCCATAACAAAATCGATGAATACTTGGTCGGATAGTTTACCTACCATAACGGTTAGCAAACCGGTAGATCGAGCATCATCTATCATTTGCTCCAAGGTTGCTTTCAACTGCAGATCACGGAACATTTCCACTTGCATCCTCTCCATAAACTCACGTGAGGGCCCCTTTAGCCTTCTAGCGAAGATATCAAATAGCATGGAACCATCCCACTCATGGTCTGACTCCGTCTGGAACATTCCTAACATTCTTTCGAACTTGCACAGTGCTTCTCTGAAGGACTCGCCATCAGCCTGATAGAATGTAGCGAGATATGTATAGGACCGTAGAGAACCTGATCGCATCTTTGGAAGCACCATCGTTGCATTAACTATACCTGATCAAGCAACGCAGTCAACCTGGAAAATACGTCAGTAGTACAAAGAGAGATAAAGATAATAATAATAGCATGTGGTGGTGAAAAATCTATCTGTTTATATATATATATATATATATATATATATATATATATATATATATATATATATATATATATGTTTTTTAACGCAATCTAATCAACGTAATTGTGGTAAATAGATAATATGACGGAACGCCTCTGCGGCAACGGCGCCATAAACTTGATCGACCCGAAATTAACTCTGAAACGATGTCGTTTAACCACAAGCACATGGTATAGTGGCAAGCAGGTATCGAATACGGGGAAGAGGTGCTATACTACCTATCTACTCCTAGGTTGAGTTAGACTTGCGGGTTTATTGGTGGATGTGGAATATGGAGTGTCGTAATGGTGATGGATGCGAAGGTCGTGTCACTCGATGTTGCAAACAAAGGACTCCACACAAAGAAAAGAATAAAATATAAATGACTAGGGATTTAGGACTTACCACTAGGACCGCGGATGTCGACGCTAGGCTAGGACTCTTACGTTGCATTGGTGTTATTGGGGATTGTAGCATCTAGGAAGTGAATTCATGCGTCTAGGCATCATGAATCTAACATACCGTATTCACCCCGCTCACATAATAGATGCATACAGTACGTGCATTAAGGATCTACAATAATCTCACCACTCTCGTGGTTCGAATACTCTCAACTAATACTACTCTCGTGGGTTAGAGCTTTGATGTATTTTGGTGACTCTTATTGACGCAATGGTGGTAGCCGTCAATTAGTGGTATAGTTCGTCGATAGATCCCATCAAGGTGCAAGCCGGGCATGGTCACGAGCCTTGGTTGAATCCTCTAACTCTCTAATTAAATCCGTAGGATACTCCTTAAGCTAATCGATTCCACCGACCGTGAGCACGATCTCAGTATGAGTTCTCCTAGGTATTTTACTAGATCAACCAAAATACAACCCCTTTTATATCCAACTCATCATAAAAATTCTAGCTTTGCATCTAGATCCGAAAATCCTAGGGCTAATCCATTAGCCCCAGAAAAGATTATTCAAGCATAGAAAACATTATGAAAATAATAGAGATCATTGCTAGGATCATAGAAAAACAATAAGAAGAACTAAAATAAAATTAAAGAGATAAAATACTTAGCTTGATACAAGAGGAGGGGCCTATGGCGTAGCCTAACTCCCAAAAGATCGTCTCCAAAACTCTATAAAAATGGTCTAAGCTCTCCCCTCTAATGACGGCTACAATTCATTTATATCGTCACCTCAAAACCCTAACAAATAACCCAAGAATCTCCTTCTGAAATTCATTCCCAAAGCCAAATCTGGACGCAACTTAAGTTCTGTGCCCGCGATAACTCGGGTCGAGTAGCCCCCTACTCGGTTGAGTCAGCAGTAGGGCAGAAATTCCTCCAAAAATGCTGCTCTGTCTGCTCGGATCGAGTAGGGTCTGCTCGATCAAGTAGGTGGCTGCTCGGTCGAGTCGTCAGGAAATGTGGATTCTTTGTCCAAAACCGTGCTCTGCCTGCTCGGTTCGAGTAGGGTCTGCTCGGTCGAGTAGGTGGCTGCTCGGTCGAGTCGTCAGGAAATGTGGATTCTTTGTCCAAAACCGTGCTCTTCCTGCTCGGGTCAAGTAGGGTCTACTCGGTCGAGTAGGTAGCTGCTCGATCGAGTAGGTGGTCGAGTAGCCACCTACTCGGTCGAGTAGGGTGTATCCGTTTCCTCTGCAAGAATTGCGTGTCAGCTCGACCGAGCAGCTGATGCTACTCGGTCGAGTCACCTAGGAAATCGACTCGGTTGCTTCTTGGCTTCTCCTTTCTCTTTCTCTTCCTCCTTTCTTTCTCTAGTCTTCTTCTTTGGCACCTCAAGCATGTCATCATGAGTCTCCTTGGTACTCTCACGTCGCCGATCGTCTTATGACTCCAAATTGCTCCAATATCGCTCCAAATCCCTGAAATGGGCATGAACACTCCGAAAGTCATATTGTTCCAAATAATTGCATAAAAGCATATACAATAGGGGTTTGGAGGGTGAATGTGTCATGAAAATATGCGATAAATCATGTAAAATGAGAGCATATCACCCAACACAACATATTCAAGAGTTATATGCTATTGTTGCAGGTCCGATCCACACACAATGAAAGTTGTTTGTAGTGGGAATCACGGATACAATGATTTACAGGTTTTTGAGCGACGACGAGGTTAGCACAACTCGGAGCTCGCTTCAGAGATGAAGGGTCCAAGGCCGCCTGAGATCGCCTGAAGATCGCCTTCTTCCGGTAGCTGAGGCGAGCTTCCTGCGAGGATGAACAACTGGTCAAAAAGCAGGGCTAGCTGTCAGCCCTGAGCCTCTTCGATGCCTAAGTCAGTAGGTGACGTAAGATGTAGGCGTCAGACACACTTGGCGACCTTAAGACAGATCGACGAAGTGCGGCAGGCTTATGAGGAAGGCGCAGATATGTGGAAGATATCTGACCTTGTGTATTAAGATGAGTTAGAAGATTTAACTGACCAATAATTCATTCACCAACCCCTTCTATAGAGGCATGAGGGGGTATTTATATGTCTGAGAGGCGATTGCTCGCCGTTTTATTAGTTGTCGATTAATCCCAGTTGGCACTCGAGTGGTGAGACTGTATCAGGGATATTTACTGCATTAATGATGTCAGGAGGTGTCAGGTGCATCAGGCTGTCAGAGCTGTAAATGTCAGGCACGCTTTCGGCAGGCTATCAGGCGGTAAAACGGCCAGGTGTGCTTTCGACAGGTGGTCAGAGCCGTAAATGCCAGGCATGCTTTCAGCGGGCTGTCAGGCAGCAAAGCGACCATGTGCGCTTTTGCCAGACTTGTCACTAGTGGCGTGTCGTCTTCTTCCTTGGGCGGACTGCTTCGGGACGGAGAGGTAGGCAAGCTGCCATGGGGCCGAGCTAGCATAGAACATGTGCGATCAACCGGAGGGCTCTTCTCTTCGACTCGGATGACGAGCCTGCCTCTTTGCTTAGGCGAGCTTCGCTTGCCGAATCGGTGTGTGTTGTGTACGGTCAGTCGAAGGTCCCTTCACTTGGATTCGGTGGGCAAGCTTGGCAATCTGCAAGGGCACACTGTTTGAGTTTCAGCGAGCTCTCCTTAGCTTTAGCAGACTGGCCCTCGTTGATGAGGAGTGTTGATGGGTTTCATTCAAATGGGCCTTTATCAACTAAGCCGGCCACTAGGTCGTAACAACTATAATTTAAAAGTAGTCAAATGAGATGATTTATCATATTACTAACTTAACAAGCAATACGATGATCTAATTTGTAAGATACATAACATACAAATTTACATGTCCTTCACACAATTTTTCATATCAAAATTTAATCACATCCTAGAAGAGCAAACCGAAAACTAAAGCCCTAACTAAAGATGTAGGCCTTAATTTTTCTTCTAATTTTTACAATGTCCTTCTAATTTTTCTTTGCCTCAGCTTCTCCTAATAGGCCTTAAGCTCTTCCATCTTTAAACTCTTTCTTCTTCAAACTTCTTCTTCAATAATTTTGGTCCTGGAATTCATTTGGTCTTGGTGAAAATGAGGACTTTTTGTATGTAGAAGATGGTTATGGATGTATTGTTGATGGAGGTGGTTTGGGGGTGGAAGGGTATGAGTATAAGGTGGTGAGAGTGGAGTAGCAAAGGAGGAGAGGGAGTAGGGGGCGGCCGAAGAGAAAGGGAGAGGAGAGAGTTGCAATTTTTTTCTTCTTTTTTAAATACAAAATTTCATCTTTTATCTTCTCAAATTGATTAGTCATTCGCTAAACTCCTCCCCACCTCGCACCAAGCTAGAGTTAGGTGGGGATAAACCTCCTAATGCCACTTATGAAGGTGAGGTGGCTAATGTAGGTAATTTAGGATTTTACCTTTTTGGAAAATATTTATACCCTTCCAAATACCTTATACTTCCCTCAATTCATGTATATCTTCTCTTATACTCCATTTATAAAATCAAAATGATGAGTTGAAATTATTTAAAAATAACTTCTTCGCCACAAAAAATAAAAAAAGGAATTCACCAAAAATTTATACGCACGTACACATTCCAAAAATATGTATTAATACGCGTGTAATCAAATTGGGGTCATTACAACTGCCTATGTAATAGTTATCCTTGGAAAACTGTAAAGTTTGATTATCTGCGTCGAAAGTGCAGAATAATTATAAATGGGTCTGGATATCGGTTCCGGGTTTGGGTACCCATTCCCTATAAATGGGAGCTGGAACGATACTCGATTCACGCCGGTTCCTAATTTTCATACTCAGAACCTATCCGGAACTAATGGGTATCTATCCGGAACCTACCTGTTCAGGTAGGTTCCGGTCGGGTACATGGGTACACTATACCCGTGCACACCCCTAGTTTTTCTGACTGAAGTGTGCCAATTACATTTTTTAAAAAGTCGGACTTGTATTCTAAAAAGTAGTTATTGTTATGAATCAACTGATTGAGGGGGGAGCCCTCATGTCTTTATTTATAGCCAAAGGGGAGAATACAAAGTGGGCTTACACAGATATGGGCCCAATACTAGGATGGCCCAATAACTCAACCAACCCAGTAAATAACCGTTCACAACACTCCCCCTTATCCAGCCATAGGTGTGGACCCTGCTCATGAATACTTCGGGATTCTGAGCCTGTATGGGTCTCACATGGGGTGGATACTTCAGGATCATGAGTTGGTGAGATTTGCCTCGTTAAAACCTTTGGCTATGGAAAACCCAGTGGGAAAAACCATAGTTAAGGGAAAAGAGTACAAACTCTGCCAAACTCCCCCTGATCTGTACAAGTTCTCAAGCTTTCAGATCTCTTAGGCGTCTCATTCCAATCATATGTACAAGTTTTCTAAAAGTAGCAGTAGGAAGGGCTTTAGTGAACAAATCTGCCAAATTGGCACATGACTGCACTTGTCTGATGTCGATCTTGCCATCTCTCTGTAGCTCGTGCGTCCAGAAGAACTTTGGTGAAATGTGTTTTGTTCTGTTGCCTTTGATGAAGCCATCTCGTAGTTGAGCTATGCAAGCAGCGTTGTCCTCGAACATGGTAGTGGGCTCAAGGTCTCCAGTCTTCAGTCCGGTCGTAGACAGGATGTGGTGGACAACTGAGCGTAGCCATACGCATTCTCTGCTTGCTTCATGGATGGCAATGATCTCTGAGTGATTGGATGAGGTCACCGTCAAGGTTTGCTTGATGGATCTCCAGGAAATGGTTGTCCCTCCGTAGGTAAACATGTACCCAGTCTGTGATTTTGCTTTGTGGGGGTCAGACAAGTAACCTGCATCAGCATAACCTGCAAGTGTAGATGATGTTCCATTTTTGTAGAAGAGTCCCAAATCTGTAGACCCTTGGAGGTAGCGCAGAAGGTGCTTTACTCTGGTCCAGTGGCGCTGTGTCGACACTGCACTGTATTTGGCTAGCAAATTTACTACAAACGCTATATCGGGACGCGTGTAGTTTACCAGATATAATAGTGCTCCGATGGCACTCAGATAAGGAACTTCCGGACCAAGTATGTCCTCCCCCTCTTCCAGCGGCCGGAAGGGGTCTTTATGCACATCCAACGATCGTACCACCATAGGTGTACTCAATGGATGACAATGGTCCATATGGAATATTTGTAACATTTTCTTTGTATATTTTGTTTGGTGTAATAGGATTCCATCCTTTTGATGTTCAATCTGTAAGCCAAGGTAGAATTTTGTTTTGCCTAGGTCTTTCATTTCAATTTCTTTTGTTAGGCTTACAGATATCTCAGTGATCTCTTCAGGAGATCCTATGAGATTCAGATCGTCTACGTAGACAGCTATTATCACGAATCCTTTTCCCTTTGTTCTTATGAAGATACATGGGCAGACTTCATTGTTCGTGAATCCTTGTTGAAAGAGGAACTCACTGAGTCTGTTATACCACATTCTTCCTGATTTTTTGAGACCATACAATGATCTTTGTAGCTTAACAGAATAGACGTCCCGAGGTCTATCATTTAGTTCAGCAGGCATGGAAAAGCCATCAGGAAGTTTCATGTATATCTCTTTGTCGAGATTGCCGTATAGATATGCAGTCACAACATCCATTAGCTGCATATCTAGGCCTTCCTTTGCTGTTAAGCTTATCAGGAATCTGAAGGTGATCGCATCCATGACCGGAGAATATGTTTCGTCATAGTCTATGCCCGGTCTTTGGGAAAATCCTTGTGCTACAAGTCTAGCTTTGTAGCGTGCGATCTCATTATTTTCGTTTCTTTTTCTGACGAATACCCATTTGTATCCCACAGGTTTGACACCAGTAGGTGTCTGGACTATTTGCCCAAAGACTTTTCGTTTCTGAAGCGAGTCCAGCTCGGCTTCTATTGCCTGATTCCATTTTGGCCAATCGTCTCTACGTTTGCATTCAGCAACGGAGTGTGGTTCATAATCATCGTTGCTTCCGGTGACGTGAATGGCAATGTGAAACGCGAAGTCATCGTCGATGACTATACTCTTTCTGTCCAATACCTCCCCTGTACGTACATAATTTAATGATATTTCAGTTTCTTCCGGCAGTTCCTCTGCAGTGGATTCTGGGAGGGGAGGAGGGTATGAACACGAGCTCGTTTCTCTGTGGGGGTATCGTCCCAAGGTCTCCGGATATTTTTCTTTTTCTTGGATTTTTATCCTTGGAGCCTGGTGGTCTGCCTCTTTTCTGTTGAGGTGCAGCCACTTCTGCTGCTGGTGGATTTCATCCATCCTTTGGGATGTCAATCCTAGCTGGAGTATTTGCAACAGGGATGTGTGATCTGACAATCTTCTGGTTGTCAGTAAACGAGTCCGGTAATCTATGGACTGTGTCCTGGATATGTAAGATCTTCCGGATCTCATCATCGCATTGTTTTGTTACCGGATCGTAGTGGGTCAAGCTTTTTGTATCCCACGTTAACATTTGCTTTGCACTAGACTTTTCGATGTCTAGGCCCATTTTGGGGAAATACGTCTCATCAAAATCGCAGTCTTCAAGACGTGCCTCGAAAGCGTCCCCCGTTTGGGGTTCTAGGTATCTTATAATGGAGGGTGAGTCAAACCCTACATAAATACCTAGGCGACGTTGTGGACCCATCTTGGTCCTCTGTGGTGGTGCAATGGGGATATAAACTGCGCAGCCGAAGATCCTCAAGTGAGAGATGTTCGGCGGCGTTCCATATGCAAGTTGCATTGGAGATAGACTCTGACCTCCCGAGGGTCTTATTTTTATTAGTGATGCAGCATGCAGAATTGCATGTCCCCATGCATCCACCGGTAACTGGGATTTCATCAGCAATGGACATGCGATCCATTGGAGTCTTTTAATTAGCGACTCGGCTAACCCATTCTGGGTGTGAAATGCGGCACTGGATGTTCGATTTCTATTCACGTTGCCTGGCAATATTCTTGAAATGACTGAGAGGTAAATTCCCCCGCATTATCCAGACGTATTTTCTTAATTTGGTTGTCTGGAAAATGCGCCCGCAACTTTATTATTTGTGCCAAGTGCTTTGGAAAAGCCAAGTTGCAGGTTGAAAGTAGACATACATACGAGTATTTTGAAGATGCATCAATCAGTACCATAAAGTACCGAAAGGGCCCACTAGGGGGGTTGGATAGGTCCACATATGTCTCCATGTATTCTTTCAAGGAAGCTAGGAGACTCAATGTCCACTTTAAGTGGTGATGGCCTTGTTATTAATTTTCCCTTAAAACAGGGTACACAAGGGAATTCTCCCTTCTGAATAATCTTCTGGTTCTTCAGTTTATGCCCGTGGGATTGTGATATAATGCGGTGCATCATCACAGATCCGGGGTGGCCAAGTCTATCGTGCCAAAGTAAGAATTTGGCCGAAGTCGGACACTTCAGGTGTTCCGTTAGGTTTGCTTCCTCTCTCCGAATTTTTGTATGGTAGAGGCCTGTTGAGAGGCTCTCAAAACGTTCAAGTATGGATTTAACTCCATTGTCTTGAGACGTTACATACAGTAATTCATTTTCTTTAACATTTGCTGTTTCCAAGTGGAATCCGTTAAGACGGATATCTTTGAAACTTAATAAGTTTCTTTTGGAATTCGGAGAGTAAAGTGCATCTTTTATTTTTATTTCTGTTCCATTGGGAAGCAACAAGGTTGCATTCCCAGAACCTTCAATTATGTCCGATGGCCCTGAAATTGTGTTTACAGGGCTCTTATACGGAATAATGCTATGAAAATAGCATTTGTGCTGAAGGATCGTATGTGTCGACGCGCTGTATACTAAGCAGTCATGAGAGCATCCCATCTAAAAAGATGAGTAAACATTTGCATTTCAGAAAACTAAATTTTATTCAACAGAATTCAGATAACATAAAAGATCTCATAAAATGGTTTGTTCATACAATAAAATGCTAAGATAAATGAAAACAGGCTAATCAAGCATATCATCTGACTCGAAGTCTTTGGCTGTGAACTTGACTGCATTATTCGCAGCCACCAGGTTTGATTCAACATTCTTTTTCTTGCTTTGTTTATAAAGCTCCTGGAGATGCACTAGGGTCCTGCACACTCTGGACCAGTGGCCTGTCATGCCACAGCTGTGGCACTGGTCTTCCCAGTCCCTCTTGGGTGGGGGTGCATTATTTTTCTTGTTATCATTCCTGCGCCAGGTGAACTTGCGCTTCCCTTCATTCTTGCGCTGCTGTGGTGGGCCCTGTGCTCTTTTCTGTTGTCCTCCTTTCTGTGGTCTTTCTTTTCTTTTATTATCCCTCTTCTTTTTGAAGGAAGAGGTATGATGAGCTTCTGGTAGGGGGCAGTGCCGGGAGGGCGCATATTGTGAGTGGCGAGAAGAAGCTCTCTGTTTTGCTCGGCCATGAGAAGACATGACAGCAGCTCTGAATACTTGGTGAACTTACGTTCACGGTATTGCTGCATAAGTATCGCGTCCTTTTCATGGAAAGACGTATACGTCTTTTCCAGCATGCGATCTTCTGAGACTTTTTCACCACACAACTTCAGGCGTGAGGTGATGCTAAAAAGTGCTGAGTTGTACTCAGCAATGGACTTAAAGTTCTGCAGTCTCAGGTTCTCCCACTTGTATCTCGCCCTTGGGAGTATAACATCTCTCTGATGTTTATACCTATCCTCAAGGGCGGTCCATAGCTCAAGTGGATCTTCGTCCGTAAGGTACTCAGCCTTTAAGGTCTTGTCCACATGGCGGCGAATATAGATGATGGCTTGCGCCTTCTCTATATCGCTAACATTTTCTTTTTCAGTCACAGCAGTGATGAGGGACTTGGCCCGCAGGTGAAACTTAACATCTAGCTGCCAACTTAGATAGTTTCTACCTGATGCATCCAGCACTTCAAAGTCAACGCTTGCAATTTTAGCCATTTATCTAGCAGAGCACAAACATGCATGAATTAATAATCAATCAGAAATAAAAACATTTTCATGCGGAGGCAATATTTAATGAAAAGCTAAACGTGTGGATCGGCCAGTCCCACAAGAAAGAGTCCAAAAGTCCACAGTCCAAATTATACAAATTTGCAGCTTGAATAAAATGAAAATACAACTTTGTAAACCCAGTGGGTCCCATATAATATCTCCATCTTCAAGCGTGGCCTCCGTCTCCATGGAAGTTGGTCTTCTTTCTTTGACATTTACATAAATTCCTCACTACAATTTCTCTCAAAAATGAAAGATAAGTGCGGGAAATAAACTGTGGGACTAAACGGCCGATCCAAAAACCACATTTAGCAATTCATGTAGAAATATTGTGCTCATCAACATTTTCATTCACAGACATCACATGCAGTTTATTCGCATGAGGATAAAACAATATTTAATCACTTAATAATTATTGGACCACTGGGCAACGTCATACACCGTTAGGTTAGGTAACTAACGGCAGAGCGGTCGCAGGATCTTCCTAATTATTAAGTTTTAAATAAAATGCACAACCACACATATAATATCCACATAATTTTGCCAGAGATGAAAAGCATGTAAAAGTAATTACGATCCATAGGTTGTAAAGTAAATGGGTTTAATCAATTAAATTGATTAAGCGTCCAAATCAACATTTTCTTTGTTTGAGGAAAAGCGGTTCCCTCATCATCCCAAAAGCCCCCCAAAATTCCCCAAAAAGTCCTTGCCTGCCCGATATTTGTCCCGTAATTTACCGTGATTTTTCACGAATATTTTTCACTTAAATCCCCTTTTTAGATTGATCTTTAGGCCAAACAGTTGCCTTTTCAGGCTTGTTTTCAGCCTATGCCCCCCCAATTGTTTTTTTAGAAACGGCCTGCGGGCCTGAAGCACGCAACCGGCTGCGGGCTTCAGGCCCACAGTTTCTTTTTTGAAGAAAAATCGGCCTGTGGGCCTGAAGCCCACAGCCGGCCTGTGGGCTTCAGGCCCACAGGCTGTTTTTTTGATGAAAAATTGGCCTGTGGGCCTGAAGCCCACAGCGGGCCCGTGGGCTTCAGGCCCACAGGTTTTCTGTCTTTTTTTTGTGTTAGGGTTTGAGGGGGGGCGGCGCCGCCGCCCCCCTGCAGGGCGGGGGCGTGGCCGCGGGGGCCGCCGCCCCCCCTGCAGGGGGGAGCGGCGGTCGCGGGGGCCGCCACCCCCCCTGCAATGGGGGAACGGCGGGGGCAGCCACCCCCCTTGCAGGGGGGCGCGGAGGCCTCAGGGGCCGCCGCCCCGCCTGCAGGGGGCGCGGTGACAGCGGGGGCCGCCGCCCCCCTCTGCAGGGGGGGCGCGGCGGCTGCCTCCCCCCGCCCTCTGAAAATAGGGGGGACGGCGCGACATGGAGGGAGGGGGGGGCGGCGGCAACGTCGCCGGAGAGCCAATTTTTAGGGTTTGGGAAAAAAAAATCAACGAACCCTAAAAAAATTGGTTTTTGGGATGGAAAATCCGTCGTTTTCAAAGCGACAATTGATCCATATAACGATCTTTTGAGATCTAGGGATAGAGCAATCATACGTATGATAAAAATATCGTTTTTAGTGTGTTTACATATATATCCGTCCTCCGGATATAGCGACGGTTGCTCGAAGCCCTACGCGGATGACGACGCTCGATGGAGGAAGCCTTGCACCGCGCTCGTGGATCTCCCGTCTAGCCTTCGCCTTCGCCTTCGCAACGAACGGAGAAAATTTTGTGGAAAAGAAAATTTTTAGAGTCGTGCTGATAACGTGTTATGAATCAACTGATTGAGGGAGGAGCCCTCATGTCTTTATTTATAGCCAAAAGGGAGAATACAAAGTGGGCTTACACAGATATGGGCCCAATACTAGGATGGCCCAATAACTCAACCAACCCAGTAAATAGCCGTTCACAACAATTATCCATTTCTAACTGCATTTTTAATTTAACCAAACATAATAAAAGAAAATAATCTTTAGAAATAAAGTACCAAAGAAACTGATATGGCACCGCTTGCTAACCCACCTCTAAGTAGTTTCCGTAGAACAAATAGCCCCTTAGAAATAAACTTGTTTTTAATTATACTAAAGATGTAGATTTCTTCATGTACTTTCTTTAAAACAGTCATTCATACGATTTCACCTTCCAAATTGCCAAACAGACCCTTGTTTGAACAACTCACTGCTATTTGTTTATTGTACATCTTTTTTCAAATCGTAATTTACGTTTTGAAAACTTTATGACGATATCCTAACCATTGGAATGTCAAACATGTGACCTACCAAGCTACGATTGATTTCCATCACAATGAGATACTCATGTTGGCAGCGATTAGGTGTTTTGTTGCCTTTTCCCATTTCCAACAAGAAAATTGGGCTTTGATGACGAAACTATTACTGACAGCAAGCTGTGCGAACAATAAAAGTCAAATTTTACTTGGTTTTTACTGACCGTCAGCGATAATGTACAGTCATATTAAGTCATATTATGTACATTTTTTCACCACTTCATCCTTGCACATTTCGCATTTATTTCGCATCATTTCTGCATGTTTTGTACTTTATTTTTTATCTATTTCACTTCTTGAGGCCATCTTCTACATTTTAAGGAATTTTGCACGCTAAACGATGCACAATGGCGACGGGAAGAGTAAAAGAGAAAGGAGGCCAAATGGGCTGTCTGCAAGGCAGCACAACCGTGCATGCAAACACACGACCGTGCGATCGTATTTGCCCAAAGACAAGCTAAAGAAGAAAGGTAGCACGACTGTGTAGCTTCCCTGCACAGCCGTGCCAAAGCAGCTGGAGATAGAACTTGGGCCCTAGAAGGTAGCACATCCTTGCACCTATGCAACATGGACGTGTCCACAAAAATATAGAAGAGCCTTTTGGCCTGGCTGACAGACACAACAAGGCGGTAAAATTGCATGACCGTGCGAGGTGAAGCTACTTGGAACCAAAAGCAGCGGCACGGCCATGCACATCGACCGCACAGTCGTGCCTATCATCTTGCAAAAGCTGGAGCTGAATGAAGCAGCAAGCTGCGTGCTTAGGCGGCACGACCATGTCACTTATCGAGGATCTTAGTTGTTGACCTATCTATTCTAGCGGAGGCACGGCCGTGCTGATTAACGACACGATCGTCCGCCCGTTATTTTCATGTCTTCTATAAATAGACTGCTTTGTAACTGAACCCATTATCGATTATTCAGTGTTTTATTTTGTATTGGCATTTTTGGGTACTCATTTAGGGTTTTCTTTGCTTTCTTTTGGATCTTTGCTCCAAGCTTTGTAAGACTCTTAAACTCTCTTTATTTAAAATGTTGGTTTCCTTAATCTTCTCTTGATTGCCATTGTTTTTATTCTATTTTCGTATTAATTCTTGATGCATGCTTATACAATGTTTTTTATGACTAATCTGATGTGTTGTGAGTAGTTTTCTTGCCCAGGGCAATGTAGATCCCAATTGTAGGCTATTTGCATGGATGGATTGCCTCAAATATCAATCTGAATGGGTTATGGTTAGGACATTGGTTTGGATGTGATTGAACATTCATCCATCTCATTAGTGAGCTACACAACTTTAATCACCTTTGAGAAATCAGGGTTTCGGTTTGTGCCCCTAATAATGGATTGACTATCAGATAATAGGGTATGACGAGACATCAGGTCATAGTTATCAGAACTACCTAAATTGGGGCTACTGACGAGACATCAGAGCCTTGATAGGATCCAACCTAGTCTCCGAGTTCTCTCTCTTGGTTGAACGGTGGGAGAATGAAGATTAAAATTAAAACCCTCATCTATGACCTTAACTCCTTGGATTGAGAAGTTAGATCCATCGAGCATATAATCTACAATAGTGGTGACACATTAGCCCTAGTATTTCTTCCATTGATATTTCCGCTAGCACGATTTCATCTCATCTTCAAGGTTATCCCACGTAGCTATACAAGATCCTACACTGATTCCTGATCATACCACTGCGTCCATGTGTTCGACACCTGCATACTACAACACACGTATGCTTGCGAAACTATAATTAAAACTCAAAATATGAGAAGCGAACAAATTTTTGGCGCCGTTGTCGGGGAGGCAATCTCCTTGACTTTGCATGTAGTATAGTGTTTAATAGACTATGTTTTATTTTTCTTATTTTTGCTTCTTTTGCCATCTAACTTTTGCTACTAACTGTTTTATTTGAGTTTTGTCTTCTTTCATGCACAGGAGTGTTGATGGATATATACCCTCAGTTTAATTGTATTTGGTGCAAATGGATTTTAATATTAGATGTGGAAATTTTGCATATGATGCAAAGGGAATTAAATGTATCGTAAAATGTTTACGTATATATTTAATATAATAAACACAGAAAAAATATTACCCGAATGACGAGAATGTTTCAGTCTAAACGCAGGCTCAAACGGCATCCAAAACGGACTCTGTAAGAGGAAAATAGAGCCAAAAGGTGATTGTAGCCCAATTTTGGCATTGCGGGTCGGGCGACCGACCCGCTAGGGCCAACGGGCGCCTGCACACCCCTAATCGGGCGGGCGCGGGGCACCCGTGCCCGCTGGCAGCGAGCTGGGCCCGCCTGATTTGGGCGAGCTGGGCCCGCACGCACGCATTGGCACATGCTGAGCACGTGCCCGTGGGGCGCATCCTGAGCACGTGCCAGGCTGGGCGCGTGGGGCCCTCAAGGGGCCCCACTGTTAGGGTTACATGCCCTGAATTGCTAGCAGCTGCATTTTGCGAAAACGCTGATTTTTGGCTGACTTTGGTGCCTTGTTTGAGGGGTCAAATGAAGTCGGAATACGTCTCCATTTTTCCTACGCGTTCACAGTTCAACCCTCTTCATAACGATGTGTGACATTGTTCTTGGAGCTCAACGGTGAGGGAGAGAAAATTCGTCAAAGTTTGGCCTTCGTGTAAGGCAAACTAATTTGATTTTTCTTCTCCAAAAATTTAGTCCCACATCGGAAATTGAGAAGGGAGGAGGGGTCAGCCGCCTATATAAATATGGGCCTACTCCCCTCCATGAAACTCGTACCAAGCTCCAGATCTGAGTAGCTCCATTAAACGTGAGCAAGCCCGGATCTAAGCTTGAATAAATTATTCCCTCTTCTCCATAATTCTTCCTTGCTCATGATCAGGCTCTAGCAAAGCTACGAATGAGTTCAAATCGGATCCGAAGTATTGACGGAGGATCCACTCAAGGTGAAACTTTCTTCGGCATGTGGTTGGCTCAGCGACAGGGTGTTGCTCGCCTCGAGACGCGACGCATTTGGGATGTTGTTCGGCTCGGGACACAGTTTGGCTCGGGAGAAGTGGCGCATGGCATCACTTCGAAGATAAAGACACATTGCTGAAAACGATGCTTCGTATTCTGCGGAAGTGAAGTGAAATGTATGTAGTTTATTAACATGCGTTTATAATTGCAACTGTTAGATAGATCTATCTTTAGGGGTTAGTCGGACCCAACTCCGGGATAGTTGAGATTTTGGCTAGGGTTAATTTCTTTAGGTCTTGATTTAAAATTGTTTTAAGTCTGTTTTTTCACTGCTTATTTGATCCCGTCGTCCCCTCGATTAAGGCCGGACGTCGAATTTATAGCCATAAGGACCCAAAAAACCCTACAGTGGTATCAGAGCCTTGTCTACTTTATTTATAGTTATTGCAATTATAAAGTGTATATGATACATCATGTTTCTCCATCAAATGAAGGTTTTAATTAAACTATTAAATTTGCGTTTTCATTTGTTGAATTTCGAGAAATTATTTTTTGAAATTAGATCTAATTTTAAAATCATGTGATAATTTTAATAAATAGATCTTTAACATTATATGATAATTTTGATGTAACTTAGATTTATGAGATAATTTTAAGTTGCATGCTTAGCTAAATTGTTTAGTTGATAATTTTAATGGTAATATAAGTTCTTGTTGATTATGTGATAATTCAAGAAAAACTTATAGGATAGCCATTAAAAGCTTTCAGAAAATAATTAGATAATTTTTGATCGACATGCTATGATTTAAACTTATTTAAATGCCTAATGTGATGACCCGTACTCATCAGTACTCATTGTCTACGTATTTTCTTTAATCAAAAGTATTTTGTAGTGGTTGATCAGGAGTTTTAATATCAAAATGGTTTCTAAATCATTTATAAAAAAATATTTTGTAGAACCAATATAGTTATAGCCTATTTTAGGGTTTTCGAGTACCATCCTAAACCTCTAAATAATTTTTATAATTATTTAAACTTTATTATTAACGATACAACCGTAATAATTATTTTTCTATATAAACATTATTAAAATGATTTCAAACTTCTACCATAAGCTTCTAAGATAATTTAGTGCTCCCCATATTAATTTCATAATTATCTGAAGTCAAATCAATAAAGAACCCACAAACCCGCATCCTAAACATTTTGGCCCAAACCTCGTATCTCGGTATCTCAAACTGTGAAATGGATCGCGCAGTCATGATCCTCATGACGATACGAATCTGTGGCTACGTTTTCGTAATTTTTCGGAGTCGTTTAACTTCAGGAGCAAAATTGTAATTTCACTAATTACATTGACTAATCACTTTTACGTTACCCTAATTACTATTGCTAATCACCCACATCTGTTGGCAGATGAATTTAAAACCCCATCTGAGCAGTCCATGTGGTAAGCTTTAGCCCTAAACTTCATACTCTTTGTCAAAAAAAGCTAACCTTTAAATTTATTTCATTGACAAAGTATTTATGGGGTTATTATTTAACTAATTGTTATTATATATATAAACCCCTCTACTAATCCTTCTCCCCTTCACTTAATCTATCTCCTCTTCAAAAATACATAGGGCAAGCTTTAGCCCGAACCCACGCAAACACCCAACTATCCCGCTCCTTCACGTCGAAGCCCTCAGGCCCGAACCCACGACCTGCGCTCGACCCCCTCTTGTCGACTCCGATCATCCCTCACGGCAACCCCCGCTCTCCGGCGACCCCCGACGTTCGACCCCTCTCTCCCTCGTCGACCTCCGATGTACCATTGCCCCGCAAGAACTCACCACCCTCCGTTCTCCGGCTTCCCCGTTGGAACGACGACCGTTGCACCGCCCGCTCACCGTGCAACCACCCAACAACCACCCCTGCCACTGCTACTTCCAAGAGCTCACCGCCACCGCCCCAAATCCCCTGTCTCCATCCGCCTAAAGGCTGCATCGCCGCCCCTGGAGCCTCCAAGAGCAGCACCACCCGCCTCCGCAGCGACCCCCGAACCCCGACGCCGCTTCGCTCGATAGCGAACCCGCCTCCCTCAACAGCTCTGACGAGCCTGCACTCCACCTTCCTCCCATCCACCATGAGCCATCCGCCTCCGTCCACCTCCCACGGCCTCGTCGCATGCCGCCGCATGTCGCCGCCCGCTTCCCGATGCCGCACTAACCCGGAGCGTCGCCAAGCTCCGCCCCCGAGCACCGTGTCACTCTCACCCACTCTCTCTCACTGTCGTCGGTGAGAACGACAAATACGTGGGTTTTTAAATACAAATATGTTTTTAAATACGTCTTTGAATACGTAAAGAAAAACTAAAAGGATACTCTGATAGTGATAAATTAATATTAAATCCTACAGGCCTCAGAAAAATACGAGACCAGTCCCAGAAAATCAGAAACGACGAAACAGACTCATTCGCGCTGGTTTCATCACTGAAAGGCAAGTATATTTCTCACAGTGAATTTTCAAAGGTAAAACTTAAATAAGCTTGTGATTTTCACGTACACTGACGTACGATAAAAATATATGTTGAAGTACTAGTAAATACGATCATTTTTGACATCTTGTTTAAAGAATTCTGACGTACGGTTTGCTCTAAACAATTCTTCGATCATATGTTTCAAAAATGATTTCTCAATTTAAAAATTGTTTTTGGCACTTTAAAATTGCTTTAAAACTATTTAATAATCTTGAAAAATAGTACTAGCCTTAGAAAATATTTTAAGCTAATTTAAACCCATTTGCCTAGTTAAAAGTATTTCTTGCTCAATCTCTTATCTCTTTAAGCGATTTTTACGTTTTTGTTTAATTGCTAAATCGAGTCGTGAAGTCATAAACTATTGTATGGACTATTGAAACATCGAGACTGAATTGACTGAATGGAAGATGGAACTTTAACAATAAAGAATGGAAGATCGAATTTTAATGAAAGGAAGATGGAACTTTAATATATAGAATGGAAGATGGAATTTCAACAATAAAGAATGGAAGATGGAATTTTAATGAATGGAAGATGGAACTTTAATATATAGAATGGAAGATGGAATTTCAACAATAATGAATGGAAGATGGAATTTCAACAATAAATAGATAGTACACGTCCTTTTGACCCGACACTTGACTTGACCTGGGATTGGGGTAGTCTATGATCATAAGTGTTACAGAGTGGCTGGATACGCCCATACTAAATTACCTCCAACATATTACGGGGGTTAGATCCTTGACCGTTGCCATATCGGGACGGTGGGTACTGCCTTGGAGTTGCTCCCGTCGCAGGGTGCATGTTGGTTATCTCTAGTACTCTTGGACATGGAATTATCATCAGAATAGACTGGTTATTGATTATTGTTCTAACCTCTTTTTCTGCTGGTTGCTACAGTTTTGTCATTAAATGCTAAATTGTCACAGGTTACTGATAGTAAAGAAAATTGTTATTGAATAATGAAATTGTTACAGGTTGCAAATAGTATTGCAAATGGCTATCAAATGATTAAATTGCTGCAGGTTGCAAATGTTTAACTGCTTTAACTGCTTTAACTCTTTTAAGTTAAACTTATTGCTTGTCTTTAAATCTTTTAAGTTAAATTTATCACTTGTTTTTAACCCTTTTAAGTTAAACTTATTGCTTGTCTTTAACTCTGTTAAAATAAACTTATTACGTGTCCTTTCAGCTTGACCAAATTTTAAATGTATTAACGTTTAGGTTTTGAGATTATCTTGCCGAGTAAATCTCGCTGACGGACATTTCATTTTGTTGTTTTACGAAATGTCCGTCAGGTATCGATAGTTAGTTCTTTGAAGACACTACCGCATGAGTCGAGTCAGTGCTTGACGAGCACGAGGAGTACCTACCCACTGAAGATTAGAAGATCCCCTTCGTGCCTGTTTCTTTATATTTAAAATAATGTAATTTGTGTTCCTTGTTTGTATTGGCCATACTAGGCCCAAGATGTTTCTTAATTATTGTACGCTGGATATATAATAATGTTGTTTGGACTGCTTCTTAAATTTGCATGCAAGGATCTGCAATTTCTACACAGATGCTTAGTGTGTTTAAGCCAAGGAGGAAGAAAAGAAAAAGATTTCAAAAAGAAAAGAAAATAGTATTCCTCCTTGTTTTAAGCACATCGCAGACCCGCTCGCGTCCTAGCTCCCGGTAGAATGGGAAGCGGGACGTGACATGTTTTAGTAGCGATCCGTGCAGGTCTTGCTTATGCAAATACTTTAAGATCGGTTTAAACGACAAAAATATCTAAGTGTACAACTAGAATAGATTTTCTAACCTACCTTACATTGCGGATTGTTTTGAAGTATGTCAGGTCGACCAGGTACTCACGGCGTCACCAACAACGACATCTTGGGTATCGTAAAAGAAATATTAGAAATTCAACGCCAAATTCTCCATGATGCTGCTGAACCAGTAATCACTGGTATATCAGAAACTTTTCCATTTACGTCGATTTGACACCCATCGCCTTTATTATTTTTTCTAGCATACTTTATCATCCTATATGTATTTTTCTTAGTAGCATACCCCTTCTTGACTTAGAAGTTTCCCATCGCTTCTTATCACAAAGTCGCAATGATCCATTTCCATTGAACCTCATTACATTTTTCGAACTTTTTGAACCCTCAACTTGGAACTCGTATTTCATTTTGATGAATCTTAATCTAGAATCTTCTTTTGATAAACAACTAGGGTGACCATCCATTCATTGCACTACCATCATCACTCTTATGACCTTCCAATCGTCCTACTTATTCTGAGAATACTTCCTAGTCGCGTTTAGTCCATCTAAACTTTGGCTATACTCTTTTATAAGGAGGGTAGCATTCAAATTTTTCTATCATCCGAAGTTCGAGTTTGATAACGGAAGCATATCGAAAGACGCTCAGAAGTATTTGAGGTTGGTGCTGGAGAATTTGAGACGAGCCAAACCACGATGTGCAAGTGTAGGCTGTTACGTCTTCTTCATCTTTCTTGAGCTCATATCTCTCTTCTACTCATTACTTTCATCTTGTACCCGATTTTCCCATGGTTTGAATTCTTTTCCCGCCTACCATCTCTCCCCCTATTTATTACCTTTTGTCCTCATCCTCTTCTCGAGCCACGGTCCCACCTAACCTAGCATAGCCTACCCTACCCTATCAATGACTTTCGGTGCCCCCTTTTAAACCCCCTCATTTCTCCCTCACCAAACCCATCACGTGGCTTCCTCTCTGCCGAGACGACACCCACCCCCTCGTACGAGCCTCTTCCTTCGTAAGCCCAACCCCTCTCGCCTCAAGCTCCCCGGCCCCACTCGAGCTTTGCCATGCCACCCGAAATTGCTTAGCAGTCGTAGTCGCAGTCACCGCACGACGTGGATCGACAACCAATAGACCTTCGACATTCTGTTTTAGGATTTTTGGGTTTAGCGACGATCCTCTGCTCTGCCACCCTCGATGCTGTCGTGTGGTTGAGATATTGTCAAGTCGCTACTCTTGGGCTTATTTTGAGCTCATTGCCATGGGTCTTACCCCTATTGGTGTCCTGCTTAGGCATCTACATAGGTCCACTCCTTCAGATTTGCGGAACTGTATGTTTTTGGATGTTGGCCTGTTTGGGATTGATGATGAGAGCTGTGGATATCGACAATGGGTGTTGACACGGAGTATTATTGTCAATGGGTATTGGCATGCTGTTGGCCTTAGATGTTGAAGTTGGATGTCGATCTTGTGTTTGGATTTGGATAATGGTTTCGATGTTAGATTGTTTTTGGCATTATGGAAGTTGATACAAGGAGTGGTAGTGATGAGTATAGTGATAAGTACGGCCTTTAGTAGTTGGCCTTGTACCTATTTATTTGTGTTGTTTTGGACGGTGACTTGTCTTTGGTACTTATGGGAGTTAATATCCTTTGTGTTCAGCTGGTTAAGGTATAACAGCACGAATCCATATGGATTAGTCATTGCGTCTGTGTATGCTATATTGATGACTTACTTGGCTAGGCCCCGTTAGTCATCATTAGCCTAAGTTGAATTTTAAATTTTATGATCTTCCTTTTTAATGGGATTGATTAATTTGTTGCTAGCTTATCAAATCAGGTTCCAAGTTCGAACAGATGTTATCATAATAACTATCATTTTCATGTAACGTCATTAGCTCATAGTAACTTTTGGCTAATTGAAAAGTCAAGATAATTATTATGATGATACTGGTCTCCGGACTAATTACGAAAGCCATGGTGATGTTAATAGTATATATTTATTAGAAATATCTCTTGTTTTCTGGATGCTATGATATCACATTATATTTCATGCTATTAACAACTTATTTTCTAAATTGTAATTTTTCATCAAGCATTTCATTTTATCATTTATTTGCTTGAGCTTCTTGATAACAGTAATTATTTGTTTCATAGAGTTTCGAGAAATTTCGAGGACGGAATTATTTTAAGGAGGGTAGAATGTGATGACCTGTACTCATCAGTACTCATTTTCTACATATTTTCTTTAATCAAAAGTATTTTGTAGTGATTGATGAGGAGTTTTAATATCAAAATGGTTTCTAAATCATTTATAAAAAATATTTTGTAGAACCAATATAGTTATAGCCTATTTTAGGGTTTACGAGTACCATCCTAAACCTCTAAATAATTTTTATAATTATTTAAACTTGATTATTAACGATACAACCGTAACAATTGTTTTTCTATATAAACATTATTAAAATGATTTCAAACTTGTACCATGAGCTTCTAAGATCATTTAGTGCTCTCCATATTAATTTCATAATTTTCTAAAGTCAAATCAATAGAGAACCTGCAAACCCGCATCCTAAATGTTTTGGCCCAAAACTCGTATCTCCGTAGCTCAAACTGTGTAATGGATCTTGTAGTCACGATCCTCGTGACGATATGAATCTATGGTTATATTTTCATAATTTTTCGAAGTCGTTTAACTTCAGGGGCAAAATTGTAATTTCACTAATTACATTCACTAATCACTTTTACGTTACCCTAATTACTATTGCTAATCACCTGCAACTGTCGACAGATGAATCCAAAACCCCATCTGAGCAGCCCATGTGGTAAGCTTTAGCCCTAAACTTCCTACTCTTTGTCAAAAAACTAACCTTTGCATTTATTTCATTGACTAAGTATTTATGGGGTTATTATTTAACTAATTGTTATTATCTATATAAACCCCACTGCTAATCCTTCTCCCCTTCACTTAATCTATCTCTTCTTCAAAAATACCCAGGACAAGCTTCAGCCCGAACCCACGGAAACACCCAACTATCCCGCTCCTTCACGTCGAAGCCCTCAAGACCGAACCCACGACCGCGCTCGACCCCCTCTCGTCGACTCCGATCATCCCTCACGGCGACCCCCGCTCTTTGGCAACCCCCAACATTTGACCCCTCTCTCCCTCGTCGACCTTCAACGTATCACTGCCCCGCAAGAACCCACCGCCGTTCGTTCTCTCGCTTCCCCGTCGGAACGACGACCGTCGCACCGCCCGCTTACCGTGCAACTACCCAACAACCACCCCCGTTGCTGCTGCTTCCAAGAGCTCGTTGCTACCGCCCCGAATCCCCTGTCTCCAACCTCCTGAAGCCCGCACCGCTGTCCCTGGAGCCTTCGAGAGCAGCACCCCGCCTTGCCGCTCGACCCCGCCTCCGCGGCGACCCCTGAACCCCGACGCCGCATCGCTAGATAGTGACCCCGCCTCCATCAACAGCTCTGACCCGAACTTTACCTTTCTCCCATCCACCGTGAGCCACCCGCCTCCGTCCACCTCCCACGGCCTCGCCGCACGCCACTGCCCGCTTCCCGCCGCCGCACTGACTTGGAGCGACGCCAAGCTCCGCCCCCGAGCACCATGGCACTCTCACCCACTCTCTCTCGCTGTCGTAGGTGAGAACGACGAATACGTGGGTTTTTTAAATACAAATACATTTTTTAATACGTATTTGAATACATAAATCAATACTATTAGGATACTCTGATAGTGATAAATTAATATTAAATCCTACAGGCCTCAGAAAAATACAAGACCAATCCCAGAAAATCAGAAACGACGAAACAGACTCATTGGCGCTGATTTTATCACCAAAAGACCAGTATATTTCTCACAGTGAATTTTCAAAGGCAAAACTTAAATAAGCTAAAATCGTTTTAAAATTCGTAGCTTGTGATTTTCACGTACACTGACGTACGATAAAAATATATGTTGAAGTACTAGTAAATACGATCATTTTGACATATTGTTTAAAGAATTCTGACGTACGATTTGCTCTAAACAATTCTTCGATCATATGTTTCAAAAATGATTTCTCAATTTAAAAATTGTTTTGGGCACTTTAAAATTGCTTAAAAATTATTTAATAATCTTGAAAAATAGTTACTAGCATTAGAAAATATTTTAAGCTAATTTAAACCCATTTGCCTAGTTAAAAGTATTTCCTGCTCAATCTCTTATCTCTTTAAGCGATTTTTACGTTTTCGTTTAATTGCTAAATCGAGTCGTGAAGTCATGAACTATTGTACGGACTATTGAAACATCGAGACTGAATTGACTGAATGGAAGATGGAACTTTAACAATAAAGAATGGAAGATGGAATTTTAATGAAAGGAAGATGGAACTTTAATATATAGAATGGAAGATGGAATTTCAACAATAAAGAATGGAAGATGGAATTTTTATGAATGGAAGATGGAACTTTAATATATAGAATGGAAGATGGAATTTCAACAATAATGAATGGAAGATGGAATTTCAACAATAAATAGATAGTACACGTCCTTTTGACCCGACACTTGACTTGACATGGGACTGGGGTAGTCTACGATCACAAGTGTTACAGAGTGGCTGGATGTGCCCATACTAAATTATCTCCAACACATTACGGGGGTTAGATCCTTAACCGTTGCCATATCGGGACGGTGTGTACCGCCTCAGAGTTGCTCTCGTCGCAGGGTGCATGTTGGTTATATCTAGTACTCTTGGACATGGACTTATCACCAGGATAGACTGGTTATTGATTATTGTTCTAACCTCTTTTTCTGTAGGTTGCTACAGTTTTGCCATTAAATGCTAAATTGTCAGAGGTTGCTGATAATATTGCAAATTGTTATTGAATAATGAAATTGTTACAGGTTGCAAATGGTATTGCAAATGGCTATCAAATGAGTAAATGCAAGTTGCAAATGTTTAACTGCTTTAACTGCTTTAACTGCTTAAACTTATTGCTTTTCTTTAAATCTTTTAAGTTAAATTTATCACTTGTTTTTAACCCTTTTAAGTTAAACTTATTGCTTGTCTTTAACTCTTTTAAAATAAACTTATTACTTGTCCTTTCAGCTTGACCAAATTTTAAATGTATTAACGTTTTTGTTTTGAGATTATCTTGCCGAATAAAACTCGCTGACGGATATTTTATTTTGCTGTTTTACGAAATGTCCGTCAGGTATAGATAGTGAGTTCTTTGAAGACACTACCGCAGGAGTCGAGCCAGTGCTTGACGAGCAGGTGGAGTACATACCCGCTGAAGATTAGACGATCCCTTTTGCGACTGTTTCTTTATATTTAAAATAATGTAATTTATGTACCTTGTTTGTATTGACCATACTAGGCCCAAGGATTATTGTACGCTGGATATGTAATAATGTTGTTTGGGCGGCTTTTTAAATTTGCATGCATGGATCTGCAATTTCTACACAGACGCTTAGTGTGTTTAAGCCAAGGAGGAAGAAAAGAAAAAGATTTCAAAAAGAAAAGGAAAAAAAAAGTACTCCTCCTTGTTTTAAGCACATCGCGGACCTGCTCGCGTCCTCGCTCCCGGTAAAATGGGAAGCGGGGCGTGACACCTAATACATGTTAGGATAGCACCCTAAAATTCATTCCTTATAGTTGATAAGGACATTAATAAAAGTTATTAACCAATCCTAATAATTTAGAATTTTCGAATTCAACTAGTTGATAGGATTAACTAGTTTTAATGAAGCCATTTTAAGTCGATGGCACACATATGAATAATTAGTATCCTTCAATGGACCATGATCCGGTCTAGTTTTTTTTTGACTAGTGTTGTGGATCACCCTAACTCGACTAGGGATACTGATCCTGGCCTAGCCAAATCAACCGTGTTCTGCTGGACTGTAAGGATGTGAATTATGATTATGTGAAACCATCGATTACATCTGGTCTATTGCATTTAAAATCTTCTTTAAGGTTAGCCGTAACCCTCCATGTTTTAGAGGTTGGCAACTATATGTTCTATGTTATAGTTGTTGAGCATACTTAAGCTATGACATATTTGCCTTGTGGAAACCAACTACTTAATACATGAGATGTAGTCTAGACTTAACCCAAACCATCGTGTCGTGCCCATACACCGAGCGCCGGCGTAAGTTAGGCTCGACACAAAAACAAGGGTCCGACTAGACTAGTCATTGTGATTTGGATGAGCACACTTATGATCATAAGTGGCTAGGGGTAAAAACCAATAAGAGAATCATATATGATATGATTGATGAATAGTCATCTACTAATCACAGAGTCAAGCAATTTGTTGAGCACACTCAAAGTTGTGAGGCTCAGGGTAGCTGGATCTCTTTTCCATTAAATTTAATTTATTTAAATCGTTCACTATTATGGCTAAAAATGATCGTAAAAATAGTGGGATGATATAGTTAGATAAAATCCATTCTATCTATATTTAAAATTGATCATATGCTAAACTATGGTAGTTCTATGTTTACCAATGGAATCCAAAACATAATATCCAAAGAGAATAAGTTAACTGGTCAAAATGGTTGGTTAAAGGAATATCAACTCAAATTCTAATTGTTAGACTAAAATATGTTCTCACTGACATTAAACATGTCCTTCATAGCACAGGCTTAAGGACAATGATTTCCTTGAGCTCTGAGTCCAACACAATAAATGCATGCTCCCTGTCACTTACCTCTAAGAGGGACAGCTTGAACATATTGATGTTCAAAGCATGTTTCTCCAAACAATTGGTTGAGTCAACTCAAGGTTGTATGGAAAACGGTTTCGCCCTGAAAGTTCGAAACTTTTATCAAATTGTTTGAATTGAAGATGAGTGTATGAGCGGTACAAGACTATGTATCCCAACCGGATCTCGAGACGAGCAACTTGTTGATCACACTCAAGATTACAAAGCTCAAGCGTTTGGAAACTGTTAAGGCCAAAAATGACCGAGATAGTTGTCTTGCTAATGTGGACCCTATGTGCTGAGTCGGAGCATCATCAGTGAGTTGAATGGGACCCTAGTTTGGAGGAAACAAGGTCGGTTCATGGATGGTGAATATCTTACGATGGTTGATCGACCTTTGAGCGACATGTGTGTCGACGGATCAAGACTAGGACACTCGGAAACGACCCTTGTGAAAGGTCGAGACTCATCGATCTGCACCACAAGGAAGCGTTAGGGGGGTCGGATCTGGGTTCCGACTCAAATCCCCTCCGATGCTTAAGTTAGAGTGTGAACTTAAGGAAGAGAGTGAGCTTGTAGCAACTGAGATCGACCCACAGAGGTTTGTCTCGGATTTGACGTCACAGGCTCTTTAATGGAAGAATTATACGCTGAAAGAGTCGAGTCTATGTATTAGATCTTGTAACGTGTGAAGTGGAATGTTTTGGTATTTATAGACCTCATGTGTCATTTCAGTGACATTGGGGAGATAACAGTCACCCATTATAGTGCCATGATCTTCCCCCTTTAATAGGATCGAACGTTGTCCATGTTTTCTGCTATTTATGAGGCCACCTTCAATCCCACGTTTAAGTGATGGGAGTGCAACAGGCAACTGGCTGGTGGGCTTTGACCGATTCGGTATCGGTCTTCTCTTGTGGGCCTTAACCTCCATCGGTCGATTCGTCTCGAGTGCCGGTCCAATGGTTCAACAATGGCCCACGTCACACGACCTCAAAGGGTCCACCTGTTGAAGTCAAGCGATGTTACATCACATTAATGGGACACGGCAGTCGAGGAATTAGCAATCAAGTTCTAGGCGCCAAAACATCCGCCTCGCCAATTCGGATGAGCCGACGGTTCAAAACCCAAGATACATAGACCATTGGATCTTCGACTCGTGTCTCATCGTGCGGTTGTCACCTTGTTGATATAAGACGGTGCCAGCGACAAAATTCAAAGATACCGTCTTCATCCTTCTTTATTTAGATTTTCTCCCTTTGAAAGAAATGGCTTCGTCTTCTGTCCCTGCCTCTGAAAGGAGCTTGGTGATCGTCATGCAGAAGAACAAGGAGGGGCTATAGAGCCTAGTCAGATTACAAATCTGTAATGCATCGCTTCCCAAAAACACCGGAAGCGAGGACGTTACACGGTCACTTGGACTGGAGCGGTGAAGCCCGAGTCCAATAAGCGTCTGTGATAAAAACACAGAGGAGGTCCTTGCATTTGCGTTCAGAATAATCAGAAAACATTCAAAGAGATAAAAGCCACATCCAGAAATATTGAGTCCATACACGAAATTAAACGACAAGCCACAGAGGGCTAAAGTAACAACAAAAGGAAAGTACACAAAGCAATAACAACAAGGTCTGAAAATAAACTAAAAGGCAGCAACGTCACGAGTCTACTAGTCCTTTGCGGGGAGAGGCTCGGCGTCTACGGCGAACTCTATCTCTCTAAGTCAGGCGTCACGTATGGATCCTCCGGGTACTCAAGTTCAGAATCTGACATACATCCAAAAACATGAATGTATGTCAGCAAGGGGTCTGCAAGAAAGAGTTAGCAACCCAAGACAAGATGTACAACCGATATGAATTTAAGAGACATTTAATAAAATAACTGCAATAAGAGTAACATGACAATTATAATAAAACGAAGGCAAGACATTCTTAGCATGCAGTTCTAAGAAGTTTCAAAAAGTAAGGTAAGTTTTGTTGAGTTCGTTAGCATGTCAATCTTCATGAGATCAAGTTAGCGTTCCAAATTTCATGTCAATAGTTCACATCTATCATAGGGTTCTCGCCTTTAGGTCGTGATGAGTAAGTCTTTCTTCTCACGGGGGCTTACCGTGATTGACGCTAACCCACCACATACGGGTGGTGCTCTTGAAGAGAGGACCCTTTCATACGCCTAGTGGCCGCTCAACCCTAACCCCACCCCAATTTTTCTGGAACACGAGCCAGCCTAGTCGACTCACACAACATCACGAATTCACAATTCCGCCTTCGAGGCGCATGATTTTCACGATGTCACAATTTGTTGAACATTTCAAGACTTGCAGAAATTTAACGTTATCAACATTACATTGTTATAACAACATTTCATTAAGCAGCAGTGGGTTGAACAACATCTGTAGCAATTTTAAAATAACGTAGAACATGAATTTTCGTTGAACAAGTTACAGAAAACAATTTTATCCACTATTGATTAACATTAAAGTATATTGAATTATATGTCATTGGGTCCCAAATTTAGTCCAGAATGTCATGGCATCGTTTTCATGCGTCATTTCACGTGTGTTTTTCAAGTTATTCAGAAATAAGCAAAAGTGACACAATAATCATTAAACTTCAAAAATTCATATCTATTTGCACACTTGCCTGTTTTTGGCGTTCTTGGTGTCGTCGGAAACGTCTCAACGGGTACTACGCTACGGTGATGACGGTTCGCTGGTTTGACAAAATTTTAATTCAGATTAAGCATTTTTCGATCATAACAACGTTATAAAAAGCTCCTACGACGTCTAATCATTCGATTTTATTAGGTTTTCTAAATTACGGTCTGGGTTATGAGTTATAGGTAGGGACTAACCGTTACGCAGCGAGTGGGGACAGCGACAGCGATACGTGCGATGTCAACGGACTGAGATTCGTCGTGGCAGCAAGGAAGACGACGGACAACGGTGTCTGGAGGTTCTGCAGGGGGTTGCGAGGCTTGCAGTGAGTTTCTGGGGCTGTCGACGTCAGACCTGAGGGTGGGCAACGTGTGCGCGGCCTGACGGCGTCGATCTGAATGCGTGTTGCAAAGATGGAGTTATTACGACGACGGGGTGCAGGCTTAACAACATCTGGAGCTCGGAAGGAGGCCGCGTGATGGGAAGGAGGCCGTGCGACAGAAAGGAGTCGCCGTGCAGCTGTCCTAGGCGAGGGGGGAGTCTGCAAGTTGTTGTCGACGCGAGGGAGGAGCTGGCGTCGCTGTAGTCATGCCCCGCTTCCCAAAACAACGGAGGCGAAGCGTGACTAAGGCCCGCTTAGGCCAGGGCTGAGAAGCCCAGACCCAATAAGCGTCTGTGTGGTACTCCAAGTCGGAGGTACAGGTCCATGCATGTTAGTAAATAACAATAAAAGTACAGAAAGAGAAAGACAATCATTTTATTCCAAATTTTATTTATCCAAGATACTGAGTCCAACAAAAGCCTGAGTCGGCTACAACGACAGAAAGCAAACTACTGGTGCAAGCACCCAACCTAAACAAAAGTAAACGGTGCTACGCACCCAACAACTAAGATGGAACCTCTGGATCAGCAACAGATATCTCTAACTCTGGTCCTCCTCGGGCACGTACTCAGGATCGGCATCCTTCGGCTCTACGTCCTCGGGTAGCTCTGCCTGGTCGTCGTACTCCGGCTCGACACCTGACGTACATCACCAAAGAAAGGAACTGTACGTCAGGTAAAGTCTACAAAGAAAGTCAGACTCTACTGCAAATGTACTGAAGTGTTAAACATCGTTTTGCTGGTTGATTAGCATGCTGGGGTTATAACTGAGAAGTAAAAGTAGGAAGTAACGCAGCAGGAAAAGTAAAGCGTAGCAAACAGTAGTCGTAGCGTGTGCTACCGACTACGGAACTATCCTAAAGGTGACAGGACAAGACGGAACTAGACAAGACAAGACGGGACAAGACACGTGAGACACGAAGGGTTCACGCCTTACGGGTTGAGGGGGATCTGACCCTCTCCCCGTGCGCATGCTCAACCCTACCCCAAAACCCAGGAACTCAGGACAAGAAGTACATAGATCACTTCCGCTAGGGAAGCACCTGAAACGCCCGTAGGCTTTTTGTATCACGGAGATCACTTCTGCTCGGGAAGCATCTGAAATGCTCGTAGGCTTTTTGTATCACGGAGATCACTTCCGCTCGGGAAGCATCTGAAACGCCCGTAGGTTTTTGTATCACGGAGATCACTTCCGCCCAGGAAGCATCTGAAACGCCCGCAGGCTTTTTGTGTAACAGGGACATGACACGACCAGTGTACGGGAGATGTTATTCTAGGGTGTTCACACGCACGCACACACAAAATAGTCCTACGGTGTCAAAAGTTGTTGTTTGTCGAGCTTAGACTTTGTCGTCAAGTCTAAGTAGTCAAGGCGACCCGGACGCTATCATTTCACGTCCAGTTATATCCACTCACAGTCTAACAGTTCTAACAATTTAAGACCAAGGCACGGTCAAAAACGCAAGTGGGTACACTTGCCTGTGATGGCGAGTGCGTCGTCCGTCCGGGGCATCTCGTCCAGTCGTCACGTCCGCGGTAGTCCGTCTGAAACAGGTCACGGCGACGGTGTCACGTCGCGATTTTCAATAAATCCTATTTAGGTTCATTTCTAAGTTGGTCGTGGCTACCCTAACAGTCACAAGTCAAGTTGTCCGTTCAGCCTATCCGACGATTCTATCATATGTGCACAGTCAAAAAGTCCGATCGTCGATCTACGGTTCCACATCGTTTTAAGGGAGCAGAAAGTAAATTTAATGTGTTAAGTTACCGATTTTAGTTAGGTTTTCAGTTTTCTCTACGGGTGGGTTGCGCTACGAGTTTCGGGAAAACCAACCTCTCCGGTGTCTGGAGTAGTGCGGACGTAGTGTCAGGGTGGCAGGGGATCTGTGGCGTCCACAGCGTCTCGACTACGGGTAGCGTAGTGAGACTCGTCCGGGCAGCGGACGAAGTGTGGGTAGCGTGCACGATCAGTCCAATGACAAAACAGCGAGCTAGCGTCGCGGGGAGGCTGCGGACAGATCTCGAACGTTGATCACGGCCGTGCACGTGGCTTGGGGGCTCCGTGCGATGGCTGCAGGCGACACAGCGAGAGGCGAGCAGCGGCCTTGGCGTGCGGTGTCACGCTGAGGGCAGCACGATGGCGGCGGAGGCTGGCGACCGTGAGCAATGTGGAGCTGCGAGGGAGCGCGACGGTCAAGACGGCGGTGGATCGCGGCGCGGCGGGCTGCGCTGCACAGGATCGGGGCTGCGGGGTGTTGCGGGGTCACCGGCGCAAGAGAGGATGCGGCTGCGGCGGGCGAAAGCCGTGGAGGCGCGACACGGGCTGTTGGCTGCGGGAGAGGGGACGCGACGCTGAGATCGCGGCGGCGGGAGGTGCAGCTCCGAGAGGGGAGGCCGCGAGGGCTGCGGATCGCGGCGGCGTTCGGTGATTAAAGGCGGGCGGCGATCACGGCGGTGCTTCGATCGGTGGCCGACGGGGTTGTGAGGGGGCCGTGGAGCGAGGGAGGAGCGAGAGGGATGTGGATGCAAGGGATCTCATGGGGAAGGCTCTCGGGGGTCGGGGACGCCGGGGCTCAGCGACGTCGGGGAGGCCGCGGTCGTGGCGGCGCACTGAGAGGGGGGCCGGAGGCTGAGGGGAAGAGTAGGCGTCAACTGACGCGAGGGGGCCGCGGGGGAGGCGCGGCGACGGATGCCGGTGTCGTGCGGCCGTCAGCTGAGGGAGGAGCGGGAGAGAGAGGGGAATCGGGGATTTGTTTTAGGGGGGCCGGCGGCTACGTTCAGGGTTAGGGTTAGGTTAGGGCTAAAGTTGGGGTTAATATAATAATAAAAATTGCTAAAAAGCTATCAGATATGGGTTCATTGTGAGAGGGGTTGGGGGTAGAGGGTGCACAAAAGGGGAAATTCTAGGGGAGGTTAGCGAAACAGTTTAGGAAATATTTAAAATGATTTAAATAAGATATTTAGCCAGATTTGGCTAACAATTCGAATTTGAACTGATTGGGGAGATCGACGGTCGAGGTTATTCCGGGTGATATCTCTCAATCTGGCCATCAGAAAAATTATCCGAAAATACTGGGGCGATCGTGGAGACGAGACGCACAGACCTACAAAGCCTGATCATGCGTAACGTCTACCAAGAATTTACGTAAAATTGGAAACGGTGTTTTGAGTCAAAAGACTAAAATGCCCCTATCGTTCAAAATCGTTTTGCGAGAAAACGAACCGTGAAACGGCGTTCCCAAACATTACTATAAAATCCCACACTCCCAAATGATCACAACGGCATATCACATCGCATATTTCGGAATCCAGAAGGTGCCAAATAAAATACGTGCACGATAAAACACGTGCACGCAGAAAATTCATAAGGTCGGAAAGCGACCGTTACAGCTGTGCTGTTGCGTTTGGTCGCTGGGCGCACTGTTGTTGACGTGGGGATGCAGAGGCACCGAGAGCTGGGTGTCGCGCCTTCGGGAGGGAGCTGGGCGGCCTGAAGATGGCTGGGGTTGGGGTTGATGCTGTCGCAGGTGATCTGGGTGTGGTAGCGACAAGGAGGGAGCAGCTCCTGGCGTTTGGGTGTTGCGTGCAAGGAAGATGAGGGCTGCGGTCTTGTGATGGCGTGGAGAAAAGAGGTAGGGAGAGGGGGAGGCGCTGTGCGATGGGTGCTGGGCGAGGACGCCGCGCGATGGGTGCCGGGCGAGGAGGCGTCATGTGTAGGAGGAGGGGATGTGGCTTGTGATGTTGGCGGCTGAGTTTTGTTAAGGCTAGAATAAAATACCCTAGGGTTTAATTTATAATAGGCTTGGGTTCAAAAGGTTAGCTGATACCCCAGGTACACAATATAGGTTAGCCTGTGTGGGGGAAATAGAAAAGAGCATGTGAATAGCCTATCTATAGGGTCTTAAAGGTTCCTATTAAATTATTTGTGTGTGGGGTGTGCTTTAGGATGGCAACACAAAAAGCCTTAGGGTTTATTTTTTTATATTAGTTGTTGTGTGAGGGACGGTTGTAGTATAGGTTGGGTTTATTATATTAGTTTAGAATTTCTTATGTAAACTTTGGTGTAGGAGTCTTGCTAGCACATGAGTTATAGGCCTTGGGGTTATCATCCTCTCCTTTTTTTTGTTTCATGGCTGTGTGCGTGAGTGTGTATCGGCCTGGGTAAGTTCGGTCTAGGTTCAAAAATTGGCTAGAGTAGTTTAGGAAAGGGTTTAAAAATCGTATTAATGGAATTAATATTAAATGGGTTTAATTAGGGAAGGATTTGAAAAAGATTAATAAAATTTAATAGGTATAATAAGAGCAAATAAATAAGTTTAATAAGGTTCAAAAATGGTAGGCTGCATTTGAATTTAAAAGTTTGAACTGATTTGAAAATCAAATTTTGGATGTGAAAGTTTAAATTAATTTTTAAGAAGAGGTATTTTGAAAATACTTATAATAAGGAGCTTATCTATGTTCAAAATAATGATTATAATAACAATATGTAGAAGTTTGAAGTGGAAACGGGTACGGGGGAAACAGGGACAAATACGCCTAACTACGGATACGAAGAAGAATAAACACACGGAAGAATACAGATAAAATGCATCGTGAAAACTGGTCGTTACATCCTACCCACCTTAAAAGCGATTCCGTCCTCGGAATCTCGTCGGCTAAGACACCGGAAAACGTAAGGGTAACGCTTGCATCTCCTCTTCTAATGCACACACACCATAAATAATCATCATGCCATAATCAAGTTGTATTTCTAATACTAACATCAACCCCAATAGTATTACCACTGATAGTACTAATCAACGCCAATGCTACTAGTAGTAACTATACACATACACACATTACTAATTACGTATTAACATAACACGTTTAATATATTACCATCTTACAAATACAATCCCAACCAATATTATTCTCGACGATTAGTAACACTTTACTACACAACCACATCGATTTATTAGTTGTAAGTGTGCCATCACTTTGCACACCCACAATATTACTAATACACTATGTATTATCATATATCTTATACACTCACAATCTATAATGATATAGTACTACACGCCACATAAACTTGCCACTAGTACAAAAATAGAATCACTCTTTATTAATTAACACTTCAATCATACAATCACTTTTACATACCACATAATACCATATACACATTATAATACACATCGCTACCCGTATAGACATGCATGTATCACCTTACACCAAACACCAATTTATATACGCCTTACTCCTAGCACTAGGGTCATCGTAATCTACCCACCTTAGGATCAAGTACGCCCTCAGACTTCCTTAAATAGGCCGACATAGGGGTGAGCGGGCTTAGACACTAAGGTCATTATATCCCAAGCATAGATACATTATAATAAAACAATATACATCCACATGCATATACAATACTCTGTTGGATCTGGATCCTAGCCTAGAGGGGGGTGAATAGGCTTATAAAAATAATTCGTGCAACCCACGAATAAGCACACGCAGTTATAGCAGCAACATGGTAAATAAAAAGCAGACACAGAGTACACAGCAGATTTACCATGGCTCGGTCGTCCCAACGATCTACTCCAGCCCCCAAAGCAGAACTAGAATTGAATAGCGCAATAGGTACAAAACCACAAGTTAGAGCACGCTCAGAGCACCCTCTACGTCTCTACACTCGCCAGGCTCTCAGTACCCCACACACAGTGTTTTCTCTCACTATCAATCCTAGTAACGCTTTCTACCAGCTAGTCCCAAACTAGCTGGGTCCCACTTGTCTAGTCCTAACTAGACAAGTCCCAAAATAGTCACAGAAAAATAGGTAAAGTTTTCCCTACAGAGATCTTACACAATCACAGAGATAATAAAATAGAGTTTAGAATTGCTCAGTGATGGTGCATCGTCTCTGTCTTTCAGCCCGTGTCATGTCTCGTCTGACGATGATGTAAACTTGTCGTCGGCAACTCAAGTTGCGGCTCCTCGCTCTCTCCCCTTGGATGTAGATCTCGAACTTGTAACTTGCTATGGTGTTGGGTGCTTGAAGTTTCGGCAAGTGCTTGGATGACACAAAGGAGAGTCATGGCTAGGCACCCTCAAGGATCGACAATGACACTTGTCTAGGTCGGCAAAGAGCAGATTGGCACGGGTCTTACTCTTCAAAGCTTGAAGACTTATGTGGCTCTCTGACACTTCAATGCCTGGAGATTCTTATTGAAAACAAACACCCAACTTGTGTTGGAACCCTGCAATAGGACCACACTCAAAATAAATCATGGGAAATTAATGTGGGGCTTGAGTGCATTTCGGCTGATGGTGTTTCTTCAAGCAAAAGCACAAAGATGTGAAGAGATTATTTAAATCTTTCACTGTAGAGTATTTATATCTCTCTTCCTTCAATCACATGTACCCTACAAATTTCCCAAGCCCTGGTGGGTAGCAGCCTGCAAACAAATAAACAAGTGAGACAAATAAATCATGTTTAATACATTAAACACAACTTCCCTTTTTGATCTTGCACTAGGGTCCAAGAGTCAGCAGCCCTTCTTTCTAATTCTTGCGGCCAAGAGCAACAAAGAAGACCCCTTAAGAATTCGGCCTTTAGCAATTATGAAGATTCCTTGATGCGTGCGACCCTTCAAAAGTTGGTTTTGTGTCTGCCTTGGGGATTTCACAAGAATGAAGACCCCTTGGTCAAAAATTGCGGCTGTGAGAATTTTTGCTCCACAAGCTTGCACCTTGATGATGAATTCGTACGTCCAAGATTTCGGCTCACAACTTGAACTTGTGGACTTTTGAATCACCCTGCAAAACAAGCATATGTTTTAGCCCCAAAAAAAATGATGCGGCCACCAAAAATCATTTTGTGCACTTGAGAAATGATGCGGCCACCAAAAAAATGTGTGCACAAAAGATGCAAACGTTTGCTCTTGCGGCACTTCCCCTATAAAAAAAATTTCGGCCTCTCTTTAAAAAACTGTGCGTGCCCCTTTGTTTTCGGCCAAAGGGAAGAGAGATCAAAAAGGTTTCGGCCCCCGTGAAAATTTTTGATTTAGCCGCGCGCGTTTTCAACCCTAGAGGATGAGTTTTTATAGGGTGATGATAGGGTGATGCGGTTACGGGGAATCCTATTTTGAATAGGAGATTAGAGATTTGGTTCTATCACTTTGAAACACAAATAGGAGATTTGATTTGATCAAATTGGGATTTGATAGCAATTCAAATTGAATATGAAATTGAAATTAATCTCTAATTGATTTGACCACATCCCAAATAGATTCCATCTCTCTCCGCATTGACCAAGTCAAATCTTCTTTGGGCACACACACTCCCTTTCTCCCAATATGCTATACGAATAGCAATTCCGCCAAAAGGTGAACATATATTGTTTTGCCAATCCTGAAACACACTAGCACACACATTAGATATCACGACACGTTTGTCATCATCAAACAAAGAGATCCTAGATCGTTGCGTCCAACAATCTCCCCCTTTTGGTGATGACAAACCCATAAAAGATTTGAGCAATAGATGGGTGTGTGAAGTGTGTTGAAGGGGGTAATGGAATATGATGTATGGATGAGTCATTCAAGCATTACAAAGCATGCACAACAGATAGTAAATATAAAAGCATGCTCCCCCTTCTCTCAAGCTCCCCCTTCAACAAATAATGCCGACAAATAATACCGACAAATCTTTCTTTTCTTTCTCCCCCTTTGTAATCACCAAAAGTGGATTAATGAAGTCACAAAAATATTCCATGCAAAAATAAACCATTATTAAAAGTAGCGTGCAATTTGCATGAGTTTTCCAAAGAATAGACAATTCAAGCTCATAGAATTTCTTAACAAGACTTCTCCACCTTTGTGTGAGTGTAATGATATAAACAATAAAGTACTAAAGGAGATTCAATTTTAGAACAATCAACCAAATCAATCCGCATTTTCCAATTTTTCATGAATATCACTAGGATTGATTTTTCCCACCTCATCAAAGATGAGTTCAAGTTACCGAACCCCGAAACATGGCCTAAAAGGACTTTTAAATGTGGGGTGGAATTGCTTGACGAGTTATATACACCAACGCTAATGATTACCCATTTAGCACAAGTTGGATACTCGTGGGTTGTGTATTAGCCATGAAGTGTATCCATTTTTCATACGGAGCAATTTTCACATATTTTTTTCATTTGCAATTCTTTTGTGCTCAATTATAATTCATGGCTAAACACTTCATATCCCTTAGAAAATTTCAGAAATTAATCATTCCTACATTCACTTTCCATTATTCTTCAAAAGAATCTCCAAAAGCACTAACGAGTCAATTATCGTGAAAGTGCAAATGTAGGTGTAGAAGTCGAGTTTAAAACTTATGAGACATGTCATGGCTACTAAAAAGAATAACATCATGTTCATGTAGCTACAACAATAATGAATTGACTTCTACAAGGGATAGATTGATCATTCATACAATACCACTTAAGAGATTCATAAGAGGATAATCAATAAGCACAATTTTTTTTTGATTTTTGGTTTTTTTTCAGTAATAAAAACATTTAAAAAATCATGCATGCAAGCACAAAAAATAAAATAAAAACAAGCACACAAAAAGTCTATGAAGGTATGCAATGAAATGCAAAGAGGGATAAAAATTATACCTTGTCGTCGCTTTTTGACGAAGGAGCTAAAAGAATGAGACATTGAATTTAACGCTCCTCGCCAAAACTCTATCACACCTACATGAAAGGTGTTAAGTGTGACCTTGGAATCCAACAAGGTCCACTAGTGTTAGCCAATATAGTTTTAGGAACCCACACTTGTTTAAACTTGATATTTGTGTTCCTAAATTTACAATAATATGAAGTGTGGCCTACTATCACAAGTAAAGCACTTTGCATATTTGTTCTTTGCAATAGAGGGTGTATTGTGGAATTTCTTGAATTTTGGCTTTTCGACACTTTTCAAACCAAATCCAAGTCCTCTTCTATTATTGCCATATAGTTGATTCTCTAAAATAGTATCCAACGATTGTTTTCCCATAGAGAATTTCTTAATGGCAACTTCAAGATTAGAGACTTTGGATTTCAACAATTTATTTTCTTCCACAAGCAATGTGCATTTACTTATAAAAGCTCTCTTGTTTTCCTCTTCCTTCTTTTCAAATTCAATCATTTTTCTTTTAAAATCATTATCCAACATGCAAAATTTATCATTAAGCTCTCTAATCACATTGTCACGCCCCGCTTCCCAAAAATATGGAGGCGAAGCGTGAGAAGGTCCGCTCAGACTTGAAGCTACAAAGCTGCAAGTCCGATAAGCGTCGATCAAATTTAAAACTGCAGGTCCTTGCAACGCTAACGAAACAAAGATAATAATAATGAAATGAGACAAAAGAAATATCTCCGAATATCCATAAAATAAGTTTCCAACATCGCAGAAAAGCCACCAGGCTAAAAGAAAAAGAGACTAAAGGCCCAAACATGGCCAACAAAAGTACAAAGTACAAACGACGGTGCTACGCACCAAAAACTAACAAAAGGCCTAAAGCAAAATAAAGCTCAACAAAGACTCAAAGAATGGTCACCGGTGTCCACCAAAATCCTCCTGGGCAATCATGGACTCAGACTCAGCGTCAGCAACACATCACGTACTCAGCAACGACTGTCTCTGGCTCAGGGTCTAACATGTGACACCCAAAAGAGCAAGGGGCACATGTCAGCAAGTCTACAAGAGACTTGTGCAAGTGAAACTGAAAGTAAAGCAACCTAGCAGTTCTAGCATGATGCAAATGACATGGCAGTTAAAGTATGAGTGCAACAGGTAAAGTAAGGTAAAGCAAAGTACGAGCATGGCATGACATTCACAAGACAAGTACAAGACAAGAAAAGTAAGCACCTCGTGCACAGAGTTCACGCCTTACAGCTAAAGAGGCTGTACGGGCACACTTTTACGCTGAGTGGTCGGTCAACCCTACCCCTCCACGTGTGTCGAGCCAGGGCCTTACCCCCGAATGGTAATGCTCGCTTCTGGATCACGAGCCAGGAAGTGTCTTTAACAAGTATGGCATAGGGGTGCACCTAGCCCGGGACAAGCAAGTACAAGTATGTAGCGTGTGCTACGGATGCAACATTCAATGCATGGATGACATGACATGGCAGTTAAAGTAAAGCGTACAGGTAAGGAAAGTAAACGTGACATTTTAGCATGCATGAACAACAATTTTAAGGGGTTGGATCTAGCTTCGTTGTCAAACTAGATCATTTAGGTGACGGATCTAGTTTCGTTGTCAAACTAGATCAAGTAGGCGTCTAGCCAGCTATCATTTCACTAACTAGTCTCTTTTACGCTAAAAGCAAGTAAGTGGCCTAAAAACATGGCCCTACACAAGAGTTGGCAAGTTTCACTTGCCTGCAACTATCACGTCAAGGAAACACCGTCCAACGAGTCCAAAGTCACGATTCCTACGTGCACAAGTCCACCGGCCTACATCCGTTTTATTAATCTTGATTAGTGATTGCTAAAACATTTAAAATACTTTAAAATACTGATTTTTAGTCTTTATTAGCATGCAATTGGGTTGGGGGTCCTAGGGGTGCAAAACGTTACCTCAACACGACGCGAAAGCTACACCGGCGTCGGGTAGCGACGCCGGGGGTTGGAATGAAAGATCGCGCTCCAAGTCCTGATTCCAATATATATTCCTCGCTGGAAAATTCAGAGCTTCAACCGGGGCGACGATTCCAGATTCCAAAGCTCGCACGTGCGACGACGGGCTACGACGTGCGACGACGTCGTACGCGGCAAGTCGTCGAAGAGAACGCACCTAGGTGGGGCCCACAGCAGTCCTAGGGGCCTTTGGGGGTCCCACAATAACTCTGGAGAACTTGGGGGGCCCACGGTGGCAAGCGATGCGATGGATGCGGGGTTGCGACGAGTGGCTCTCGGTCGTACACAGCCGATGCGGGAGATTCCATCGGTCGGGCTCTAGGGAACGAGCTGTGCAGCAGCGGGGGTCGGTCGCGAGCCTTGGTGCGGAGAGGTCGGTCGGTCGGTGCGGGGGACAGCACCGGTCGTGCGCTGCGGATGCGGGGGAGCGGGCGCTGCAACGTTGCAAGCGTTGCAACGTTGCGGAGGCGGGCGATCCGCTCGGTCAAGCGCTAGCGGATGCGGGCGACAAGGCGGGCGCTGAGCGGGGGCTTGCAGCGGTGCGGGGATGCGAGCGGAGCGGGGAAGCCTCTCGGTCTGACCGAGAGGAATCCTCGGTCGGAGCGGGGAGCGGGGTGGCGACAGCAGCGAGGTGCAGAGCGGCTGTGGTGCGGGGATGGCCTTCGGTCGGAGCGGGGGAACGGGGGCGATTCCTTCGGTCGTGCGGCTGCCGTTCGTCGCAACGTTACGACGAATCGTCGCAACGTCCAATTTCAAGTTTGGAAGAGGCTAGGGCTAATTTCTTGCGAAAATAGGTCTTCCTAGGGGTTGCTTATATAGTGTAGATGGGTTGACTTGGTCTAGGGCTAAATCTAATAGGATTAGAATATTAAAATAATTTAAAATTTGAATTAAAACTACTCCAACTCACCCAAGGGTTTGACTTGGTCCAAATGAGCTGGAAATTGGCTCAAAAATTCTTTAAAACGTTTAAAACTTAAATAAATTTTATTTGGCCGAAAATAATTTATAAATTAATTATTAAAAATAATATAAAACTTGTTAAAAATATAAAAGTGGTCAAATAAACTCCAAAAATTATAAAATAAATATCATGGTGATCGTGGCGACAAATGTGAGCTAACTAAGAAAACGGATCTCAGTTTTGACGTCGGACGACGAAACTAAAAATAGAAACGTCTCCCGTCAAAAGTGAAAATCGCCACGTCTCATCGAATAAGTTTAAATTGTGGTAAAACGACTCGAGGAACGTCGTTCCAAATTAGTGCCGCTATTTAATACTCTCTGAGACGTTCACAACGGCATATCACACGAAAGTGTTCACAAACAAATAAAGTCTAAAACAAACACGTGCACGGCCAAAAGCACGTGCACGAACAACGTACGACGAAAAGTGGTCGTTACATCCTCCCCACCTTAGAATAAAGTCCGTCCTCGGACTTTCTAATATAGCTAGTCGCTCTAGTAACTACCCCAAATCAAGTCACATTATATTTCAAACCAAGTATAGTCATTACAAGTGCTCATATATGCACTAGGTAGTCAAACATTATTACTACCAATACGTATATATATATATATATATACATTCACGTACGTATACACTTATACCTATTATGGTCAGTCAGACTCATACACGTATTTCAATCATATATATAAGCATGCATCCCTTATATAGCTACTACCTACCTAATCACAAAACAATATTTCAGATACTTATATAATGATAGTTTCACGCTTTAGCCAATACAATCATCGCTCTACCTATATGTAGTTACCTATGCACAAACATCAAGGGTATACTACCCTCTAATATTCATCCAATACCAAGCATCTCAACACATATAGTCACACCATACCATTATTAAATCAAGTTCACTATATCTAATATACGTTCACCACTACTATAATTTCACAATATATAGTCATTCAATACATGCAAATAGTTCACCATATATTCACATCACGTACGGTCCTATAACTATATTTATGACACGCCACATATACCATAGTCATCAATACCTATAACTAAGCACATACTTACCCGTGCATGGTGCACACCCATACACGCTAACATTTCATTTACATACACCAATCATGCCATTGTATAACTAGCACACAAACACACCTAATTTAGCTAGTACACATACGTTCACATAACAAGTCCTTAGTAAATAACTATACCACAAGACCAGCACCTATAACTATATACTGGCGTAGCGACCCACAATCATGTGCGTAGCACAACCAGGCACAAACACTCCTATCACTATACATACATCGAACATCGCTATATTCAAACTACAAACATACATTCAATATACTTAGAGTTTACCCACTCAAGCTTGAGTGAGACTCAATACACATATCAGGTTATTCTATATACGTAACACGGCATTCATACCTATACCAATATCACTCCAATATTTATATATATGCCTACCACTACAACCATATACATACCATAGTCAATCACACTTAATATTAGTCCGGTAATACTTACATAGTTCAATCATTTTATACACCATAGTAATAGTAATACAGACATCAGCACACATATATTTATAATACCCACCCTAGCACAAACATTCACCGTATAGTCATACATATGTAACATATATTCACACCCTAGCCTACTACCTATAATTAGTACACCAACACCTATGTACATACATAATTAAGATGTACAATAGTCGTGTATACCTCACGGTATGCACGCATGCAACATCCCGTAAAAGCAACAATACCAATCAAAATTATAACCCTAATACTATATGTATATCACATATATACTCAGGCAACAAAACATAACTACTTACGTTTAAACACTATATATATCTACCTACGAGCACATACTCACACGTAATAATATATAGATCACTCAATAGGCCTACTTACTTATCTATAAGTTCACACATTATCATCACACCTAGCATATACCTAGCTTTACCAATCATTTTATTTCAACCATTATAAGTATCTCTAATTACATACATTCCATTAGATATTTCAACGCTAGCTCTTATATACACCGGCATCCCTAGTATAGTATAGCTATCCACACAAAAATCTATAATTACTAACACACAACAACTTCATACTATCACGAATAACTCCGAGTATATATATATATATATATATACCACACAATAGGCAAGCACCAATATACTATAGGAATTCTCATTCAAGCTCACGTACCCAACTTAGGTATGTGCACTACGACACCTCACAGGGTCCAAGGGCCTACTAAAAACTTAGGGTGGACATAGACATTGACGGCACTAATACCTAAGCAATAGAGGGAGGTCGAAAGCGTGACGAGGGAAGGATCGATAAGCACGTGTTCAGATAGGGCGAATGCAAGGAGACAGCTTGGTTGGACAAACATTGGCTCAATGGTGATGTTTAGGTTGAAGGAAAAGGATATAGTGATGCTTATATAGGATATAGAAAAGAAGATAGGGTAAGTAGCACAAGCTAGAATACGTGAAATCTGAAAACTGTTTTTCTTCAAAATCAGAATCCTCGTCTGAAAAGAAATATTTCAGAATCGATAGAACAAGTTGTTCAAAGTAAATTTGAGTCGAACATTCTTAATAAGAGAAAGTGGTCTATTGTTTCTAAAAATCATTTTGAAAGGAAGTAAAATCATTTACGCGAATATTAAGGACATGGTTTAGAAAATTCTATCAGTCAGTAATTTAATAAAATGTTGCCAAAAGTTTTTGAAAGTCAAAGAATGGAATCAAGCAACAGAAGAATTTAAAATCAGGTTAAATGCTTTCAAAACTTTGGGCTATGGAAAATTGAAGATAATCAATTTGAAACTACTTTTTAGAAAACCAAGGTTTACCGAAAATGAAAAAATGATTTACACAAGGTTCTTAATATACGAGCACAACAGGTCTGACACGGTTATAAAAATAGTTGAAATTCAATTTGGTTTAGAATTTTTCTAAAAGCGTGTATGGTGAGCGGAAAGAAAATGGTAGTAGCTTAGCATAAGAATTATCAGGATCGAATAGCAAATCTTTAAAATCAAATCAGGGAGGGTCTAGAGCAGGAAGAGGTTATGAAAATAGTAATTTTGCAAAAATCTGAAATAGTGAGAACGACGAGCAAAAACCAACTTGCGGAAATCTGAAATTCCATCTGACTTGAAAAGTATATTAAAAGTAAACACGAAGTATTATCCAAATGGCATAAATAAGAGGGAAAATTATAAATCGAACTGAGCAAAATAAAAGTACGGTTCAGAATAAAATTAATATATGAAAAGACGACATGAGTACGAAAACATAGGCTGGGAAAATGCTATAAACTAGCATTCAGAAATTCCGACAACGTTTTTTTTTTAAAATTTAAATTAACGAAGGGGGATGAAGTATAAGTATACATGCATTGAGATTTGGTTCAAAATTAGACTTCGGAAAGGAGGAAGTCGAAAAATACTTTCAAGAGTTTCAAAGTTCATATTGGAGAGGTTCGAAAATGGACGACGATCGTCATGAGGCGATCTCGTGAATCGAGGCAAGGAAATTGGTCGGATGATCAAATCGTACATATACCTAGGATATGGATCAGAAGAGTCTACGGGAAACTCATACGGTCGACCATCTAAAGATTAAAAACTAAGCGCTAAGACTTCTAAAGGTTATACGGTAAAGAAATGCGTTCAGCTTGGTCCGAAATCGATGAACCCGAAAGCGAACGCCCGAAGGAAAATTTTAGAGGTCTAACATGGTCAGGGTTAGGCAATAACCACTAAGGTAACTCCTACGACGATTAGATCAATTGCTAAAAGGGAGTCTACTACAGTCAGGGCCTCTAACTAGCAAGCACAGACGTCTAACTAAGCCTTCTTATCACCTAGTGTCCTAAGAAAACAACTAAACTCAGGGCTTATGACTCGGATGTTGCAATTTATTTAATGGACATTCCGTTATTATCGTTGTTCCGTTAATTCGCAATTGCAAGATTGGACCTGCATGGGCCACCAACAAAACCTGTCACGCCCCGCTTCCCAAAAATATGGAGGCGAAGCGTGAGAAGGTCCGCTCAGACTTGAAGCTACAAAGCTGCAAGTCCGATAAGCGTCGATCAAATTTAAAACTGCAGGTCCTTGCAACGCTAACGAAACAAAGATAATAATAATGAAATGAGACAAAAGAAATATCTCCGAATATCCATAAAATAAGTTTCCAACATCGCAGAAAAGCCACCAGGCTAAAAGAAAAAGAGACTAAAGGCCCAAACATGGCCAACAAAAGTACAAAGTACAAACGACGGTGCTACGCACCAAAAACTAACAAAAGGCCTAAAGCAAAATAAAGCTCAACAAAGACTCAAAGAATGGTCACCGGTGTCCACCAAAATCCTCCTGGGCAATCATGGACTCAGACTCAGCGTCAGCAACACATCACGTACTCAGCAACGACTGTCTCTGGCTCAGGGTCTAACATGTGACACCCAAAAGAGCAAGGGGCACATGTCAGCAAGTCTACAAGAGACTTGTGCAAGTGAAACTGAAAGTAAAGCAACCTAGCAGTTCTAGCATGATGCAAATGACATGGCAGTTAAAGTATGAGTGCAACAGGTAAAGTAAGGTAAAGCAAAGTACGAGCATGGCATGACATTCACAAGACAAGTACAAGACAAGAAAAGTAAGCACCTCGTGCACAGAGTTCACGCCTTACAGCTAAAGAGGCTGTACGGGCACACTTTTACGCTGAGTGGTCGCTCAACCCTACCCCTCCACGTGTGTCGAGCCAGGGCCTTACCCCCGAACGATAATGCTCGCTTCTGGATCACGAGCCAGGAAGTGTCTTTAACAAGTATGGCATAGGGGTGCACCTAGCCCGGGACAAGCAAGTACAAGTATGTAGCGTGTGCTACGGATGCAACATTCAATGCATGGATGACATGACATGGCAGTTAAAGTAAAGCGTACAGTTAAGGAAAGTAAACGTGACATTTTAGCATGCATGAACAACAATTTTAAGGGGTTGGATCTATCTTCGTTGTCAAACTAGATCATTTAGGTGACGGATCTAGTTTCGTTGTCAAACTAGATCAAGTAGGCGTCTAGCCAGCTATCATTTCACTGACTAGTCTCTTTTACGCTAAAAGCAAGTAAGTGGCCTAAAAACATGGCCCTACACAAGAGTTGGCAAGTTTCACTTGCCTGCAACTATCACGTCAAGGAAACACCGTCCAACGAGTCCAAAGTCACGATTCCTACGTGCACAAGTCCACCGGCCTACATCCGTTTTATTAATCTTGATTAGTGATTGCTAAAACATTTAAAATACTTTAAAATACTGATTTTTAGTCTTTATTAGCATGCAATTGGGTTGGGGGTCCTAGGGGTGCAAAACGTTACCTCAACACGACGCGAAAGCTACACCGGCGTCGGGTAGCGACGCCGGGGGTTGGAATGAAAGATCGCGCTCCAAGTCCTGATTCCAATATATATTCCTCGCTGGAAAATTCAGAGCTTCAACCGGGGCGACGATTCCAGATTCCAAAGCTCGCACGTGCGACGACGGGCTACGACGTGCGACGACGTCGTACGCGGCAAGTCGTCGAAGAGAACGCACCTAGGTGGGGCCCACAGCAGTCCTAGGGGCCTTTGGGGGTCCCACAATAACTTTGGAGAACTTGGGGGGCCCACGGTGGCAAGCGATGCGATGGATGCGGGGTTGCGACGAGTGGCTCTCGGTCGTACACAGCCGATGCGGGAGATTCCATCGGTCGGGCTCTAGGGAACGAGCTGTGCAGCAGCGGGGGTCGGTCGCGAGCCTTGGTGCGGAGAGGTCGGTCGGTCGGTGCGGGGGACAGCACCGGTCGTGCGCTGCGGATGCGGGGGAGCGGGCGCTGCAACGTTGCAACGTTGCGGAGGCGGGCGATCCGCTCGGTCAAGCGCTAGCGGATGCGGGCGACAAGGCGGGCGCTGAGCGGGGGCTTGCAGCGGTGCGGGGATGCGAGCGGAGCGGGGAAGCCTCTCGGTCTGACCGAGAGGAATCCTCGGTCGGAGCGGGGAGCGGGGTGGCGACAGCAGCGAGGTGCAGAGCGGCTGTGGTGCGGGGATGGCCTTCGGTCGGAGCGGGGGAACGGGGGCGATTCCTTCGGTCGTGCGGCTGCCGTTCGTCGCAACGTTGCGACGAATCGTCGCAACGTCCAATTTCAAGTTTGGAAGAGGCTAGGGCTAATTTCTTGCGAAAATAGGTCTTCCTAGGGGTTGCTTATATAGTGTAGATGGGTTGACTTGGTCTAGGGCTAAATCTAATAGGATTAGAATATTAAAATAATTTAAAATTTGAATTAAAACTACTCCAACTCACCCAAGGGTTTGACTTGGTCCAAATGAGCTGGAAATTGGCTCAAAATTTCTTTAAAACGTTTAAAACTTAAATAAATTTTATTTGGCCGAAAATAATTTATAAATTAATTATTAAAAATAATATAAAACTTGTTAAAAATATAAAAGTGGTCAAATAAACTCCAAAAATTATAAAATAAATATCATGGTGATCGTGGCGACAAATGTGAGCTAACTAAGAAAACGGATCTCAGTTTTGACGTCGGACGACGAAACTAAAAATAGAAACGTCTCCCGTCAAAAGTGAAAATCGCCACGTCTCATCGAATAAGTTTAAATTGTGGTAAAACGACTCGAGGAACGTCGTTCCAAATTAGTGCCACTATTTAATACTCTCCGAGACGTTCACAACGGCATATCACACGAAAGTGTTCACAAACAAATAAAGTCTAAAACAAACACGTGCACGGCCAAAAGCACGTGCACGAACAACGTACGACGAAAAGTGGTCGTTACACAAATAGTCTTTTTCATTTTCGAGCTTAATCAAATCAAGTTTAAGCATGCTAATATTATTCATCAAGGAAGGACAAGAGAGGCAAGGTGCTTCATCATTAAAACTGGACTTTTCCTTTTTCAAAGTGTCAATAGTAGTGTCACGAGCAACAATATCAATTTTGAGTTTTTCAATCTCTTTAGACATTTCATATTCAGATTGTTGCATTTCAAAGTTCCCATTTTGATAATCATCTATAGTGGATTCAAGCTCTACTATTTTATCTTGCATTTCTTTACAAAGAGTAAGGAGTTCAGTTTTACTACCAGAAATTACCTCATCGTGTATTCCCATCAATGCCATGCATGAGTGGGCTTCATGTTCTTCCTCCTCACTCTCAGATTCGCTGTCCATATCCCAAGTTAGCACCTTGGATTTTCCCTTTTCTTTAGCTACATGAGCTGTCTCATGTGGGCAATCCCTCATTCGATGTCCTCTTTTCTTGCATTTAAAACAAGTCATTCTATTAGTAGCATTCTGATCATAAGTTTGCTTAGAAGACTGAAAAAAGTTAGAGCGATTAAACCTGGGTGCCATTTCTGTTCTTCCTTGCTTGGTCTGGACATACTTTCTGAAGTTTCTGACCAATAGCGCTATGTCATCATCATCATCTTCACTTTCGTCGGCTTTCAGAGCAAGTGGCTTGGTAGCTTTCTCCTTATCCTCAGGTTTCTCTCTTTTATCCACGTTTTGCAATTCAAGCTCGTGGGACATTAGATTACCTATCAAGTACTCCACCCTCATCTGCGATAGATCCTTCGCTTCTTGGATGGCAGTAACTTTAGGCCCGAAAGAGCTTGGCAGTGCTCTTAATATCTTTCTCACCTGTTCAAGGCTAGAATATGGCTTACCGAGCGAACTAGACTTGTAGACAATGTTGGTGAACCTCGCAAACATTTCTGATATGGTCTCTGATGGTAGCATACGAAATCCCTCGTATTCCGTGCTCAGAAGTGCAAGTCTAGACTCCTTCACCTGTGACGTTCCCTCGTGCGTCACCTCCAAAGTATGCCATATTTTCTGCGCAGTTAAACAATGTGAGATGCGATTGAATTCAGATTTATCTAATGCACAAATGAGAGCATTCATAGCTTTAGCATTAAGAGAATAAAGCTTTCAATCATTATCATCCCATTTATCATCAGGTTTAAGCATCTCAGTGTTTTCAATTTTAATAACATGTGCTTTATAGCCTTTTTCAACAATTTGCCAAGCTTTATAATCAATAGAAATCAATTAGATTCTCATACGATTTTTCCAATAAGCATAGTCTACTCCATTATATCTAGGTGGTCGGGAAATAGACTGACCCTCAGCAAAAGCACTATCAATGTGGTCCATGGTCAAACTAGGCTAGATCCTAAAACCTGCTCTGATACCACTTGTTGGATCTGGATCCTAGCCTAGAGGGGGGTGAATAGGCTTATAAAAATAATTCGTGCAACCCACGAATAAGCACACGCAGTTATAGCAGCAACATGGTAAATAAAAAGCAGACACAGAGTACACAGCAGATTTACCATGGTTCGGTCGTCCCAACGACCTACTCCAGCCCCCAAAGCAGAACTAGAATTGAATAGCGCAATAGGTACAAAACCACAAGTTAGAGCACGCTCAGAGCACCCTCTACGTCTCTACACTCGCCAGGCTCTCAGTACCCCCCACACAGTGTTTTCTCTCACTATCAATCCTAGTAACGCTTTCTACCAGCTAGTCCCAAACTAGCTGGGTCCCACTTGTCTAGTCCCAACTAGACAAGTCCCAAAATAGTCACAGAAAAATAGGTAAAGTTTCCCCTACAGAGATCTTACACAATCATAGAGATAATAAAATAGAGTTTAGAATTGCTCAGTGATGGTGCATCGTCTCTGTATTTCAGCCCGTGTCAGGTCTCGTCTGACGATGATGTAAACTTGTCGTCGGCAACTCAAGTTGCGGCTCCTCGCTCTCTCCCCTTGGATGTAGATCTCGGACTTGTAACTTGCTATGGTGTTGGGTGCTTGAAGTTTCGGCAAGTGCTTGGATGACACAAAGGAGAGTCACGGCTAGGCACCCTCAAGGATCGGCATTGACACTTGTCTAGGTCAGCAAAGAGCAGATTGGCACGGGTCTTACTCTTCAAAGCTTGAAGACTTATGTGGCTCTCTGACACTTCAATGCCTGGAGATTCTTATTGAAAACAAACACCCAACCTGTGTTGGAACCCTGCAAAAGGACCACACTCAAAATAAATCATGGGAAATTAATGTGGGGCTTGAGTGCATTTCGGCTGATGGTGTTTCTTCAAGCAAAAGCACAAAGATGTGAAGAGATTATTTAAATCTTTCACTGTAGAGTATTTATATCTCTCTTCCTTCAATCACATGTACCCTACAAATTTCCCAAGCCCTGGTGGGTAGCAGCCTGCAAACAAATAAACAAGTGAGACAAATAAATCATGTTTAATATATTAAACACAACTTCCCTCTTTGATCTTGCACTAGGGTCCAAGAGTCAGCAGCCCTTCTTTCTAATTCTTGCGGCCAAGAGCAACAAAGAAGACCCCTTAAGAATTCGGCCTTCAGCAATTATGAAGATTCCTTGATGCGTGCGACCCTTCAAAAGTTGGTTTTGTGTCTGCCTTGGGGATTTCACAAGAATGAAGACCCCTTGGTCAAAAATTGCGGCTGTGAGAATTTTTGCTTCACAAGCTTGCAACTTGATGATGAATTCGTACGTCCAAGATTTCGGCTCACAACTTGAACTTGTGGACTTTTGAATCACCCTGCAAAACAAGCATATGTTTTAGCCCCAAAAAAAATGATGCGGCCACCAAAAATCATTTTGTGCACTTGAGAAATGATGCGGCCACCAAAAAAATGTGTGCACAAAAGATGCAAACGTTTGCTCTTGCGGCACTTCCCCTATAAAAAAATTTCGGCCTCTCTTTAAAAAACTGTGCGTGCCCCTTTGTTTTCGGCCAAAGGGAAGAGAGATCAAAAAGGTTTCGGCCCCCTTGAAAATTTTTGATTTAGCCGTGCGTGTTTTCAACCCTAGAGGATGGGTTTTTATAGGGTGATGATAGGGTGATGTGGTTACGGGGAATCCTATTTAGAATAGGAGATTAAAGATTTGGTTCTATCACTTTGCACCACAAATAGGAGATTTGATTTGATCAAATTGGGATTTGATAGCAATTCAAATTGAATATGAAATTGAAATTAATCTCTAATTGATTTGACCACATCCCAAATAGATTCCATCTCTCTCCTCATTGACCAAGTCAAATCTTCTTTGGGCACACTCACTCCCTCTCTCCCAATATGCTATACGAATAGCAATTCCGCCAAAAGGTGAAAATATATTGTTTCGTCAATCCTGAAACACACTAGCACACACATTAGATATCACGACACATTTGTCATCATCAAACAAAGAGATCCTAGATCGTTGCGTCCAACATACTCATACATCACACACTTTCAAATACATATACATACGTACATTTTACTTACATATACATACTCATACTACTACACGCCTATCTCGTGTCTATATATGACATGCACACACACCAGTACATACAACCATGGTAATCTACATAGGGCAAGTATACTATTTCATACATCACATATACGTAGTCACAAACATACGGCTATGCATACCTCATGGTATACACATGCTCACACATCATCCCGTAGGGGTAATACGACATAACAATCCTATTATACACAAAACATACTTATCTATTATACACACACACACACACACACACACACATACCTATAACTAACGACATACATATATATGCACGAGTACACGCCAGACTTACTAATATATAAATCACACAATAAATCTGCACACACAACTATCCGTACACCTATTATCATTACACCTAACATGTGTATCATTATACCAGCATACAATTACAACCATGAATAAGTACAACTAAGGTACACATACTCCCAGTAACTAGCCAATACTAAGTCTAATACGCACAGATATTCCTACATTGATATAGCTAATCGCTCGCTTAGGTATAAGTATAACACTTACTACTCTACACTCAACTATATGCATATATCTCACAAATTACCGTACTTGCACATACCATCACAATAGATAATCACACTATATTAAAATACTAAGTGTAAGCACACTCATTTATGGGTGGTATATAGGGATTCGCACACACGGGTCCACACTCACTATCTATTTATATGCACCACAACAACACCACAATCAAAGCTAAAGATCTCGCTAAGCAATGATAAGCTCTAAAGTGATAACTAAGCAAGTGTAGGATTCAGAGTTGAATGAGGCAACGAGTTAATGTTGTGAGGGACGGTCCCGGAGGTGGCGTGGATAAGAGGTTAGTCGGTTGGGTGACATAAAATATTTATGAATAATTAAATAATTAAGAAGATAGGATATGTGTAAAATAATGACATAGTTATAACTTACGTAAAATAGCGAGCATACGGTAGAAATTAAAACGTAAAATATGATTAGTCAAATTATAGGTGAAGGGTAATGTGGGTATAGTGTTGTAATGCATGTTTTGTAAATGGAAGTAGGTTTTAAAAAAAATTTCTACTTGTAAAGAAATATGAAGACAATAATTATAAGACTGATACACCATATATTGAAGTTCTTTTTCATCCTAGGAAAGTATTTTAAAAGTATGTATGAATGATTGTCTTGAAATGTGTTAGTGAGAAAAGGAGATGACATTTTGAACTAGCGAAATAGAAATATGGTTAAAAAGTTCATTAAATGAGGAAAATAAAGTAGCTATGCGAGGTTTTGTGAAATAGAAGTGCGGAAGATGTATGTTAGAGAATCGCTATAAAATAGTAACTAAAGATTGCGTCGAAAGAGTTTCATAATCAAGATTGGGTGTAAGTGTAGAAAATCTGAGTAAAAGGTTTCGAAAAGATATTAAACTTAGCGAAGAGTTCAATAAAAGAAATATCAAAAATACTTTTTAGGAGACCCCGGATCTGCAATGGAGAGGTTCAAAGGTTAAAGATGACAGACCTGAAAAGTTTATGTGAATCGAGGACATGTAATAGGTTTGACGATCGACACGTAAGGACGACTAAGAAATAACTCTGTGAATACGCTACGATGGCCTTCTACAATCATTAACATGGAAGTGCAATGATTAGAAAATAGTAAAATCAGGGGAAAATAATCATTGGGTCAACTAAGCTTTAGTACTAAGATTGCTCAACGAACTAGACTGCGAAAAGGAAGCCAAGGTAAGGGTTCGTTGGGGATCGAGATCGACACCTTACCTATTGATCTGGAATATCCTATGCTTCAAAGTCTACTCATTGCAGGCATCTCAGGTTCGACTTGCACGGATGCGACGATAGTTACGTTTGGTTAGACCCTGGGTGAATCTAAGCGAACGACTAACGAAACTCCAAAAAAATCCAATATGGTCAGAGCTGGATGATCAATCGCTAAGGTGACTCCCTAGATGATGATACTAAGTCGTGGCCAGGGTGTCTAATTAACGAGCACGAGCGTCTAACTAACTCTTCCTATTGTCCTGATATTGGGTTTCCTATCGTGTTGAGTCAAGGTATTCGAGTAATTTCGCGTACGAACTAATTCTGGATGTTTTGGCTAATGAAAAGTATCCTCATTGTTCTGAATTTCATAGTTACAGGGCCTGCATGGGCCACCACTAAAACCTGTAACACCCCGCTTCCCAAAAACACCGGAAGCGAGGACGTTACGCGGTCCGCTTTGACTGGAGCGGTGAAGCCCGAGTCCAATAAGCGTCTGTGATAAAAACACAGAGGAGGTCCTTGCATTTGTGTTCAGAACAATCAGAAAACATTCAAACAGATAAAAACCACATCCAGAAATATTGAGGCCATACACGAAATTAAACGACAAGCCACAGTAGGGCTAAAGTAACAACAAAAGGAAAGTACACAAAGCAATAACAACAAGGTTTGAAAATAAACTAAAAGGCAGCAACGTCACGAGTCTACTAGTCCTCTGCGGGGAGAGGCTCGGCGTCTACGTCGAACTCTGTCTCTCTAAGTCAGGCGTCACATATGGATCCTCTGGGTACTCAAGTTCAGAATCTGACATACATCCAAAAAACATGAATGTATGTTAGCAAGGGGTCTGCAAGAAAGAGTTAGCAACCCAAGACAAGATGTACAACCGATAAGAATTTAAGAGACATTTAATAAAATAAATGCAATAAGAGTAACATGACAATTATAATAAAACGAAGGCAAGACATTCCTAGCATGCAGTTCTAAGCAGTTTCAAAAAGTAAGGTAAGTTTTGTTGAGTTCGTTAGCATGTCAATCTTCATGAGATCAAGTAAGCGTTCCAAATTTCATGTCAATAGTTCACATCTATCATAGGGTTCTCGCCTTTAGGTCGTGATGAGTAAGTCGTTCTTCTCACGGGGCTTACTGTGATTGACGCTAACCCACCGCATGCGGGTGGTGCTCTTGAAGAGAGGACCCTTTCATACGCCTAGTGGCCGCTCAACCCTAACCCCACCCAAATTTTTGTGCTGGAACACGAGCCAACCTAGTCGACTCACACGACATCATGAATTCACGAATCCGCCTTCAAGGCGCACGATTTTCACGATTCATAATTTGTTGAATATTTCAAGACTTGTAGAAATTTAAAGTTATCAATATTACATTGTTATAATAACACTTCATTAAGCAGCATGGGGTTGAACAACATTTGTAGCAATTTTAAAATAACGTAGAACATGAATTTTCATTGAACAAGTTACAGAAAACAATTTTATCCACAATTGATTAACATTAAAGTATATTCAATTATATGTCGTTGTGTCCCAAATTTAGTCCAGAATTTCATGGCATCGTTTTCATGCGTCATTTCACGTGTGTTTTTCAAGTTATTCAGAAATAAGCAAAAGTGACACATTAATCATTAAACTTCAAAAATTCATATCTATTTGCACACTTGCCTGTTTTTGTCGTTCTTGGTGTCGTCGGAAAAGTCCAACGGGTACTACGCTACGGTGGTGATGGTTTGCTGGTTTGACAAAATTTAAATTCAGATTAAGCATTTTTCAATCATAACAGCGTTATAAAAAGCTCCTACGACGTCTAATCATTCGATTTTATTAGGTCTTCTAAATTATGGTGTGGGTTATGAGTTATAGGTAGGGGACTAACCGTTATGCAGCGAGTGGGGACAGCGACAGCGATACGTGCGACGTCTAAGGACTGAGATTCATCGCGGTAGTGAGGAAGACGATGGACAGTGGTGTCTGGAGGTTCTGCAGGGGGTTGCGAGGCTTGCAGCGAGTTTTCGGGGCTGTCGACGTCAGACCTGAGGGTGGGCGACGTATGCGCGGCCTGACGGTGTCGATCTGAACGCGTGTTGCAACGATGGAGTTGTTATGACAACGGGGTGCAGGCTGAACAACATCTGGAGCTCGGAAGGAGGCCGCGCGACGGGAAGGAGGCCGCGCGATAGAAAGGAGTTGCCGTGCAGCTGTCCTAGGCGAGGGGGAGTTTGCAAGTTGTTGTCGACGCGAGGGAGGAGCTGGCGTCGCTGTGCTACGGCGTTTGGTCGCTGGGCGCGCTTCTGTTGACGTGGGGATGCAGAGGCGCCGAGAGCTGGGTGTCGCGCCTTCGGGAGGGAGCTGGGTGGCCTGAAGATGGCTGGGGTCAGGGTTGATGCTGTCGCCGACGATCTGGGTGTGGTAGCGGTAAGGATGGAGAAGATCATGGCATTTGGGTGTTGCGCGCAAGGAAGATGAGGGCTGCGGTCTTGTGATGGCGTGAAGAAAAGAGGTAGGGCGAGGGGGAGGCGTTGTGCGATGGGTGCTGGGTGAGGAGACCGCGCGATGGGTGCCGGGCGAGGAGGCGTCGCTTGTAGGAGGGGGGATGCGTCTTGTGATGTTGGCGGCTGAGATTTGTTAAGGCTAGAATAAAATACCCTAGGGTTTAATTTATAATAGGCTTGGGTTCAAAAGGTTAGCTGATACCCTAGGTACACATTATAGGTTAGCTTGTGTGCAGGAAATAGAAAGGAGCACGTGAATAGCCTATCTATAGGGTCTTAAAGGTTCCTATTAAATTATTTGTGTGTGGGGTGTGCTTTAGGATGGTAGCACAAAAAGCCCTAGGGTTTATTTTTTTTATATTAGTTGTTGTGTGAGGGACGGTTGTAGTATTGGTTGGGTTTATTATATTAGTTTAGAATTTCTTATGTAAACTTTGGTGTAGGAGTCTTGCCAGCATATGAGTTATAGGCCTTGGGGTTTATCATCCTCTCCTTTTTTTGTTTCATGGCTGCGTGCGTGAGTGTGTATCGGCCTGGCTGAGTTCGGTCTAGGTTCAAAAATTGGCTAGAGTAGTTTAGGAAAGGGTTTGAAAATATTATTAATGGAATTAATATTAAATGGGTTTAATTAGGGAAGGATTTGAAAAAGATTAATAAAATTTAATAGGTATAATAAGAGCAAAAAAATGGTTTTAATAAGGTTCAAAAATGGTAGGCTGCATTTGAATTTAAAAGATTGAACTGATTTGAAAATCGAATTTTGGATGTGAAAGTTTAAATTAATTTTTAAGAAGAGGTTTTTTGAAAATACTTATAATAAGGAGCTTATCTAATTTTAAAATAATGATTATAATAACAATATGTAGAAGTTTGAAGTGGAAACGGGTACGGGGAAAACAGGGACAAATACGCCTAACTACGATACGAAGAAGAATAAACATACGGAAGAATACGGATAAAACACATCGTGAAAACTGGTCGTTACAAAATCTGAGGTCTAAAATTGGAGCCGATCAGATCACTGAGTTTCAGAGAAACTACGTCTGCCTCGACTATCAGATCCGAGTGCCGGTGAGGGACGAGAGGGTCCATCGTCCGGGTGACCGAAAAGTCGGGGTTTACGTCGAAGCCTTCCAACGAGGGCTTTGATTCCCCATGCATCCCTTCATGCGCTACTTCTTGTGACACCCTGAACATTTCTCTCTGCCAGTTGATGCCGACCGCCATAGGTGCATTGATGGGCTTTATATCTCTGTGCATGATGAAAGGGATTGAATCATCAATAAGACTGTTCAATCAATTCTTCTCGATTCCTCCTCTCAAGACTCTGGGCTGGTACATGATAACGGCTCGTCGAGGCAAGAAATTGTTTGATGACGTTTCGAATTCTAATTCCAAATGGAAAGATGAGTTTGTGTTTGTGGTATTTCATGGAGATGCGAGCTACTGCACCGGCTGGGGTGTCCCTGACTTAAGCGGCTGTGGGCACGGTTTAATTATGATTTCCCCTGCAAAATTTTTGTTCCCCAAAAAATTATTTCCACATCCAAAATTTAAAAGAAAAACAAATTAGCGTAAAAATATTTAGTGGCACGGGCACCTCAGCGTGAACGTCTTCAGCGCGAAACAATAAATGGTGCATGGGCGCCTTCGACATGGAAGAACAAATTCGACATGGGTGCCTTCGGCGCGAAACAACAAATTCGATGTGGGCGCCTTCGGTGCAGAATAACGCGCGAGCGCCTTCGGTGTAGAACGACAAATTCGGCACGGACGCCTTCGATGTAGAATGACAAATTTGGCATGGGCGCCTTCGACGCAGAACAAAAAATTAGCGCAAAAAATTTAGTGGAACAAAAAATTCGGCATAGAACAACGCATGAGTGCATTCGGCGCAGAACAACAAATTTGGCGCGGAACAACAAATTCGACGCGGGCGCCTTCGGTGCGAAACAACAAATTAGCGTAAAAAAATTACGCGAGCGTCGTTTGTTAGTGCGGAACAATGTGCGAGCGCATTCGGTGTTGAACAACAAATTCGACGTGAGCACCTTTGGCGCGAAACAACAAATTACCGTAAAAAATGGCGCGGGCGCCTTCGACGCGGAACAACAAACCTCAGGGTATTTTTTGGTGACTGTATTAACTTAAATTTTTTTATGTTAATTTTTTTACTTTGTTTGATTTAATGGATCATGTTTTTCTATAATCTTTCCCAAGACACTTCTAATTTCAAAGTTTTGGTTCCCAAGACACCTTCCCCCACCCCAAATTTAAGCCCCACAATATTTCCCAATACACTTGTAATTTCAAAGTTTTGGTTACCAAGACACTTTTTCCCCTAAAATTTAAGTTTTCCCACTAAAAATTTCACAAAATCCAATTATATATATATATATATATATATATATATATATATATATATATATATATATGAGGATGGATCAAATAACCCCAAAAAATAACCCCCCAAAAAACCCCTTGCAAAAAGTCTATGTCCACCTATTTTTCGGAAGATCCGAACCGTTCATCTTGATATCCACCTCTAAAACCCTGACCCACCATTTTCAGCTCGATCGCATGTGTTTTTCTCGTTCATTCATCCGACCCAAATTTAACAGTTTCACATGACAGAACTTTTACAAAGGGTTGATGAACAAACAAAACACATGGGATCGGACTGAAAATTGGTGTGTCAGGGTTTTAGATGGTGGAGATCAATATGAACGGGTTGGATCTTTCAGAAAAATAGGGGCGCATATACTTTTTGCTAGGGGGTTTTGGGGGTTATTTGATCCCTCATATATATATATGCGCCCCTCTGTTCAAGGTTTCTAAGTATTTTTTTGAATTTTTTTTGCAGTATCTAGAAATACTTGTTATGAAGCTCCCCACAAAATTTGAGGTCAATCTGACACCGTTTGAGCCTCCGTTCATCGATTTTAAAAACGTTGCGCAAAACTGTCCAGAATTCTGGACAGTTTTGCGCAACGTTTTTAAAATCGATGAACGGAGGCTCAAACGGTGTCAGATTGACCTGAAATTTTGTGGACATTTTAGGGATATATATATATATATATACTAGTCATAAACCGTGCCCTAAGGACACGGTTCAGTTAAAATATTTCCCCCCTCAAAATCTTGGATGCACTAATTTTAAACAAACAATAATAAGTAAAACACAACAATTGTTATTTAGTTCCCCCAAAAAGTTTTAGTTTCCTCCCAAAATTTAATTCTCTCTAGAGAATTTAACTCCATCCAAAAATTTTAGTTTTCTCAAAAGTTAGTTCCCTACGGATTTCACTTGTGTCCTAAGGGCACGGTCCCCACTTAAAATCTTGGGTCCCCTAATTTTAAATAAATAACAATAATTAAAACACAATAATTGTTATTTAGTTCCACCCATTTATTTTAGTTTCCATTTAAAATTTAGATCACCCTTCATTTAGAATATTGTCCCCCACAAAATCTTAGATCCCCTAGTTTCAAATAACTAACAAAAGTTAAAGTATAATAATTGTTATTTGGTTACAACCAAGTATTTTAATTTCCCCCAAAATTTAGCTGCCACATTCATTTAAAATATTCTTACCCATAGAATCTTGAATCCCCTAATTTTAAACGAAAAATAATAATTAAAGCGTAATAATTGGTTTTTAGTTTCCACCAAAAATTTTAGTTTCTCCTAAAATTTAGATCCATCTAGATTTAATTCCTTTGAAATTTTTCCAAAAATTTTAGTTCCACCCTAAATTTAGTTCCCCACTGAGAATTTAGTTCCTTCAAAATTTTCACAAACTCACATTCTATCTATTGATTCATTAAGATTCAATCTCAGCCGTCTTTCGACCCATCCATTTATCCTAGTCAGCATCCTCATTCAAAACATCTCTCATTTGTATAATAGATATTATATACGATGGACTATAAAAATATATGGGACAAAAAATACACTTTACATAACCCATTGCATTATGTGATAGAAAATGTATCATACAAAATATATGAAAAATTTCTCATTTATCGTACGCTTGTGAGTAGCTAGCCTTACATATTTAATTATGTGCATCACTTTACACGCAAATAATTGACTTATCCCCATCGAGTCAAATTTCATGCTTTTACATTGTTGGAAAGCTCCAAGTTTAATTTGTTTATTATTTTTTTATATTTTTCGAAACAGAAAGTTCAAAAAATGATGGTGAATGGATGGGTAGACTTGATATAACCATTTCGAGAGAAAGAAAAGGCAAAAAAGAGAAAAATCAACTTTTCTTTGTTGTTGAAATGACTCTTTTCAGGCTGCATAAAATACACCGATCATCGAGAGGATCAATTACAATTATTCTATTTATTTTGATTTGATGTCATCAGTGCTTACACACACAAAATCTTTCATCTGATAATAATTTTGATGCATCTCTCTCATTGGAATATACAACAATAACGGTTTATCAATGGCCAGTCTGTTACATTACGTCCGAATAGGTTACCGTTACAATGATCGGTGGCCAATTCTGTTATGCGCCACTTCTAAAGACTTTGGCGTTCATCGTTATCAGCTTGAAAAAATGGGGGAAAAATAGAGGATTCAAAATTTTCAAAATGTACATTTACCCCTAACGGGTTTCCCCTTAAAAACAAACATTTCCCCACAAAAGTCAGCAAACACATTAAAAACATCCCTCAATTGTATAATAAATGAGTGTGTGTATAATATAGTGCATATGTTCTCTAAACTGCCAAAAGTTTTTCAGCAGATTTTTAACTCCTCATTCCTTTTGTAGAAATCTACACTTTATTACATTATGGAGACAAATTTGCTGTGTCACATTTCATCCACTTTCACTTTGTTCGTGGAGATGTAACAATTCTAATGGACAGTGCAATTTTTTTGGCATATTACCTTGGTCTTGGAAGGTAACGCTTCGTAGAATATGTCTCATGACGCTTTGCGATTTATACAAAACTGGAAAATTTCTTTCATAATTGCAGAAATCCGGGGAGCTAGCAGTGTACATGGGCATGAATGTGAAGAACGAAATAATTCAAATCTGGAATATTTCTTCTATTCTTAGCAGGATTCATGATTTGGTCATAGGTATGGATATTACTGAACATAATAATTATGATATCAAATGAAGGTCAAATATTTTAGAAGATTGCAATAGGGAATTTTACTGATCAAATTTCAAACGCTATTTTTTAGAATTCTCCAGATCAGGGTTTTTTGCATAATCATAGATCCATTAGAATCGACATCCTTTTCCTTAATCAAAAAAATCATGTCGCATCCTTAATAAAAAACCAATTAAAAATTATAAGAATGAGAATGTGATCTGAATCCCAAATGGCTGAGCTCAAGTTTCCGTTGCTACTGGTTTCGCTGTCGCTGGTGGCATTGGCGCATCTACAAAGGATGAGTCTTCTCCGGAGTAGTCGGATGACTCTTCTCCAGCAGAGGTTTCGTCAGAGGAGTCTTCTCCCTAGGTCATGTCTGAGGTTTCGTCGGAATAGTCTTCTCCAGCGTCGATTGATGTCGTGAGGTTTCGTCAGATTTATGTTGTATATATTGCCTACATAATGTTATGTTCTGGAATTGTAGGATACATTTACCTGAGCACGTAAAGAAACAAAACCAATGAACAGAAATGTAGGTAATCGAAATGGAAGCAACAAAGATAGCATTTTCATTCTTCACTTGATAAGTGCATATGTTCTTAATAGCAAACAAAAATAAATAGGTTTTCAGAATTCATAACGATACACAAAACGATGCAACTTTGAATCAATCAATGAGCTTCATAATTCCCAATACACTGATAACACAAATTTGAACCCAACATACAATGGTAGAGAGAGAGAGAGAGAGAGAGAGAGAGGAGAGAGACAATTTGGGATGCCAAAGTTAACATAAATCACAAATCATTGCAATTACAACAAACTGGTTTACCATGCCTAGCGCCAAGGAATTTTTCTTGGCAATGAAACCCCAAAGCATCATACCCTTTCTTCTCCCACTGCAACAATTGTAAACTAAAAATTAATAAAGAGAATCACGATTGCTCACTAATGCTACTTGAATGAAAGATTGATTTTTGGCATAATACGCTGAAATAAAAACAATACTCCAGCAAGTTTATCATACACAAACTATTGATAGCAAATGCAATCATATTTGAAGAAAATCAAGATGAAGTGTTGAATGAAGATGATGTTGAAGAAGAATCTTGTGAGATTGTGGAAAATGGTGAAATTTTTGTAATACACATTTTTTATAGCAAACTATTGATAGCAAATCCACATTTTTTAATTTAATGAAGTTGATTATGGGTTTTAAGTAGAAATACAGTTTACCTTTGAGGATCGTGGTTCCTATTTTGGTGATTGAGAAACTTAGGGGTTCAAAGAAAAATTTTGATATTAAGTTATGTACATTTATTAAGTGTAGGTCAGAACTTAGATGGCATCTTGTTTGTCATAAGTTCAATTTATTTCTAAAGCACAGTTACATTGTTATTGTGAATGATCAACCTTTTGTTCTTACAAATTCTTTAGAAATTTTTAGTTGGGAGTAAATGGGGGGTAGCAACAGGTGGTAGGTTGTCAGTTGCATTTATATATAACCTTTCATTTAGGAAGGAGGAAAAAAGTATAAATTTTTGCAGGGGAATGATATTTGGACAGAGAGGAATGGAGTTCCTATATTAGATTTATGAAGGTGCAATAGTTGCATTTTGGTTGATGCAAAGATGATTCTGAGCTGTTGTGTGCACTTAAAGGAAGAATAAATCAATTGAATATTAAGGAGACATAAACTGGAGTGCACTTATAGAAAGACTACATGTTGTATATTTGAGAAGGATCTCTATTATATTTCTCGTTTTGGCTGGCTAAGAATGAATAACACCATGGAATAATGATTTTTGTGATGTCTTGGCCGGTGCATGTGTCCTTTAGTTTAACGCTTCTGATTCTTCTGTATTATTGCAAGAAAAACAGTTAATTATATATAGAAGTATTAAATGATTAAATGCAAAGTTACATTTTCTTGTTCATAATAGTTAATGATATATTCAATATCACAAAGCCTTTATCCAAATCTGGAGGAAGGGTACATGAGTTTTCCACTTCTTTCCCCCCTTGTTGGTGTACCTCTATAACATGCATATTCTTTGTTAATTAGTCCATACATGAAATGCCTCCAACAGCTTCCTTTTTTGGACATTATACATTTGTGAACCATGGTCTTCATTAAGGTCTTGCCTTGACCTTGTACTATGTGACACCAATTTGCACTTTGGATTTCTGTTTGCATTGGACATTTATAAGGTTCATACAGAAAATCTTATTACTATTTCAATTTGCTTGAGCTTTCCTCAGCCTTTGGGAATTTGAAGGTTTCCTGGTTACATGTGCTTAAGTTGCATTACCAATATGGTAGGCCTGCCAATCAGTCATCCATGCCTTTGATCTATCATGAAAATAATTCCCTTTACATGGTTTTGTTGGCAAACGAATGTGGTATCAAATAATATAATGTTTTTAAGCACCCCAAATAAAGTTCACATCTAGGTGATACACTGTCATAAAATTTTGGTTAATTCATTCTTGGATATAATTAACTTTGAGTTATGCTCTATCCTTGCACCATCTCTCATGGCATGCATGCTTGGTATTACCTCCACGGGAACTTTTTATCTCAACTTCCCATGAACTATATTTTCCAGAGCATAATCTGTCATGCTTTCTTTCACAATATGGGCAAATATGGTATTTGATTAATGGTTTGGAAATGGGACAAAATATGAAACCATCAATTTATTTTATTTTCATGGAAGCATCACTGTTACGACTAATATGCAAGGCTCGAATTACAACGGCCCACGGCCCGACCTCAAAGGAGAAGCCCACCAGAGAAGACAGGCCCGCCCGAAGGGGGCCCACGGACGGAGCTGAAGGCCCAGCCACTTCGCTCCCGGAGGCACCCGACTGACCCCCATTCGGCCGGATTAACCGCTCCCCCCTGAATCCGCGATCCCATGATGGCCATTAACGGACCCGTTAATGGGCCACCCCCCTACTACGCGCGAGTGGGAGGAGGCGGAGGCGGATCAGGAGGACGTAAGAGGAGGCAAGACGTGGGGCAATCGCGGAAGACCCTATAAGGGGAAGGCCAGGACGACGGAGAGGGGGATCGAGACTGAGGTAATCAACAGAGAGGTACTCCATCAACGACCTAGGCATTCGCCACTCCATTTCATTCCTCCCCCTTTGCTCGCGCCATCTGGGTTGACGTTCCGGCTTCCTTGCAAGTCAGATCTCCCCCGCCGAGTTTCCTTTCAGACCTTGATCTGACATAGGCATCGGAGGGGATTTGGCCGGAACCTAGGTCTGGCCTCCCTGACGAGTTTCCTCATCTGTTCAGGAAGAAGACATCCGAGGCACCGAGGCTACCCCTCAGCGTCGGTCGGCTACCCCCCATCGCAGTCGTCAGGTGGACGGCTGCTCGGACATCACCCCACCTGCAACGCGCCGAGGCTACCCCTCGACGCGGATCCGACCGAGGCCGAGCGCGATTCAGCCGAGGCCGAGCACGACCTACCGAGCCGAGGCTTCTCCTCATCTCTTCCACACCGAGAACGGGAGGACTCGGCAAACCCAAGGGACCCCCAAGTCGTCCCCTTGACAACGTTGACCATACAGCTGGCGGTCAACGAACTGTGGTGAGAAAACACCCGTAAACATCTGGCGCCGTCTGTGGGAACGTACAACACCCACGAAAAACAACCACATCTATGATGACACGTCTCCGCCCCCCGCAGCAGAGAAGAGGAGCGGCCCCGGTGGTGGACACCGACCAACGTCCTGGCAAACAGAGCGAGCGTGTGCCTCCGGGGCATACGAGCCAGACGGCGAGCTTGGATCATGCAGATGACTGTGGGGAGTATACCGGCGGCCGACTGATAGCTTCCTGGGGCGGTAGGATGGAGAGAACTTAGGAAAGGCCGGGATCGAGCGAAGCGCTGGTGGTATCCCTGATCGTTGATACCTCCATGGTGCGGCGGTTGCTAGTCGACACCGGCAGCTCGTGCGACATCCTCTTCACATCGACTTTGGAGAGGATGGGGCTGCGTGGCGAAGACTTGGATCCATGCAGGGGGCCCGTGGTGGGTTTCACGGGACATTTCGCACCCATCATCGGGGCGATCCATCTCCCGGTCACGCTTGGGGGAGCACCCGATTCAGTGACGCTGACGGTGGAATTCATTGTGCTGAAGGTCAGCTCGGCGTACAATGGGATTATCGGCCGCCCTCTCCCCTCAACGCTATCAATGCGGTGGTCTCGACGCTCCACCGGACGATCAGGTTTCAGACCCCAAAGGGGTCAGGCAAATCAACGGCGACACGAAGGGAGAAAAGATCTGCTACCACTTGACAGATGAAAAGGTCGTCGAAAGGCCTGGCGATCCAATGGCTTCACTCGACCTGAGGCATGGACCGAGACCCACCCCAGCAGAAGAGTCAGAGCAGATCCCCGTCACGAACATCGAGGGGAGATTCATCTCCATCGGGTTAGGGCTGGATCCTGACTCGAAGCGTAAGCTGGTCGAATGTCTGGAGGCCAACTTGGACGTCTTCGCGTGGTCAGCCAAAGACATGCCTGGCATTGATCCCCAGGTGATCGTTCACCGATTGAACGCCGACCCCAACTTCAGACCCGTCCGGCAGAAGAAGCGGAACCTTGGTGGCGAAAAGATGAAGGCCGCCTCTGATGAAGTAAAGCGACTCCTCGATGCTGGTTTCATCCGAGAAGTCTGGTACCCCAAATGGCTGTCCAACATGGTAATGGTCAGAAAACCCAACGAGAAGTGGCGGATGTGTGTGAATTTTAGCGACCTCAACAAAGCTTGTCCCAAGGACAGCTATCCACTGTCGCGGATCGACCACCTCGTAGACAGCGCCTCAGGATACGAGATGCTCAGCTTCATGGACGCTTACTCTGGATACAATCAGGTCCAGATGGATCCTGATGATGAAGAGATGACGGCTTTCACGACGGACCGAGGGACCTTCTGCTACAAGAAAATGCCCTTTGGATTGAAGAACGCGGGGGCAACCTACCAAAGAATGGTCAACAAGGTGTTCGACTCCCAGATAGGAAGAAACCTGGAGGTCTACGTCGATGACATGCTGGTGAAGTCGAAGGATCCTGCTGACCACATCATCGACCTAAGGGAAACCTTCGAACGGCTACGAAGGTACAATATCCGGCTCAATCCCGCGAAATGCACATTCGGCGTGAGATCCGACAAGTTCCTGGGATTCATGATCACCAATCACAGGATTGAGGCCAACCCCAACAAAATTGAGGCATTGATCAACATGCGGGAGCCGACAACCATCAAGGAGCTGTAGAGGTTGAATGGCCGCATCGCCGCCCTTGGGCGATTTCTGTCCCGGTCGGCGGAAAGATCTCTCCTGTTCTTCAAAACTCTGAGGAAGGCAATTGCCGCGCCAGCTGACGAGAGGAAGACAATACCATGGGATGAGGACTGCTCTCGAGCCTTCGCCGATCTCAAAGAGTACCTCCGCAGCCCACCACTCCTCTCCAAACCGCGAGAGGGGGAATCGTTGAGCCTATATTTGGCCTGCACGATGGAAACGGTGAGCTCGGTGCTGATCCGGGAAGACGATGGGGTACAGAGGCCGGTATACTACACCAGTCGCATCTTGAAATACACTGAGGGGTGGTACACGCCAATGGAGAAGTTAGCGTACGCCCTCATCCTCTAAGCCAGGCGGCTCCGACCCTACTTCCAGGCTCACACGATACTAGTCCTAACCGATTCCCAGTTGGAACAAAACCTCAAAAGGTTTGACCGCATGGGAATGATGCTGAACTGGGGGGTCGAATTGAGCGAATTCGACCTGCGATTCAAGCCCCGCATCGCCATCAAAGGGCAGGCCCTATCTAACTTCATCGCCGAGTGTACCGGTGAAGAAGGGGCCCTCGCGCCGGGAGACGTCTCGAAAACGGTAACAAATCAACCTTTGTACTTACTTATGACTGACGTCAACTCGGCTGGCCACTCAGGCGACCAGGACACATGTATTATTCATGTGGACGGCTCGGCAACCCGGGCTGGGAGCGGAGCCGGGATCACGATTCGGTCTCCCGAGGGGAACGTCGTCGAATACGCGCTTAGGTTCGAGTTCCCGGCCACCAACTACGTGGCCGAGTATGAGGCCATGATAAACGGCTTGAGGTTGGCCCGAGAACTCGGAGCTGAGTGCGTACGGCTCCTGAGTGACTTGAAGCTCATCATCAACCAGCTGCAAGGGAGCTACGAGGCGCACGAAGAGACGATGCAGGACTACCTGGCCACGGTCAAAACCGAGATGCCAAATTCAAAAGGGCCGAGACCCTTCACCTACCGCGGTCGGAGAATGCCCGAGCAGACGCTCTATCCAAGCTTGCTTCCTCCTCACCCAGGTAGTTGGGCCGCACCGTCTATATAGAAAACCTCAGGAGCCCCAGCACGAAAGAGGAGGAGGTGATGGCGATCGACGGAGACCCCACCTGGATGGACTCCATCATCCGATACCTCACCCAAGGGGAAACGCCGACCGATGCGGAAGAACGCCGAACCCTGGAGAGAAAGGCACTCCGGTACGTGATGCATGAAGGGGCCCTCTACAGAAGACGGTGGACAAAGACAGACGTCTTCCCCTATCTTAAGTGCCTCAGCCCTCAGGAAGCTGACTATGTCCTTAGGGAAGTGCACGAGGGGACCTGCGGGAACCACCATGGAGGCACAACAATCGCCCAGAAGATCTTGAGACAAGGATACTACTGGCCGACCCTGATACGCGATGCGACAGAGTACGTCTAGAGGTGCCAAGAATGACAAAGGTTTGCCAGCACCGGGACCATTCCCCCATCAAAGCTCGTCCCAATCATCAGCACAATACCTTTTGCGAAATGGGGGCTCGATATCCTGGGACCATTCACAGCGGGTCGAGGGCAAAGGAAATACCTGATCGTGGCCGTGGACTACTTCACCAAATGGATCGAAGCCGAACCCCTAGCCTTGATCACCTGAAAGAAGGCAAAGAGCTTCGTATGGAACTCCATCATCTCCAGATTCGGGATCCCCCGCGCCATCGTCACCGACAACGGAAAACAATTCGACTCAGCTGGGTTTAAAGACTTCTGTGCCGAATGGAAGATCAAGTTACTCTTCTCCTCGGTGGCACACCCCCAGACCAATGGGATGGCCGAGGCTGCCAATAAATGCATCATAGAACCCCTTCGCAAGAAAGTAGAAGGCACCGAAGGGAAGTGGCCAGAAGAGCTCCCCGGGATACTCTGGTCTTACCGCACGACCCACAAACAAGCCACGGGTGAGACCCCCTTCATGCTCACCTATGGCGCCGAAGCGGTGGTCCCAGTCGAGGTGGGCGAGGAGTCCTTCCGCATCCGACATTTCGACGAAGAACGAAACGCCGAGGGTTTGGAGCTCGGCCTGGAGCTCCTGGGTGAACGACGAGAACAGGCCTTGGCCACCATCATCCGCCAGAAGCAAAAGGTGGCGCGTTACTATAATTCCCGCATCAAGGGACGGAGTTTTCGTCAAGGGGATTTAGTCCTTAGAAATGCGGTCTTTAGTCTAGAGGTCGCGCGCAAAGGGAAACTGGCAGCTAAGTGGGAAGGTCCCTACCGGGTGATCGAAGTTCTAGGACCCTCCACCTATCGGCTGGCGAACTCGGAGGGAAAGACCCTCACCCATTCCTGGAACGCTGAACATTTGCACAAATATTACCAATAAAGCCTACAAGATCGCCCACGAATGTAACTCTTTTTCCCCTTGCTCAATAAATTGAATTGATCCTGCTTTCTTCTTATAGCATGGCCGTAAAAGCCTCGCGAAGGCAAGGGACGACCCCCAAACAGGCTGGTCCCTCCTCCACAATTCGCCTGGACGAAAAACTCCACGAGGCTGAACCGCGGAGTAGGCTGACCACAAGGCGAGGGTATCCTTCCCAGCAAACGAAACGGCTCAAACCTGCCGTAAGGCTTGGGGCAACTCCCCCAGCGGACCGACAAACCGACCGACCATAAGGCCAGGGTCGGCTCCCCGGGCGGGTCGGTCGAAGGGACGACTTCAGAGGTCGACCTCATCGGCTAGTCGCAAGACATGGGGTCGCTCCCCAGGCCAACTAGCCAACCAAGCCGGGGGCAACTTCCCCGATACGGCTGCACGATGACCAAGCCGAGGGCAAATCCCTCGGCCCGTCGGCACGCCAACCGAGCCGGGGGCAACCCCCCCGATGCGGCTGCACGATGACCGAGCCGAGGGCAAATCCCTCGGCCCGTTGGCACGCCAACCTAGCCGGGGGCAACTCCCCTGATACAGCTGCACGATAACCGAGCTGAGGGCAAATCCCTCGGCCCGTCGGCACGCCAACCGAGCCAGGGGCAACTCCCCCGATGCGGCAGCACGGTGACCGAGCCGAGGGCAAATCCCTCGGCCCGTCAGCACGCAAAACCGAGCCGGGGGCAACTCCCCCGATATGGCTGCACGATAACTGAGCCGAGGGCAAATCCCTCTACCCATGGGCATGCCAACCGAGCCGGGGGCAACTCCCCCGATGCGGCAGCACGGTGACCGAGCCGGGGCAAATCCCTCGGCCCGCCGGCCCGCCAACCAAGCCGGGGGCAACTCCCCCGATACGGCCGCACGATGACCGAGCCGAGGGAAAATCCCACGGCCCGTCAGCACAGCAACCAAGCGGAGGTATAGCACCCTTGGCAGGGAGCGCCGACTCTTCTGCGTTAGAACTCAAAAGAAGGCCCCACCCCAAGGGGGGAGGTCAGCAACAACAAGCAAGGAAAAGACACATTACTCTTGTGAGATATGAGGGGCTACATCAAAAGCCCTGGTCCTGCAAAAATTAAGGACCAGGCCACGGATCTACATATTCCCTCACTCGTCCCCTGGGGAGACCCCTTCCAGACCGTCAGCAGGAGAAGCGCCGGACCGCTCCGGGATCTCTTCCTCCTCATCGGAGTACGCTTGAAGTTCCCCAAAGTTGATCTCCGCTAGCGGGAACCTCCTTCGAATCTTGGCTTGGCAGTGGGTGAATCCTTTCTCGAACGCCTTGGACATGGCCTTAGAGGAGAAGGAAAGGGAGTATTCCCTCACGGCATCCTGGGCAACCTTGTCAAGGTCCACATCTCATAGCTCGCGAATCCGACCCTCGAGAGCGGCCACCTACTGTTGGTGGTTAGATCGGATCACTTCGATCTCTTTCGACCTCGCGTTAAGCTGGGAAAGGTATGCCCTCTCCCTCTCTTCCGCCGCCTCCAGCAGGGCATTAAGTTCCTGGACATCGGCCGTGATGAAAGGGGCCGGATTGGCACCTGCCCCAGCTGCCGTGCCAGAGGCCGCGGTGAGCACGGTGACTTGCTCCTCGGCCTTGGACTTCTCGACCAGAGCTACGGCTTTTTCCTGGTCCGACTTCTCCAGGGCGGAGGAGAGCTCGGCCACACGAGACTCCAAGGACTTCACGAGCGCCTTGGACAAGTGATCGGCCTCCTCCTCACCTTCTCGGGCCCCGGGAACTGGCACCGCACCCGCCTTAGCCTTGGAGAGAGCCGCAAATTGTCGCCTCATCGAAAGCCCGACGGAGGACAGCTGCAAAAGAGAGGCGGGAGTAAGCTGATGATAGCAGCGGTAGACTGGGTTAGGAAAGAAACCCCACCTGTTGGCCGGCCTGTACCACAAAAGCGGCCAGACGATCTCCACAGACCTCGTCCAAAGCGGCTCGGTCCAGGGGAAGGCTGCAGTTCTCGGCCACCCGTGTCGCCACGCTGTAGCCAGAAAAGACCGACTCACCCACTCCTACGGGGAAGCGAGGACGGAGGAGATCCTCCTCCCCCGGAGGTAAATCCGTAGGGGCGGAGCGGAACACACCTAGGTAACGCTCGTACATATCAGGGAGAGGGCCTGGCTGCGGAGATGAGGGTGCAGCCCATGGCCAAACCACCTCGGCCGAGGGTGACAGACCCCGGCCCGGGGGCGATGAAGCACCAACCTCCCCAATGAGGGTGCGGGCCTTCTTAGGAATGCCATGTTGGGAAGATGAGGGGACCTTCCTCTTCGACTTCTCGACACCGGCCGTCGAGCAGCCAACACGTTGTTTCTTCCGGACCGCCAATACATGATCCCCTCTCCGAGAGACGGGGTCCGGAATCCCAACTTGAGGAGGAAGGACTGAAGGACTGGAGGGAAACCCACCTACGCAGGGGAAAGTCATCATCAACCAACCCAACCGGCCGCAAAACAGTAACCACAGAGCACTATCTTCTAAGCGATGAAGAGCGGCAAAACCCACCAGCAGGCCACGTGGTCTTCCGCAGGTTGAGGTCAGAAAAGAGAACGGAAACTTTCTGATCGACCGGTGGGATCGCTAGCAGGGCCTCCACGGTCTGGAGCTCGGCCGCAGTCGGGTCACCCAGCTCCAGGGCCAGCATCACGTCGGCGCTCCAGTAAGTTGGGAAATCCATGTCCGATGGGCCGACAACGAAGAGATACTCCCCCTTCCAGAGCTTGACGGAGCTCGGCAGCCCCAGTATCAGACTCTTCGAGGGCCAAGCGCTAATGTAAATCCAGGCCCCCGACTGGTGGCGGCTCAGACGATAAAATTGGGAGAAGAGTCGGGGGGAGGGGACCACCCCCTTCTGAAGACAAAGCACGGCGAACCTGACGACGAGCCCGATCGCGTTGGGGCAAAACTGGCATAGGGCCACGCGATGAGCACACAAAAACTCAACGATGAAAGGATGAAGGGGGAACCGAAGCCCGAATCGGAAACACACCTCGTACACCACGACCGCCTTCGGACCCGAAAAGCAGATCCGCTCGTTAGGCTCAGGGGCCCGGATGGAGTATGGGGGTAGAAGGTAGCGGTCACGCACATCTCCGGCGGAGGTGGCACAAAAGGAAGAAGGACATCCCAGAACCTCCAGGGGCACCACCGAAGGGTCACCCTCCTGACTGCCAACCACCGATCTGGGGCTATCAGACGAGTCGAGGCGGACTGCATCCTCTGGATGGCCCGAACCGGGGACAGGAGAAGACGACATGACGAGGAGCTGGGGTAGTATTAGAAAAAAGAAGGTGCTGAAGGTAAATCTGGCCGAGGGAGTCTAACTGATGTCGGCGCTCCTTTCCTGATGCTCTTTGAATGACCCTGCACACGGTGGAGATGAATGCTAGGGGCACGTGGCGACATCAAAACGGCAGCGATGCTTCGAAAGCTGCACCAACGGGAGTTCAAACGAAGCGGTAATAATGACACCCATTTAATAGCGGAACCTCGATTGACGCACCCGTCGGATCATGAAAGGGTCACATCACCCGAACCGAACCGACGGAAGCCGAATGGTCCGGGTGATGGGGGCAATTGTTACGACTAATATGCAAGGCTCGAATTACAACGGCCCATGGCCCGACCTCAAAGGAGAAGCCCACCAGAGAAGACGGGCCCGCCCGAAGGGGGCCCACGGACGGAGCTGAAGGCCCAGCCACTTCGCTCCCGGAGGCACCCGACTGACCCCCATTCGGCCGGATTAACCGCTCCCCCCTGAATCCGCGATCCCATGATGGCCATTAACGGACCCGTTAATGGGCCACCCCCCACTACGCGCGAGTGGGAGGAGGCGGAGGCGGATCAGGAGGACGTGAGAGGAGGCAAGACGTGGGGCAATCGCGGAAGACCCTATAAGGGGAAGGCCAGGACGACGGAGAGGGGGATCGAGACTGAGGTAATCAACAGAGAGGTACTCCATCAACGACCTAGGCATTCGCCACTCCATTTCCTTCCTCCCCCTTTGCTCGCGCCGTCTGGGTTGACGTTCCGGATTCCTTGCAAGTCGGATCTCCCCCGCCGAGTTTCCTTTCAGACCTTGATCTGACTTAGGCATCGGAGGGGATTTGGCCGGAACCTAGGTCCAGCCTCCCTGACGAGTTTCCTCATCTGTTCAGGAAGAAGACATCTGAGGCACCGAGGCTACCCCTCAGCGTCGGTCGGCTATCCCCCATCGCAGTCGTCAGGTGGACGGCTGCTCGGGCATCACCCCACCTGCAACGCGCCGAGGCTACCCCTCGATGCGGATCCGACTGAGGCCGAGCGCGATTCAGCCGAGGCCAAGCACGACCTACCGAGCCGAGGCTTCTCCTCAGCTCTTCCACACCGAGAACGGGAGGACTCGGCAAACCCAAGGGACCCCCAAGTCGGCCCTTTGACCACGTTGACCATACAGCTGGCGGTCAACAAACTGTGGTGAGAAAACACCCGTAAACAATCACTTTAGCAATTTAATATCTTTTTAGCTCTACATAAAAACATGTTAAATATAAAAATAATTATAATTTCAACTTTTGAATCCAGGTCAGCTGGTCATCCAAAAAATATCAAAATCAAGCTACCAAACAAACATAATTACATACATGTCCAAGAGTACCAATTCAAAATCAACATACATTATTGTCAACCTCAAATAGATAATTATCTAATCTTGCAAAATGAATGACAAACACAGCATAGAAATTAAAGACGTAGAAATTTTCCATATTGTACCAAGAAAAGGAAATTGAAACCCAAAGCTACCGGTAAGGTAAGGCAACAACTAAGTTGTGTGCGCCATGATCAAACACCATCATCAACAAATATATCCTGTTATATTCTGAATATGCAGGTTAAAATTTTTGTACAATATGGGCAACACACATCTAATTGATACCCTATCATATTCTGAATATTTTAGGCAATTTATTTTGCCATTGATTACAACCAATCAATTTATCCAGTTAACAAATGTATCTTGTTAAAAATGTGCATGTTAAAAATGAAAATTTGATTTATCCTGTTAAAATAGTTTGTTTACTAATCAGAAGTTTAACATACGTTAACAAAATATATCATGTTAACAAATCATGATGATGTATATTAATTTTGTCGAATCATGATGATGTAGATTTGTATGTATCAAAAGTTTGCTGATTTAAACCTGTTAAATTTGTAAGTAGATTTGTACTTACATAATTTAAAACGGCAGACAACAAAATAAATTTGCTGATCAACAAAGTTAACAAAACACCAAAATAAACAGACAACTAAAAAGCCAAAGTTTTTTAACTATTAATTTGTTTAAAACCCTGGCTTTTGAGGTTAACAGACACCAAATTAAAGTATTACGTAGGTTTGTTAACCTGGCTTTGGTGCAAAACCTGGCTGTTGATGTTAACAAATATATCCTGTTAAAAAATGTATTTGTTAACAAATATGTTAAACAGACAACAATTTTTAAACTATTAATGGTCTGTAATAGTATCTACAAATACTATTAAAGATGCAAATAGTTCCATATTTAACAAAACTGGCTTTTGATGTTCATGGCTGAAAAAATCGAAAAAACAGAGAGTTTATGTTGAGGGAATGTTGTGTTGAAGAGGATTAAACCCAAATGAGAAAAACTCAACAAACATAGAGATTAGGTTTAAACCTTGCTGTTGAGAGAACTTGAAAAAAACTCAAAAAACCCCAAATGAGATAACAAAACATGGCTTTGTTCAGGGCTAAAAAACCAAAAAACATAGTTTAAATTACATGAGGAGAGTGTGATGTGAAAGATTTCTGCAAGTTCTCAGTGTGATGAAAAAGATTTCTACAAGCTGAGAGAGTGTGATTTGCAAGCTCTCACCGATTTATAAAGTGATTATACAAATGAGGGAACCCAATCCATACAACACTTTATGAGACACTGTATGAGGAAAAAAAATCTCTTATACAAACTCTACCCACATTGTAAACTAATAAATCATTAGGCCAAGAAAATAGCAGAAACACCAAAAGAAAGCAAGAGGAAGCAGAGAGCTTACATTAACATGACAGAAAAAATAAGGACCAGCTTCAGCCACATGCTGTGGAATCCATATCTGGTGATAGGACAGAGACCTGCTTCAACCACATGAACCGAAATTTTCTCCTCATGTTGCAATGGTTTCTATTCTACAGGTACTATCCAAGATACGCACAATCTCAAGCAAAAATCCAAACCCACAATTTCTAACAATGTAGTGTGAAACCCACATGTAAACAATTAATAAAAAATGTTCCCCACAATTTCTAACAATGTAGTGTGAAACCCACATGTAAACAATTAATCAAAAATGTTCATGCATCCAAATAAAATCATAAGCAGAGAACGTCAAAGAAATTATTACTGGGCTCGTCATATTGAGGTGACAAAAACTCTCTCCAGCTCTAACCGAAAGGAAACGATTAATAAAGCAAAACCCCATCAAATTCTTCAAAGACAAAGATGAGCAATTGCCACTCTAATAAAATCAGGAAAAAGTGATATGGATTTGAGAGAAATAGAGAAGATCACAGACCACAAATAAAGGTGCTTTATCCCCTACAAATTCAATCATAAAACAATCAAAAGAACTACTTTTTTAATGCAAATACTAAATAAATATATTCAACTGATTCTAATGGCACGGTTCATTTAAAATATTTCCCATCAAAATATTGAATCCCCTAATTGTTTTAAACCAAAAAAATCATTTTCTTCCAAGTTCTAAAAACTAGGTTGTAGTAGCATCTAATGTCTCAATTCCATAACCTGTAGAAACTAAAGATCTAGATGTGTACAAACCGAATAACACAGATCTAGATATATAACATGCGGAATCATAAATCATTGCATACTCTGATTTAGCGGAAGCGTACCTGAGTCCATCGCTAATAATCTGAAAGAGATCCTGACGATACCGCAACGGACGATCTTCCAGAATAGAACGAATCAACCGTTTGGAGAATCCCTTTAGCTTTCTCCCGGTTTCTCTCCTAGCGACGGGACATAGAAACTACGGCTCAACTTTGTTCGTGTATTCCGGGGACCATGACCACTAATATTTATAGGCTAGCCTCCATAGCCCTGGGGTTTCCAACTCGGCCCATCAACGAGTTGAAGCCTAATAGTCACCACACATAAAGGCCCACAACCTATATGACTCATTTAAGCCCACTTAACTTAATAAATGAGATCACTTATACATTGGGCTTTAATATGACAGTTATCACCATATAATTATTTATCGCATATAAGCCCAATGTTGGATTAGGATCCAGCATTAGTTGGATAAGTTCCAACAATCTCCCACTTGGGCTATATGCTAAACTTTATAATTATATTTCGTTGTGCATACAACCGAATAAAATCTTAACATACTATCATTTATTTAATGAGTCAAAAACAATCCGATCCATTAATTATATTAGCAAGGGATCAAAGAGATCTTCGCCGCAACAATTGCAGCTCGACCCATCAGTGGTCACCGTGCTAATACAAAAGAATGACATGGATTATGATGTGGATGCGCAGCATGGAAATTACTTGTAATTTGATCTAATATGTGTATTTCCAACTGCTCCTCCTTAGCCTTAGTGAGATCATAAACAAAACAAAATCAGAGTGAAGCCGAACTGAAACCAAAAACTTTATTTCTGATCAGAAAATAACCTCAAGCTTAAGCTGGAGACTTAATTTTGTCTATCATATGAGCACCCAAAAGAACAAACTCCCACAAAACTGAATGTTCTTAATGAAATGATATCCATATGAGTAGCTAGCTCATAAAACCTTTTGGATGACATTTCCTTACTATAACGGATCCGTAATTACATGGTTTGTTTCGACGTGCTCATTAGACAATTATACACTCCTATTATTAACAAACTAGGAACTTGATCTCTGAATATCTAAACTTTGTCGAGTTCCTGTTGTTGCTGGAATATAAAACTGCAGACTTCATTGTTACTAAATAAACTGTGTGGTGTTTCAACACCATCCCTAATTTGCAACATAGTGACAAAATATGCAGATATATTTCATGATTTGGATGTCACGTAATATGTTATGAAATCTAAGGCCATGTCAGAAGAGACTATATAAAAGGGACCACTTAGATCTCTTCTAGTAGATGGCGCCTAACATAGATTTTCATACATTCTTTGCATCCAATAAATGATCAGAGTCAGTATACCAAAATGATCTCAAACCTTTTTGACTACTGATCCTTGAACATGTAATCCTTTTGTTCTCCATAAATACCGTATGACACATTTTGGCTGCTGTCAAATGGTCAACTCCTGATCTTAACAATCTGCCCAACACACCTGTAATATATGCAATAACCAAATGCATATAAAACTGAGCATACTTTAGACTCCCTATTGGTAAGATATAGGAAATCTTCTGAAGATTCTTCTCAGGGCAATAATTGAGACTAAACTTGTCTCCCACAGAACTTAGCATTCATTACCACATAGATATTATATAAATTACATGCTCCCACAGAACTTAGACAACATCATTAAATATCATCTCAAAACCGAACGAGGTGATCACTTAATGAAATTTTATATATCAGTAACGATATTGAAATGCTCTACTAATGCCATTATAAACCTTATAGAGTCTTTCATGAAAATTGAAAAAAGTCTCTTTACAATTAATGCATTCTTTTCTGTATAAATTCTTTGAGTGATACGCTTTAAATCTTTTCTTAATACCCTTTTGAATTCCTTTTGATTATAAAAAATATTTACAATCAATAGGTTTCAAACCTTATGGCAATAAGAAAAAGATTTTAAGTATCATTTAAAGACTTTCTTAATTAATGTGTTAATCCATTTTAGAGATGTAGTATTTTTATGACTTGATGTAAGTCGAACTAACATCATCCTAATGTCAACAGTGAGCTTGTCATCTCTTTAATGGATTTACTGAATGGCAATTAGTGCTTTGAGGGTGCTAGAGTTTGTCCTTATGAACAATTTCCTGAATAGGAGGAATTGCAACATTATCTTGAATTTATTGTGTCTTGAACAATGTCAGGAATACCATCCTAAACATGCCAACAACACCTGTGAGAATAATCTTCTTCAAGAATAATGTCACTAACCAAATTTTCCCCCTCAAACTCAGCATCCTCAATTAGGTGTGCATTTCCTAATTCGTAAACTAACTTAATAGTGGGATTATGTAAAATCATATAAAATAATATCAACTTTAAAACTATTCAACAAAATTAGAAAATCATTAGCATTATGTCATATTACTTTATTAGGCTTATAAAGTCTTACTTTAGTTGGACATATCCAAACATGCAATTGATTCATTTGCTGAAACTTTATTAAGGATATAAGCTGCAATCAAAATATAACTGAATTCTAAACTGTTAATTCTTTCATTACAACACATATACTTAAACTGCAGGAATCTTTGAAATAAAGCAACATTTCCAAATAAATGAAGATTATAATGATCTTTTAAAGAACTAGAATAAACTAATTTTGAATTAAGAGACAACCAAATTTTCCATTCAAAATTGAACACTTATAACCAAATTTGTTTAAAATAGAAATGGAAATCTAAATTCCGTTTAAAACGGTACATAATAGTCTCATAAAATTCAAATACAATCTAGCATTTAAAAGAAATAATCTAAATTTAATGTGCCTCTACTTGAACCATCTTGCCACTGCCCATATCGATGTATCTTTCACCATCATTTGGCTCTTGGCATCTTAGGCAATCGTGCATAGACACAATGATGTGAATGGTTATACCAAATCTTTCCATCACGTGCCTATAAGTACCAAGGTTGTATGAAAAGAAATTAACTTAGAATCAAACCGAATTAAAGAAACATACCCTTTTTAGCATGCCAAGCGTGATAATTTGAGCAATTCTTCTTTACTTGCCCTTCAGCTCCGCAGAAGAAACAACCATGACCTTCTGAACTTTTCAGTTCCCTTCGTTGTTTCTTTAGATAAGCTGTATCTGCAGCTTCAGTATCCTTCTTCCTCTTGTTGAAGGTGGATGTCAGGAGAGGGCTTTATGTCATTTCTTGCTTAAGCCTTTCATCTTCCTTTACACAGTTTGAGATGAGCTCATCCAGAGAACAAGTCTCATCCTTCAGATTGTAGCTCATCTTAAACTGGTCAAACTGAGATGGAAGAGATATCAAAACAAAATGCACTAGCAGAGCCTCAGAGAGGTCTAGCTCAAGTGCTTTCAACCTTGAAGCAATATCCGACATCTTCATTATATGCTCCCAGATGTTTCCTTTACCTTCATATTTCATCGAAGATAGGTTTGTCAAGAGTGTATTAATCTCACCCTTTTCATTCTTGACAAACTTCTTTCAAGCTCAATAAGGAACCATTTAGCTGTGGAAATTTTCTCTGAAAGAGAACCCCTGAGATATTCTGGAATGGCATTCTTTATAAGCATTAGGCACATGCGATTTGATCTCTTCCACTCCTCCATCTCCCTCTGTTCAACAGAGGTACTCTCATCAGTGAGTGGTTGATGACTATGAATCCTCAATGCCAGATCAAGATCCATGACTCCGAGGATTATCAAAAGATTCTCCTTCCATGCCTTGAAGTTAGTGCCATTAAGTACTGGAATAGATTTGAGGTTTGCAGAAAAATTTTCAGGAATAATAGCTGAAAAAGAGAACAAGAAAAAACAATTTTAACATGTTCATATGAGTATTAAATACAACAACAACAAATTCAAATTAATGCTATTTTCCCATCTCAAGACATCCCCCACTAGCCCAATATTTATCTTTGGATAATCTATTGACTAGTCACTGACATCTTGTTGTAGCAATCAGACAATGACAATAATAACATGCCAAAAATAAAACTTCCTTTGGGCCGAATTAAATTTGCATGCATTGAACTCCCTAATCATCACCTTGTCTATTGCCACAGGTGCGCATGAAGTGGTATAGAACGGTAATCTTCCTTTGGGCCGATTTAGCATTCTTACGTAAATCATGGGCACATTAGATTTCTTTTATATTTACGAAATGAAATAATGCAAATCAACAGAGCCCACTTTGGCGAGATGATGATTGCACGAAGTCATTTCAAAAATATATATCTTTGCAAAATTTGAATCTATGTCGCAATTTAATACATTTAACTTATACTTTAAGTGGAGATATTCAAGTCCACTTTTATTCAAAATCAAATTTAAGGCAACCAAAATTTTCATACAAAAGTATGTATTCAACTTGTTATATTTCGAGATTAGAACTGATCTTCACAAGAAAACCCACTTTGGTGAGTTGATGATCCAATCAATCTATATTCGTAATATATAATTAATTGTGCCAAAAAATTGAATTTGAAACTAAACCGAATTTAACATAAAATGGTTACATTAAGTGGATATATATATAAGAACCTTTTATTCCATCCTTCTAATCATTTATATTGAGTTAAATAAAAATCCATAACTTCAACACAAATTTTCTTCTTCAAAATGAGGTATATAGGTATACTAATGTGTATATGAACATACATTATAAAGTTATATATATATATATACACCCTATCCCATTTTAGATATAACTTTAAATATGTCAAATTTCCTTTAAGGCCATTTGCTTGATGGTTAGTGCACAAAAATTCTTTAAGGCCTTGTAAACTTATTCTTGAGGAGAAATATATGTTAAACCCTTTTATTTGCTCCCGAAGAAAATACTTGAATTTTGTGTTTTAATTTAAATCTAAATTTAGGCAAACTGAATTTTCATACCAAGGTATGAAGTTAACTTGTTATATACCGAAGTATATATATGTATATATTGTTTTATGACATAAACTTCGAATTTAAATTTATTTTGCACAATTAACACAAAATTTTATCTTTGAGGAGAAATATACATATAAGCGTCTTATTTCCTCCTTCAATCCATTTTAAATTCATCCAGGCAACTGATCATACTAATGTATGTATTTACCGTTTACATTCTGAAATAATAAAAATTTTAATAGTGGAACCCACTTTGGTGGAATTTCACAAAAAAATTAGAATTATTTCGAAATGTATATTTAACTGATTTTTTGCATAAAGAATTAAAATTGGAATGAACTTAAATTTAACACACAAAATTGGGCCTAAAAGAAATATATATATACAACCATTTATTTCCTCCTTTTAATGAATTTAAATTCAAAATTTTAGGCACCAAATTTACATACAAAGTATGTCCGTAACCTTTTATATATCGAAATAAGAGTAATCGTCACGATAAAGCCCACTTTAGTGGGGTGTTGATTACAATCATTTCGAAATATATATTTGATGAAGCGTGCCAAAATTGAATTTAAAATTCAAACTGAATTTTTACACAAATTTATACTTTGGGGAAATATATATATATAAAGATGTCTATTTATTTCCCCTTCAATTAGTGTCAAAATAAATCCAAAACAGGCCCAAATTTGTGTCCAAATGACCCAAAAATTGGTCCAAAATTAGCCATGAGGGTGCCCAAAACTATTTTGCAATAAGCCTAAAAGAAGGCTAAAAACTGGTTTGCAATAATAGGCCAAAAAACAACCAAATAACCCAAACAGGCCCACTGTTAATAGCCCATTCAAAAATAAACACAGATTTTAATTTTTTTTAAAAATATTCTTGTGGGCCGGCCCAAGGGGGGCCGGTCCACGCAGCTGTGCTTGTCATCGAGGCTAGGGTTCCTGATAGGGGGGGGGGCGGCGGTGGCCGCCGCCGCCGCCCCCTTCTCTGCTGTCGGGCGCCGGCAGGGAGGCCGGCGCCCCGGTCTCTGGCGGGGGGGGGGGCTGGGTGCCGCCCCCCAGTGTACTGCACTGGGGGCGGCCTCCGTCGCCCCCTTTTGTTCTGAACAGGGGGGGGCAGGCGGTGGAGGCCGCCCCCCTTTACCGACGGGGGCGGCCGGCGCCGCCCCCTGTTTCTGAACGGGGGCGTCACAGGCCGCCCCCTTTTAATTACGCCGGGGGGCGACATGCGCCGCCCCCCTGTTTCCGAATGGGGGTGGCGCAGGCCGCCCCCTTTATTTCCACCGGGGGCGGCGCTGCCGCCCCCTGGTTCCGAACGAGGGCGGCATCGACCGCCCCCCTTTAATTCTGCCGGGGGCGGCAGCACCGCCCCCTGTTTCCGAACGGGGGCGGCGCCGGCCGCCCCCTTTGTCTGCACCGGGCTGCGGCCGGCGGGCCGTCCCCGTCAAATTATGTTTTTAATTCAGGAAAAAAACCCTTCCTTTTTACAGATCTGAAAATTAAAGCTGATAAAAATGAATTTTTAACAGATCCAAATACAGGAATAGATGAAAAATCTGATTTTTATCAGATCTACTACGAGCAGGCAAAAAATTTAAGATCCACAGCATGGTGACTCTGATACCACTTGTAGAAACTAAAGATCTAGATGTGTACAAACCGAATAACACAGATGTAGATATATAACATGCGGAATCCTAAATCATAGCATACTCTGATTTAGCGGAAGCGTACCTGTGTCCATCGCTAATAATATGAAAGAGATCCTAACGATACCGCAACGGACGATCTTCCAGAATAGCACGAATCAACCGTTTGGAGAATCCCTTTAGCTTTCTCCCGGTTTCTCTCCTAGCGACGGGACGTAGAAAAGACGGCTCAACTTTGTTCGTGTATTTCGGGGACCATGACCGCTAATATTTATAGGCTAGCCTCCATAGCCCTAGGGTTTTCAACTCGGCCCATCAACGAGTTGAAGCCCAATAGTCACCACACATAAAGGCCCACAACCTATATGACTCATTTAAGCCCACTTAACTTAATAAATGAGATCACTTATACATTGTGCTTTAATATGACAGTTAGCACCATATAATTATTTATCGCATATAAGCCCAATGTTGGATTAGGATCCAACATTAGTTGGATAAGTTCCAACATAACCATGTTCTCAGATTAAGTAGTCATCAAAACATGTTAGCATCAAAACATATATATGCGTTAATTCTATAAAAGATAAACACTCATTTTCCAACTTAAAAGGATTGATATCTTCCTCATATCTTTTCACCAGAGAGACTCAATGATGTAACAGATAATCACCATATGAATATATTGATGAGTTGAAAAAAAAAGTTTAGTGTACATCAATACCATAAAGACAAAAAGTAAATATGATAAGTCCATCAATGCGAGGTACCGACACTAAACCTGCACCAATCCAATTCATCCTCGCAAAAATGTTTACTTACAATACGTGTTGCCTATATATAGTCAAATATCGTTGTATATGTAGGCACTTTGAATATCTGGGATTTAACTAAACTTGAATCATTTTGATTGGCTATACATCTAGTTATAACGTTACGTGCAACATTTCATTTTGTAAGAATAGCACAAACTAAATCAATTTCTTAACGTCGTAAACACATTTATTATTATATAATATTAAAAAATAAGCCACGGGTTGGGATATTTGGATGTACTATAAGTTTCTTGAATTGTGATAGCAACCCAACTTAATAGAAAGAAAAATTTTAAGGAAGAAAAGGAGAAGCAAGCAATTATAAGACATTATGCTCCGACATGCGTCAAACATGAACACAAAATTCAGGTTCCAACTTTCAAATGAATGTACCAGACACAAAAAACATGGATGATCTCCAATACAACAAATACAACATAATGCTTTGACATGGTCAAAATCCAATATGTTAGGCATGAGATAGACTGACTAACGGGAAGGAGAGGGAATGCGAGAGACTGATCATCGAAATAGGGGTGGTTGCTTTATCGGAGACATGTGGAGCTCTAATGATAATCAGAAGCAAGAAGAAGAAGAAGAAGCTCATGAACCTATCAAATCATAAAAAGCATCAGAAAATAGCCTTTTATGAACCTGATCAGAAAAAGTTTCAGGAATTCTAAATCACAAAAACCCAACTCACCTTTTGCTCTAATCTGATGAAGAAATATGGTTCCTTAGTAACGAAAAAGAGTTTTCTACAAAATTTTGACTAATGGATTTTGACTAAAATTTTGACTAATGAGTTTATGGAACAACCCAACTAACCTTTCTCTTAGCTTACCTTTCTGCTGTAATCTGATGTAGAAAATTGTTCATTAGTCAAAATTGTTTAGGGAAGAACCCAGCTAACCAGATCACAACCTCAGGAACTGTATTAGAAAAATTCATCAGATCAGAAAAAAACTTTCCTTTACAACAGAGCAGGAAAATAAATTTAAAGGTGGAAGAGGATGCAGAATTGAGTGTCGAAGCTCCGTGAAGAGGATGCATCGTGAAGTACTCGTCACCTGTGCTCTGTTTGATGCTGCACCTGGACTCTATTTGATGAAATACCTGAAGAGGATGCAGAATTGAGGTGTCGAAGCTCTCCGGCCACCAGCAAACGAAGGAAGAGGAGCAAGTGATCTGTGAAGGCAGATGAGGAAGAAGTCTGTGAACAGAGGTCTTGCTACTGGGTGGGGCTCTAGCTCAAGGAGGAGCAAAAGTCCAGCGAGGCTTCTCCCCAACTTCCCTTAAAGTGGGGCTTTTCAAATAAATTCAAAATTTTCCCCTAAGTTTTCAAAAGTCCAAGCTCATTTAAAGTTTCAAGTCCCCCCCCCAGTTTTCAAACGTTTTCCTCCCAAATTTTGTCCAAATGGTTATCCTAGTCAATAATTTTGTTTGTCCACGTAGGACAAAGATGTCCACCTAAGACAAAGATTCAAAAAATGCTCTCAAATGTAATAGAGAGAGAGATAGATATATATATATATATATAATGGCTATCATACGCAATATGAGGCCTTGCCTCATATTCCCTCTTACATAAAACAACTAAGTACAACCAAGTACAAGCAGATGTGGGCTTGTACTTGATTACTTTATATGAGAGTGAATACGAAGCAAGGCCTCATATGGCGTATGATACCCATTAATCCCATATATAAAATACATTTGACAGCCTTTTTTGAATCCTAGGGCTGAATAGGACAAGATAAAAAGTGCCTTAGATTTGATCTTGATAAATCAATGGCTGAGATTGGATTTTGTAAATATTTTAGTGGGAAAACTTAAATTTTGGGGGTAAAAGTGTCTTGGAAACCAAAATTATGAAATTAAAAGTGTACTGGGAAAAATTGTGGAGATTAAATTTTGGGGGAAAAGTGTCTTGGAAACCAAAACTTTGAAATTAAAAGTGTCTTGGGAGAGATTGTGGAGAAACATGATCCATTAAATTAAACAAAATAAAAAATTAGCGTAAAACAATTTCACGGAGCAACAAATTGGCGTAAAAAATTAGCGGAACAACAAATTAGCGTAAAAAAATTGAAGTTAATACCATCACCGAAAAATACCCTGAGAAAGGCACCAGCTAAATTTTTTACGTAAAAAATTAGCGGAACAACAAATTAGCATAAAAAATTTAAGTTAATACTATCATCGAAAAATAACCACAGAAAGGCGCCCGCTAAATTTTTTTACGCTAATTTGTTGTTCCGCGTCGAATGCGCCCGCTAAATTTTTATACGCTAATTTGTTGTTCTGTGCCAAATGTGCCCGCACCTAATTTGTTGTTCCGCGCCGAATACGCTCGCGCATTGTTCTGAGCCAACAAGCGGGCCCTGGGCAATTTTTTACGCTATTTTTTTGTTCCGTGCCAACGGCGCCCGCGCCGAATTTGTTGTTCGTGTCGAATACGCTTGCGCGTTGTTCCGCGTCGAATATGTTGTTTCGCTAAAATTTTTAAGCTAATTTGTTGTTCCATGCTGAAGGCGCCCGCGCCGAATTTGTTATTCCGTGTCGAATTTGTTGTTCCATACCAAATTTGTTGTTCCCCGCCGAAGGTGCCAATGTCACTAAATATTTTTACGCTAATTTTTGTTCTTTTAAATTTTGGCTGTGGAAATAATTTTTTCGAAAACAAAGATTTCGTGGGGGAAAATATTAAATGAACCGTGCCCGTACGCACGGTTCATGACTAGTGTATATATATTACACTTGAGGGATGTTATCATGGTTTTTTGGATAAGAGATATTGGATAAGAGTTGAGAAATTGGGATAAGAGAATATGGGTAATACAATTTGGGTAAGAGAATTTGGTTAGGATAAGAGAAATTGTGTCACGATTTGTTTTCGATCGTACGCGTTACGTGCACGTAGTCTTGTTCGTGCATGTATTTATTTTAGACCTGTTTGTATCCGAACCCTTTGGTATGATATGCCGTTGTGGAATTAATTTGGAACGTCATTTCATGGGTCATTCTCCCACGATTTGACTTTGTTTGATGAGACGTCGTGATTTTCACTTTTGTCGTGACACGTTTTTATTTTTAGTTTCATTCCTCGTCGTCGAAATTGTGATCCGTCTTCTTTGTTTTGTTTTTCTCGTCGGTATGGTCAAATATTTATCTTACAATTTCTGGGCTCCGTTTGACCCACTTTCACTTTTTTCCCAGTTTAATTATTGGTTAACCCTAAGTTCATAGGTGTAACCCTCTAGTTATTATTTTTGATTGATTACCACTTCATATGTTGACCTAGCCCTATTTTTGCCTTGGCCGCAGTCATACCCAGGAGAGAGATATGGGAGTGAGATCTTGGGCTTTTTAATAACTTATAATAACAAATCTTTTTATCAAAACAACCTTAACTGCACTAACCTAGCCCTAGCCCCATGTGATCAGCCCCTCACCTATTTAATAGCAACCTAGGGTATTATATTTTTTAACCTAACATATTTCATCTCACATCCACACATCATATAGCCTCGTCCCCTCATTTCTTGCGCATGCAGAAGCTAGCCGCGCCCGACTCTATTCTCCGACCTTAACCCATCGCCGCCGCGGCCCTCTCCCCTCCGCCGACCGAACCCCAGCCGCCGGACCCTTCACCGGCGTCTCCAGGCAACGCAACCGCCCTCGCAAGCCGCCAACAGCTGCTGCAATTTGCAGAAGCGCACGGGGGCACCGCCCCGCACGTCCGACCCCCTTCGGCGTGCCTCCCACCCACCAACGACATCCCCTCTCCATCTAGCACTCACATCAGCCTCCCTTCCACCGTTGACAGTTCCTTGGCCGCTGTCTTCACGCGAACAGCGATTTCCTCGTGCGGCAACGGCGTTCTGCGACCCCCATCGTGTCGCAGCAACGTCTGGCAGCCCCTACCTCGCCTAGAGGTGTTCCTCGACGTCACGATCAGCCCCTACGACGCTGAACGTCGTAGTCTTCGTATGCGTCGACCCCTTCATCCCCGTCGTTGTTACTACTTCCTGTGAGACGTAGAACTTCAACAATCCACTTTGCTCGCTGATTTAGACTCTTCTCGCTGATATTGTCACTGTCAAAGGATTGGCGATCGTGAAATCATATTTTGGAATCTGGATTAGGAGCGCTTTCTATATTCCAACCCCTGGCGTCGCTACCCTACGCCAGTGTAGCTCTCGCGGCGTGTAAGGGTACTTTTTTGAACCTTAGGACCCCCAACCAATGCATGCTAATCAAGATTAAAATCGGTATTTTAATTGCTTAGTAAATCACTAATGAAGATAATCTAATCTGGGACTGTAAGTTGGTGAATCCGAGCACATAGGTAGATTGGACTTATTGAATGGTGTTTACAGAACGGCTGATTGCAGGCAAGTGAAACTTGCCAACTTGTGTTTTAGGCCATGTTTAGGTCATCCCTCGTTTTTAGCGTAAAAGAGACTAGGCGACATAATGATAGTCACCTAGACACAATTTCAAGATCTAGCTTGACAACGAAGCTAGATCTGACACCCTGCCATGCCATTCATACATTTTGCCTGTCACGTTTAATTTCCATATCAGTATGCTCTTTATTTGTACTCTGCCATGCCTGTCACATTTAATTTCCATATCTGTATGCACTTTATTTGTACTTTTTCCATGACATGCATCATAACATGTCATTCCATGCTTGAATGTTTACTTTCGTAGCACACGCTACTTGTACTTCCATGTTGAGGCTAGGCATATGCGTTGCAGGCACAACCCTATGCCAAATACACTTCCTGGCTCGTGAACCAGAAGCGGGCTGCATGTGTTGGTCAAAAGCCAATGCCCGATTACACGTGGAGGGGTAGGGTTAAGCGATCACTTGAGCTTAGGAATTGGCCCGTACAACCGCTCCAGCCAAAAGGCATAAACTCTATGCACGACGTGCTTACTTGTCTTGTAAATCCATGTGAATGTTTTAGTAGCTTTGCTACCATTGCCATGTCATACTTGTTGCACTTTCTTACTTATTGCATCCATACCTTAAACTTCCATGTCATCGCATATTTTAGAACTGCTAGGCTGTTTCTCTTTCTTTTAGTTTCCTTGCACAAGTCTCTTGTAGACTTGCTGACATGCGCCCTCGTCTCTTTTGGGTGTCGCATATTAGTTGCTGAGCCAGAGCCCGTTGCTGAGGACGAGGTGTGTGTTGACGTTGAGCCTGGGTCCACTGTTGACGTGGAGTTCGAGGACACCGGCGACCAGTCGTAGAGACTTCTTTTATGTTCCTTTCTGCTTAGTTCTTCTTAGGTTGTCGGTGCGTAGAGCCTTTCCTTTTCTGTATGTTTTTTTATTTCTGTTGGCCATGCTTGGGGCCCTTTTTAAACTCTTTTAAGCCTGGTGGCTTTTCTGTGATGTTGAACTTTATTTATGGACATTCTGATATTTGAATAATATTATTATCTCTCTTTCTCTTATTATTATTTTTGTTCTGTTTCGCATTTGCAAGGACCTTTACTTGGTTATACCAGACGCTTTACAGACTGTAGCCTCACAGCTTCTAGTCTGACCGGACCTTTTCACGCCTCGCCTTCTGTTTTTGGGAAGCAGGTCGTGACAGGTTTTTTTTTGTGGCCCTTGCAGGTCCCTCTTACAACTGCGAATTATTGGAACAACGATACTAATAATAGAATATCCATTAAATAAATTAAAACGTCCAAGTCATAAGCCTTGAGTCTTATTTTATCGTTTCATATGTCTTAGGTGGCTGGTAGACGTGTTTCCCGAGCATCTGTGACAGCTTAGTAGGGAAATCCATAAATCAGGACTATAGTGAGACTAAGTTAGACGTCTGTGCTGGCTAGTTAGAGGTCCCTGATTGTTAGCTAGACTTCATGCTAGAAATTGATATAATCGTCTTAGGAGTTACCTTAGTGGTTCCTGCCTAGCTTTGACCATGATAAACTTCTAGAATTTCTTTAGTCGTTCGCTTGGGTTCATCGATTTCGGGCCCAACAGAACATGATCTTGATTCTCTTAGGACCATACCCTGAGGTTTCTAATATGTTCTAGCTCATTAGAAAGCCTTAGTGTTAAGTTTCTCTTGACCTTTAGTCAACCCGATAATTAGAACCCCCTGATTCTATCATTTTCTTGATCACTACACTTCTGTGTTACTGACCGTAGAATTCCATCGTAGTTTTTCTTGAATCGTAATTTAGGCACATTCATCATACAACCACATTCTTTGCTCTCGATGCACATGATCAACACATTACGATAATCGTTGATCTTTCGAATGTCCTCAGTTACAAAGCTTGATTCTTTCAAAGTTGTTTTCGGTTTCCCTTGATTAAAAGTTTTGCTCAATTTTATTTTTTTTAAACCCCCTTCATATATATTTAAATTCCTTACTTTTCGGTTGAGCTAAAATACTTTCTTAGATTTTGAAGTCGTCTTGGTCGTAAATTTTTATTACAATCTCGAGACCATTTTCTAACCTATATCTATCGTATTTCGGTTTTAAAACCTTATTACCATTTTTGATAATTCAATATATCTTTCCTTCCATTTCTACACTACTAAGTCTATTATTAAAATTTTCACTTATCGTACTTACTTTTAGAATGTTTTCTAAGTTAAATAGAACTTTAATATATCTTTATATGCAAGAACTATATTCATCGTGCTCATACTTCAAATTTTTTGGTATAAACCTATTTCTGTTTACAACACGATCACTGCCTCACCCTACTCATCATTTCTTCGCCAAAAAAAATTTTTTTTTCCGTGTTTTCAAATTTTACAGTCTGCTCGTTTTTCCTACAAATTTTCATAAGAATAGATTTATATGACATCATATTTTACACATGACTCTCTTTCACCTATTTAATTATTTAGAGCAATATTTTTGTCTCACCCAACCAGCTATCTCCTTATCCTCACCTTAATCGGAAGTCGTTCTTTTCGATCTTGTTCGTTACGCTTTTGGTTTCGGTTTCTTTTATATTGTAATTCTCGTTGCCTGTGTCAACCTTAGCATAGTAGCGAGCCCATTTATTTTATTGCGATGTCGTTGTGGTGCATGTATAAGTAGAGTGTGTGGACCAGTGTGTTTGAACCCTGGCGTATCACTCACGTATGAGTGTACTCCCCTGTAGTATATTAATGTTTGCATATTGTTTGGTATATACATACTCAGTGTTATTCATGATGTATATGAAGTTGTATGGATGATATTAGTTATATATGTGTGGGTAGCTATAACACTTTAGGAATGTCTGTATATATATTGGAAATTGTATTGGAGTATAGACTAGTAGTGTATGTAGTTTGAAGATACTTGTGAATGCTTGATATGTGTGTGTATATATATATTAGTAAGTCAGGTGAATGTTAGGTATAATGATAATAGGTGTACTTATAGTTAAGTGAGTAGGCCTATTATATGACCTATATGTTAGTACGTGTGAGTGTGTGCTCGTACGTAGATATGTATTGTGCTTAGACGTAAGTAGTTATGTATTTGCTGCATAAGTATATATGTGATATACGTATGGTAGTAGGATTATAATTTTGATTGGTATTGCTTGCTTTTACAGGATGTTGTGTGCGTGTATACCATAAGGTATACACGATTATTGCATATCTAAACTATGTATGGATAAGTAGATGTGTTGGTATACTAATTATAGGTAGATAGATATGGTGTGAATATATATGTTACATGTGTGTGACTATACGATGAATGCATCTATTAGGGAGGGTATTATAATTATACTTGTGCTGATGTCTATAATATTATTACGGTATATAAAGTGATTGAACTATGTGGGTGTTACCTGACTAAATATAAAGTGTTATTGACATTATGGTATGTATATGGTTATGGTGGTAGATGTGTATACATTGGAGTGGTATTGGTAAATGTATAGATACCGTGTTACGTACATAGAGTATTCTGATATGTGTTTTGAGTCTCACTCGAGCTTGAGTGGGTATACTCTAAGTATATTGTTACATATGTCTGTGGTTTACGTGTAGTACCATGAATATAACGATGGATGATATATGTATAGTGATAGGATTGTTTGTGCCTGGTTGTGTTACGCACATGATTGTGGGTAGCTATACCAGTATATAGTTATAGGTGTTGGTCTTGTGGTATAGTTATTTACTAAGGACTTACCTGTGTGAACGTATGTGTGCCAACTAAACTAGGTGTGTAGATGTGCTGAGTATATAGTGGTATGATTGGTATATATGAATGAAATGTCAGCGTGCGTGGGTGTGCACCATACACGGGTAAGTATGTGCTTAGTTATAGGTATTGGTGACTATGGTATGTGTGGCATGTCGTGAATATAGTTATAGGACCGTATGTGATGTGAATATATGGTGAAATATTTGCATGCATTTGAATGACTATATAATTGTGAAATTATAGTAGTGGTAAATGTATCTTTGATATAATAACATGATTTAATATTGAGTGGTGTGGTTACTTGTGTTAATATGTTGGCATTGGATGTACACTAGGAGATATAGGGAGTGTTGTATCCTTATTGTTTTATTCATAGGTAGTTATCTAAACTTGGAGTCACGATGGTATTTGCGGGTGTGAACTATTTAATTGTTTGTGAGTATGTGCACCATGGTATGTAATAAGTGTTTAAAAGTTATATAGGGAGGCACGTGATTATATGAATGATTGAAGTACATGTATGAATTTGACTGAATATGATAGTTGTAAGTTTAGAATGGACGTAAATATATACATGTTGGTAGTGTTACTGCTTGACTACCTAGTGCATATATAAGCACTTGAAGTGACTATATCTGGTTTGAATTATAATGTGATATGATTTGGGGTCGCTACTAGAGTGACTAGATATATTTATAGTTAGAAAGTCCGAGGACGGACTTTATTCTAAGGTGGGTAGGATGTCACGGTCTGTTTTCGATCGTACGCGTTACGTGCACGTAGTCTTGTTCGTAAACGTATTTATTTTAGACCTTGTTTGTATCTGAACCCTTTGGTATGATATGCCGTTGTGACCCTCTCGAAGAGTATTAAATTATTGAATTAATTTGGAACGTCATTTCACGGGTCGTTCTCCCACTATTTGACTTTGTTTGATGAGACGTCGCGATTTTCACTTTTGTCGTGAGACGTTTTTATTTTTAGTTTTGTTCCTCGTCGTTGAAATTGTGATCCGTCTTCTTTGTTTTGTTTCTCTCATCGGTACGGTCACACCAGTATTTATCTTACAATTTCTGGGCTCCGTTTGACCCACTTTCACTTTTTCCCCAGTTTAATTATTGGTTAATCCTAAGTTAATAGGTATAACCCTCTAGTTATTATTTTTGATTGATTACCACTTCATATGTTGACCTAGCCCTATTTTTGCCCTGGCCGTACCCCATACCCAGGAGAGAGATAGGGGGAGTGATATCTTGGGCTTTTTAATAACTTATAATAACAAATCTTTTAATCAAAACAACCCTTACTGCACTAACCTACCCCTAGCCCCACGTGATCAGCCCCTCACCTATTTAATAGCAACCTAGGGTATTATATTTTTAACCTAACCTATTTCATTTCACAGCCACACATCATATAGCCACCGCCCCCTCATTTCTTCCGCACGCAGCAGCTAGCCGCGCCCCGACTCCGTTCTCCGGCCTTAACCCATCGCCGCTGCGACCCTCTCCCCACCGCCGACCAAACCCCGGCCGCCGGACCCTTCGCCGACTTCTCCAGGCGACGCAGCCGCCCTCGCAAGCCGCCAACAGCTGCTGCAATTTGCAGAAGCGCACGGGGCACCGCCCCGCACGTCCGACCCCCTTCGGCGTGCCTCCCACCCACCAACGACATCCCCTCTCCATCTAGCACTCACAGCAGCCTCCCTTCCACCGTTGACAGTTCCATGGCCGCTGTCTTCACGCGAACATCAGTTTCCTCGTGCGGCAACGATGTTCTGCGACACCCATCGTGTCATAGAGACGTCTGGCAGCCCCTACCTCGCCTAGAGGTGTTCCTCAACGTCACGATCAGCCCCTATGACGCTGAACATCGTAGTCTTCGTGTGCGTCGACCCCTTCGTCCCCGTTCGTTGTTACGGCTTCCCGTGAGCCGTAGAACTTCAACCGTCCACTTTGCTCGATGATTTGGACTCTTCTCGCTGATCTTGTCGCTGTTCAAGGATTGGCGATCGTGGAATCATATTTTGGAATCAGGATTAGGAGCGCTTTCTATATTCCAACCCCTGGCGTCGCTACCCGATGCCAGTGTAGCTCTCGCGACATGTAAGGGTACTTTTTTGAACCCTTAGGACCCCCAACCAATGCATGTTAATCAATATTAACATCGGTATTTTAATTTCTTAGTAAATCACTAATGACGATAATCTAATCTGGGACTGTAGGTTGGTGAATCCGAGCACATAGGTAGATTGGACTGATTGAACGGTGTTTGCAGAACGACTGATTGCAGGCAAGTGAAACTTGCCAACTTGTGTTTTAGGCCATGTTTAGGCCATCCCTCGTTTTTTGCGTAAAAGAGACTAGGCGACGAAATGATAGTCGCCTAGACGCAATTTTAAGATCTAGCTTGACAACGAAGCTAGATCTGACACCCTGCCATGTCATTCATACATTTTGCCTGTCACGTTTAATTTCCATATCAGTATGCTCTTTATTTGTACTCTGCCATGCCTGTCACGTTTAATTTCCATAACTGTACGCACTTTATTTGTACTCTTGCCATGCCATGCATCATAACATGTGATTCCATGCTTGAATGTTTACTTTCGTAGCACACGCTACTTGTACTTCCTTGTTGAGGCTAGGCACCTGCGTTGCAGGCACAACCCTATGCAAAATACACTTCCTGGCTCGTGAAACAGAAGTGGGCTACATGTGTTGGTCAAAAGCGAATGCCCGATTACACGTGGAGGGGTAGGATTAAGCGATCACTTGAGCATATCAATTGGCCCGTACAGCTGCTCCAGCCAAAAGGCGTAAACTCTGTGCACAACGTGCTTACTTGTCTTGTAAATCCATGTGAATGTTTTAGTAGCTTTGCTACCATTGCCATGTCATACTTGTTGCACTTTCTTACTTGTTGCATCCATACCTTAAACTGCCATGTCATCGCATATTTTAGAACTGCTAGGCTGTTTCTCTTCCTTTTATTTTCCTTGCACATTTCTCTTGTAGACTTGCTGACATGCGCCCTCGTCTCTTTTGGGTGTCGCATGTTAGTTGCTGAGCCAGAGCCCGTTGCTGAGGACAAGGTGTGTGTTGATGTTGAGCCTGGGTCCACTATTGACGTGGAGTTCGAGGACACCGACGACCAGTCATAGAGACTTCTTTTGTGTTGCTTTCTGCTTAGTTCTTGTTAGGTTGTCGGTGCATAGCACCTTTCCTTTTCTGTACATTTGTTTATTTCTGGTGGCCATGCTTAGGGCCCTTTTTAGACTCTTTTAAGCCTGGTGGCTTTTCTTTGATGTTGAACTTTATTTGTGTACATTCTGAGATTTGAATAATATTATTATCTCTCTTTCTCTTATTATTATTTTTGTTCTATTTCACATTTGCAAGGACCTTTACTTGGTTATACCAGACGGTTTACAGACTGTAGCCTCACAGCTTCTAGTCTGAGCGGACCTTTTCACGCCTTGCCTTCCACTTTTGGGAAGCGGGTCGTGACAAATTGAATAAGAGAAATTGGGAGAAGAGAAATTGATATGATAAAAGCTGACTAGGACAAGGTTTTGGGATAAGATTTGGATAAAGTTTGGGGGGGATTTTCAATTTCATGGTTTGAATTTTGGGGTAACAGAGTTGGGGGGAATACATTGAAAACCCCACTGTTTTTCTCTCTTCAACTCGTGCCTCTCTCTCTCTCTCCCCCCCCAATGTTCTCCATCATTTATCTATCTTCCCCTAAAAATTTAACTTGCTTCGGCCTCCCACATGTACTCCTTCCTGACGCCATCAAGTCCGACCCTCTCACCTCCAATGACAACTTCATCATCGAGCTTACCTCCACCAGAGGAGTAATCGCTTCTTGAGGGGGTTGGGGATGCTTGGGCATAATCTGATCGAAGTAATTGAAGTACTTGTGAGTCTCTGTAACATCCCAAAAAAGGTTTTAAAAACCCGGCCAAAAGACCCCCTTCTCTATTCATCAGAGCGTCTCTATAAGAATCTCAAATGTTCCGGACTTTTTATTCTCTCTTGCCATTCTCCTTTCTTTTCATCGAATTGAGCTTTCACCTCATCGTTTTTCATCAGAAGGGTTTGAGAGAGTTGTGAGGAGCAGAGCAGGGATGAAAGGATGCCACCTGCTGCTTATTTCTAGTACACACCCTCAGGATTCAATCATATCCCCAGCTCATAGAGTAATGTATAAATTTTTTTGGGTTCTCAATCTTTTTCGACCAAAATTTTTACATGTGTATTAAATATTTGTGTTCTTTTGTTGTGGGGTTTTCGACCATAATAATTCATACATGAATTTTGATTCCTTTAGTCTTTGCAGATTATATTTGAGAAGCTAATGCGCATTTATCAATCATTTTCAACCACAATAATTCATACATGAATTGTGATTTCATAAAGATCCAGCAACTACTTCTACACGGCCTATAACAATCGTTGTTGGAGATTCTGGTATAGATATTTGATGAACATAAGCATGAATTTCATTTTTAACAACCTGTTAAGTGTTAAGATTGATAAGATACATTATTCTGGTGTGTGTGTGTGTGTGTGTGTGTGTGTGTGTGTGTGTGTGTGTGTGTGTTGGTTTAATTATGACATATTATAAACATTTACAATCAACTAATAAACCCTTCTGCACTTCTCAAGTCATTACTTGCTTCTGCACTTCTCAAGTCATTACTTGGGGATTATGGAAATATATTGGACCTATTGGAACGATGAACAGAATAGAAAAACACATGAAATTAAGTAATCTGATTGGATTCCAGTTTACAGGGATGAAGTTTTTCTAACTTTATTAACTAGATAGTTGGAAGATGAAATTTGGTTTGCAGTACGTTTATACTAAACTAATGACGCAATTGTTTTGGTTAGAATTGTTAATTATCAATCATCCCTAATTTTATAATATTAATTTGCATCACCGGATATGATATAATATAGTCTACTATGTAGTGCATGCAATTATATTCAACTAATCAATACATAAATGAAGAAATTAGTGGGCTACTATACTAGATCTAGATTACAAGTGAGCAAGCCAGATTCTCATTTGTGATTAGTATCAAATAATCTTTTCTATTAGCATACTATCAGTTAAAGGCTTAAAGGTGAGAACACGATCTTTGTGTTAATCAGTTAACAAACTAATATGCAAACAGACAAGATTTCAGTCATATTTATTGTTTTTATATCCATTTTCATTGCATTAGTGTTGGTATCATCTCTGAGCATTAAAGAATCTTGGCAATAATTTTGTATACAATGTATGTATTGTATTAAGATCTCTGTATGAACTAATGTAGCACATGGGGTACATTGCTTTGCATGATACTGTTTCTGGATTACTTCAATAATAAAAATCTGACAAGTCATCAAAGCAATAGAAATCAGTTTCATGATTGCCCTCCGATATCTTGGACTGGATTTCATCATGAACAAGTGGCAATTGGCTTATTGTAGAGGTTGGGTCAGAAAATCAAATGTAAGTTCTGATGTTTGAATGCTTTGCAAATGTAAGATACATTGTAAATGTTTATAATAGTTCATTTTTAACAACCTGTTAATTAATCACAAGAAATCTTATTCCCCTCAATCTTTATTCCATTCATTCACTTCTCAAAATGTAGAATGAAAAAAAGAAAAAATAAAAAAGAAAGTGAGAATCATCGGCTTTGTCTCTCATTGCATATCTCTCTCTTGGCAACTTGGAATGTGCACCAAATACCTAAGTTTTGAATTGTTTCTTGCTCTTGGATTGGACCCATCTTTTTTGCAACTTCGTCATGCATTCGTCCGCATTTTTGTGTGGATTAGGTGTGAGCATCAATGCATTTGTTTGAAGTTGAAGCAAACAGAGCCTCATGCAGGGGAGGTGGATTCCCCATTAGACTAATATTTTAGCAGAACAAAACAGATGGTGTATGCATTTTATTTGCTGTCTTGGTACCAGAAAGAAACATATGGTGTCCCCTTGATAAGCTTTGGGGGACTTATGCTGTCATGGGTTGAAATGCTACATGTTATTAAAGGTGACATTTGGTGTTGAAATATCTTTCAAGTTGTTCGGGTGAGGCTCAACTAAGATTAAGCTTTTGTTGAATTATGGCATTGGTGTGTGATCCAGGTTTTATCTGATTTCAGGGTACTTTTTGTTGGTTTCTGGTTACTTTTGAACTGGGGGTGGTGTTATGCCTCCTCCGCCGTGTGTTGGCATGTCATTTAAATCATGTTAGTCAATGCATGGAAGTAGATGTAATGTTGATGCACTTTTGTCGTAACATACATGTCCATATGGCTAAATGTACATTGTGTTCATTGTTAAGGTAAGCATTACTGGTATCATTTGGAGGTTCCGACATATGGACATGAGATCAGATGTACCCGAGAAAGAAACCACGACTGCCATATTTGCTCTGGAAGAAACGGTCGTGACAAAGGCCAGAGCGAATGTGAAAGATCTGCAGGGGAGGATGCATAACCTCTTTCAAAACCACGGATGTTGGATGTTAGTATATATACATGAAACTGAAATAACTGTGTTCGAGTTACATTATATCTGTGTACAGACAAGCACTTATGTGTGTACACAATGCACTACAAGCGTGTACAAAAAAATGTGAATACAAATTTTCAGAATGAGGATGAACGATTTTTTCAGGGATTTTTCAAATGGATTTTAGGCAAAGCTGAAACTCTTCTTCTTCTTCTAGGATATTTTTTGATGATCTTGATCTCAGATCTCTCTCACTCTCTCTCACTCACTCTCTCTCTCTTTTAATTACATATACATCATTCTTTCACTTCTACAACTATGCCCTGTCAAGAGCTTACATCAACTAGTACAAGCATTTACTACACTAGACTAAATACACAAATCTCAAGGGACTTGCTTTCTCAGAGTATAGACTTACTTTGTATACAACTGATCTCCTTTTCTTCAGCAGCTGAACATACTTGGCTTTCTGGCTGAACACACGTATTCACAACTTGGACATACTTACCTTTAAGGCTGTACACACTTCTTCACAACTTGAACATTCTTACCTTCAAGGCTGTACACACTTGTTCACAACTTGAACATACGTATGAAGCTTGCTGGACACACATATTAAACAACCAAACATATCCTCACTTTAATTCAGACCGGGTCTAAGCCCAAGCTCATTTCTAAATTTGATGAATTGTTTGATGTCCAAAGCTTTTGTAAACCCATCAGCCAGTTGATCAAGTGATTTGTAATACTGAAGCATAATATCTTTTTCAAAAATCAATTCACCTTATGAATTGATACCTTGTATCAATATGCTTTGTTCTTCCTTGATTGATGAAATTCTTTGCAAGATGGATTGTAGACTTGTTATCACAAAAAATAACAGTACCTTCACCTTGCTCTTGCTTTAGATCTTCCAGAATTCTCTTCATTCACACTACTTGGCATGATGTATAGGACAATGCCATATACTCAGCTTCTGTTGTGGAGAGAGCAACTGAATTCTGTCTTTTGGTGCCCCATGTGATACATGATTTTCCCAGTAATAATGTGTATCCTGTCAAACTCCTTCTATCCTCTTCACTGCTTCCCCAATCACTGTCTGAATATGCTATCAGCTTGCAAGCTTTATCTCTGCCATTAAACAGACCAAGTTCTTTGGTTCTTGCGACACTTTTTTGGCTGTTGTCATGTGAATCTCATTAGGCTTATGCATAACTCTTGCCAATTGATTTACAGCATATGACAGATCTGGTCTTGTGTGTGCCAAATACATCAAACCTCCCATTATACTTCTGAAATGCTTCTCATTTACTCCAGCAATATACTCATCTATTACAAGCTTTTCTTTGGCATTGAAAGGGATTTCCACAAATTTGCAATTTGCCATTTTCAGTCCATTTAGCATAGATTGAGCATACTTCTGCTGAGACACATGTATTCCATGCTCTATTTGTTTGATTTCTAGTCCCAAGAAGTAATGCAGCTTTCCTAAATCACTCATTTCAAATTCATGCGCCATTTGTCTTTTAAATTTTTCAAGCCAAGACTCTTCATTGCTGGTTTAAATAATGTCATCCACATAGAGACATAAAGCTAGAAAATCACCATTTTCTGACTTGACATAGAGTGTAGCTTCAGAATCACTCCTTGTATAGCCTTATTTGATCAGAAATTCATGTATTCTTTGGTACCATGCTCTAGGTGCTTGGTTCAATCCATATAGGGCCTTATGAAGTTTATAAACTTTTGAGCTCTGATTTTCTTTAACAAATCATGGAGGCTGTTTCACATAAATTTCTTTCTGTAATGCACCATTTAGAAATGCTGATTTCACATCCAGCTGTCTAACTTCCCATCCTTTGGAGACTGAAACTGTAAGTAAGGTTCTTATAGTTTCATATCTGGCAACTGTTGGATGCAACGATCTAGGACCTCTAGTTTGATGACGACAAACACGTGTGAACTATTTAACGTGTGTGTTAAGTGCTTTTCAGGAATGGCACACTCGTAAATTCTCCAAAGGAGACTTGGTCAATTTGATGGAGAAAAGTGGCTAGTCATGTGCAACTTGGACTTGGTCCAATATGGAGAGAGATGGAGCCAAATCTTATTTGGTGATTGGAACATATCCTATTTCCATACAAACTCCATTGCCAATACCAATTCCTATTGCTTTCCTATTCAAAGATGGGTGCAAATCTTATTGGTTACAATCCCTAGATACCATCTCCAAAGTTGACAAAGTCTGGATCTCATCCATTATGCCGACTTTCCCATTCCTCCTATTGCCGACCTACAACCCCTAATAGCTACCCTATTTAAGTAGAAAAAACAAAGAAGGAGCAGGCAACCACAAAGAAAAAAAACCTAGCCTCTAAAGCGACATTGCCGCAGCCCTCAACAAATAGGCCAAAGTCTCTTATCCCGGCTAAAAGCTTCATTTCAAAAAGCAACAGTAAATCCAAGCCAAATTATTTTGCATCTGCCTCAAGCAAGCTTTTCAAAACCTATATCTCCATACCGTAAGACTCCTTCACTGCCGACAAAGACCATGTTTCCATGCCTCCCCTCATTGCCAAGGAGATAAAGCATTGCTGTCGAACTTTCCTACTGCCACCATCTTCCTTGCTGCCACAACGAGAGAGCCAGGATGCAATCAGCTCAAGCTGCCGTAAAGATCTGGTAGCTGACGTACTCCTTCCACGCGTATATCTCCAGCATCGACGTCAAGCTTCTACTTCCACCGAGATCATCATCTTCAGGCCTCCTCATTGGTGCAAGGAGCTTCTTCAAGCTTCACCTAAACAAGCTACCGTCATCTTCTTGTAAGCTGCCAAAGCCCATCATGTTGCAGCCGTAGAGTTCTTTGCCACCGTCAGTTGCGTCATCCTGCCGAACTACATCAACAAGCTCTTGCTGCCATGGAGAACAAAGGCCCATTGCTGCTGCCATTGCGGTAGTTCCTAGGTGCTGTCGTCGACAAGCACTCGTTGTCGTGGAGAGATCATTACCGTTGAGAAGTACCTTCCTGACACCAAGAACGCTGATGTCACCCGAGTTGAGTTGCCACCGCTGATCGTGCCGGAATCAACTCCAAAACGATGTCGTTTACCGGAAGTGCACGGTGTAGTGACAAGCAGCTATCAAACACGGGGAAGCGGTGCTATACTACCTATCTACTCCTAGATTGAGTTAGACTTGCAGGTTTATTGGTGGTTGTGGATTATGGAATGCTGTAATAGTGGTGGATGTGAAGGTCGTGTCACTCGATGTCGCAAACATGGGACTCCACACAAAGAAAGGAAAAAAAGATTAGGGCTTTAGGACTCACCACTAGGATCTTCGGATGTCGACGCTAGGCTAGGACTCTTACGTTGCATTGGTTTTATTGGGAGATTGTAGCATCTAGAAAGTGAATTCATGCGTCTGGGCATCATGAATCTAACGTATCGCATTAACCCCTCTCTCGCGAAGGCGCATACTGTACGTGCATTAAGGAACTACAATAATCTCACAACTCTCGTGGTTCGAATGCTCTCAACTCATACCACTCTCGTGGGTAAGAGCTTCGAGGTATTTTGGTGGCTCTTATTGATGCAATGGCAGTAGCCGTCAATTAGTGGTATAGTTCATCGGTGGATCCCATCAAGGCACGAGCCGGGCATGGTCACGAGCCTTGGTTGAATCTAATAACTCCCTAATTAAATCCGTAGGATACTCCTTAAGCTAATCGATTCCACCGACCGTGGGCACGATCTCAGTACGAGTTATCCTAGGGATTTTGCTAGACCAACCAAAATACAACCCCTTTTATATCCAACTCATCATAAAAATCCTATCTTTGCATCTAGATCCTAAAATCCTAGGGCTAATCCATTAGCCCTGGAAAAGGTTACTCAAGCATAGCAATAGGTAATAGAATGCACAAAAACTTCATTGCATGTATCAAAGATAGATAAACAATAAGAAATCACAAAGAAATAATAATGGAATTCAAAAGGGCAAAAGTACTTATCTTGGTACAAGGGAGGTGCCTAGGGCATAGCCTAACTACCCAAAAGATCGTCCCCAACTTTCTCTAAAAAAGATCTAAACTCCAAAAGTATACAAAAGTTCCTCCAAAAAGTCCCCCCCAAAAGTTACGGCTGCTAAACAATATATCTCCCCTAAAAAACCCTCGCCAACCACGGATCTGAATGCAACTTACGTTTTGGGCCCACAGCGACTCAATCCAAGCAGGAAGCTGCTCGGTTAAGTCGTCAGAAGATATGGACCCGTCGACCAAAACCGCGCTCTGCTTGCTCGGGCCGAGTAAAGCCTGCTCGGTCGAGTTGTCACTCTGCTCGGTCGAGTACGTCAGTGGATCGAGCTTCATAAAAAATGTCGTTCTGTCTACTCGGCCCGAGTAGGCTTTGCTCGGTCGAGTCGCCATCTGACTCGGTCGAGCAAGTCCTGCTCGGTCGAGTAATGGTCGAAAATAGGTTTCAGCAGCATTTAAACAGCATCTGTCACTCTGCTCGGTCGAGTAGGAGGTTGCTCGGTCGAGCAGGAGGCCAAAAACAGATTTCAGCAGCATTTGTCACCCTACTCGGAAGAGTAGGTGGTTGCTCGGACCGAGTAGGTGGTTACTCGGTCGAGTAGGAGGCCAAAAACAGATTTCAGCACTGCAGCATCAGCTTGCAGAAATTCTTCAGAGCTCATCCGACCTCCGATTGGCACGTTCTTGGTGGTGTTGGAACCGTCTTGAAGTCTACTATCTGGAAACAATATCAAAAAAATACTAAAAAATTCCAGGTGATAGCAGATTTGAAAAGAGTGCATGATTGTCCTGTTTCCAGCACTTTGGATCGCTCGATTCCTTCGCCGTATCATAGCTCGATCGAGCGATATGGAGTCCATGAATCATGGTATTATAGAACCATGATTTTTTCATTCTCCTCTTCTTCATCTCTTCTCTCTTTCCCCTTCCTGGCTCCCAGCAGCTTTGAGTCATCGAACGCGTCGCCTCAGGAGCTCTGGTGTCGAAGCACACACTCTCCCCTCCAATATACTCCAAATCGCTCGATATTCCCTGAAATGCAACCAAATGCTCTTAAAGTACAATAGTTCCAATTATGAGCGTAAAAGCGTATGAAATATGTAATTGATCAATCATTTTGACGTGTAATCATATAGATAAAATGGAGAATATAATGACACATCAAAATTTCCCAAGCTTACCTCTTACTCGTCCTCGAGGAAGACTAGTAAGAAGCTAACACAGGAGAGGGATACAAAGGAGATGTGAGGTGGTGGTGTGTAATGGAGACAAGGGGTTCAATCTCAAATACAGAAAATACAAGAGCCCAAGGTATGCAAGATCTCGTGAACACATGTCAATATGAAATTAGAACACATATACACAACAAATAATTAAATCTCGCTCAAATTAAAATAATGTAGATTTCAATAAATGTAATGAACTTGATAAGTGATAAAATGAGAGTAGAGTTATATCATATCATAGTTTATCATGCAATATACTAAGTTCACAGAAATGAAACCAATGTCCACAACTCATTCTCTAAGCAGTATAATATATTATGATTAAACTTCTTCAAGCAAGCGTGGTTTTTTGTTATACTTAATGAAATGAATTTAGCAAATTCAATCAAGGTAAGGCATCACCGCACTACGACCGTTTCAAGACTCCTAGAACCCATCAACTTTGCCATGTCGTTGTTCTATATAGAAATGGAGATAAGGATATGGGATTTTTGTACTTTTATATTGTTTTTGGATATATGAATATTTCATATGCATTTTTCTTTCTTTATACACATGAGATAACTCAATATATATAAAAAGTGGCCTATGCATCCCAGACCCGACGGTCTTAGGGCATTGAGTTACGAAGAACCCCTAGGGCCATTTATTCAGGATATTTATTTGATTTTTGTAGTTTTGGGATTTTGCAAACTCACGTAAACGTGATGGAATGCAAATCATGATCAGAGATCATTTATTAGCTATTCACAAAAAAGAAAAAAGTATAGAATCTAGACATGGCTCGGTTTCAGGAATCCTAATCATCACTACTTTGGTTGTCGTGGGGTTATCCTATCTCTTTTGAATCACTAAACATCCATGAAGCAATATAATTATCAATTAAATCACACAGGAGTCAAATGATTTTCAGATTTGATTCATTCATTTTTAGCTTAACTCTTTCGAGAATATAGTTGTGAAACTATGGAATCTACTGTGAAAATCATATTAACAAAGATACACTAATCAAGGAATCGAACTCTAATCTAACAGATATCAGAGTTCATAAAAAAATCCACGATATTTCAAAGAAAATGAAGCATATGAGACATAAATATAGAGGTGAACATGGTTCACATGAAAATTTTGAAGTGTGTTTCACGAGGAAGCAAAGTGCATGCACTATGCACTCCTCTAAGCTTAAACATCAAATTGTACTCAATGTATGTATGATATAAATAGAGGACAACGACAAGATGGGGGCACTAAACAAAATAGTTGTTGGATCTGGATCCTAGCCTAGAGGGGGGGGTGAATAGGCTAATAAAAAATTCTCGTGCAACCCACGAGAAATCACACGCAGTTAAAAGCACAACCAGAGTAATGAAAAGCAGACACAGAGTACACAGCAGATTTACCCTGGTTCGGTCGTCCCAACGACCTACTCCAGCCCCCAAAACTAATACTAGATTGAATAGTGCAATAGGTACAAAGTCACAAGTTAGAGCACGCTCAGAGCACCCTCTACGCCTCTACACTCGCCAGACTCTCAGTACCACACACACAGTGTTTCCTCTCACTATCAATCCTAGCAAAGCTTTCTACCAGCTAGTCCCAAACTAGCTGGGTCCCACTTGTCTAGTCCCAACTAGACAAGTCCCAAAATAATCCCCAAAGATGGTAAAGTTTCCCCTACGAAGATCTAACACAACAACTACACAAAATAATAAAGACCAGAGTTTAGGAAGCTCAGTTTGTGTAGCGGCGTCGTCTTCGTCAGTCAGCACGGGTCAGATCTCGTCTGACGTATATGTAGATGTCTCCTCTCTCTTCGCAACTCAAGTTGCGGCAAGTCACAATGATTAAACTAGCTTGCGGCACTTGATCCCTCTAGTCATAACTTACGGCTTGCCAATGGGGTCTTGCTCTTCTCTTTTAGTGCTCTGAAAGACAAACCCTCTTCTGTATTAAATTTCCTTGACTTGCGTGTGGCCTCTTATAGTTGGCCGAATTTGTCTTTCACCAAAATATCTTTCGGCCTCGGACAATTAATGTGACCGGCTTCCCCTAGCTTTGCAGATGGCTGCTCCTTCAAAACCCAAGAGATTTTGCTCTGTGATCACAAAAGAAAACAGGAGATCAATTGATATAAAATAATGGCAGGTGGTTAACAAAAATAATTTCCCTTTAGAAATTTCGGCTGCCAAAGATCTGTGTTGCTCTTGGGAGTAGACCCGATCACGGTTCGGTTCGAACCGTGGAACCGAACCAGAACCGAACCGGTTTGGAACCGAACCGAACCGGAACCGGCCGGCCGGTTCCAAGAACCGGAACCGGAACCGGGCCAAGCCGGTTCGGTTCCGGTTTGCACTTCTATGGAACCGAACCGGAACCGGCGGTTCCGGTTCCCCGGTTCCCCGGTTCGGAACCGGTTCCGGAACTGGGGAACCGGACCTAATGTTTGGTTTAAATGGCATGGCCGTCGATTATCCTTCTTTCAATCTTCCGCATCGACATAGTGACCTGTGTGTGTAGCATGTAGTGGCTGATGCCTACGTGTTTCCCTCAATCTGGTGCAATTGCTGCTAACTAAATGTCCTTCTAAAGTCAATGCATACTTGAAAAATATCTCTTGATTACATTTCTAACTAGCACTCAGTTTTGGCCCACTGAAGAGGTTCCAAATTCACACTTAAATGAGAACAAAAGGGGATGATACATGGAAAACTCCAATATTATTCCAAAAATCAAAAATTTTGCTAAATAATTTGCTCCAAGCGACCCAGAACCGGTCTCGAACCGGAACCGGAACCGGTCTAGAACCCAAACCGGAACCGGAACCGGAACCGGCCGGGAACCGGAACCGGAACCGAACCGCCCCTAAAGCGGTTCGGTTCCGGTTCCGGGTTCGAAAGGAACCGGAACCGACGGTTCGGAACCGGAACCGAACCGGAACCGAACCGCGGTCAGGTCTACTTGGGAGATGCAAGATGATGCGGCTCTTTGATAAATATTTGATGCCCCTTGATTTTGTGTGCCTGCACAACAAAAAGATGTCAGCAAAAATTTCGGCCCCCCACTATTTGATGATGTGCTTGCGTAAGACCATTCACAGAAGTGCACTTCCCTTTTTAATAATAAAAAAACACTTCCCGTTTTTGTGAAGGGCACTTCACTTTTTTTAATAAAAAAAAGAACCAATTCCTGTTTTTGTGAAGGGCACTTCACTTTTTAATAAAAAGAACCAATTCACTTTTTATTTGGTCTATTTGGTCTCTGATCTTATGCTCCAAAGTCAATGCCCCAAGTTCCAAGGATTTGTTGCCTCTGATATATTTGATGATTGCCTGCAAAATATACACAAGATTTAATTAATAAAAAAAATCACACATCTCTTTTGAAGACCTTGCCGCAGCAATCAAAGAGATGGCCGGTTCTTTATGATTTCATTGAGGAGAAAAAAAATTTCGGCAGTAGGCTCCTAGGGTTAGGTTGAAGATGGCATGTGCACAAGCTAGCCTCAAGTTTTTTTCGGCTGTCAACCCTCTTGGTTTAAAAAATTTCACAAGAAAAAAAAACCTTCTTCTTATTAAATGATGGTACTCCTAAATAATGAAGGCCGGCTCCCTGTTCCTCAAAAAAATGTTTTGAAAAAAAAAACACAAAAACAAGTTTGCACACGGACAATTTACGCACACCAAAAAATTATGGCTCTTTCAAAAAAAATAGTGCGGCTCCTCTTGATTTGGGGGTTTTAAAAATTTTCGTTTGGCCGCGCCTCTTTTCAACCCTAGAGGATGGGTTTTTATAGGGTGATGATAGGGTGATGCGGTTACGGAGAATCCCATTTTGAATAGGAGTCAGAGATTTGGTTCAATCAATTTTGTACCACAAGTAGGAGATATGATTTGATCAATTTGGGATTTGATAGCAATTTAAATTGGATATGAAATTTAAATTAATCTCTAATTGATTTGACCAAATCCCGAGTTGATTCTATCTCCCTCCACGTTGACCAAGTCAAATCGCCTTGTGTATAGCACTTTGACCAAGTCCTTTAGCTATGTGGATAGCAATTCCTCCACCAGTTGACTAAGTCATCACTCTGAGAATTTACCGCTTTGCCATTCCTGAAACACACTAGCGCACACGTTAAGAAGTGTGCACACGTTTGTCATCATCAAACTAAAGTTCCTAGATCGTTGCGTCCAACAATCTCCCCCTTTTGGTGATGACAAACCCATAAAAGATTTGAGTAATAAGCATGGGTGTGTGAAGTGTGTTGAAGGGTGTAATGCAATATGAATCATGGAATGAGACATTCAAGTACTACAACAAGCATGCGCAACATTATAACAACTATAAAAGCATGCTCCCCCTTCTCTCAAGCTCCCCCTTCAACATTATTTTTCATGCTCCCCCTTCAACATTCATGCTCCCCCTTCAGCAAATAATACCGAATCTTTCTTTTCTTTCTCCCCCTTTGTAATCACCAAAAGTGGATTAATGAAGTCACAAAAATATTCCATGCAAAAATAAACCATTATTAAATGTAGCGTGCAATTTGCATGAGTAATCCAGATAATAGACAAGTCAAGTTCATAGAATTTCATACCAAGACTTCTCCACCTTTGAGTAAGTGAAAAGATATAGACATTAAAGTGCAAGAGGAGATTCAATATCAGAAAATCAACCAAAACAATCCACATTTTCCATTTTTTATGTAAATCACTAGGATTGATTTTTCCCACCTCATCAAAGATGAGTTCAAGTTACCGAATCCCGAAACATGGCCTAAAAGGACTTTTAAATGCGGGGTGGCATTGCTTGACGAGTTATATACACCAACGCTAATGATTACCCATTTAGCACAAGTTGGATACCCGTGGGTTGTGTATTAGCCATGAAGTGTATCCATTTTTCATACGGAGCAATTTTCATATATTTTTTTTCATTTGCAATTTTTTTGCTCAATTTTAATTCATGGCTAAACACTTCATATCCCTTAGAAAATTCAGAAATTAATCATTCCTACATTCACTTTCCATTATTCTTCAAAAGAATCTCCAAAAGTACTAAAAAGTCAAATATCGTGAAAGTGCAAATGTAGGTGTAGAAGTCAAGTTTGAAACTTATGAGACATGTCGTGGCTACTAAAAAGAATAACATCATGTTCATGTAGCTACAACAATAATGAATCGACTTCTACAAGGGATAGAATTGATCATTCATACAATACCACTTAAGAGATTCATAAGAGGATTCAATAAGCACGATTTTTTTTTATTTTTGATTTTTCAATTTTTTTTGTTTTTTTCAGAAATAAAAACATTAAAAATCATCCATGCAAGCACACAAACCAAAATAAATCAAGCACACAAAAAATCTATGAAGGTATGCAATGCAATGCAAAGAGGGATAGAAATTATACATTCTCGTCGCTATTTGACGAAGGAGCTAAAAGAATGAAACATTGAATTTAACACTCCTCGCCAAAACTCCATCACACCTACATGAAAGGTGTTAAGTGTGACCTTGGAATCCAACAAGGTCCACTAGTGTTAGCCAATATTGTTTTAGGAACCCACACTTGTTTAAACTTGATTTTAGTGTTCCTAAATTTACAATAGTATGAAGTATGGCCTACACTATCACAAGTAAAGCACTTTGCATGTAAGTTCTTCGCAATATACGGTGCATTGTGGAATTTCTTGAATTTTTGCTTTTCAACGTTTTTCAGACCAAAACCAATTCCTCTTCTATTATTGCCATATAATTGATTCTTTAAAATAGTGTCCAACGATTGTTTTCCCGTAGAGAATTTCTTAATGGCAAGTTCAAGATTAGAGACTTTGGTTTTCAACAATTTATTTTCTTCCACAAGCAATGTGCATTTACTTATAAAAGCTCTTTTGTTTTCCTCTTCCTTTTTTTTCAAATTCAACCATTTTTCTTTTAAAATCATTATCCAACATGCAGAATTTATCATTAAGCTCTCTAATAACATAGTCTTTTTCAGTTTCGAGCTTAATCAAATCAAGTTTAAGCATGCTAATATTATTCATCAAGGAAGGACAAGAGAGGCAAGGTGCTTCATCATTAAAACTGGATTTTTCCTTTTTCAAAATATCAATAGTAGAGTCACGAGCAACAATATCAATTTTGAGTTTTTCAATCTCTTTAGACATTTCATATTCAGATTGTTGCATTTCAAAGTTCTCATTTTGATAATCATCTATAGTGGATTCAAGCTCTACTATTTTATCTTGCATTTCTTTACAAAGAGTAAGGAGTTCAGTTTTACTACCAGAAGTTACCTCATTGTGTATTCCCATCAATGCCATGCATGAATGGGCTTCGTGTTCCTCCTCCTCGCTCTCAGCTTCGCTATCCATGTCCCAAGTAAGCACCTTGGATTTTCCCTTTTCTTTAGCTACCTGAGCTGTCTCATGTGGGCAATCCCTCATTCGATGTCCTCTTTTCTTGCATTTAAAACAAGTCATTCTATTAGTAGTATTCTGATCATAATTTTGCTTAGAAGACTGAAAAAAGTTAGAGCGATTAAACCTGGGTGCCATTTCTGCTCTTCCTTGCTTGGTCTGGACAAACTTTCTGAAATTTCTGACCATTAGCGATATGTCATCATCATCATCTTCACTTTCGTCAGCTTTCAGAGCAAGTGGCTTGGTAGCTTTCTCCTTTTCCTCAGGTTTCTCCCTTTCATCAATATTTTGCAATTCAAGCTCGTGGGACATTAAATTACCTATTAAGTCCTCCACCCTCATCTGTGACAGGTCTTTCGCTTCTTGGATGGCAGTGACTTTAGGTCTGAAAGAGCTTGGCAGAGCTCTTAATATCTTCCTCACCTGCTCAAGGCTAGAATATGGCTTACCGAGCGAACTAGACTTGTAGACAATGTTGGTGAACCTCGCAAACATTTCTGATATGGTCTCTGATGGTAGCATGCGAAATCCCTCGTATTCCGTGCTCAGAAGTGCAAGTCTAGACTCTTTCACCTGTGACGTTCCCTCGTGCGTCACCTCCAAAGTATGCCATATTTCCTGCGCAGTTAGACAATGTGAGATACGATTGAATTCAGATTTATCTAATGCACAAATAAGAGCATTCATAGCTTTAGCATTTAAAGAATAAAGCTTCCAATCATTATCATCCCACTTATCATCAGGTTTAGGCATTTCAGAATTTTCAATTTTAATAACAGGTGATTTATAGCCTTTTTCAACAATTTGCCAAGCTTTATAATCAATAGAAATCAAGTAGATTCTCATACGATTTTTCCAATAAGCATAGTCTACTCCATTAAATCTAGGTGGTCGGGAAATAGACTGACCCTCAGCAAAAGCACTATCAATGTGGTCCATGGTCAAACTAGGCTAGATCTCCTAAAACCTGCTTTGATACCACTTGTTGGATCTGGATCCTAGCCTAGAGGGGGGGTGAATAGGCTAATAAAAAATTCTCGTGCAACCCACGAGAAATCACACGCAGTTAAAAGCACAACCAGAGTAATGAAAAGCAGACACAGAGTACACAGCAGATTTACCCTGGTTCGGTCGTCCCAACGACCTACTCCAGCCCCCAAAGCTAATACTAGATTGAATAGTGCAATAGGTACAAAGTCACAAGTTAGAGCACGCTCAGAGCACCCTCTATGCCTCTACACTCGCCAGACTCTCAGTACCACACACACAGTGTTTCCTCTCACTATCAATCCTAGCAAAGCTTTCTACCAGCTAGTCCCAAACTAGCTGGGTCCCACTTGTCTAGTCCCAACTAGACAAGTCCCAAAATAATCCCCAAAGATGGTAAAGTTTCCCCTACGAAGATCTAACACAACAACTACACAAAATAATAAAGACCAGAGTTTAGGAAGCTCAGTTTGTGTAGCGGCGTCGTCTTCGTCAGTCAGCACGGGTCAGATCTCGTCTGACGTATATGTAGATGTCTCCTCTCTCTTCGCAACTCAAGTTGCGGCAAGTCACAATGATTAAACTAGCTTGCGGCACTTGATCCCTCTAGTCATAACTTACGGCTTGCCAATGGGGTCTTGCTCTTCTCTTTTAGTGCTCTGAAAGACAAACCCTCTTCTGTATTAAATTTCCTTGACTTGTGTGTGGCCTCTTATAGTTGGCCGAATTTGTCTTTCACCAAAATATCTTTCGGCCTCGGACAATTAATGTGACCGGCTTCCCCTAGCTTTGCAGATGGCTGCTCCCTCAAAACCCAAGAGATTTTGCTCTGTGATCACAAAAGAAAACAGGAGATCAATTGATATAAAATAATGGCAGGCGGTTAACAAAAATAATTTCCCTTTAGAAATTTCGGCTGCCAAAGATCTGTGTTGCTCTTGGGAGATGCAAGATGATGCGGCTCTTTGATAAATATTTGATGCCCCTTGATTTTGTGTGCCTGCACAACAAAAAGATGTCAGCAAAAATTTCGGCCCCCCACTATTTGATGATGTGCTTGCGTAAGACCATTCACAGAAGTGCACTTCCCTTTTTAATAATAAAAAAACACTTCCCGTTTTTGTGAAGGGCACTTCACTTTTTTTAATAAAAAAAAGAACCAATTCCTGTTTTTGTGAAGGGCACTTCACTTTTTAATAAAAAGAACCAATTCACTTTTTATTTGGTCTATTTGGTCTCTGATCTTATGCTCCAAAGTCAATGCCCCAAGTTCCAAGGATTTGTTGCCTCTGATATATTTGATGATTGCCTGCAAAATATACACAAGATTTAATTAATAAAAAAAATCACACATCTCTTTTGAAGACCTTGCCGCAGCAATCAAAGAGATGGCCGGTTCTTTATGATTTCATTGAGGAGAAAAAAAATTTCGGCAGTAGGCTCCTAGGGTTAGGTTGAAGATGGCATGTGCACAAGCTAGCCTCAAGTTTTTTTCGGCTGTCAACCCTCTTGGTTTAAAAAATTTCACAAGAAAAAAAAACCTTCTTCTTATTAAATGATGGTACTCCTAAATAATGAAGGCCGGCTCCCTGTTCCTCAAAAAAATGTTTTGAAAAAAAAAACACAAAAACAAGTTTGCACACGGACAATTTACGCACACCAAAAAATTATGGCTCTTTCAAAAAAAATAGTGCGGCTCCTCTTGATTTGGGGGTTTTAAAAATTTTCGTTTGGCCGCGCCTCTTTTCAACCCTAGAGGATGGGTTTTTATAGGGTGATGATAGGGTGATGCGGTTACGGAGAATCCCATTTTGAATAGGAGTCAGAGATTTGGTTCAATCAATTTTGTACCACAAGTAGGAGATATGATTTGATCAATTTGGGATTTGATAGCAATTTAAATTGGATATGAAATTTAAATTAATCTCTAATTGATTTGACCAAATCCCGAGTTGATTCTATCTCCCTCCACGTTGACCAAGTCAAATCGCCTTGTGTATAGCACTTTGACCAAGTCCTTTAGCTATGTGGATAGCAATTCCTCCACCAGTTGACTAAGTCATCACTCTGAGAATTTACCGCTTTGCCATTCCTGAAACACACTAGCGCACACGTTAAGAAGTTTGCACACGTTTGTCATCATCAAACTAAAGTTCCTAGATCGTTGCGTCCAACAATAGTCTCTCTCTCCCAAGCTTAAACATCACATAAAAATTTGGTAGAGAGGTGAAATAAGTGCCAAATATAAGGGTGGGTGTGGATGATAAATAGTGGGTTGGGTGCAAAAGATAATTGAGCCATCATATGGGGTGAGTTTATTAAACTATGAAAGCATATACAATCCTATACGGTCCTCTCGCTGCCGAGAGGATTCGTGATTATTTAAAGCATAAAATTCTACACTACTGGATTGATATCACCTATAGCAAAATGTGGATCCAGTATCTTTGTCGGTGCAGGCAACTGTTCTAACTTCTTCTTTCGTGGTTCCGCCAGGTGCATGTGTCCACGGACTCCATCAGACTCCAGCAATGCGACTTCCAGCATCTTCCCAAGGACTCCACCTGTACCCTGCAAGAGATAAGCCACATCAATCTGATGTGGAAAATTCTTCCCCAAAATATATATATTCCAAAGAGGGTCATCAACAATAATATTTAAAATTAAGAATGGTTGACAACACTTTCCTGGAAATAAATCTCTACTCTCGTGCACCACGTCGATCAACTCCTCGTTGTTTGCCTCAGGTTGTTCAGGTAGCTTTGGCATATATGCGTGGGCCTCATCAGGCAACTCTTCATCATCGTCAGACTTATCCCATCGCACCTCCTGATCGTATTCAATAGCATCCATGGGTGCTAACTTCTCGCTCTCCTCCTCATATACGTCCGATCGTACCTCTTAATCATATGTATGTGTATCATGCAAAAGGCACGATGAGTCATCAAAATCTGAATCATAAAAAACATCATATACATGAGGGGAATCAAAAGCCAAGGGCGAGGGAGTAAAATATTCTCCCTGAATGGGAGCAATAATCTATGTGGGATAGTCCTTGGTGTTAGTGGAAGGATGAGGTGACTGCAGATGCTCTAGGACTGTTGTCTCCTCACAGGTTGAAGCATCAAGGTCCTCAGCCTGCCGTGCAAGAATCCTATCAAGGTATGCATAAAAATATGTGGTCCATATAATCTCAGCCATCTCGGCCATAACACCTGATCAACAAAGACAAATACCTGGAGAAAAATGTCAGTGGCACAAGAAGATAGAAATAATGATAAAGCAGGTGGTGGGGAAAAATTATCTCTCTGTTTTTTTGTTTTTGTTTGTTTTGGTTTTTGTTTGTTTTTGTTTTTTAACGCAATCTAATCAACCTAATTGTGGTAAATAGATAATATGGCGGAATGCCTCCCGGTAACGGCGCCATAAACTTGATCGATCCGGAATCAACTCCGAAATGATGTCATTTACTGCAAGCGCACGTGTAACGACCACTTTCCGGTCGTACGTATTTTAGTGCGTATGCTGTTTCGTACGAGTATTTTCGTAGTTGGTTTTATTGTTATTTTCCATAGCTCAGACGCGCGACTGGACCCCGTACCCACGATCCTCTCGGAGGCGCGTTTGCTCCGATGTTTTCCTTATGACTTTTGGGTATCAGAAGACGTAGTTGTTTTATCTCCCTATCATTACCAATTAATTTTATAACATAATGCAACAGAGTTTTAATTGCCTTGGGAATTTTGGAAACAAAACAAATAATCTTTTAGCTAACCTCCTAATGCTATTGCTGTTGGGTTTCTAGTCAAACGTATTAAATTCTTATAAAAAGAAAACGTATCCTACTAAATCTGTTAGAATCAAATCATATTATATCTTTCAATATCCCAACGTCTTTTTCCCTTGACCCGTTCTCCCCACGTCACTCATCTTCCACACGTTTTCCTCCCTCTCCCCACGTGAATCCTTCCCTCCCTATTTTTTCTTTACAAGCTAACAGCCTCACCTACTCTATTATTTATAAAACAAACCCCTGGGTCATCTACTGCTCCCCTACATCCCTTTATAAAAAAACCTAGACTATTAGTTCCTAGGCCATCACCTCCCGTGCTGCTCCTCAAAACATAAAAAAATTACAATCCTAGGCTTCACCCAACCCCTGCTCTCGCAGCCTGTCATTTTCTTCTCCACGCAACGAAGCAGCGCTCGCGTCGATCTCCATCTTTGCGAGCAGCTCTCGTCGTCTCTCTCTCGCATCCATTCCCAATTTTCGACCTTCTTCCTCGCCCTATCTCCTTCCCCTCACCCTGGAACACTGGCAGCTCGAGCTCAGCAGCGCCGTTGGCCGTCCGTACATAAGGCAGTCGCTCCGGAGACCCCCATCAACCCTCCCTCCGGCCTTTAACAGCCCTTCCCCGTCATCCTCCACATCGGGCCTCCGATCACGTGCGAGATCTCCGACCGCATCACAACAATGTCGAACGCCTCCCCTCTTCATCGCAACAACGGGTTGAGCACAAATTTTAGAGGTTAGTTTCAGTTAGTAGAGTTTAAACAGTATTGTTATGAGTTTATGAGTTATTATCCTTTATTTTAAAAAAAACAGAGTATTAGTTTTTATAAAACTAGGTTATCATATGTTAACAACAGGGTTACCAATGGTGAGGGTTAGTTTGGAACTAGTTTTATATTTAACTGAGTGGATATATAGCTTCTGGTATGTAATTATTACATTGATGTGTTATGTTAGTCACATGGGTTGATGTAATGTCGGTGTCCCTTTTAAATTATCATGCATACCAGTATAACAGTATAGATTTAACACCACTAGTATATTATGGGTAATATAATAGTAACTTATTATTAGCCTAGGTTGCTATTATAAATGGTTGTGTACTTATTCTTTTAATAACTTTATATAGTTGACATGTTTTAATATTGATGTGGACCCGGGAAGGACTAGTGAACCTAATTAAAATTGGTATATTAGACGTTTCTGGTTGCCTAATAACTTTTGGTTCCGTCAACGAACTTATTCAGACCCGTGATTTTCAACAGAGAACCGTTCGTCTCTTGCCGTTCGTGATACCGGATCCAAACCCATGGCGTCGCTACCCGACGCCAGTGTAGCTCTCGCGGCGTGTAAGGGTTGGTGAATCCAAGCACATAGGTAGATTGGACTGATTGGACGGTGATTGCAGAACAGCTGATTGCAGGCAAGTGAAACTTGCCAGTTCTTTGTTTAGGCCGTGCTTTAGGCCATTTCTTGTTTAGGCGTAAAAGAGACTAGGCGACGAAATGATACTCGCCTAGACGCAAACTTTAAGATCTAGCTTGACAACGAAGCTAGTTCTGTCACCCTGCCATGTCATCCATGCATTTCTGCATGTCACGTTTAATTTTCATATCTGTACGCATTTTAATTGTGATGTGCCTGTCACGTTTAAATTCCTTATCCGTACGATTTTAAATTACAACTTGCTATGCCATGTCATCCATGCTTGAGTGTTGCATTCGTAGCACACGCTACTATACTTGTTGACGCCCCCGGGTTTTTACCCCGCGCTACGGATGGCGCAATGTGTGTGATTGGGGGCGTGAGATTTAAATATTTGTAACCGCAAGCGCACGGTGTTGTAGTGTGGTTTAGGGGTCGAACTCAGGGAGGCGTGGATGTGCTTGTGTCAAGAAGGATCAAATTCATCCCATGGGAGAGCTAGCCTGAATCGGATAATGGGTTATCACAGTAAATGGAATGCAAGGGATAAACAATATAAAGGGAAAATCCGAGACTTTGGTTTCCACCCTATCGTGTGATTCTCGCCGATACGGCCTACGGGTAGGTTAGCGATCGAAATTAGGGTCTAATGGTGAGACGTTGCCTTTGAAAGTGGTACAAGCGTCCCATGTGCCCAATATTCCGGTCGGTGCCCAGGATGATACGCCAGACTTCCCGGGTTCGGTCAGTGGGCACTCCCGTGTCCATTAACACTGACCGGCTCTGGGAGCACTAAGATCGCAACGATAACTCCCAACACCTCATCCTGTCGCTCCCGCGCACTAGGATTCGACGTCTACGCTAAGGGAGTGAGCTATGGCTAGGGAGTCAACCGCCAATTTTATTCCCCCTTGGCCCAACGGTCAAAGGCGCTCTTTTTCCCGCCGATGACAATAAAACACCTCGCGTAACCGATAGATTCCTAATCCCTATCGATATCCTAGTCCTATTGACGCATCGGGGAGAGCCCACGAAGGGGTTTCCACCAAAATCCCAGATTTTGGAACTACTCAAACATATTTAGTAAAAAGCGATCTAAATAGAAATCGACCGTAAAATCATGATCAGGCGATTGAAAAACAGTAAGAGCAATCCTAATAACACTATATTAAAGTTTGACAAAGATAAGAAAAATTACAAATATCTGAAAAATTACCGCCGTCAAGAGAGAGAAAAACAACAAAAAATAACAACTCCCGTTTCTGGAAAACCTAGTGGTCATATATATAGAATACGGTATCACCCGATCGGTTGAAAAGTCAACCGATCGGGTGACCTGCTTTGTTTCTTTGGCAGCTCAGAATAGGACTTCACCCGGTCACCACGGCACGGTCGGTTGAGGGTTGAAGCTGATCGGTTGGATCTTCGTGCCGTCGGGTGAATCAGTCGGTTGATCTCTCCGTGTCATGGCTTCGGAGAATCGGCTACAGGTGAACCGATCGGGTGAAGGTCACCCTATCGGTTGGCATTCAACATCAGAATTCCAGAGAGTTGGGGCATTTGAACCGGTCACTGAACCGACCGGGTGACTTCTTGGCCACTCCAACTTGTGTCTGGGTGGTGCACGCGTGCATCAGCCGATCGGTTGGAAGTGACCAACCGGTCGGGTGAGGGGCTGAAAGATGCGATCTTCGTCGTTTGACCCCCTGGATCACGCGTGACTCCTCCCGTTGCTCCGGGGACTCATGATATCGTCGTTTTATGTCCCCTACGCCGGTAAACTCCTGCAAATATACAAAAACACGGAAAAGTGAAAGAAAACAAGAAAACACGAGAAAACGAATACTAAACGGCGGTAAATAACTGAAAAACACGGAAGAAAACGTGCGCAAATATATGAAATATAAACACACATCAAAATCCCCCAAGCTAAACTCTTCCTCGTCCTCGAGGAAGACGAGTGAGAGTAGGAGCTCGGAGGGAGAAAATAGAGAGAAGGAGAGAAAAAGAGAACCCTATATCCTTGATCGCCTGTCAGGGCCAACAAAATCAAAAACAACACACCAAGCGGGCAAATGCCAAATCACATCACTAAATCAAGGAATACGAGTCCAGACAAGTGCCGTGGGCCCACGCGGTGAAGCGCATGTGAGCGTGGTCGTGTGCTAGGAAACGGTGTCACTATCTACATTGTGCAATAACGCTCGATATACACAAATCCAAGATATGACCCAAATATCGATTCGATTCGAATAAAGTGGTGAATATATAGCTCAAGCATGCATAAGAATAGAGCAAGAATCGAAACATATCATGTGTCAGGGACTCCATAACTAGGGTCAAGGAAATCACCATACTATAGCCTAGATAATATCTAAAAAGTTTCTAAGCCAAGTGTTTTCGAAAACGATGGGGGTTGACATGATGTGTAGTAGAACACTCGGTGCAAATTCTCGTCTTCCCTTTATTCAGGGTAAGTAGGAAAATATTCACACTCATATTTTTTTTGGGTTTTGGGTATTTGTATTTTTTTGGCTTTTTGGCTATACAATTTTTTGGTTTTTCTTTTCTTTTCTTTTTGGGTTTTTCTTTTCTTTTCTCTTTTTCTTGGATTTTTGGGTTTTTTGGCTATACACATGTGTACTCTCCCAAGTGGGAGGACGGTACACGACGAGGGGATTTGCACCAAGTAAAACAAAAAAGAAATCGGAATCTAAACTCTCGGGCAAAGGAAACTATTCTCGCTAATTAGAGCATGGGCTAAATGGGTTATCCTAGTCCTTAATTGTGGAATCCTGACACATGCGAAATGAAGTATACGATATATATATAGCATGCAAAAGAAGCAGTCAGTAGAAACAAATACCGCATATTCAAATCGAAGCATGATAATCTAGGGGTCATTCCTGGACAGGTATATAAAGTAAAATCACAAAGTAGAAGCACACCAATACAGCCAGGCACGACACACGACTCACAAAATAGCTAAGTGGACCCACGATGCATGAAATGCAAGAGGACTCGATATCCTAGGGTTAGTGAATGTGATTATCGATGCCAAGATAGGTGTGTGTGATTTTATGGCAATTCATCATAGGGTTCATCTCTAGGAAAAAGAGATAAAAAGCAGAAAAGAAAAAGAAAAAGACGGAGAAAAACGACTCAAATAACGAAGAAAAAGAGACAAATGACGCACGAAGTGCGACTCCCCCAAGCTGAAACTTGCATTGCCCTCAATGCAATAGAATTAAATACGGGAGGGCAATGAATATGGGGGGAATACACACAGACACAAAAAGATACGAAAGACAAGAAAATCACACAAACGAAACTGAAAATACGAAATAAAAAATAAAAAGTACATCAAACGACATATAAACAGAAAATAAAAAAAGGTAAAAAGGAAAATCACACGACACGACGAATAAACAAACACACAAAGAAAACAGCACACGACGACACACAGAAAAAATTTGATTTCCCCCAAGCTAGACGAGATAGTGCTAGCGGTAAGATGTGATCTCGAATAAGCAGAGATATGCAAGGGGGAGGTCAATCGGAGTCGCTAGCGACAGAATGGTAAGGAGACGGCGAAGAAGGTGGTGAATAATGGTAGAAGGAATCCTCCGAGGACGAAGGAGAGGGTGTGCGAATAGGAGAAGGAGGAGCAACAGGCAAGACTACCGGAGGATCGGGATACATCGGTGGATCATGGTGAATGATGGTGGGACGGGGTGGGCCGACACACGGGTGCCAATCGGGAGGATCCATGGGTGGGAAGTGAACGAGCGAAGCGTACCAAGGATCAGGGTAGAACTCCCAGGGCAGGTGTGTAAGTCGTAAGGGAAAACGCTCCGGAGATGAGGGTGGGAGGATGGCAAAAGGAGTGTAGGATGGACTATAGAGGTAGGCTGCACGATCCTCCCCAAAAGGAGTAAGCATACCGATAGAGATCAAGTAATCGCGATCGATACGGCTACGTCCCGGGACAATAGGGAGGTCAGGCGGCATCCTCAAGACACAACTAACAATAAGAGTGACCATCCCCCCACAGCAGATAGAGCCGGAAGCGACGTGGCTGACGGATAAGAGCTCGTGGACGATCCAATGAGCGGTGTTTATGGGCAAAGGGATATTGCCAGGGATCCGATCATGGGACATGGCATAGAGAAAGAGCAGCTCATCCCGAGACACTGCGGATACATCAACGTGAGCCAAAATGTTGTTGGCTAGAAAGCAGTGGGTGAAACGGTAGCAAGGGTGTATGATGTAGGAGGCGAGGGATACCGCTGGGAAGGAGGTATATCGGGTGAATCGTTGCCAGACACCATCAGCCTGGAAGTAAGAAAAGATGTCAGATCGATCATGAGTAGAGCATTCAACACGGCTATCGGGGTTAGGGAAGTGTAGAATGTTGTTAAGCGTGTCGAAGCTCATGGAAAAATCACAATTGAAGGCCCGAAAGGTGAAACCATGATCAGACACCTCGAGGGAACTGAGGAACTCAAGTGTGAGATTCATGTGTGTGTTGGCTTGGGTCTGCAAAAGATAATCGTAGCCTATAAAGCGAAAAAGTGCACAGACGCCCCTAAAGAGTCCAAGGGAATGTAGGGTGGGGAAGTCGGCGAAAAGAGTAGGTCGCATATGGCGATGAAGAAGGGCTTGTAAGCGATCGGATTGCTCCTCAGACGAAGGGTTTATGCCGAGGAAAGATGGGGAAAAGGGACCATATAAGGGATGTCTGCGTGACGATGAGGCTAGTTCATTTCCCTTCCCAGACATGGGGACGGCACAGGGGAGAATGATGGGGTGTGATATGGTGTCTATGAAGGTGATGAAGCAGATAAAGTGTGCAAACACAAATTCAAGACATTTCAAAAAAATGAAATGAATGTGAAGAGTGGAAAGAGTTTACCCATCAATGTTGTAAGAACAAGCACCCGAAAGACCCCACACAATAAAAGGGAGCGATTTAGGAAGCCGTCTCTCGTTGATCCGACAAGAATCGCAATTTTCGAAAATTTGGGGGTTAGGGTTAGGGTTTTGATGTTTGAGGAGGGAATGTTGTAGATTGGAAGGGTGGCGGTGGGGGGGTGGAGGATGAGTGGGGATGAAGATTTAGGAGTAGTCGGATAGATGGAGAAGATCGATTCGGCAGATGAAGAGGAGGGACGCGCGTTTGGGGGTCGGGTGGTTGAAGACGCGCGAGAGGATATTTGTAGGGGTGAAAACCAACCAATCGGGTGAGTTTTGACCCGATCGGTTGGATAAGTTCGAAAAATTTTCCTTCGGTCAACAGTTACAGGTGAACTGATCGGGTGTGTTTTCACCCGATCGGTTGACCGCTTCCCAAATTTTCCCGAGAGCACTGTGTTTTTCACCCGGACAGCCACCCGACCTCAGCTTCAGTTCAACCGATCGGTTGATTCATCCCCAAATTTCCCGAGAGTTCAGCCATCTCACACGGTCAACCACCCGGTCTCAGCTCAGATTCACCCGACCGATTCACAAGGGGGACAGCTACGGCCATCGTCTGATACGTCTCACCCGATCGGTTCAGTAGTCACCCGATCGGGTGAGGGCTTGTTTCCTGCAGAAATTCACGATTGGCCTAAGCTTCTCGACGGATGATCTCACAGCTGAATTCAATTATTAAAATAGATAAAATAAAGTTAAGAAATTTAGTCTAAAAACAAGGGTGAGAGTGTAGAACATGGGTTGCCTCCCATGAAGCGCTTCTGTTTAATGTCGTTTGCTCTACGCCTCATATGGTGGTCAATTAGGGTCCGGAGGGTTTGAGGAAGAGTCGTCGGTCGCTGAGAATCTGACCGGAGAGAATTCTGGTTCTCCTATCGCATAGTGTTTCAGGCGCTGCCCGTTGACTTTAAATGGCTCATCCATTCCCATTATTTCAATAGCCCCGTGCGGGAAGACCTTGGTGACGCGGAAAGGTCCCGACCACCTTGACTTGTGCTTTCCAGGAAAGAGCTTCAGCTTTGAGTTGAATAGGAGGACTAAGTCTCCTTCCTTGAATTCCCTCTTCAAGATGCGCTTATCATGCCACCGCTTCAGCTTCTCCTTGTAAATCCTGGCATTTTCATAAGCATTGAGCCAGATCTCGTCGAGCTCGTTAAGTTGTAACTGCCGATGCCCTCCAACCTCCTTGGCGTCGAAGTTTAGGTTCTTGATTGCCTAAAATGCCTTACGTTCCAATTCCACGGGCAGATGGCATGCCTTCCCGTAGACAAGCCGGTAGGGGGTTGTACCGATCAGAGTTTTAAATACCGTCCTGTAAGCCCAAAGCGCTTTAGGAAGTTTTGATGACCAATCCTTCCTAGAGTTGGCCACCGTCTTTTCTAGTATGCTTTTGATCCCCCGGTTAGACACTTCCACTTGGCCGCTAGTCTGCGGGTGGTAGGCACGCCCCACCCGGTGTAGTACCCCGTACTTTTTCAAGAGAGCCTCGAATTTCTTCTCTATAAAGTGGCTCCCTCTGTCACTGATCAGGACTCGAGGTACACCGAACCGCGGGAAGATGTTGTTTTTAAAGAACTTGGCGACCACTCTGGAATCATTGGTTGGACTGGCTATCGCTTCAACCCACTTCGATACGTAGTCCATGGCCACCAAGATATACTGGTTTCCTGAAGAGGAAGGGAACGGTCCCATGAAGTCCACTCCCCACACATCGAAGATCTCTACCTCTAGGATGTAGTGTTGTGGCATCTCGTTCGGCTTGGAGATATTCCCAGTCCTTTGGCATGTGTCGCAGGCCTGGACATAAGCATGGGTGTCTTTGAAGAGGGTTGGCCAATATAATCCGCTCTGGAGGATTTTTGCAGTCGTCTTGTAGGTGCTCGCATGCCCTCCACATTGCTGATCATGGCAATGAGATATTATGGAGGCCGCCTCAGTCTCAGGAATGCACCTTCGTATCACCCCATCGTTGCAGGTCTTGTACAAATGGGGGTCATCCCAATAGAATTTTCGGACCTCATGGAAGAATTTCTTCTTCTGCTGATAGCTCACGTTGTGGGGGACGATGGCACAAGTCAGATAGTTTGTAATGTCAGCGTACCAAGGAGTCCAAGCGGAGGAGACGGAGAAGAGATGCTCATTAGGGAGTAAATCATCAACCGGGGTAGCCTTCAAATCGAGGGTAGGCTTCCTGGACAGGTGATCGGCAACAACATTCTCCGCCCCCTTCTTGTCCTTGATTTCCAGGTCGAATTCCTGGAGGAGGAGAATCCATTTAATGAGCCGCGGCTTCGACTCTTTCTTGCTCAATAGGTACTTGAGAGCCGCGTGATCAGTGTGCAAGATCACCTTCGCCCCAACGAGATATTGCCGGAACTTGTCCATCGCGTAGATGACCGCTAGCAATTCTTTTTCCGTGGTTGTGTAATTTCTTTGGGCAATGTCAAGGGTCTTGCTCGTATAATATATCACATGCAGATTTTTATACTTCCTCTGCCCCAAGACGGCTCCAACGGCGTAATCACTAGCGTCGCACATTAGCTCGAAGGGTAGATTCCAGTCCGGCGGCTGAATTACGGGCGTGGAAATCAAGGCTTCTTGAGAAGGCGGAAGGCTTCCATGCACTCCTCGTTGAAGATGAAAGGTGCATCCTTCACGAGGAGTTGGGTCAGTGGCCTGGAAATCTTTGAGAAGTCTTTTATGAAGCGGCGGTAAAATCCCGCATGCCCTAAGAAACCACGGACTCCTCGAAGATTGAGTGGTGGTGGGAGCTTTTCAATAACTTCAACTTTTGCCTTATCAACCTCAATTCCCCTTGAAGAAATGACGTGTTCCAGCACAACTCCTTCTTGGACAATGAAGTGGCATTTCTCCCAGTTCAGGACCAGACCCTTGTCTTGACACCTCTCCAGGACTATAGGTAGATTGCTGAGGCATGAGTCAAACTCAGTTCCATAGACGGAAAAATCGTCCATGAAAACATCCATGATGTCCTGGGAGTAGTCGGAGAAGATCGCGGACATTAGTCTTTGGAATGTGGCTGGGGAATTGCAAAGCCCAAACGGCATCCTTCTGTATGCGAATGTCCCAAATGGGCATGTGAAAGTAGTCTTCTCCTGGTCATCGCTATGGATAGGTATTTGAAGGAATCCGGAGTAGCCGTCCATGAAACAGAAGTAGTTGTGCTTCGCCAGCCTCTCTAGCATCTAATCAATGAATGGGAAAGGGTAGTGATCTTTCTTCGTGGCCTTGTCAGCTTCATATATTCAATAAACATCTGGTACCCTGTGACGGTCCTAGTAGGTATGAGCTCGTTTTTCTCGTTGCGAACCACCGTCATTCCTCCTTTCTTGGGTATGACGTGCACCGGGCTAACCCAGCGACTGTCAGAGATTGGTTATATGATACCAGCATGTAGAAGCCAAACAATCTCTTTTTTGACCACTTCCATCATTATAGGGTTGAGTCTCCGCTGCGGCTCAATCGAGGAGGCCTGATCATCCTCGAGCAGTATTCTATGGGAGCAGATGCCCAAGCTAACTCCTTTCAGGTCTTCAATTGCATACCCAAAAACACCCTTAAACCTTTTTAAAACACCAAGAAGTTTGGTCATCTGATCTTCGGGTAGCGAGGAGTTCACTATGACCGGTAGGGTCGAGCCCTTCCCAAGATATTCGTACTTCTGTCCCGGGGGTAACTCCTTCATTTCAACCTCATGAGGTCCCGACGCATATTTCTCAAGCCGAGCATCTTCCAATAAGAGGGCTTCTTCGTGGATTTCTTGAAAGCCAGCATCCGAAACTTCACTCCCAGCCATGGTTCCGCATGGCAAAGTCTCGCAAGGCAATAAGGGGCCAATGGAGATAGGCTCAGGGTCTTTCTCAAGCCCATAATAATTTTCCGGGAAGAAAGCTTCGATGTGGAAACAAGTTTCGATAATCGATGGCTCCCCACCACTGCCTCCGGCTTCCTCACCTTCCCAGGGTCTGGGGGCCTCTATAGAAGTTTGCAAGAGATGGGTTGATTCTTGTTCAAAGTGCTCGATAAGTTCCGTCCTGTAGTTTCCCTGACATAACTCCTCATAGGTGAATAGTTCTCCCCCACTGAACTCGGAACTAGGTAGGTCGATACACGCCACTTCATCAGGAGAGAGGAGAGTTGTCGTCCCAGGATGCAGTTGCACATCATGATACCTTCTCTGATTTTCCACAGCGACGGACAGAAAGGTTAGAATACTCGAGGCATTTAAGGATCCTGTCAAACTTTGTTCCAAACAGCGGATGTGGTGCGAATGATCCCAGATATCTCCCGAAACTGCACACGACATCTTCGTCGTGGAGCAGACAACCTATAAGAGAGGAGAGGAAATGATCTGCACAAATAGCAAACACGTCAAAAACATCGGTTGCATAAACGGGGAGGCGTGAGGAGTACCGATGGCAACATGACGACTCGGTTTATCAATTCTATACAACTAATATTTACAATATGTACAAGTAAAATCAAAAAGTGTAGAATGCGAAAATTATCGCGAGATGGGGATATGAGCTGGACTCAAGGGTTCATGAAATCCTAAAATAACAAGCACGTTGCCTCCCCGGCAACGGCGCCATAAAGCTTGACGCCCCCCTGGTTTTTACCCCGTGCTACGGATGGCGCAATGTGTGTGATTGGGGGCGTGAGATTTAAATATTTGTAACCGCAAGCGCATGATGTTGTAGTGTGGCTTGGGGGTCGAACTCAGGGAGGCGTGGATGTGCTTGTGTCAAGAAGGATCAAATTCACCCCATGGGCGAGCTAGCCCGAATCGGATAATGGGTTGTCACAGTAAATGGAATGCAAGGGATAAACAATATAAAGGGAAAACCCGGGACTTTGGTTTCCACCCTATCATGTGATTCTCGCCGATACGGCCTACGGGTAGGTTAGCGATCGGAATTAGGGTCTAATGGTGAGACGTTGCCTCTGAAAGTGGTACAAGCATCCCATGGGCCCGATATTCCGGTCGGTGCCCAGGATGATACGTCGAACTTTCCGGGTTCGGTCAGTGGGCACTCCCGTGTCCATTAACACTGACCGACTCCGGGAGCACTAAGCTCGCAACGATAACTCCCAACGCCTCATCCTGCCGCTCCCGCGCGCTAGGATTCGACGTCTACGCTAAGGGCGTGAGCTATGGCTAGGGAGTCAACCGCCAAGTTTATTCCCCCTTGGCCCAACGTCAAAGGCGGTCTTTTTCCCACCGATGACAATAAAACACCCCGCGTAATCGGTAGATTGCTAATCCCTATCGATATCCTAGTCCTATGGACGCATCGGGGAGAGCCCACGAAGGGGTTTCCACCAAAATCCCATATTTGGGAACTACTCACACATATTTAGTAAAAAGCGATCTAAATAGAAATCGACCGTAAAAATCATGATCAGGCGATTGAAAAGCAGTAAGCGCAATGCTAATAACACTATATTAAAGTTTGACAAAGATCGGAAAACTTACAAATATCTGAAAAATTACAGCCGTCAAGAGAGAGAAAAAACAGCAAAAAATAACAACTCCCATTTCTGGAAAACCTAGGGGTCATATATATAGAATACGGTATCACCCGATCGGTTGAAAAGTCAACCGATCAGGTGACCTGCTTCGTTTCTTCGGCAGCTCAGAATATGACTTCACCCGGTCACCACGACACAATCGGTTGAGGGTTGAAGCTGATCGGTTGGATCTTCGTGCCGTCGGGTGAACCGGTCGGTTGATCTCTCCGTGTCATGGCTTCGGAGAATCGGCTACTAGTGAACCGATCGGGTGAAGGTCACCCGATCGGTTGGCATTCAACATCAGAATTCCAGAGAGTTAGGGCGTTTGAACCGGTCACTGAACCGACTGGGTGACTTCTTGGTCGCTCCAACTTGTGTCTGGGTGGTGCACGCGTGCATCAACCGATCGGTTGGAAGTGACCTACCGGTCGGGTGAGGGGCTGAAAGATGCGATCTTCGTCGTTTGACCCCCTGGATCACGCGTGGCTCCTCCCTTTGCTCTGGGGACTCATGATATCGTCGTTTTATGTCCCCTATGCCAGTAAACTCCTGCAAATATACAAAAACATGGAAAAGTGAGAGAAAACAAGAAAACACGAGAAAACGAATACAAGACGGCGTAAATAACGGAAAAACACGGAAGAAAACGTGCGTAAATATATGAAATATAAACACACGTCACTTGTACTTCCTTGTTCAGGCTAGGCACCTGTGTTGTAGGCACAACCCTATGCCAAATACACTTCCTGGCTCGTGATACAGAAGCGGGCTACATGTATTGGTCAAAAGCCAATGCCTGATACACGTGGAGGGGTAGGGATAAGCGATCACTTGAGCTTAGGAGTTGGCCCGTATAGCCACTCCAGCCAAAAGGCGTAATCTCTGAGCACGACGTGTTTACTTGACTTGTTAAATCCATGTGATTGTTTAGTAGCTCTGCTACCCATGCCATAATGTACTTGTGCCTTGTTAAACTTGCTACCATGTCAAACTTGTCGCATCTATTTAATTGTTGCATCCATACCTTAAATGCCATGTCATCGCATCATTTTAGAACTGCTAGGTTGTTTTACTTTCCTTTTTTTGTTTCCTTGCACAAAGTATTTGTAGACTTTGCTGACATACGCCCTCGTCTCTTTGGGTGTTGAATGTTAGATGTTGAGCCAGAGTCCGTTGCTGAGGACGAGGAGTTCATGGACATTGAGCCTGGGTCCACTGCTGATGTGGAGTACGAGGACACCGGCGAACAGTCGTAGAGTTTTCCTTCGTCGTTACTTTTGCTTAGTCTGTTGTTAGGTTGTCGGTGAGTAGCACCTTTCTTTCTGTACGTTGTTTATTTTTGTCGGCCATGCTGGGGCCTTTTAGACTCTTTTCTTTTAGCCTGGTGGCTTTTCTGGGATGTTGAAATTTATTATGGACATTATGAGATTGAATAATTTATTTATCTGTCTCCTTCTTTTATTATTATTTTTGTTCTGCTACGCACTTGGAGGGACCTTATGTGGTTATTCCAGACGCTTTACAGACTGGAGCCTCACAGCTCCAAGTCTGAGCGGACCTCATCACGCCTCGACTCCATTGTTGGTGGCCCATGTAGGTCCATCTTGCAACTGCGAATTATCGGAACAACGATAATAATAATAGAATGTCCATTAAATAAATTAAAACATCCAAGTCATAAGCCTTGAGTCTAATTTTATCGTTTCCTATGTCTAAGGTAGCTGGTAGACGTGTTGCCCGAACATCTGTCTCAGCTTAGTAGGAAATCCATTAGATTAGGACTATAATAAGATTTAGTTAGACGTCTGTGCTTGCTAGTTAGAGGTCCCTGATCGTTACTAGAAATTGATATAATCGTCTTAGGAGTTACCTTAGTGGTTCCTGCCTAGCTCTGACCATGATAGACTTCTAGAATTTCTTTAGTCGTTCGCTTGGGTTCATCGATTTCGGGCCCAACAGAACATGATCTTGATTCTCTTAGGACCTTTTCCTGAGGTCTCTAATATATTCTAGCTCATTAGAAAGCCTTAGTGTTAAGTTTCTCTTGACCTTTAGTCAACCCGATAATTAGAACCCCCTGATTCTATCATTTCCTGATCACTACACTTCGGTGTTACTGACCGTAGAATTCCATCGTAGTTTTCTTGAATCGTAATTTAGGCGCATTTATCATACTACCACATTCCTTGCCTCGATTCACATGATCACCACATTACCATAATCGTTGATCTTTCGAATGTCCTCCGTTACAAAGCTTGACTCTTTCAAAGTTGTTTTCGGTTTCCCTTGATTAAAAGTTTTGCTCAGTATAAATTTTGTTTTTAAACCCTCTTCTTATATATTTAATTCCTCACTTTATGATTGAGTAAAAAAAAATTTCCTTCGTAGATTTTGAAGTCTATTGATTGTAAGTTCAATTACTATCTCGTAACTATTTTCTGACATATACTTTCGCATTTCGGTTTAAAAACTCTATTACTATTTTGAAAATTCGATATACCATCTTTTCTAAACTATGAGATTCATTTTAACCGCTTAACATACATACTTTAAAATATTTTTTCCCAAGCTAAATAGAACTTCAATTATTATTTTTATATATCAGTTCTAGGTACGTCGTACTCGTACTTTAAAATCTTTGTATAAAACCGTTTCTTTTGGCAAATCCTGGTTCCTCTAAAAGTAGTTTCAATATTATTTATTTTAAATTTCTCCCCAGTTTAAAGACTTTGAAAGAATTTAACATGAGCTTAAATTTTCTACACTTCAGTTAATCTAATTTCATTCTTTGAATTTCGAAATTTCTTCCGAAATTATATTAAATTACTGCCGTATAATATTTTCTAACCTACGTCCTTAATGTTCGTGTGAATGTTTTATTCTTCCTTATAATAATTTTCAATAAGCTAGTAAACCATTTTTCTTATTATGTATATACAACTCAAACTTATTTCGATCAACTCATTTTATCGACCACCAATATTTTTCTATGCATAAGAGAACTCCAACTTTTGAGGTACAACCGGTTTTGTACTCTTCGTATTTTAACTTATATCTTTTACACACTATTTTCCTGTAACCTATAAGAGGATCATTACATCTTTCTTTTCCCACCTAAACATTCACAATTATACCCCTGATTCACCTAACCAAGCTGTCTCCTTCTCTTCGTCCTATCTGAACTCGTGCTTTTCGATCTTTCCTTCGTTACTTTTTTGGCTTCGGTTTCTTTCCTATTGTTTAGCCATTAGTGCTTGTCATTGCCTGTGTCAACCTTAGTATAGTTTGGTGGGCCCATTAGTATAAGTTGTTATGTCGTGGTGGTGCATGCATATAGGTGGAGTGTGTGGACCCTTATGAGTGTGCTACCCTTAGGATATTAATATTTGACTCTTGTATTATGTATGTATAATCAGTGTTATTCGTGATATATGTGTGAAGTTGTATATATATATGGTGGTGTTATTATATATATGCGGATAGCTATATCACTTAGGAATTTGTGTTGGAATATCTGTTAATTGAATATGTGGTTCGAAGATACTTGTAAGTGCTTGATATTTATAAATTAGTAAGTCGTGTGCATGTTAGGTGTAATGATAATATGTGTACTTATAGTTAAGTGAGTAGGCCTATTATATGACCTATATATTAGTACGTGTGAGTGTGTGCTCGTACGTAGATATGTATTATGCTTAGACGTAAGTAGTTATGTATTTACTGCATGAGTATATAAGTGGTATGCGTATGGTAGTAGGATTATAATTTTGATTGGTATTGCTTGCTTTTAGGGGATGTTGTGTGCGTGTATACCATGAGGTATACACGATTATTGCACATCTTAATTATGTATGGATAAGTAGATGTATTGGTATACTAATTATAGGTAGATGGATATGGTGTGAATATATATGTTACATGTGTGTGACTATACGATGAATGCATGTATTATGGAGGGTATTATAATTATACATGTGCTGATGTCTGTAATATTATTACGGTATATAAAGTGATTGAACTCTGTGTGTGTTACCTGACTAAATATTAAGTGTGATTGACATTATGGTATGTATATGGCTATGTTGGTAGGTGTGTATACATTGGAGTGGTATTGGTATAGGTATAGATACTGTGTTACATATATAGAGTATTCTGATATGTGTTTTGAGTCTCACTTAAGCTTGGGTGGGTATACTATAAGTATATTGTTATATACGTCTGTGGTTTGCGTGTAGTACCATGAATATAGCGATGGATGATGTATGTATAGTGATAGGATTGTTTGTGCCTGGTTGTGTTACGCACATGATTGTGGGTTGCTATACCAGTATATAGTTATAGGTGTTGGTCTTGTGGTATAGTTATTTACTAAGGACTTGCCTGTGTGAACGTATGTGTGCTAGCTAAACTAGGTGTGTAGATGTGCTGAGCATATAGTGGTATGATTGGTATATATATGAATGAAATGTTAACGTGTGTGGGTGTGCACCATGCACGGGTAAGTATGTACTTAGTTATAAGTATTGGTGACTATGGTATGTGTGGTGTGTCGTGAATATAGTTATAGGACCGTATGTGATGTGAATATATGGTGAAATATTTGCATGCATTTGAATGACTATATAATTGTGAAATTATAGTAGTGGTAAATGTATCTTAGATATAATAACATGATTTAATATTGAGTGGTGTGGTTACTTGTATTGATATGTTGGCATTGGATGTACACTAGAAGATATAGGGAGTAGCGTATCCTTATTGTTTTGTTCATAGGTAGTTATCTAAACGTGGAGTATTACGATGGTATTTGCTGGTGTGAACTATTTAATTGTTTGTGAGTATGTGCACCATGGTATGTAATAAGTGGTTAATAGTTATATAGGGATGTACGTGATTATGTGAATGATTGAAGTACGTGTATGATTTTGACTGTCTATGAGAGGTATAAGTATAGAGTGTGCATATGTATACATGTTTGTAGTATTAATGTTTGACTATCTAGTGCATATATAAGCACTTGTAGTACCTATATCTGCTTTGAATTATAATGTGATATGATTGGGGTAGTTATTAGAGTGGCTAGATATATTTATAGTTAGAAAGTCTGAGGACGGACTTTACTCTAAGGTTGGTAGGATGTAACGACCACTTTCCGGTCGTACGTATTTTAGTGCGTATGCTGTTTCGTACGAGTATTTTCGTAGTTGGTTTTATTGTTATTTTCCGTAGCTCAGATGCGTGACCAGACCCCGTACCCACGATCCTCTCGGAGACGCGTTTGCTCCGATGTTTTCCTAATGACTTTTGGGTATCAGAAGACGTAGTTGTTTTATCTCCCTGTCATTACCAATTAATTTTATAACATAATGCAACTGAGTTTTAATTGCCTTGGGAATTTTCGAAACAAAACAAATCATCTTTTAGCTAACCTCCTAATGCTATTAATGTTGGGTTTCTAGTCAAACGTATTAAATTCTTATAAAAAGAAAACGTATCCTACTAAATCTGTTAGAATCAAATCATATTATATCTTTCAATATCCCAACATCTTTTTCCCTTGACACGTTCTCCCCCCGTCACTCATCTTCCCCACGTTTTCCTCCCTCTCCCCACGTGAATCCTTTCCTCCCTATTTTTTCTTTACAAGCTAACAGCCTCACCTACTCTATTATTTATAAAACAAACCCCTGGGTCATCTACTGCTCCCCTACATCCCTTTATAAAAAAACCTAGACTATTAGTTCCTAGGCCATCACCTCCCGTGCTGCTCCTCAAAACATAAAAAAATTACAGTCCTAGGCTTCACCCTACCCATGCTCTCGCAGCCTGTCATTTTCTTCTCCACGCAACGAAGCAGCGCTCGCGTCGATCTCCATCTTCGCGAGCAGCTCTCGGCATCTCTCTCTCGCCTCCATTCCCGATTTTTGACCTTCTTCCTCGCCCTATCTCCTTTCCCTCACCCTGGAACACCGGCAGCTCGAGCTCAACAGCGCCGTTCGCCGTCCGTACGTGTGGCAGTCGCTCCGGAGACCCCCATCAACCCTCCCTCCGGCCTTTAACAGCCCTTCCCCGTCATCCTCCACGTCGGGCCTCCGATCACGCGCGAGATCTCCGACAGCATCGCAACAACATCGAACGCCTCCCCTCTTCACCGCAACAACGGGTTGAGCACAAATTTTAGAGGTTAGTTTCAGTTAGTAGAGTTTAAACAGTATTGTTATGAGTTTATGAGTTATTATCCTTTAGTTAAAAAAACAGAGTATTAGTTTTCATAAAACTCGGTTATCATATGTTAACAACAGGGTTACCAATGGTGAGGGTTAGTTTGGAACTAGTTTTATATTTAACTGAGTGGATATATAGCTTCTGGTATGTAATTATTACATTGATGTGTTATGTTAGTCACATGGGTTGATGTAATGTCGCAGTCCCTTTTAAATTATCATGCATACCAGTATAACAATATAGATTTAACACCACTAGTATATTATGGGTAATATAACAGTAACTTATTATTAGCCTAGGTTGCTATTATAAATGGTTGTGTACTTATTCTTTTAATAACTTTATATAGTTGACATGTTTTAATATTGATGTGGACCCGGGAAGGACTAGTGAACCTAATTAAAATTGGGATATTAGACGTTTCTGGTTGCCTAATAAGTTTCGGTTCCGTCAACGAACTTATTCAGACCCGTGATTTTCAACAGAGAATCGTTCGTCTCGTACCGTTCGTGATACCGGATCCAAACCCATGGCGTCGCTACCCGACGCCAGTGTAGCTCTCGCGGCGTGTAAGGGTTGGTGAATCTGACCACATAGGTAGATTGGACTGATTGGACGGTGATTGTAGAACAGCTGATTGCAGGCAAGTGAAACTTGCCAGTTCTTTGTTTAGGCCGTGCTTTAGGCCATTTCTTGTTTAGGCGTAAAAGAGACTAGGCGACGAAATGGTACTCGCCTAGACGCAAATTTTAAGATCTAGCTTGACAACGAAGCTAGTTCTGTGACGTGCGTTTATATTTCATATATTCACGCACGTCTTCTTTTGTGTTTTTCCGCTGTTTTCCGTCGTCTTGTATTTGTTTTCTCGTGTTTTCTAGTTTTATTTCACTTTTCCGTGTTTTTTGTGTTTTGCAGGAGTTTACCGGTGTAGGGGACATATAACGATGATATCATGAGTCCCCGGAGCAACGGGAGGAGTCACGCGTGATCCAGGGGGTCAAACGACGAAGATAGCATCTTTCAGCCCCTTACCCGACCCAGGGGGTCAAACGACGAAGATAGCATCTTTCAGCCCCTCGCCCGACCGGTTAGTCACTTCCAACCGATCGGGTGCTGCACGCGTGCACCACCCGGACACAAGCTGAAGCGGGCGGAAAGTCAACCGGTCGATTCAGAGACCGGTTCAAACGCCCCAACTCTCTGGAATTTGATGCTGAATGCCAACCAATCGGGTGACCTTCACCCGATCGGTTCATTTGTAACCGATTCTCCGAAGCCAAGATACTAAGAGCTCAACCGACCGGTTCACCCGACGGCACGAAGATCCAACCGATCAGCTTCAACTCTCAACCGACCGTGCCATGTGACCGGGTGAAGTCCCGTGCTGAGCTGTCGAAGAAACGAAGCAGGTCACCCGATCGGTTGACTTTTCAACCGATCGGGTGATATCGTATTCTATATATAGGACCCCTAATTTTTCCAGAAACGAGAGTTGTTATTTTTTGCTGTTTTTTCTCTCTCTTGACGGCTGTAATTTTTCAGATATTTGTAAGTTTTCCGATCTTTACCAAACTTTAATATAGTGTTATTAGCATTGCTCTTACTGCTTTTCAATCGCTTGATTATGTTTTTAACGGTCGATTTTGATTTAGATCACTTTTTAGTAAATATGTGTGAGTAGTTCCCTAATCTGGGATTTTGGTAGAAACCCCTTCGTGGGTTCTCCCCGACGCGTCCATAGGACTAGGAAATCGATAGGGATTAGGAATCTACCGGTTACGCTGGGTGTTTTATTGTCATCGGCGGGAAACAGATCGCCTTTGACCGTTGGGCCAAGTGGGAATAAACTTGGCGGTTGACTCCCTAGCCGTAGCTCACGCTCTTAGCGTAGACGTCGAATCCTAGCACACGGGAGCGACAGGATGAGACGTTGGGAGTTATTGTTGCGAGCTTAGTGCTCCCGGTGTCGGTCAGTGTTAATGGACATGGGAATGCCCACTGACCGAACCTGGGAAGTCCGGCGTATCATCCTGGGCGCCGACCGGAATATCGGGCCCATGGGATGCTGGTACCACTCTTAAAGGCAACGTCTCACCATTAGACCCTAATTCCGATTGATATCCTACCCATAGGCCGTTTCGGTGAGAATCACACGATAGGGTGGAAACCGAAGTCCCGGGTTTTCCCTTTATATTGTTTACCCCTCGCATTCCATTTTCTATGACAACCCATCATCCGATTCGGGCTAGCTCTCCCACGGGGTGAATCCGATCCTTCTTGACACAAGCACAACCACGCCTCCCTGAGTTCGACCCCCAAGCCACACTACAACATCGTGCGCTTGCGGTTATAAATATTTAAATCTCACGCCCCCAATCACATATATTGCACACGCCGGTCGCACGCAAAATGCGGGGGACGTCAAGCTTTATGGCGCCGTTCCGGGGAGGTAACGTGCTTGTTATTTTAGGATTTCATGAACCATTGAGTCTAGCTCATATCCCCATCTCGCGATAATTTTCGCATTCTTCTTTTTCCATTTCTATTTTAGTTTCTTATTTTTATTTTTATTTTTTATTTTATCTGTTTCTTTCCCACTTTTCGCTTCACGGGTGTTTGTTGTTTTTAATGCGCAGGAGTTCAAGAAGTCTCGACGACTTGATTCCCGTTGATCCGGAGATAAACGCCACCCTAAGGCATCTTGCCGCAGAGAAGCGAAGAAGAGAAGAGACGAAAACCATGGGGGAGAACACCCCACCTCACAAGTCCCTGCTGGAGTACTCGATGCCATCCATCGAGTCCACCTCCACCATCCGTCCTCCCGCTATTACGGTGCAAAGCTTCGAGCTTAAGCCGTCTTTGGTGACATGGATCCAGCAGGATCAATTCTCGGGGACACCCATGGAGAGCCCCATCGAACATTTGGACTCCTTCTTGGAGAAATGTGACACTTTCCGGATAAATGGTGTCACAACTGAGTCGATCCGTCTGAAGCTATTCCCCTTCTCTCTGCGGGATAAGGCCAAGCTGTGGCTTAGGGGGAAGGACCCGAACACATTCAACACCTGGGAGAAGCTTTCAAATGCTTTTCTGACGAAGTTCTTTCCTCCGTGAAAGACCATGAAGCTGAGGAGTGAGATCTCCTCCTTCTCCCAGGCCAGCCACGAGTCTCTGCATGAAGCCTGGACCAGATACAAGGAAATGCAGCGGAGATGTCCCCACCATGAGCTCCCCAAGTGGCAGATCATAAATCTGTTCTATAATGGGTTGATGGATGATTTAAAATCTTCCATGGACGCCACGGCTGGAGGGTCCTTCATGTCCCGAAGCGAAGAAGATGTCGGACAGATTCTGGAAAACATGGCATCAAACAATGAGCGGTGGTGCGACGAGCGTGCAACACCAAGATCTGGGGGAATCCATAGGGTTGAGGACGTTGACCGATTATCCAGCAAGTTTGACTTGCTGTCGACCCAGATCTCTGCTTTGATGGTAGGCACTGGTGGCACCGGAGCACAACAGATTGCTGCGGTGGAATCCAAAGTCATGGGGGATTTCGAGGGAGGTGACATTTCACCCCCGGTGGACCAGGCGAGCGCTTTATTTTATAATCCTTCGGGGAATGCGCCTTTTCCACCACGAACCAACTCCAATCCGGCCTATTCTCCAAACAACCGGAACCACCCCAACTTTAGCTACCGGACACCGTATCAGCAGCAGCAACAGCAGCTAGTATATCCGCCGCCTCAGCAGTAACAACAACAGATATATCAGCAGGCTAGGCCTCAGCAGCAGCAGTTTCACCAGCAGCAGCCTCCACAACAATATCAGCAATATGCTCCCAGAAATCAGCAACCAGTTCAGCAGTAGCAGCAGCAATATGGTCAACAGATGGCCATCTCTTCGGTTGAGTCCCTTTTGACTCAATATATATCCAACCAGGAGAAGATAAATTTGAAGCTAGAAATGGGACACCGGGCTCTCACGGACCAAGTAACCCAGCTAGGGTTACAAGTGGCAAACCTTTCAAGGTCGCAAAACTTATTGCCGCCACAACCGGAGGTGAACCTGAGGGGAGCAAATCAGACCTTGGCACTCTCGCATGAGCATGCAAACGTGTCCGCTATCGTCTTGAGGAGTGGAACTCAAATCCCCACACGAGTGCCCACAAAGGAACCGGAAGCACCATTGGTCGTGGAGCGACCGATTGAAAAATTGAATGACGCCGGTTCTTCGTCGTCAAAGCCAACTACTCCAGAGGAAATCCATGAAGAGGAGAAGAAAAAGGATGAGGAAGGGAACCTCAGGGTATTCAAGCCCGTTGTGCCTTTTCCGCAACAGTTAGCCCAAGCCCAAATAGACAAGAAGTATGGCAAATTCTTTGCCATGGTCAAAGTTATAAGCTTGCAAATCCCCTTCCTTGAAGCTATAAAGACGATACCCTCCTACGCGAAATTCCTCAAGGATTTTGTAACGACTGCTTTTCATGTATCTGGATTTATTATAATATAATATATGTTTTGGTGGATTTTCTCCTCTTGTGTGGTTTTCGTCTCCATAGATTTCATTTTCGATCGATTCGTCGTATTTTCTCGTTTCTTCCTTAGGATTGTCGATTTCGAAGTATGTCACTCGTGACGGACTTCATAACGGTCGTATCTAACTGTTAGATCAAGCCTAGGAGTCATAGGAATCGATCCCGGGGCCCCGCGCTCCGTATCGGTACTTTTGGTGCTCATTAACCGGTGTAAGAAGGGCCACCGACCGACTAGATGACGATCCAGTCGGTCGGCAATCCTTCTTGGACCGACTAGTTAGCTTTCTAAATTTCTCAGGAGTTACTGTTTATCGTTAGTCGGTCTAAGAACGTTGGCTGACCGACTAGGTTGCAAACTAGTCGGTCGACAATGCTTCTTTAACCGACTAACTCATCATCTTATTTTTGTATCAGCTACTGTTTACTCTTAGTCGGTCTAAGAACGTTCATCGACCGACTAGATGCTAAACTAGTCGGTCAGTACTTGTTCATGGACCGACTAACTCTAGAATCCTATTTTCGTTCAGGAGTTACTGTTTGCACTTAGTCGGTCTGCGTTGGTCGACCGACCGACTAGTTGCCAAACTAGTCGGTCAGTGGTTGCTCTTGGACCGACTAACCAGTGTTAAAACCCTAATTTCTGGGCAGCCGCCAGCCCAACCTATTTATACCCAACCCAAACGATTTCATCTTCTCCAACACGACCCAAAACCCTAAAATCTTCCCCCTTCAGCCCCCATCTTCCTCCAAGCTCCATTTCTCCATTCCAAGCCCTAGAATCATCATCCAAACCATCCATCTACTCTATCTACCTCTCATCTTCCCCAAAATCTCACCCAAACCCGTCAAAATCCCCAAATCCCCCAAAACCCTAGTTTCCCCAAACTTCTCCAATCTTTTCCAGATCTGATCATAGGGTTCCCCGGAGTGTTCCTTCCGTCTCCTCTTGGTAAGAAATCGATTCCTCTATGTTTTCATAGTCTATTGGTATTTTTATGAAACCCTAATAAATTTCATGTTGTTTGATGGTTGTTCCCCCATAACAGTGATTTCCCCATAGATTGGCATCCGTGTGACGGAGTAGTAGCCATCCCCGGTGCTAGGCAAGTGAAACTTGCATCTCTTGATTTGGGCCATGTCTTAGGCCATTTACCTTGCTTTAGCGTAAAAGAGACTAGACGGTGAAAGGATAGCCGTTTAGACGCCATTGACCTAGCTTGACAACGAAGCTTGGTCCGTCACCCTCATCATGCTTGTATGTCACGTCTACTTTCCTTAACGGTACGCGTATTAACTGTTCATGTCATCCATGCATCCTTAACTGTCATTGCATTTCGCCTGTCACGTTTAATTTAATTAACGGTACGCGAATATGTTCATGTCATTGCATTTCGCCTGTCACGTTTAATTTAATTAACGGTATGCGAATTATCTGCTCATGTCATTGCATGCTTGAATACTCATCGTGATTGCGTAGTATCGCTACATACTAGTGCTACTTGTTCCGGCTAGGTGCACCCCTACGCCATACTTATCAAATACACTTTCTGGCTCGTGTCCCAGAAGACGAGCTCATCACAGCCTGCGGGCAATAGGGCACTCGTTGAGTGACCCCTTGTACTTGATACTTGAACACAGCCTGCGGGCAATAGGGCACTCGTCGAGTGATCCCTTGTACTTTACTTGTTACTTGACATTACATGTCACCCCTACCGCTTGATACTTGCCACGTGTACTCTCCTTTACCTTACTTGTTACCACCGTACTTTACTTGCCATGCACCATGTTTTAATTGCTAGGTTGCTAGTTTACCATTATTCCCGTTTCCTTGCACAAGTCTTTCGACTTGCTGACATGTGCCCCTTTTCTCTTTTGGGTGACACATGTTAGAGCCCGAGCCTGAGTTACTTGTTGAGGACGAGGTGTTTGCTGACGTCGAGCCCGTGCTTGTGTTTGACGGGGAGTACGTGGACACTGGGGACCAGTCCTAGTGTCTTCGTTGTGTTTTACTTTTATTAGACAGTTGTTTTGTTATCGGTGCGTAGCACCCATACTTGTTGTTGTTGCAGTTTTTGTTGGCCTTGTTCTGGGCCTTTAGACTCTTTTCTTTTAGCCTGGTGGCTTTTCTGGATGTCGGACTTTTTGTTGATGTTGGACAATTTGTGAGATGTGGAATTTTTATTTCAGTCTCTACTTGTGTTATTATTGTTATTCTGTCGTGGTTACTGGGACCTGCTTATGTATTATTGACGCTTATCGGGTTTGGGGCTTCACAGCTCCACTCCCGTGCGGACCTTTTCACGTCTCGCCTCCATTTTAGGGAAGCGGGTCGTGACAGGTTTTGTTGGTGGCCCATGCAGGTCCTTCTGTAACTGCGATTTTTGGAATAGCGATAATAATATTAGAATGTCCAATAAACTAAGTTCGACGCCCGAGTCATAAGCTATGAGTCTAATCTGATTCGTTTTCTGTGTCACTAGATGACAGGAAGACGTTTCACCCGTGGTGGGGGAAGTGGCGCGATCCCTCATGATGAGGAGCCTGAGCGGGAACCCACCAGCGGTGAGATGATGCGGATGATGCTCCAGATGATGCAAGTTCAGCAGGGCGTGCTTCTGCAAGTCCAGAATGCTCCTTTTGCTCGAGCTGCCCGGGCTCTTCCGGATGCCCCTCGCTCTGAGCCAGGAGCGAAGCAATTTCGGGAGCTGGGTCCCGCATATTTTGATGGTTCTGAGGGTCCTCTGGCTGCCGACGAGTGGATAAGGAACATTGAGGATAACTTGGCAATGGCGAAGATTAACCCGGCTGGATGGGTTGATCTGGCTAAGAGACAGCTGAAGGACAACGCCAGGAATTGGTGGGATGCGGAAGAGAAGATGCTGGTGGAGCCGATCGTCTGGGCTACCTTCAAGTCCAGATTCGATGGAGAGTTCTTCCCGAAGGCTGCTCGGCAGGTGATGCTGCAGCGCTTTATAGATCTGAAGCAGGGGAGCTTGTCGGTGGATCAGTACCACCAGGAGTTCACGAGGCTCAGTCGGTTTGCACCTAAGATGGTGCAGGATGCCGATGAGAAAGCTCAGCGATTTCTCCAGGGACTTGCCTTGGAGCTTCAGAGCTTTGTGACCTCTTCTGACTTAGAGACATATCAGAAGGTTCTGATTGCTGCGAGGCGGCAAGAGTTAAATTTGAATCAGAGGAAGGGACATGTTTCCGGAGCTGGGAAGACGCCTATGGAGCAGGCCAGGGCGGTGGTTAGGCCTGGTTTCAAGCCTAGTCATCCGGTGCAGTTCAAGAGGCCAGGAGGGCCTATTCTGAAGACTTGCCATTTCTGTGGCAAGACTGGACACCTCAGGGATCAGTGTAGGAGGTTTCTAGGACAGTGCATTGTCTGCGGAGATCCTGCCCACACCATCCGAGAGTGCCCGAAGTCGAGACAGCCTTGGCGGGCTCCTATTGCAGCATAGCCATTGCAGCAGCGAGCTCCTGTGCCCGTTGGACGTGGAGCGCCCCTTGTTCCACAGAGACAGGCCTTTCGGCAGGCTGTTCCGCCGAGAGGGCAGGCCTTTCTGATGACTGAGGAGGAGAGCATGGCCGTGGATGAAGTTATTGCAGGTAACACTCATTCTAGCTATTTATCTTCCTTAGTTAGTTTGATTTTTGATTATATTGGTTGCTTGCTCATGATTGTTTGCTAGACTAGGATTTGATTGTTAATTGCTTGTTAGGTGTGGTTTTGGTTTGCATGTTCCCTGCACGAGTCCTCTTTGACTCTGGTGCATCGATGTGCATTTTGGCCCGGAGCTTCGTGGAGAAGCATTCTTTGTCGACGTCCTCTCTTCCTAAGAGTTGGAATATCGTCACAGGGAACAGTGTAGTCTCGGTGCATCGTGGGTGCAATTCTTGCCCGTTGGTGGTTTGTGGACGTGAGCTTTGTGCTGATTTCATTGTCCACGACATCATCAACTATGATGCAGTTCTTGGGATGGACTGGCTTGCGAGCTTCTATGCCACGATCGACTGTCGGAGGAAGAAGGTGGTGTTCGAGATCCCCGGACATCCAGTGTTTGAGTTCAGTCATGGTAGCAGTTCGCTTGGTCCTGTCAGATTTCGGGCCAGGCCGGTGGAGGCTGTGGCTATGCAGATGGAGCTGGAGTGGCCGGCTGTGGTGCGAGATTTTGTTGACGTCTTCCCCGAGGAGATGTCTGGTTTGCCGCCTGATCGGGCTTTGGAATTTTCTATCGATCTTGTTCCAGGTGCGCAGCCGATTTCGAAGGCGCCGTATCGTATGGCACCTACAGAGTTGGAAGAGTTGTGGAAGCAGTTGGATGAGCTTTTGCAGAAGGGTTATATTAATCCTAGCGTGTCTCCGTGGGGAGCACCGGTGTTGTTGGTTAAGAAGAAGGATGGTTCGCGTCGCATGTGCGTGGACTATCGGGAGTTGAATGCGGTGACCATTAAGAATAAATACCCGTTGCCTTGCATCGATGATATTTTTGATCAGCTTGGAGGTTCGAGGGTGTTTTCTAAATTGGATTTGAGGAGTGGTTACCATCAGTTGAAGGTGAAGAAGGATGATGTTCCGAAGACAGCGTTCAGGACGAAGTATGGACACTATGAGTTCGTGGTTATGCCTTTTGGCGTAACTAACGCGCCCGCAGTTTTCATGAATCTGATGAACCTGATTTTCTACGACTTTTTGGATAAGTTTGTCGTTATCTTTATTGACGACATTCTAATCTATTCGAAGTCGGAGGAAGAGCATGCCTCGCACTTAAGGACGGTGTTGGAGATTTTGAGGAAGCATCGGTTGTATGCTAAGTTTTCGAAGTGCGAGTTTTGGCTGGATCGAGTTGCTTTTCTCGGGCATGTGGTGACTGGAGATGGTATTTCAGTGGATCCCGAGAAGATTCGGGCCATCAGGGAGTGGCCTGTTCCGTCGTCAGCGTCTGAGATTCGGAGTTTCCTTGGACTTGCCGGTTATTATCGGCGATTCATCAAGGACTTTTCCCGTATTGCTGAGCCGATGACCAGGTTGACGCGGAAGGATGTTGCTTTTGTTTGGTCGGGTGATTGTGAGGGTGCTTTTGGTGTTCTGAAGGAGAGGTTGACGACTGCCCCTATTCTTGTTGTGCCTGATCGCAGCGGTGGATTTGAGATCTTTTGTGATGCTTCTGGCAAGGGTCTCGGTTGTGTGTTGCATCAGCATGGGCATGTTGTGGCGTATGCGTCTCGTCAGCTTAAGGTTCATGAGAAGAATTATCTGACGCATGATTTGGAGTTGGCTGCCGTTGTGTTTGCTCTTAAGATTTGGAGGCACTTCTTGCTGAGTGAGAAAGTGAAGATTTTCACCGATCACAAAAGCTTGAAGTATATTTTCACTCAGAAGGAGCTCAACATGCGACAGCGTCGATGGTTGGAGCTTATGGCGGATTATGATATTGATTTGCAGTTTCACCCTGGCAAGGTGAATGTGGTTCCAGATGCTTTGAGTAGGCTTCCAGCGGTGATGATTTTGACCTCGCAGTGGAGATTGCAGCAGGATTTTTGCGAGTCTGGTGTGGAGATTGTTCTTCCTGGAGAGGCTTCGTCGTTGATGTACATGCAGGTACAGTCGACGATCGTGGATCGGATTAAGGCTGGCCAGGCTGAGGATCCGAAGCTGGTGAGGATTCGGGAGATGGTGGAAGCCGGTCTGCGGACTGACTTTTTGATTCATGAGGATGGCTCGCTGAGGTTCGGAGCCAGGTTGTGTGTGCCAACTGGGGATATCAGAGAGGAATTGATGGTGGAGGCACACAGTTCGCCGTATTCTGTGCATCCTGGTGGCACCAAGATGTACCAGGATCTTCGTCTGAATTATTGGTGGCATGGTATGAAGAGGAGCATGGCTCGGAGTGTAGCCAAGTGCTTGGTATGCCAGCAAGTGAAGGCGGAGCATCAGCGTACGACCGGGTTGCTACAACCGCTTCCGATTCCGGAGTGGAAGTGGCAACACATCACTATGGATTTCGTGATTGGACTACCTCGGAGTCCGAAGCAGAATGACGCGATTTGGGTGATCGTAGATCGATTGACCAAGTCTGCACACTTTATTCCGTTCTGAGTGGGACAGTCCACTGAGGCGCTAGCAAGGAGATACATGGAGGTAAATTCTTTTACTCTCCGTTTTATTTCCTTTTCCTAGTTTGGATAGTGATGTAACGTGAATCGTGCAGGAGATTGTGCGACTTCATGGAGTCCAGTATCGTGTCTGACAGAGACACTAGGTTCACATCTCAGTTTTGGCAGAGTTTGCAGAAGAGTTTGGGTACGCGTCTGAGTTTCAGCACGGCGTACCATCCGCAGACGGATGGCCAGTCCGAGAGGACGATTCAGATTTTGGAAGACATGCTGAGGGCGTGCATGTTGGATTTCAAGGGTTCGTGGGAGGACCATCTACACTTGGTGGAGTTTTCCTACAACAACAGCTTCCAGGCGAGTATTGGCATGGCGCCTTTCGCCGCTCTTTATGGGAGGAAATGTCGATCGCCATTGAGTTGGGATGACGTTGGAGATCAGGAGTTGTTGGGACCTGAGATGATCGTGGAGGCCGTGGATATCGTCAGGAATATTCGGGAGAGGTTGAGAATTGCTCAGGACCGTTTTAAGCATTGGGCGGATGCCAAAGGTCGTCCTTTGGAGTTTCAGCCAGGCGACCATGTGTTCTTGAAGATTTCCCCTAATCGTGGTGTGATTCGTTTCGGGAAGCGTGGGAAGTTGAGCCCGCGATACATTGGACCGTTTGACATTTTGGAGAGGGTTGGCGAGGTAGCTTATCGCTTGGCCTTACCGCCATCTTTGGAAGGAGTTCACAATGTTTTCCTTGTGTCGCAGCTTCGTCGATACATTAGCGATCCGTCTCATGCGGTGGATTTTTCGGAGATTACCGTTCGCCCCAATATGACGTATGACCAGCATCTAGTGCAGATTCTGGACAGGCGTCAGAAATCGCTTTGGAACAAGATTGTCAATCTTGTGAGGGTGATGTGGCGACACGGCTCACCTGGAGAGTCTACTTGGGAGAATGAGGATGAGATGCGAGAGCGTTTCCCACTTTTGTTTCCGGACTCGTGAGTATTTGGAAATTCCGAGGACGGAATTTTTCTTAAGTTGGGAAGGATGTAACGACTGCTTTTCATGTATCTGGATTTATTATAATATAATATATGTTTTGGTGGATTTTTTCCTCTTGTGTGGTTTTCGTCTCCATAGATTTCATTTTCGATCGATTCGTCGTATTTTCTCGTTTCTTCCTTAGGATTGTCGATTTCGAAGTATGTCACTCGTGACGGACTTCATAACGGTCATATCTAACTGTTAGATCAAGCCTAGGAGTCATAGGAATCGATCCCGGGGCCCCGCGCTCCGTATCGGTACTTTTGGTGCTCATTAGCCGGTGTAAGAAGGGCCACCGACCGACTAGATGACGATCCAGTTGGTCGGTAATCCTTCTTGGACCGACTAGTTAGCTTTCTAAATTTCTCAGGAGTTACTGTTTATCGTTAGTCGGTCTAAGAACGTTGGCTGACCGACTAGGTTGCAAACTAGTCGGTCGGCAATGCTTCTTTAACCGACTAACTCATCATCTTATTTTTGTATCAGCTACTGTTTACTCTTAGTCGGTCTAAGAACGTTCATCGACCGACTAGATGCTAAACTAGTCGGTCAGTACTTGTTCATGGACCGACTAACTCTAGAATCCTATTTTCGTTCAGGAGTTACTGTTTGCACTTAGTCGGTCTGCGTTGGTCGACCGACCGACTAGTTGCCAAACTAGTCGGTCAGTGGTTGCTCTTGGACCGACTAACCAGTGTTAAAACCCTAATTTCTGGGCAGCCGCCAGCCCAACCTATTTATACCCAACCCAAACGATTTCATCTTCTCCAACACGACCCAAAACCCTAAAATCTTCCCCCTTCAGCCCCCATCTTCCTCCAAGCTCCATTTCTCCATTCCAAGCCCTAGAATCATCATCCAAACCATCCATCTACTCTATCTACCTCTCATCTTCCCCAAAATCTCACCCAAACCCGTCAAAATCCCCAAATCCCCCAAAACCCTAGTTTCCCCAAACTTCTCCAATCTTTTCCAGATCTGATCATAGGGTTCCCCGGAGTGTTCCTTCCGTCTCCTCTTGGTAAGAAATCGATTCCTCTATGTTTTCATAGTCTATTGGTATTTTTATGAAACCCTAATAAATTTCATGTTGTTTGATGGTTGTTCCCCCATAACAGTGATTTCCCCATAGATTGGCATCCGTGTGACGGAGTAGTCGCCATCCCCGGTGCTAGGCAAGTGAAACTTGCATCTCTTGATTTGGGCCATGTCTTAGGCCATTTACCTTGCTTTAGCGTAAAAGAGACTAGACGATGAAAGGATAGCCGTTTAGACGCCATTGACCTAGCTTGACAACGAAGCTTGGTCCGTCACCCTCATCATGCTTGTATGTCACGTCTACTTTCCTTAACGGTACGCGTATTAACTGTTCATGTCATCCATGCATCCTTAACTGTCATTGCATTTCGCCTGTCACGTTTAATTTAATTAACGGTACGCGAATATGTTCATGTCATTGCATTTCGCCTGTCACGTTTAATTTAATTAACAGTATGCGAATTATCTGCTCATGTCATTGCATGCTTGAATACTCATCGTGATTGCGTAGTATCGCTACATACTAGTGCTACTTGTTCCGGCTAGGTGCACCCCTACGCCATACTTATCAAATACACTTTCTGGCTCGTGTCCCAGAAGACGAGCTCATCACAGCCTGCGGGCAATAGGGCACTCGTTGAGTGACCCCTTGTACTTGATACTTGAACACAGCCTGCGGGCAATAGGGCACTCATCGAGTGATCCCTTGTACTTTACTTGTTACTTGACATTACATGTCACCCCTACCGCTTGATACTTGCCACGTGTACTCTCCTTTACCTTACTTGTTACCAACGTACTTTACTTGCCATGCACCATGTTTTAATTGCTAGGTTACTAGTTTACCATTATTCCCGTTTCCTTGCACAAGTCTTTCGATTTGCTGACATGTGCCCCTTTTCTCTTTTAGGTGACACATGTTAGAGCCCGAGCCTGAGTTACTTGTTGAGGACGAGGTGTTTGCTGACGCCGAGCCCGTGCTTGTGTTTGACGGGGAGTACGTGGACACTGGGGACCAGTCCTAGTGTCTTCGTTGTGTTTTACTTTTATTAGACAGTTGTTTTGTTATCGGTGCGTAGCACCCATACTTGTTGTTGTTGCAGTTTTTGTTGGCCTTGTTCTGGGCCTTTAGACTCTTTTCTTTTAGCCTGGTGGCTTTTCTGGATGTTGGACTTTTTGTTGATGTTGGACAATTTGTGAGATGTGGAATTTTTATTTCAGTCTCTACTTGTGTTATTATTGTTATTCTATCGTGGTTACAGGGACCTGCTTATGTATTATTGACGCTTATCGGGTTTGGGGCTTCACAGCTCCACTCCCGTGCGGACCTTTTCACGTCTCGCCTCCATTTTAGGGAAGCGGGTCGTGACAGATTTGGTGACAAAGGGTTCTAGAAAAGAGAAGGTCATTCTGACGGCAGAATGTAGTGCTCTTATCCAGCGAGCAAACCCTCCTAAGCTTAAAGACCCGGGGAGCTTCTCTATCCCTTGCGCGATCGGGGAGGTAAAGATACATCGTGCGCTCGTCGATCTTGGAGTGAGCGTCAGTTTGATGCCCTTGTCGATGTATAAGAGGATAGGAATGGGTGACTTGGAGCCCACTGGAATGACCCTACAGCTTGCAGACCGTTCGGTTAAGTATCCGATGGGGGTTGTAGATGACCTCCCTGTCAATGTTAGAGGGATGCATGTGCCTGTGGACTTCGTTGTGATGGACATGCCGGAAGATAAGCACACCCCTATTACCCTTGGATGGCCTTTCATGGCCACTGCCGGCGTATTAATCGATGTGAAGAATGGGAAGCTTTCCCTTAACGTCTGCAATGAGAAAGTCGAATTTGACTTGGGATTGTCAATGAGGCACCCCGATCCCCCGGATGATCCAAGATGCAATGCACTGGAGTTGGATGAAGAGAGAGCTGTGGAGGAAAGCTCCTGGGAAATTCTTTCAAGAAATCCCCCCGATAGCTTGGGGGACTCAGAAGAACCAGTCGGCCCGAAAAAGAATGATGTTGCTGGGATAACGGATGCGGCACACACGATCCCTCCCGGATTCCCAAAGGCTCCTCTTACGAGGAGAAAAGGCAAAGAGCCCATGGGGCTCACCGGGGATGAGGTCCGGATCCTTAAACGAGTGGCGGTGGACGCCAATATGAGGGAGAAGCGCTCGAACCCCGTCAACAAGGGGATAGTCATCGAACAAGTTTTCTTGTCGCCACCGACTACACCAAAAGCTACCAGCTCCGAAGCTGAAGCGTTGCCAGACTTTGGGCATCACTCTCATCGCCCACCTTGAACATCATCAACGGGTGTCGAGCTAACGACGTTAAACAAAAGCGCTTCATGGGAGGCAACCCATGTTCTAAACTTTTTTTTTCCATTTTTAGGACTATTTTTAACTTTTTTATCTATTTTAATAAATAAATCAAGCCGCAAGAACTTCCGTTAAGGGACTTAGGCCATTTGTGCACTTTTGCAGAAAACAAGGCCCCAACCGATCGGTTGATAACTCAACCGATCGGTTGGGATGTATCAGCTGCTGGCCGTATCAGTCACTCAACGAACCGATCGGGTGAAGATTTGCGAGACCGGTTGGTAGACCGGGTGAACTGGGGCTGAAGTCTCGGGAATTTTTGGGAAATGATCAACCGCTCGGGTGATGAGAAGCATGACCGGTTGATTGACCGGTTGAACAACACCAAACGCTCGGGAAAATTTGTGGAGCGGCCAACCGATCGGGTGAGTTTTCAACCGACCGGTTCGCATGTAGCGTCTCTTCAGCTGAAAATCTCGACCTAATAGTCAACCGATCGGGTGACAACTCACCCGATCGGTTCGACTTAAACCCTATAAATAAACCCCCACCCCGACCGTTCATCTCCTCGCCCGATCTCGCAAAATCCGCCGTCGTTTCATCTCCCCCGCTCTCCCAATGGCCGGAAAACTTCTCCCACGACCTCCACTCCCCCTCTAGCCTCTCTCTCCACCTACCCCTTCCATCTCGTCATCGTTCTCTCGCTCTCTCTCTCTCTCTCTCGCTCTCTCTCTCTCTCGCTCTCTCCCCCCATTTCGCTTTCTCAAGCCCTAATCCCACCATCTCCCCCCATTTTCGGATTTTCGCTGAAGAGAAGTGCCGCGGCTCCACAATCCGTCTGATTGCACGGTGTTGGGGTCAATTTCAAGCAAGGAACTCCAATCTTTGCTGGGTAACTTTGCTCCACTCCTCAAATTTTACTTTTTACCCTAGAATTTCTACTTACTTGATTGTTTGTGTGTACGTGCTTTTATCATACTCTACACTCATTTGCATCACACTCACGCACCCATTATTGCCCAGGAATGAGATAAGGGGAAGGGTATCCTGCGGGAGGAGGAACCGTCTCGAAAGAGACGCAAACAAACACGTCCTCCTCCCAATACACCACGTGCACTATCACTAGACCCACCCCCACCTGTTATCCCCCCTGAGGACCCAATGTTGGGCCCGTACGGGTATCAATTTAGGAACCAAGAGCATAAGGACTTCTACCTTAGGCTGGATGCCCGGGGCATCTGTCGACCAAATTCAACCACGCCCAATCGCTTATCGATCTCGGTGTCTTCACCGAGGTCGAGACTCTTTTCGCGAACTTAGGTTGGTTAGCCTTCCTGAATGCCACCGCTATGTCTTACCCGTCCATCACACTAGAATTTCTTTCCACACTCGTTTGTGAGTCGGGGTCGACTGTCATTTTCCGGGTGCGTAACAAAACCATCCTCACCAACCTGAACACGATCAATAATATATTTGGTTTCCCCATCCTTGGGTACGACGCTATCCGACACTACGGGTATCCTCCTGAATTCGACGTCGATCAGTTTTGGTTCCGCCTGAAGGATCCTGTCAAAACAACGACGTTAGGATCGAATAATAACATAGACTCACGTTAGCATATGATGCGCCGTAGTCTCTGAACTTCACCATCGGATTCGCCACAACGGTCGGTACTTCGTCACTGAGGATCGAAGCAACGTTTCACCGCCTAAATTTCTATTTAGAAGAGGATTTTAATGGAAGGGAGAAGAAGAACATAAGTTGCCTTATGCAAACTTATGGCATGGATGGAATGGTGTAAATGCCTTACCCTTGGGTCCTATTTATAGGCTTTAGGGGTAGTTATTGTAGGAAATAACTAAATATAAGCTTATTAGCCTATATTAGCACAGTTACTTATCCTCTTCTTCATTCACTTATCAAGTTCCTTTATGCACTTATAAAGTGACTTTTTCCACTTATCGAGTGGTCCTTTTCACATGAGAAAAGGTTCCCTTCGTGCACGCTTTCGTGCACTCGACATCTGAGGTCCATAGGCCCTCATACATCCCCTCATGGGTGTATATGTGTCGTCCATATCCAACATCTCCCACTCACACTTGAGTGGATTGTAAGGAAACATATTTTCCTTTAGCTCTTCTGTTTATCATACCGAGAAATAGACCGTGTGACCCTCATGCACATAGAGTCCGTTGTTGTGCACTTGTTAGAGATACACAACACTCCTCGAGGTGCAAAGTTGAGTAGATCAATGCATGCTTTACCCTAGATTATTTCTTCACTTTTTAATACTTTATATTCAACAATTGAATCCCATCTGGATTACAATTGGCTGGCCAGCTTTGAATCTCTAAAGTCCAAATGTGAATATGAAATTAATATTCCTCTTCTTGCGATCCTTTCGATCTTGACTTGACTTGCTTTTCTAACATGCCCCGCCGGACCGAATTGACCATAGTCCATAAGCAACATGCTAAGATAGCAATCACCCAGTCAAATCTAAAGGAACCAATTAGAGTCCATAAGGGTAATGAGTTAAGATCCATGTGGTCTTTGGGTTTCACATAATAGTAAACACAATTACTATTCTAACCCAATGGTCAAATTCATACGTAGTATGAATACGTATTACAACATCACTCCTTTCCCAGGGAGCGTATGTCTTAATGATGTTGTAAGGATGATGATCAGACACCACAATGTCTGATTTTGAGTCCCTTTTACTACTCAAATAATCTTCTGGACCCACATCCCGCATAAGACAGATAGGATTTAAGAATCCTCTTAGATCTTTTGTAAGCATCCATACGATGAAGATCTTTCATACGACCATTTTGTTTTAAGTCATGACTCTAAATCATCCGTCTGACGATTTTGACTTTAAACAGGTCTCATCTTTATTTTATCCGTCTGATATAATAAAGGCGGTTGCTTATGTGAGAGAGCCAACCTCAATCTGTCCGACATACTAGAAAATATAGTTGAGATTTTAAAATGTACACAAACATTTTCTAGAAACTCATATGCAATATTGAAAAGAACTTATTCTTTTATTAAATTTGATCTTTTACAGACATGGGAATTTACATTGGTACACCTCAGCTCTTACGCAATCCTTGAGATGATAAGTGTTTGTAAAACACATCTCTGGGGATCGCCTTCGTAAGCGGATCCGCTATCATCTCATGCGTAGATATGTACCTTATGTCTACCTTCTTGGTCTTATCATAGTCTTTTGCAAATTTGTATCGGATATCAATGTGTTTGGTCTTACAATAGAATTTTGGATCTTTGACATAGGCTATAGATGCTTGACTGTCGCTGTGTATTGGTACAGCACCTGAGTCACTTGCATCAATTAGCCTGTCTAAGAATTTCCTAGGCCAAACAGCCTCTTGGACTGCCATGCTAAATGCTACAAACTCGGCTTCCATATTTGAAAGTGCGATGCATGATTGTTTCTTGCCACTCCAGGATATTGCACCAAATCCGAGTAGAAAAAAATATCCTGAGGTCGATCGTCGCTCATCAAGATCACCCGCCCAATCAGCATCAGTGTAGCCTTCGAGCCTCAAGGCATCTCCTTGATAGCATAAAGCATAGTCCACAGTTCCTTTAAGATACCGCATTATCCTCTTAACTGCTTTCCAGTGTACTTGCCCTGGATTGGATTGGTAACGACTTACCATTCCAACGGTAAAACAGATGTCCGGTCTTGTACACATCATACCGTACATAAGACTACCAACTGCACTGGAATATGGAACTTTTTCCATAATTTCCTTTTTCGTTTTGGTTCTTTGGACACGATTTCAGACATAAATTATCGTATTTGCATATAGGAGTATCAATGGACTTGCAGTCCTGCATATTAAAACGTTCTAGAACCTTCTTTATATAAGTCTCTTGTGAAAGAGAAAGAAGTTTCTTCGAACGATTCCTTGAAATCTTAACTCCAAGGATATATGCGGCTTCTCCCATGTCTTTCATCTCAAAAACTGATGAAAGCCAAGCCTTGATATCCATCACAAAGCCCTTGTCATTTCCGGCTATTAAAATGTCATCTACGTATAGAGACATAATAACATACTTGCTTTTAATCATCTTGATATATACACAGTTATCTTCATCAAGCATGGTAAACCCATTTGATAAGACAACTTCTTGAAATCGTATATACCATTGCCTCGAGAATTGTTTAAGACCATATATGGACTTACGAAGTTTACAAACCTTATGGTCATTTCCTTCTTTTACGAACCCTGTTGGTTGTTCCATATAGATCTCCTCGTCCAATTCTCCATTGAGAAAGGCAGTCTTTACATTCATTTGATGTAATTCGAGGTCTAAGCAAGCAACTATAGCCAGAATCAGGTGAATCGAGGTAAAACGAACAACAGGTGAGAAGGTCTCTTCGTAGTTTATCCCTTCCTGTTGTGTAAAACCTTTCGTGACAAGGTGAGCTTTATATCTGTCTATAGAGCCATCAGCCTTATGCTTGATCTTGAGAACCCATTTGTTCCCAATAGCTCTACGTCCTCTGGGTAAATCAACCAAGTCCCAGACTTGGTTAAATTTCATGGATTCTAACTCCTCCTTCATCGCTTCCATCCATTTGTCTTTTGCAGGGCATGATACGGCCTGTTTGAAAGTAGCAGGCTCGTCATCTACTTGTAGTAAAGTCATAAAGGTTTGCGGAAATTCATCCTCAAATCTTAGAGGAGCTAACCTTGTACGACTACTACGTCGTATTTGAGATTCTTCAAGTCCTTGTTGACTTGAAATTAGATCAATTCTAATATCACTCCCACTTGGAATGTCATTAGAATTGCTCCCACTTGGATCATTATTCCCGTATTGAATAGGATCAACATCATTTGTATCATCCATTGGTGAAGGTAGAAACGTATTTTCGTCTTCACCAAGAATTCTCCCACTCGAATGAGGTAATCCTTCTTGATCATTAATCTTAAATAGAGATAAGTCTCGCCCTGTCTTGGAAACTCGTTTTCCAAGAAAGTGACATCCCTCGACTCAAACTCAATTAGACCTCCATTGTCTTCCTGACCAATGAAAACATAACCTTTGGAGTTTTCTGCGTATCGTATAAAGATACATTTCCTTCCCCGTGGCCCAAGTTTGCCATACTTATGGGAGGAAATATGTCCGTAGGATGCACACCCCCAAGGTTTCAAAATGTTTAAGTCAGGAGACCTTTGGTTCCACAACTCGTAAGGAGTGGAGCTAACTGATTTCGAGGGTACGCGGTTCAAGATGAAAGTGGCCGTCAATAATGCATCACCCCAAAAGGTGATTGGCAAATTAGCTTACGCCATCATTGAACGGACCATTTCCATTAAAGTCCTATTCCTCCTTTCTTCAACACCATTTTGTTGCGGAGTATAAGGCATAGTTACCTGATGAACTATGCCCTTTTCATCACAAAGTTCTTTAAAACTTGTTGATTGATATTCACCGCCCCTATCGGTTCGCAAGACCTTAATCTTGCGATGTAATTGATTTTGCACTAAACTCATATAGTTTTAAAGCAGGTTAATGCTTCACTTTTGTGGGATATCAAATAGATATGTCCGAATCGGGTGAAGTCATCAATAAAAGTGATGAAATAGGACTTCTCGCGTCTTGTCTTGACATTCATCGGACCACATATGTCCGAATGGATGAGCTGTAATGGAACCTCGGCCCTTGTGCCGGTTCCAAACGGCTTGCGACAAGATTCCCCTTCAAGGCAATGTTCGCAAGTCGACATTTCGACCTTTGAAACATTGGATAGAAGGCCACGTTTGGCAAGTCTATCCATACGTGTTGGTCCAATGTGACCAAGCCTTACGTGCCAACAAATTATATCTGACTCATAAGTCGAAGAATTTGCAACAAGGAAATTTTCATTACAAAATGAGGAGTCATACATTGTATTTAATACAATAAATCCTTTGAAAACATACCCAGTACCAATTAAAGAATTATTACAAAACAAGTCCACTTTACAATCATGAAAAAACCAACTGTAACCAAGACCCATTAAAACGACCTCAGAAATAATATTCCTTCGAATATCCGGAGCGAAGAGAACATCATGAAGTAGGATAGTGCGGCCGTTGTCCAGGACGAGCTTACACGTCCCAACGCCTTTCACTTCAACACATGTGTTGTTTCCTACATAGATCCACTTCGTTCCTTGGGGTATCCGGTGATACTCCACGAAGGACCGTCTGTCACTTGCTGTGTGGTCGGTGGCACCTGAATCAATTATCCAAAAAGAATTAGATTCTACAAGAAATATTGAACTAGAAACACATATGTAACTAGTATTATTACAAGTTACCTCGTCACCTCCACTCGTACACGATCGAGCATAGTGACCTAACTTGTTGCACTTGAAACACTTGATCTTCTTCAAGTCCTTCTTCTTATGCCATTTCTTATGCACACCCTTATGTTTGGGTTTCTTGGTAGACTCTGGTTGCTTGTTACGTTCATTAGTAAACTTCAAACGATTTTTCCGTTTCTTTCCTCCGTGTGAGGAACTAGCAACCATGTGCACTTCTGCACTTGGCTTGGCGGCCGCAAGCCGCTCTTCCTCTAACTCGAGGTGCTTTGAAACATTGCTAAAGTTCTTGATGCTCTCATTATGAGTGAGATGCATCTTCATTTGGTCCCACCCATTTGGTAGGGAACGTATGACTGCTTGGATTTGTTGCTCATCAGTGAGCACATGACATGCATCTTTTAACTCTGAGATGAGATTCGCCATATGTCGCAGATGCTTCCCCATGGAAAGATCTGGACGTTTCTTGTATGAATCGAATCTTATAGTTAAAGAACGAAGTTTGGACACCGAGGTGCCATCAAACTTCTCTTCTAGCTTGGACCATATGTCCATGGCTAGTTCATGCTCTCGGAAGATGCGCATTATGTCATCGGCCATACTGGACAATAACGTAATGCGAGCTATCTTGTTCTTCTGAGACCAAGCATCAAAAGCTTCCTTGTCTCGTCTGTGTTGGGCTGTAGTGCTGATCGCTCCGGGACGTAACCCCAAAGAACGGCTGTAGTTTTACCGCAAGTGCACGGTGTAGCAGCGAGCGGGTTATCGAACACAGGGAGGACGAATGACCGTGATTGATCCAATCAACCTGGCTATTTAAGAAGAGAGAAATTTGCCTTTGGCGATCCTGTCACAATCGTCAGACAAAGTACGGAAATATCAAATCAAATAAAGAACGTCTAGGGAATGGGGAATTCCCGCTACTCACCATATTTCGTAAAAGTGGTTCATCGGCATCAAAATCGCTAGAATAAGATTTTGGATGAACTAGTTGCAACTGAATGTAGAACCAAGCTCACGCTCTCTCGCTGTTGCTGGCATATAGCTATCCTATGTTCGGGCCCAATCTCTTGCAAACCCTAGCCTAGGGAAGCTAGCATTAGGATCAACATCATCGTTCAATCGCGCACCGAGCCCAATCTCTTGCAAACTCGGCCCACGACCTAGATTGGGATAGTTCCTACCCGTCCAATCTCTTGCAAACGGGTATTGGCACGGAATTGGAACCGGAAACCCTAGTATCGGTCCAATCTCTTGCAAACCGATACTACGGAAATTCGATTCCAACCCAATTCGGATTTCTAGGGTTTCCTATCGAATTGGGATCCAATCTCTTGCAAATCCCAATCGATGTGAACTCCTAGCCATCCGTAGTAAATTGATCCCAATCTAATCCCTAATAGCGATTCTAGCAAAATTCCTACCAATTCATCACAATTATGAAATAGGGCTTGTAGGGTTCATCCCCACGCCCCAAGACGTGGCGACTACTCACAATTCATAGCAAGATCACAAAAATAATCAATGAAATAAGCAATAGAATTCATCACAATATTGAGATGTGCAATAAAAATAGAATTTTTAGAGAAGAGAAAACACAAACCAATGCAGTTCTTCAATTAATCCAACAAAAATCCAATTTTGTCTCCTCTCCAATCTCAAGAACAAAACTAAAAAGCTAATCTAAAAAGCTGCAAAAAATCTAAGAGAGAGGCTCTCCAAACTAGGGTAAAAACAGGGGATAAATACCCCCCAAAATCGTCCAAAAACTGTGACCAAAATACCCCTGCGCAGCCTGTTTTTCCGCAATTTTCGCTACAGGAAGCGCGTCGCACTCGGCCGAGTGACAAAAGTCGCTCGGTCGAGTGAAAACCCTGTAAATTTCCAGTAAGTCTCGATCTTCAGGGGTCTTCACTTCGGGGGCGGCTCGGCCGAGTGAGTTGTCGTCACTCGGCCGATGGCTTCATGGTACTCGGGCGGTCGGGATTATCCACTCGGCCGAGTGGGTCTTCTGAAGCTCAGGCAGCCGAAAAACAGTAACATGGCGATTTTTGAAGGGCTTCGTCTGGGCGCCACTCGGGCGGACGGTGTCTCGTCACTCGGCCGATGTGGTCTCCGTCGCTCGGCCGAGTGCACATATGAATCGTGTCTGATCTGGTCGGCCAAGCGGTGTCTCGCTGGTCGGCCGAGTGACTCCTTCACTCGGCCGAGTGGGACACTAAAAATGCCCAGATTGCTTATTTTGGCCTCCTCGTCGCTCCTGCGACGTCCGTTCTTCTTCCGCTCCTCTCCAACAGCAAAATACCTCTCGGGGAGGTCGTCGGCGACCCTATGGAGTAAGCGCATCTCGAGATCACTCCAAATCGTGCCAAATCACCTGAAATGCGACAAAAACAACAAATCGTGAAAAGCATCGCAATATCGTCGATATATCGTGAAAAACATGATTTGGGCGATCTAAATGGCATGCAAACATGCGGGAAAAAGGTGTAAAATAAGGAGTGATCAAAATCCCCCAAGCTTGCCTCTTACTCGTCCTCGAGGAAGATAAGTAAAAGGCGAACCCGGTGGATTCGGAAAACGAAAACGGCGAAAAAATGAAAAATGAAAAACGGAGAAGAATGAAAATAAAGAAGAAAGAAAGAAGCGAGGAGGTAAGCTGCTAGATCATTTTCTCAGGACGTGGGTTCCGCTTACTCGTATAGCATGCACTGAATGAAAAACACATGTCAAAGAGTTTTATTTAGATATCATAGTATAGTAGTGCAAATAGAAATAGAAAACCCACGAACAACAATATAAACATGAAAAATGGAATAATTTTATAATTAACATCGTCTGAATCATTTAAAGCGGTATACAAATCACAGATCACACACTTTTCAATTGAATGCTTTCTATCAGGAGTATAAGAGTATCACACTATAGAATAGAGAGAATAGAAAAGTATGGATTTCATGAAATGAGTGCTAGGCTTAGATTTCTGGATTTCGTAAAGCTAAAAATAATCTCACCGAGTATAGAATATTACTTAGCCTAGGTTGTCGTGCAACGTCAAGTAGTCACTCTCTCACACATCAATGGATCCCCTCCCCCAAGCTTATCTATAAGCGTGGTGGCATAAAAAAAATATTTACATCCCTATTTTTATAAAGCTCCAAAAGCAATGAAAAGAGAAGAGAAAGAAAGAAAGTGAGATGGGATCTTTTATTGAGGATTTTTCCTCTTTTCTTTTTCTCTTTTTTTTCTTTTTTTTTCTCTTTTTTTTGAAGCAATAGCATATATACACAATGATCCCAACTCAAAGAGAGATAATGATATACAAGAATATTTTCTCTTTTCTCTTTTTTTATTGAATAAGAAATTTGGAGCTAGGAATTAATAGTGGGGGAAATGCCATATAATAGAATCGCTAAGGGGAGATTCACCAATGATTTTAAAAGTAGAGAAATGATGTTCAAGATTTGTGGAGAAAGAAATGAATATATCTCTCGGTTCACTCTATAAGACATGCATGACAACTTCAGCAGGGTAATCTAATCTACTCAGTTTCGATCACAAAAAAGCTAACTAATCCAGATTTATCATAGCTAACATCATTCAATCATCCTGAAGTGAAATGTACAGTTCATGCATATAGAAGTGATATAGCAAAAGAAATCGGTACTCCAGATATAGGCATTCAATGCGTGAATCTTGGTGTGTTTTCTGTGATAGCATACATATGAATATTCAGACTCAGCTAATAATAACATTTCATCCATTTTCATGTGGAAAAAGTGTGGGTTACTATCTCTAGATGCAAGGCAAGTCATAGCATGAGATGAAAAAGAAGGAAATAAAGATAAAGGGAAAATAGAACTATTTACAATGCGGCACACAGAAAAATAAGAAAAACGTGATGCATGGTAAAATAAAAGAAAAATGATGAAAAATAAGTGCAAAAGCGGAAAATGGCGTGAAAAACTAAAAATAAAGGTGGCAAATCGAAAAAGAACGTGAGAACTCACTCCCCCAAGCTAAATGGCACAGTGTCCTCAATGTGCAAAGTGTGGCACACCGAGAGACAAGTAATGTGAGGGGTAAGTGAGGATGCATGCATGATGGGAAAAAAAAGGAAAATAAACGAAAAATAAAGAAACGAAAAATATGATGCGGACATGATGCATGCACAGATAGGAGTGATACATATATAAAGATGGGGCACCAAAAACTCTCACTCTCTCCCAAAAAAGATATATAAGGATACGATCTGAGTGAGAAACCCAAAATAAGTGAGGGGAGGGGGGTAGTGGACAAAAATGCAACAGGACCCAGCAGAGACGGGCAGCACAACGGCAGGAAAAATTGATGGCATCAAGGGTGCCTAAGAAGGTGGTGATGCGCCGTCTCCGTCCTGAGGCGGAAGTGGTGGTGGTGGCTGGACAGGCCGCTGAGCGGGTGTGGGTGTGGAAGTGGTAGCAGGCTGAGTGTGTGTGGAAGTGCGGGTGGGAACCTGCTGGGTGGATGGGGGTATGCGGGGGAGACGCTCCAGGACCTGGGTAAGACAGTAGTGAATCTGGGGGATCAGGTCAAAGCGGCCAGCCATTGCAGAGACGGTGGAGGACAGGGTCCTAAGGTCGCCTCTGAGGCCACTCACCGCCCCCTCTAGAGCACGAATGCTCTGAAGTACAGTGTCGGGGGGAGGTGGTGCAGATGGACGCACCGGTCTGGGCTGTGCAGGGCGGGGCTGGCGTACTCGGGTCGCGTATGTGACGGGCTCAGCGGGGAAGGGAACGAAAGGTGCTGCGCTCGCAAATGTGGGCCTGGCCTCAGTGTGAGGCCGGGGCACCGGCTGGTGAGAAGTGGAGGCAGCAGCAGCGAAAGAAGAGTGCAAAAGTGGCAGCGAGGCGGCCAGAGAGGTCCGTGGCACAGAAGTGTGGACAGACGCCACGACACTCTCAGAAAATACAGCAGCAGTGGAAACAGAGGGCTCTCCGCACTCAACTACGGTCGGCGGGCGCTCGGGTGGTGCAGAAGAAACGGGCTCAGCAGACAGAGGGCCAGTGGTGGTGGTGACAGCCTCGAAAGCAGTGGAGGTGGGCTCAGCTAAGGTGCTCCCGATACCGACAGGGATGGGAACAGAGGTGTCAGGAGTAGTGGAAACATCAGGTATAGGCTGAGGGGCCACAGGGTCAACAGGGGCAGCAGGCTCGGCAGGGGCGACAGGGTCTGCGGCGGCAGCGTGGGCCTGCTCGGCCTCCTCGGCCTCGAGCACGTAAGCAGCGGGGATGAGGACATCCATCGCAGGGAGCCAGTCCACATGGGCTGGTGCAATCTGAGTCCGAGCTGGGCTCGGAAGAATCATGTAATCGGCACCGTAAGGGCCGTGCAACCAGACCCAATGACGCTCACCGTGCGGACGAAGCATCTTCATCCGGGCCATAACATCGATCGACAAAGAAGTGGGGCCCGGTACTCGTCGCAGGTCGTCAGGGAAGTCCTCGCCGGTCATAAGGGCAAGCAAGGTGATCAGGCCGCCGCAGCATATCGGTGAGCGAGCGCCCACCGATACAATGATGCGGTCCAAAAACCAAGCCGCGACATCAATCACGACGGCGGGGACAAGCTCATCACCATCCCTAGATAGAGCTCTGGGACGTGTCATCGCGTAGAGCATGTAGAGCTCTGGCGTAGACATCGTGCCCGGCTCATATCTGGCCAAAAAGGTCGTCGCCATAAGGCGCTGAGCAATACGGAGGCAGGGATGGACAATGGCCGAGGCCTTGGCCCTACTAGGGTCAAAGGCAGCGTGAAGACCCGTAATCCGGGCCCAGAAGGCACCGGCGTCGAAGGAAGGTGGGGGGATATGGGTGGGGCCGTAACCGCGATCGGCTCCGGGGACAGCGGGCCACGAGAAAAATGCTCTCATCATATCGAGAGTGACCTGGCACTCCCGGTCCATGAACCGAAACGAGCATCCCTCGTCGGTCCGGGTGATCGAGCTAAGAATCTCAAGTGTCGGGTGGGTAAACGTGTCCGTCGACACCTGAAAGAAATCTCGCCAGCCCACGTTGTCGTACAACGTGAGCATCCCCTCTAGTACCCCCAGGCGTCCTAGGTCGGCAAGGTGTGCAAACCTGGAGGGTACGATCGAGCGCTGGGAGATACGCTCGAAGACGACGCGGTGTGCGTCGTCTCGGAACGTAATCCCGAGCGGCCTGACAAGTGGAGCCGGAGGTGGTGGCTGTGGAGCGACAGGGAGTGGCTGTGCGGGCTGTGCGGGCTGTGTGGGCGCTGCAGGCTGTGCGGGGTGTACGGGGCCTGCAGGCTGTGCGGGGTGGATGGGGTGTGTGGGAGAAGGCGGAGGAGAGTTCTCCAACTCGTGGGAGGGGCCAGCGTCATCCGACCGCTTCCGCTTGGCGGAAGCTCTCTTCGACCGCGGCCGTGTCCGGGGCGGCATATCGGCCCCGAGCGGGAGCCGAAAAAGTGTAAAAAGTGCGGCGTGTGCAAAATAAAGGAAAGAGTGTACCCCGACACGCCGCGAGTGCTAAGCAATGGAAGAGTGCGAAGACAGCGCCTCCGCGAAGCCCAAATCAGTCCGTAGAAGCTCCCCTGGGCTCCCCTAAGCTCCCAAAACAACCTGCGCAGGAAATGGAGATATCAGCGGGTAATATTCAAAATGTATGGAGCATTAGGGGTATAATAGATAGATATAGAAATTGATTAGGGTTTGGGGGTCGTTTAACACATGGATCCTCGAAAAATACACAAAAAGAGGAGAAAAAGGGCGAATCAGGCGATACCGGAGGTGGTCGGAGCGGCGACCGCCGGCGGCGACTCGGGCGAGGCGCGGCGGGTGCTCGGCCGGTGGTGGCTGGCCGAGCGGTGGTGCTAGGTGGTCGGTCGGGCGAGTGGGGGCGCGAGCGAGGGGAACGGGCGAGGGGAATGCGAAGTGTCGCGGGCGATTTGGGTTTTTGCGTTTCGAAAAACGTGCCCCCCCTCGGCCCCTTATATAATATAAGTTACGACTCGGTCGAGTGACTAGGTCACTCGGGCCGAGTGGGATCAATGGAAATATCCTCCTCGCTTACGCTTCGGCCGAGTGGCTTTGCCAGCCTCGGCCGAGTGGAGTAAGTCCATTCGGCCGAGTGGCTCAAGCTACTTGGCAAGACTCGCCCTAGGAGCGTATCCGTTTTACTCGGCCGAGTGAATATATATACTCAGCCGAGTAGCAGTTATACTGAAATCAGGAAAATAAACAGAGAGTTGGATACAGCAGACTTCCCTCGTTCGTGAGCGGCTCGGCCGGACGAACTTGTGTACTCGGCCGAGTGACTAGTATACTCGGCCGAGTGAGCCTTGTTTTCTGCTGTTTGTCTTCGTTTGGGTTCTAAACTCCGTCTTTCTTCCTCCAGTCGATTTCATCTTACTCCTAGGCATCGAGCGTCTTCCTGGGGCGCTCCTCGTCGTCTCGTTCATCCTCCTCATGATGGATTTACCTATCTCCTCTCATGTCAAGAAAAATAGGACCCGTTATCACAAAATTTTTGTGCGAACGACTCAAAACACTAAAAATCTCTAAAACAAAAATAAAGAAAAAGTAAAAATAAAGCAATAACCGTCGGGTTGCCTCCCGACAAGCGCTCGTTTAAGGTCGTGAGCTCGACCCCCTATGATTTTCAATTAATGCGGGATGTTTGGTGCATATGAGATGCACCCATCAAATTTTCCGGGGAGAACGCTTGGATTCAGAAGTTGCGGCGGCGTGTTCTCCCGCGGTGGTCTCTCGTCTCGAATTGTGTTGGGGGGAGGCTCCCCCAAGCTAGCGTTTGCCCCGGTCAACGGCTTTACCGGTGACGCCGATTTCCGTATCGGCGGAGCTTTCTTCGGAGACTTTAATTTCGAGAGCTTGCAGAGCTCTCGAATCCTTGCGACATCAGCGTCGCCTTCATCACTTTCAACGGAGAGGTCGGGGGAATCATCTATCTTCTCATCTTGGCCTAAATCCGGGCCTTCCTCGAAATCCTCATCGAAAAGAGCGCCAATCGAGTGGGGGGTCGCCTCTTCAATTACCTCATCAAGGAGGTCCATGAAGTCAAGTTCCTCGTGGTAAGGCATGTGTTTCATAGCCTTAGGAATGTGAAGCTCCACCTCGATGTTACCGACGTTTAATGTTAGTGTACCTTCTCGCACGTCGACAATCACACCGGCGGTGGCGAGGAATGGGCATCCAAGTATCAATGACGTATCTCCCTCCTCCTTAACGTCCATAATCACGAAGTCACATGGCAAGCATATTCCCCCCGGGACTTGTAGCGGGATGTCTTCGGCGATCCCTACTGGCCTTGTTATTCGCCCATCGGCCAATTGTATCCGCATGTCGGTAGGTTTCAACTTCGTCCTGGTGTTTAGCCTTAAGAACATGGAGAGAGGCATGAGGCTCACACTAGCCCCTAGATCTACCAACGCCTTTTGAAGAGGGACGCCGCCCAAGGTGCAAGGAATCCGAAAACTCCCCGGGTCTTTAAATTTGGCCGGCTCCTTCTCTCTCTTGGTGAACCAAGAGCCCTCCTCGGCTAGCATAATCTTCTCCTTCCTTTTTCTCCCCGAAATCAAGTCCTTTAAGAATTTAGCATATGTGGGGATTTCCACGATGGCGTCGAGGAAGGGAATGTTGAGGCTAACTCCCCTCAGATACTCGAGAAACTTTGCTAGCCTTTTCTCCATTTTCGCTCTAGCAAGACTTTGGGGAAATGGGACCGGTGGCATGAAGCGCCTTTCCTCAATCAATTGCTCCGCTCTAGATTTCTCCTTTTCTTGTGGCTCTTTCTCCTTATCAACTTCAACTACCGGCTCGATCGGCTCCAAACTTTCCTCCACGGGCTCCTCGGTAGGAATCATGGCGGGGGTGGTATCCTTCCCGCCTCTAGTAGTAACGGCAACTACGGCATTGATGTGGCCGGTGTTGCCCCGTGGGTTTTGCTCGGGTTGCGCCGGCAATCGTTGAGTGTTCCGATTGAGCAACGCCAATTGCTCCGATATTTGAGCCACAACGGTATTAAGGGAGTCTTGCCCCGCCTTCAAGGTAGCATTGACCTTATTTTACTCGACCATAAACGCCTCCACTCTAGCTTCGAAGTCGGATCGTTGTTGAACTTGTGGAGGGTTTTGATTTTGATTCCTCCACCCTTGATTGTATCCGGGCGGCCTATATGGTGGAACTTGTTGCTTCGGTTGGAAATTTTGTTGTGGAGGCCCCCTCGGCGGATAGTGTTGTTGTTGGGGTGGTGGTGGTCGAGCTTGTTGAGGTGGTTGTTGTGGCGGGTTCAAAGCTCCTTCATTGTTGGCGTAAGAGAATCCGGGATTATTTCTTGTGGCCGGATTGGCCCAATATCCTTGGTTCCCCGTGACATATTGTACTTGCTCCAAGGATCCTTCTCCTTGCTCTCCTCCCACATATATGGCTTGAGATTGGTCTTGCCAATCGCTCATTTGGTTCGTTGGAGCGGAGGTGGAAGGGGTTCCTTAGGGCTCCGTGATAAACTTCTCCAGTCTCTCCACTACCTTGTGGAGAGAATCAAACTTGCTTGTAAGCTCCGCTACGGCCTTCGCCTCATAGATACTAGTTAGCTTCAAGGAGGACGTGGAGTGTCCTCGCTCATCGCCCCATTGTTGGTTGTTTGAGGCCATCTCCTCAATTAGGGCCGTAGCTTCCTCGGGAGTCTTTGACAAGATAGCACCATTCACCGCGGCATCAATAATTTGTTTGGTCCCCGGTTGGAGACCGTTGTAGAAGCTATGAACTAGCTCCCAATCTTCTATGCTATGGTGCGGGCATTGGTGCTGTAGATCTTTAAAACGCTCCCAAGCCTCATAGAGCGTCTCTTGGGGTCCTTGCTTGAAGGACATGAGAGCGCTCCGGATCTTCACCGTCTTGGATGGCGGATAGAACTTGTCAATGAATGCACTTGCCAACTCGTCCCAAGAGGTGAAGATTCCCTCAGCCTGCATCATCAACCAATAGAGTGCCTTGTCCTTTAGCGTGAAGGGGAAGAGACGCAGTCTGATGGCATCGATGGAGACCCCAGGCATTTGGAATGTGGCGCACTTCGACAAGAATAATTGGATGTGGTAGTGAGGATTTTCATGGGCATTCCCATGAAATGGATCCTGCTGCATCAGAACCACTAGTCCAGTCTTTAGCTCGAAGTTCTTGTCAGCCGCCAACTCCGGCATGGCAATGGATGAGGTCGTAGAAGAGGTATTAGGCCGAAGCCTATCTCGAATAGAAATTATCCTCGCCATCCTTGCCGCTAATTGGTCCGCAGTTTCCGGGTTGGTCATAAACCTCCCTTCCGGATTTTGTCTCCTTTCCGCTCTAAGTCTCCGCACGGTACGTTCGATCTCGGGATCAAATAATATAGCTTCAGGGTCCGCCGTAGATCTCGTGTACATGCACAGGGAAAACAGAGTTTCAAAGAGATGATTAGTACCGTGGAAGGGTTAGGTAAAAATAAAGAAATGGAAATAATAATAATAATAATAATAAAAGAAATAGGTAGGGTGGTAAGATCAAACGCAATCGCCTCCCCGGTAACGGCGCCAAAAACTTGATCGCTCCGGGACGTAACCCCAAAGAACGGTTGTAGTTTTACCGCAAGTGCACGGTGTAGCAGTGAGCGGGTTATCGAACACAGGGAGGACGAATGACCGTGCTTGATCCCATCAACCTGGCTATTTAAGAAGAGAGAAATTTGCCTTTGGCAATCCTGTCACAATCGTCAGACAAAGTACGGAAATATCAAATCAAATAAAGAACGTCTAGGGAATGGGGAATTCCCGGTACTCACCATATTTCGTAAAAGTGGTTCATCGGCATCAAAATCGCTAGAATAAGATTTTGGATGAACTAGTTGCAACTGAATGTAGAACGAAGCTCACGCTCTCACGCTGTTGCCGGCCTATAGCTATCCTATGTTCGGGCCCAATCTCTTGCAAACCCTAGCCTAGGGAAGCTAGCATTAGGATCAACATCATCGTTCAATCGCGCACCGAGCCCAATCTCTTGCAAACTCGGCCCACGACCTAGATTGGGATAGTTCCTACCCGTCCAATCTCTTGCAAACGGGTATTGGCGTGGAATTGGAACCGGAAACCCTAGTATCGGTCCAATCTCTTGCAAACCGATACTACGGAAATTCGATTCCAACCCAATTCGGATTTCTAGGGTTTCCTATCGAATTGGGATCCAATCTCTTGCAAATCCCAATCGATGTGAACTCCTAGCCATCCGTAGTAAATTGATCCCAATCTAATCCCTAATAGAGATTCTAGCAAAATTCCTACCAATTCATCACAATTATGAAATAGGGCTTGTAGGGTTCATCCCCACGCCCCAAGACGTGGCGACTACTCACAATTCATAGCAAGATCACAAAAATAATCAATGAAATAAGCAATAGAATTCATCACAATATTGAGATGTGCAATAAAAATAGAATTTTTAGAGAAGAGAAAACACAAACCAATGCAGTTCTTCAATTAATCCAACAAAAATCCAATTTTGTCTCCTCTCCAATCTCAAGAACAAAACTAAAAAGCTAATCTAAAAAGCTGCAAAAAATCTAAGAGAGAGGCTCTCTAAACTAGGGTAAAAACAGGGGTTAAATACCCCCCAAAATCGTCCAAAAACTGTGACCAAAATACCCCTGCGCAGCCTGTTTTTCCGCAATTTTCTCTACAGGCAGCGCGTCGCACTCGGCCGAGCGACAAAAGTCGCTCGGCCGAGTGAAAACCCTGTAAATTTCCAGTAAGTCTCGATCTTCAGGGGTCTTCACTTCGGGGGCGGCTCGGCTGAGTGAGTTGTCGTCACTCGGCCGATGGCTTCATGGTACTCGGGCGGTCGGGATTATCCACTCGGCCGAGTGGGTCTTCTGAAGCTCAGGCAGCCGAAAAACAGTAACATGGCGATTTTTGAAGGGCTTCGTCTGGGCGCCACTCGGGCGGACGGGGTCTCGTCACTCGGCCGATGTGGTCTCCGTCGCTCGGCTGAGTGCACATACGAATCATGTCTGATCTGGTCGGCCGAGCGGTGTCTCGCTGGTCGGCCGAGTGACTCCTTCACTCGGTCGAGTGGGACACTAAAAATGCCCAGATTGCTTATTTTGGCCTCCTCGTCGCTCCTGCGACGTCCGTTCTTCTTCCGCTCCTCTCCAACAGCAAAATACCCCTCGGGGAGGTCGTCGGCGACCCTCTGGAGTAAGCGCATCTCGAGATCACTCCAAATCGCGCCAAATCACCTGAAATGCGACAAAAACAACAAATCGTGAAAAGCATCGCAATATCGTCGATATATCGTGAAAAACATGATTTGGGCGATCTAAATGGCATGCAAATATGCGGGAAAAAGGTGTAAAATAAGGAGTGATCAAGTGCCCAACTCGGGTTCAATCATTACGTTCTTTAGAGTTTCGAGCACTTCTTGCTCCTCTAGAACATACTGTATTTTAATGGACCATAATTTGTAATTATCGCCGTTGAGTTTTTCACCTCTGTTTAACTCAGCGACGATGTTCTTTGAAGCGGAAGACATTTTAGCTTTAAAATGCTGTAAAAGATATGAAAAGAAAGGTTTGATCAAAAACATTGCATTAATTTCATATACATAGTCATCATATTGTTACATTTTCATGATTCATTAGTCTCGGCCAGCGGACCGACCAGGTAAATGGCTAGTCCATGGTTCACTACCCCCAGACTGAGCTGAGGTGTCCCACAAACTAGTCCAAAAGACCACTGGTCGAATCATGATCCATTAAGATGCTGAATCAATCAAATGTGGAAATTTTCAGACTAGTTTAATATCACTCCCACTTGGAAAAACCCACTTGGAATGATATTATTGTATTTGATAAGTTACTTTCGAAAAATATTGAAGATGTTGTTCTAGAATCAGAAAAGTCATTACAATCCCAATCACCATCTAGAACAACTTTCAATATTTCCCCATCACTTTATCAAATAACAGTACTCTTATAGTACTTTTTAGTGGAAAAGCGTTTTTGAAAACATATTTTTCAAAATGTATATTTCAACCTAGTACCCTTATGATACTAGCGAAATATTCGGCAATCTCTGGCCATTGCCTGGGTTGAGCCGTAGCCGTGCCAAGTCCGGATCCACCTTGAGGGGATTTTTCTGCAAGTCATCGTCGCCGGCTCCCGTATGGATCCAGGCGCTCCCCTTCTGCAGGAGAATTTGCCACAGAGAACTGCCGTCGGCCCCGTATAGGCTGGCCATGCATGTCCCCATCCATGCAAGTCACCCCCCAATACAGGGTCAACCGGGGCTCGGCACTGGCCGAGGACAAGGCCGACAGTGGCCTGGCACCGGCCTCGGCCAGGACCGACAGTGGCCCTGGCAGAGGCCAGGGCAGGTCTCGGCCTAGCCCTGGCCACTGCCAGGGCTGGCTATGGCCCTGGCAGAGGCCAGGGCCAGCCTGCGCCAGGCCCTGGCCTCTGCCAGGGCCGGCTAGGCCCTGGCCGTGGCCAGGGCCCCCTGTCCCTGGCCTGGCCGCGGCCAGGGCCCCCTGGTCCTGGCCGAGGCCGGCCAAGGCCGGCCAGGCCGAGGCCATGGCCTGGCCATGGCCCCTTGGCCATGGCCGGCCTTGGCCCATATGGCCATGGCCGGCCTCCCCCTTGAATGGGGTTGGCCGTACACCCCCATCGGAGGGGTGGCCGTGGTTATTATTCGCCGTAGCCAACCCCATCCGCATGGGGAGGGGGATGCTTAGCCTCCATGGCCCATATGGCCATGGCGATCATGCACCAAAAAAAGTCTTCTTCTCCGTTGAGAATAACCACCATCGTTTTCTCCGATGAAACACCCGTTCATCGAGAAAGTAGTTATTCTTTAATGGTCGTGTGCCAAAATGAAAAATAACACACTTTCAAGGACGCAAACTTCACGCTCCACATGAAGAGAGTTCACATTCCCTATTGAATGGAGACTCAGCATCCAGGAAGAGTGCGAGTTTGGCGAGATGAACGGTCAGTTCTTCCCATCACGGAGAGTTCCTGCCATATCCGTAATGACAGAAGACCCTAACGTGAAAAGAACAACTGCTGCGATTCTCTCCATCACGATGCGCTCCTACCATATCCATAATGGTAGGAAACTCATTCGTGAAAAAGACAACCCCTCGTTCATCGGTTAGACCGGGGCGAACCCGTATGGCTTTGATATCAATGAAGGATCCTGTCAAAACAACGACGTTAGGATCGTATAATAACATAGACTCACGTTAGCGTATGCTACGCCGTAGTCTCTGAACTTCATCCTCGGATTCGCCACAACGGTCGGTACTTCGTCACGGAGGATCGAAGCAGCGTTTCACCGCCTAAATCTCTATTTAGAAGAGGATTTTAATGGAAGGGAGAAGAAGAACATAAGTTGCCTTATGCAAACTTATGGCATGGATGGAATGGTGTAAATGCCTTACCATTGGGTCCTATTTATAGGCTTTAGGGGTAGTTATTGTATGAAATAACTAAATATAAGCTTATTAGCCTATATTAGCACATTTACTTATCCTCTTCTTCATTCACTTATCAAGTGCCTTTATGCACTTATAAAGTGACTTTTTCCACTTATCGAGTGGTTCTTTTCACACGAGAAAAGGTTCCCTTCACGCACGCTTTCGTGCACGCGACATCTGAGGTCCATAGGCCCTTATACATCCCCTCATGGGTGTATATGTGTCATCCATATCCAACGCCGCCTCACCCTACTCGGTCGCTATCCCCGAGGTAAGGCCAAGGCATCCTTAATCATCCATCCTATATTCCGTCTAGCCCATCGGATCATATCCTCCGCATTTTCCGCCAGGGATGAGTCAGGCACCGTGACCATCCCTGATCTTTTCATTCTATGGGCCATGACTTTCCCTTTCGTTCGAGACGATGATGGGATTAGCTTTAGGGCCCCCACTGTCCCCGTCCATGCCGGCGACTGGCTTATTTACAAGCTCCTAGAGATTAGTCGGGCTGGCAAGGGCAAGATTTGTTGTGGGGGAATAATCATTATCATTGCTTCTTTTCCACAATTTAATATCCACATCCCCCGAGGTCTTCCCACTGCCGCAGGACCCTCACGTCTAGATCTTGATGTCCTACGGCATATTCATATGATTAAGCCCGGCCATGATCGTCGTTTCGATTTCAACTACGGCCACCCCCCAGCCCCCTACACCATTCTCCCCAACCCCGCTCGCATGACTATAGCTTTAGTGGGAGATTGGACTTTTCCACCCGATCCCGAGTTCCTAGCGGGGTTGCGCCTTCCTTTCCTTTCCAAGGACGCACGCAGACCACCTTCCCCTGCCACCCGCTTAGATGAGCAGGATATCCCTGCGTCCCGGGGAGACATCGGGGCTGGCCCTAGTCACACCACCCGTGCTCCTGGCCCTATCACTGCTGAGGATCTTTCTGAGGCCATCTCAGGCCTTGTGTCCAGTGCCGACATGATCACTGCCGCCGGCACTACTCCACATCACTTCCCGGCACCACTTCTGCTTCACGTCAGTCCACTTCTTTTGGTCATCGCCAGGTCTCAGCTCGTCTTAGTCTCGAGACCGAGATCGCTGCCCTTCGTGCTCTTGCCACATCCTCTGTCCCCTCGGACCCATCACCGTCCTCCTTTCTCACTCACCCACGTTTCCTCGCACTTGAGAGGAATGTGGCCGCCATCCTCCGCCTTCTCACTCACGTCCATGGACCACCACCACCCACACCACACCCCTCACCACCACCTTCACCACCTCGACGATCGTCACCTCCCCCATCACATTCTTCCCCTCCACCATCCCACCCACCCCCACCTCCTTCACCCCCACCAAGGCGATCATCTCCCCCTCCCACATCTACTCCCATCCCCGTATCCACTTCTCCTCTCACGACCGCTTCTGTCGCCACCACACCACCTCCTCCCTCCTCCACCGTCACTGCATATGTGCGCCGCAATAAATTACAGGTGCGCTCCAGATCTCTCCCACCGCCACCCACTACCGTCACTAAAACGTCTTCTCTACCCATTTCTATCCCTTCTACCACCGCCTTGATCACCGTACTTCCACCAACGCCCACCTCCACTGACACTCCACCCATCATTCACACCCCCACTGCACCTATTCCTCCACCTCTTTCCCCACTTCTCCACACACCCCCTGCCTCCCCTGACCACCCATCCACACCCTCTTCCGAGGAGGGTGAGGACTCCACATCTCCTGCTTTTTGATTTCATTTTGTTTTCTGACCTCCCTCTTGCATATCTCTGCATTTTCACGATCATATCATCTTGCTGGCATTGTCATGTCTAGCTTGGGGGAAGTCAATTTTTTTCTGTGTGTCGTCGTGTGCTGTTTTCTGTGTGTGCTTGTTTTATCTTTTGAGTCGTGCCATTTTCTGTCTTCTTTATTCTATTTGTATGTCGTGTGGTGTGATTTTTCTTTATTTTCAGTTCCGTTTATGTGTTTTTCTTGCCTTTCTTATCTTTTTTTGTCGGTGCATTCCCCCCCCCCCCATTTTCTTTGCCCTCCCGTATTCACTTTTATTGCATTGAGGGCAATGCAAACTTCAGCTTGGGGGAGTCGCACTTTGTGCGTCATTTGAGTCTTTCTTTTTCGTTTTTGAGTCCTTTTCATCGTGTTTTTATTTTTTTTCTTTTCTTCTTTTTTCATCTCCTTCTCCTAGAGATGAACCCTATGATGAATTGCCACGAAATCACACACACCTAGAATGGCATCGATAATCACATTCACTAACCCTAGGAAGTCGAGTCCTCTTGCATTTCATGCATCGTGGGTCCACTTAGCTTTTTTTGTGAGTCGTGCATTGTGACTAGTGTTTGGTGTGCTTCTACTTTGTGATTTTATTTTATATACCTGTCCAGGAATGACCCTTAGATTATCATGCTTTGATTTGAATATGCGGTATTTGCTTCTCCTATCTGCTTCTGTATGCATGAATATATATATTGTATGCTTCATTTCGCATGTGTCGGGATTCCACAGTTAGGACTAGGATAACCCATTTAGCCTACGCTCTGATTAGTGAAAAATCTCATTTGCCCAAGTGTCTAGAATCCGATTTCGTTTTTGTTTTACTTGGTGCAAATCCCCTCGTCGTGTACCGTTCTCCCACTTGGGAGAGTACACATGTGTATAGCCAAAAATCCAAAAAAAAATTCAAAAAAGAGAAAAACCCAAAAAGAAAAGGAAAGAGAAAATTGTATAGCCAAAAAGCCAAAAAAAAGTACATATATCCAAAACCTAAATATATATTTATATATATGAGTGTGAATACTTTCCTACTTGCCGAGAATAAAGGGAAGGCGAGAATTTGCACCGAGTGTTCTACTCCACATCATCTCAACCCCCATCGCTTTCGAAAACACTTGGAATAGGGAATTTATAGCTATTATCTAGGTGATAGTGTGGTGATGTCTGAGCCCCTAGCTGTGGAGTCCATGACGCATGATGCATTTCTATTCTCATACTCTTCTCTTGCATGCTTGAGCCATATATTCACCGCTATTTCTAAATCGAATCGATATTTAGGTCATTACTTGGATTTGTGTATATGGAGCTTAATGCACAATGTAGATAGTGACACCGTTTGCTAGCACACGACCACACTCACTCGTGCTTCACGGCGTGGGCCCACGGCACTTGTCTGGACACGTATTCCTCGGCTTAGTGGTGTTATTTGGCGTTTGTTAGCTTGGTGTGTGTTTTTGATTTTGCTGGCTCTGACGGGTGATTTAGGATTTTTTTTGTTTTCTCCTTTCCTGTCTTCCTCTCTATTTTCTCCCTCCGAGCTCCTACTCTCACTCGTCTTCCTCGAGGACGAGGAAGGGTTCAGCTTAGGGGATTTTGACGTGCGTTTATATTTCATATATTCACGCACGTCTTCTTTTGTGTTTTTCCACTGTTTTCCGCCGTCTTGTATTCGTTTTATCGAGTTTTCTTGTTTTTTTCACTTTTCCGTGTTTTTTGTGTTTTGCAGGAGTTTACTAGTGTAAGGGACATATAACGATGATATCATGAGTCCCCGGAGCAACGGAAGGAGTCACGCGTGATCCAGGGGATCAAACGACGAAGATAGCATCTTTCAGCCCCTCACCCGACCGGTTGGTCACTTCCAACCGATCGGGTGATGCACGCGTGCACCACCCGGACACAAGCTGAAGCGGGCAGAAAGTCAACCGGTCGATTTAGAGACCGGTTCAAATGCCCCAACTCTCTGGAATTTGATGCTGAATGCCAATCGATCGGGTGACCTTCACCCGATCGGTTCATCTGTAGCCGATTCTCCGAAGCCAAGACACGGAGAGCTCAACCGACCGGTTCACCCGACGGCACGAAGATCCAACCGATCAGCTTCAACTCTCAACCGACCGTGCCATGTGACCGGGTGAAGTCCCATGCTGAGCTGCCGAAGAAACGAAGCAGGTCACCCGATCAGTTGACTTTTCAACCGATCGGATGATATCGTATTCTATATATATGACCCCTAGGTTTTCCAGAAACGAGAGTTGTTATTTTTTGCTGTTTTTTCTCTATCTTGACGGCCGTAATTTTTCAGATATTTTTAAGTTTTCCGATCTTTACCAAAATTTAATATAGTGTTATTAGCATTGCTCTTACTGCTTTTCAATCGCTTGATTATGTTTTTAGCGGTCGATTTTGATTTAGATCGCTTTTTAGTAAATATGTTTGAGTACTTCCCTAATCTGGGATTTTGGTGGAAACCCCTTCGTGGGTTCTCCCCGATGCATCCATAGGACAAGGAAATCGATATGGATTAGGAATCTACCGGTTACACGGGGTGTTTTATTGTCATCGATGGGAAAAAGACCGCCTTTGACCGTTGGACCAAGGGGGAATAAACTTGGCGGTTGACTCCCTAGCCGTAGCTCACGCCCTTAGTGCAGATGTCGAATCCTAGCGCGCGAGAGCGGTAGGATGAGACGTTGGGAGTTATCGTTGCGAGCTTAGTGCTCCCGGTGTCGGTCAATGTTAATGGACATGGGAATGCCCACTGACCGAACCCGGGAAGTCCGGCGTATCATCCTGGGCACCGACCGGAATATCGGGCCCATGGGACGCTGGTACCACTCTTAGAGGCAACGTCTCACCATTAGACCCTAATTCCGATCGCTATCCTACCCGTAGGCCGTTTCGGTGAGAATCGCACGATAGGGTGGAAACCGAAGTCCCGGGTTTTCCCTTTATATTGTTTACCCCTCGCATTCCATTTTTCGTGACAACCCATCATCCGATTCGGGTTAGCTCGCCCACGGGGTGAATCCGATCCTTCTTGACACAAGCACAACCATGCCTCCCTGAGTTCGACCCCCAAGCCACACTACAACACCGTACGCTTGCGGTTATAAATATTTAAATCTCACGCCCCCAATCACATATATTGCGCACGCCGGTCGCGCGTAAAATGCGGGGGACATCATTATGTCACCCTGCCATGTCATCCATGCATTTCTGTCTGTCACGTTTAATTTTCATATCTGTACGCATTTTAATTGTGCTCTGCCTGTCACGTTTAAATTCCTTATCCGTACGCTTTTAAATTACAACTTGTTATGCCATGTCATCCATGCTTGAGTGTTGCATTTGTAGCGCATGCTACTATACTTGTACTTCCTTGTTCAGGCTAGGCACCTGCGTTGCAGGCACAACCCTATACCAAATACACTTCCTGGCTCGTGATCCAGAAGTGGGCTACATGTGTTGGTCAAAATCCAATGCCCGATACACGTGGAGGGGTAGGGATAAGCGATCACTTGAGCTTAGGAGTTGGCCCGTACAGCCACTCCAGCCAAAAGGCATAATCTATGAGCACGACGTGTTTACTTAACTTGTGAAATCCATGTGATTGTTTAGTAGCTCTGCTACCCACGCCATGATGTACTTGTGCCTTGTTAAACTTGCTGCCATGTCAAACTTGTTGCATTGATTTAATTGTCGCATCCATACCTTAAATGCCATGTCATCGCATCATTTTAGAACTGCTAGGTTGTTTTACATTCCTTTTTTGTTTCCTTGCACAAAGTCTTTGTAGACTTTGCTGACATGCGCCCTCGTCTCTTTAGGTGTCGCATGTTAGTTGCTGAGCCAGAGTCCGTTGCTGAGGACGAGGAGTTCGTGGACATTGAGCCTGGGTCCACTGCTGACGTGGAGTACAAGGACACCGGCGACCAGTCGTAGAGTTTTCCTTCGTCGTTACTTTTGCTTAGTCTGTTGTTAGGTTGTCGGTGAGTAGCACCTTTCTTTCTGTACGTTGTTTATTTTTGTTGGCCATGCTGGGGCCTTTTAGACTCTTTTCTTTTAGGCTGGTGGCTTTTCTGGGATGTTGAAATTTATTATGGACATTCTAAGATTGAATAATTTATTTATCTGTCTCCTTCTTTTATTATTATTTTTGTTCTACTACGCACTTACAGGGACCTTATATGGTTATTCCAGACTCTTTACAAACTGGAACCTCACAGCTCCAAGTCTGAGCGGACCTCATCACGCCTCGCCTCCATTTTAGGGAAGCGGGTCGTGACAGTACGGTATAGTGGCAAGCGGGTATCAAACACGGAAAAGCGGTGCTATACTACATATCTACTCCTAGTTTGAGTTAGACTTGCTGGTTTATTGGTGGATGTGGATTATGGAATGTTGTAATAGTGATGGATGTGAAGGTTGTGTTACTCGATGTCGCAAACATGGGACTCCACACAAAGAAATGAATAAAAGATTAGGGCTTTAGGACTCACCACTAGGATCGTCGGATGTCAATGCTAGGCTAGGACTCTTACGTTTCATTGGTTTTATTGGGAGATTGTAGCATCTAGAAAGTGAATTCATGCGTCTGGGCATCATGAATCTAACGTATCGCATTAACCCCGCTCTCACAAAGGCGCATATTGTACGTGCATTAAGGAACTACAATAATCTCACAACTCTCGTGGTTCGAATGCTCTCAACTCAAACCACTCTCGTGGGTTGGAGCTTCGAGGTATTTTGGTGGCTCTTATTGACGCAATGGCGGTAGCCGTCAATTAGTGGTATAGTTCATCGGTGGATCCCATCAAGGCACGATCCGGGCATAGTCACGAGAATTGGTTGAATCCACTAACTCTCTAATTAAATCCGTAGGATACTCCTTAAGCTAATCGATTCCACCGACCGTGGGCACGATCTCAGTACGAGTTATCCTATGGATTTTGCTAGATCAACCAAAATACAACCCCTTATATATATCCTACGCATTATAAAAATCCTATGTTTGCGTCTAGATCCTAAAATCCTAGGGCTAATCCATTAGCCCTAGAAAAGATTACTCAAGCATAGCAATAGATAATAGAATGCACAAAAACTTCATTGCATGCATCAAAGAGAGATAAACAATAAGAAATTACAAAGAAATAATAATGGAATTCAAAAGGGCAAAAGTACTTATCTTGGTACAAAAGGGCATAGCCTAACTCCCCAAAAGATCGTCCCCAACTTTCTCTAAAAAAGATCTAAACTCCAAAAGGATACAAAAGTTCCTCCAAAAAGTCCCCCCAAAAGTAACGGCTGCTAAACAATATATCTCCCCTCAAAAACCCTCGCCAACCACGGATCCGGACGCAACTTACATTCTGGGCCCACGGCAACTCGATCCGACCAGGAAGCTGCTCGGTCAAGTCGTCAGAAAATATGGATCCGTCGTCCAAAACCGCGCTCTGCTTGCTCAGACTGAGTAAAGCCTGCTCGATCGAGTTGTCACTCTGCTCGGTCGAGTATGTAGCTGCTCAGTCGAGTACGTCAGTGGATCGGGCTTCATCAAAAATGTCGTTCTATCTACTCGGCCCGAGTAGGCTTTGCTCGGTTGAGTTGCCATCTGACTCGGTCGAGCAAGTCTTGCTCGATCGAGTAGTGGTCGAAAATAGGTTTCAGCAGCATTTAAACAGCATCTGTCACTCTGCTCGGTTAAATAGGAGGTTGCTCGGTCAAGTAGGAGGCTAAAAACCGATTTCAGCAGCATTTGTCACCATGCTCGGTCGAGTAGGCGGTTGCTCAGACAGAGTAGGTGGTTACTCGGTCGAGTAGGAGGCCAAAAACAGATTTCAGCACTGCAGCATCAGCTTGCAGAAATTCCCCAGAGCTCATCCGACCTCCGATTGGCACGTTCTTGGTGGCGTTGGAACCGTATTGAAGTCTACTATCTGGAAACAATATCAGAAAATACTAAAAAATCCCAGGTGATAGCAGATTTGAAAAGAGTGCACGACTGTCCTGTTTCCAGCACTTTGGATCGCTCGATTCCTTCGCCGTGTCATAGCTCGATCGAGCGCTATAGAGTCCATGAATCATGGTATTATAGAACCATGCTTTCTTAATTCTCCTCTTCTTCGTCTCTTTTCTCTTTTCCCTTCCTTGCTCCCCAGCAGCTTTGAGTCATCGAACAGGGTGCCTCAGGAGCTCCGGTGTCGAAGCACACACTCTCTCCTCCAATATACTCCAAATCGCTCGATATTCCTTGAAATGCAACCAAACGCTCTTAAAAATACAATAGTTCCAATTATGAGCGTAAAAGCGTATGAAATATGTAATTGAGCAATCATTTTGACGTGTAATCATAAATATAAAATGTGGAATATAATGACACATCAACCGCCGACTTGTCGTACGTCAAGAAGCTTCATCCTCTTGACTCTGTCGAAGACGAGCTCTCAACCCCGTCCTTGTTACCGCCATCGAACGAGAGAACGCCGTCGTTCGAAGCCCACGTCCGCAAGAGGTGTTGTCGTCGCTGAGGTTCCTTTTGTCGCTGTCGTCAAGAGAAGAGCCTGTCGTCGAGTCGGAGACGACGAGGTCGTGAGCCTTCGGAGTGCGTCGCTGCATGCCCTACATCGCCGTCAGAGAGAAAAGAATCCCACGTAAAGAATCGCATTACCTGCTGACGTGGGGAACAAACGGAGAGAAGTGAACATGATTGGAGCTGACGTGGATTTAGTTTTAAGGGAATTGATGTGTGCACAGATCGCAACTTAATTATTTTTGAATTGAATTTCTATGCACACAGACCAGATTGCAATCAAGCCATATCTTGACATCCAGGGGTCGGATCGAGACACCGTTTGCATCAGATTGGAGCTGGCGACGTGCTGACTGACAGAGACGACTACACAGACACGAACTGGACATTTCTAAATTCTTTACTCTTTATATTTGTGCATTGCTGTAACGATCTCTGTAGGGAAAACTTTACCAGGTATTTGTGACTATTTTAGGACTTGTCTGGTTGGGGCTAGATAAGAGGGTCTTGACGTGTTGGTGCAGTCAAGATACACATTTACTAGGTTGATAGTGTTCTGCACTTTGGTGAGTGTGGTACAGTGTAAGTGGGGAGTTGGAGCTAGGAACCCATTATAGGTGCACAGAAGGAACTTATTAATGCTAGTGTTTGTTTGAGGCTGGACGTAGGTTGTTGGTGCGACCGAACCAGGGTAAATCTGTGTGTACTCTGTGATTATCTCTTATTTACTCTGCTTGTGCTTTTAACGCGTGTGATTTCTCGTGGGCTGCACGAGAATATTTCTATAAGCATATTCACCCTCCTCTAGGCTAGGATCCAGATCCAACAATTGGTATCAGAGCAGGTTTTAGGATCTAGCCTAGGTTTGACCATGGATCCCATTGATAGTGCTTTTGCTGAGGGTCAGTCCATATCACGTCCCCCTAGATTTAATAGAGTAGATTATGCTTATTGGAAAAATCTATGAGAATCTACTTAATTTCTATTGACTATAAAGCTTGGCAAATTATTGAAAAAGGATATAAACCACCTGTCATTAAAATTGAAAATGTTGAAATGCTTAAACCCGATGATAAAAGGGATGATAATGATTGGAGACTTTATTCTCTTAATACTAATGCTATGAATGCTCTCGTTTGTTCATTAGATAAATCTGAATTCAATCGTATCTCACATTGTTTAACTGCGCAAGAAATATGGCATATATTAGAGGTGACGCACGAAAGAACGTTACAGGTGAAGGAGTCTAGACTTGCACTTCTGAGCACAGAGTACGAGGGATTTCACAGGCTACCATTAGAGACCATATCAAAGATGTTTGCGAGGTTCACCAACTTCGTCTATAAGTCTAGCTCGCTCGATAAGCCATATTCTAGCCTTGAACAGGTGAAAAAGAAATTAAGAGCGCTGCCAAGCTCTTTCAGGCCTAAAGTCACTGCCATCCAAGAAGCAAAGGATCTATCAAAGATGAGGGTGGAGGACTTGATAGGTAATCTAATGTCCCACGAGTTTGAATTGGAAAATATTGAAGAAAAAGGGAAACCTGAGGAGAAGGAAAAAGCTTCAAAGCCACTTGCTCTAAAAGCTAGCGAAGATGAAGATGATATGGAGGATATGGTGCTAATGGTTAGAAATTTCAGAAAGTTCATCAGAACTCCTTAAGGAAGATCAGAAATGCATAGTCGTTCGCTCTAACACTTTAATTACGATAAAAATTCTTCTGGACAAGATTCAGCTAATAGAGTTGAATGCTTCAAATGCAGGAAAAAAGGACACTTCACAAAGAATTGCATACAAGAGACTACTCAGGTTGCTAGAGATAAAGGAAAAACCAAGATGCTAACTTGTGACATAAACAACGAAGCTGAGGATGAGGATGAAGAGGTGGTAGCCCACTCCGTTGTCGTCTGTTTAATGGAAAACAACGATGAGGTAAATTCCTTTACTAAAGCTGAATTGTTAGATGTTTGTAAAGGAATGCAAACTGAGATTAATGAGCTAGAACTCACGTTGAATGATTATAGGGATGCTAGCTTTAAATTACAAAAGGAAAAGTGTGACATTTCTGATGAAGTGGATATTCTTAAAGAGAAACTTGTTGCATGTAACACAAAAATTGTGTCACTAGAAAAAGAAAAAGCTAGCATGCCTAAAAAAGCTACTTGTCTTAATTGTCCTTCCCCGTTGAATGATATTAGCATGCTTAAGCTAGATTTGACTAAGCTCGAAACTGAAAAAGACTATGTGATTATAGAGCTTAATGATAAATTCTGCATATTGGATAATGACTTTAAAATAAAAATGCTTGAGTTTAAAAAGAAGGAAGAGAAAAACAAGAGAGCTTTTATAAGTAAATGCACTTTGCTTGTGGATGAGAATAAACTATTAAAATCCAAAGTTTCTAATATAGAAGTGTCACAAAGAAAATTTTCAATTGGTAAACATTTGTTGGATACCATACTTGAAAATCAATTATATGGCAATAATAGAATATGGCTTGGATTTGGTTTGAAAAACGTTGAAAAGTCCAAAGTTAAGAAATTCCACAATGTGCCTTCTATTGTGAAAAATATGCATGCAAAGTGATTTACTTGCGATAGTTTTGGTCACATATCCTATTATTGTAAGTTTAGGAACACAAACATAAAGTTCAAATAAGTGTGGGTTCCTAGATCTTTAATGGCTAACACTAGTTGACCTTGTTGGATTTCAAGGTCACACTTAACACCTTTTATGTAGGTGAGGTGGAGATTTGGTGAGGAGCATTGTTTTTAAAGTCTCATTCTTTTAGCTCCATAGTCAAATAGCGACGCGAAGGTATATTTCTTTTCCCTCTTCGCATTCATTGCATACCTTCATAGATTTTGTGTGTGATTGATTTAATTTTTGTTTGTGTGCTTGTTTGTTTGCTTTCCAGATTTGTTTTAAGTTCTTTATAAAAGAAAAACAAAAAAAATGAAAAACCAAAAAATAAAAAAAAATTTTGCTTAATGAATACATCTTTATGAATCTTTATAAGTGGTATTATTGAATGTTCATTCATATCCGTGTAGAAATCATTATATTATCGTTATAGCTACATGCGGATGTTGGAAACTATTTGGTAGCCATGACATGCTTCATGAAATGATTACTTTGATTTCTTCACCTTCATACAGGGGTGAGCACGGTTTGCTCAAACCACCCGAACCGAACCGGACCGAACCAAGCCGAGCCAAAAACCGAATCGAATCGCTCTCCATCGGTCTGGTTTGGTCTCAATCGTTGGAAACAGCCACTTATATGGTCTGATTTGGTTTCATCCTGTCGAACCCGCTTAAACCGAACCGAACCGACTCCTAACATATATTATATATTATGCTGGAAATCTGTTGGGATTTTAACCCTAGTCCCTAGGAACCCTAGCCAAAGGTCTTTAGCCTTTCTCTGTACTCCGTAGTGTACTGACATGCGAGTCTGCATCCATGAAGTCCTCAGGTTTAATGATGTGATCCATGCACTTAACGCATCATATAGCCTTCTTTAATCTGGAGAAGAAAATAGGATGTGCTTAGTTGACAATGAGATAGTATGAGACGTTCCTATTTGTAGAAACATCAGTGAATTAACATGATCAATGTAATTCAGCATCAAATACCATGTTGATACAACTTCTAGCGATGAATGCACCCTAACTGCTATAAAAAATGAAAATACATAGAACAATAATAACCACATATGTCGCAGTCACAGTTAGAACTCCTGCAAGCGATGCAGTGCTTAATTTTCACTGGTTTGATAAGGAGCACAGAAATGAAGCCATGTCATGAAATTATTTTAATGACAAAGTCTATATTTAGCAAAATTGGATATATGAGGGGATCTTCCGTCATCATATGTCTGAACCGCAGTTCCAAACCGAACCAAACCGCTCCAAGCGGTTTCGTCGGCTCGGAAACCGTCGGTCTGGCAGTCTGGTTTGGTCTGGCATGTGAGAAACCGCTACTTATATGGTCTGGTTCGGTTTAGGTCCCAAACCACCGGTTTGAGACCGTGCTCTCCCCTACCTTCATACGCAATTCCACGAATACTAAACTTGTTGTACTTTTGGAGATTCTTTTTATGAATAGTGGAAAGTGAATGCAGGATGAATAAAAACTAAATATTCTAAGGGATATGACGTGTTTTACCATGAATAAAAATTGAGCACAAAATGAATATGAAAAAAATAATAATAATGAAAATTGCTCCGTATGTAAAATGGATACAATTCATGGCAAGTACACTACCCACGAGTATCTAACACATGCTTTATGGGTAATATTTAGCGTTGGTGTATTCTACTCGTCAAGCAATGCCACCGCATCTAAGAGTCCTTATAGGCAATATTTTGGGGGTTTGGTAACTTGAACTCATTTTTAATGAGGTGGAAAAAATCAATCCTAGTGATGTTCATGTTAATTAGGAAATGAGGATTGGTTTTGGTTGACGTTCTAAATTGAATCTCCCTTTGTACTTCAATGTTTATATTATCTCGCTTACACATTGGTGGTGAAGTCTAAACTATGATTTTCTATAAACTTGAATTGCTTACTTTATGGAGAATGACATGCAAGTGCTAGATATAATTTATAATGCTCTATTTTTGCATGTGATATTGCTTTGACTTCATTCGTCTATTTTTGATGATAACAAAGTGGGAGAAAAGTTGTTGAAAAGATTTGGTACTATTGTCACATAATATGGTATTATTTGTTGAAGGGGGGGAATTAGAAATACATGAATAGGGGGAGTTTGAAAATAGGGGGAGCATGCTTATTCCATTCCTATACTTTGTGCATGCTTACGTCTCATTATATTATGCATTACACCCGTCATCACACTTCACACACTCACACGCATAACTATTTGATCAAATTTTTTATTGGTTTGTCATCATCAAAAGGGGGAGATTGTTGGATGCAACGATCTAGGACTTCTAGTTTGATGACAACAAACACGTGTGAACTATTTAACGTGTGTGTTAAGTACTTTTCAGGAATGGCACGCTCGCAAATTCTCCAAAGGAGACTTGGTAAATTTGATGGAGAAAAGTGGCTAGTCATGTGTAACTTGGACTTGGTCCAATATGGAGAGAGATGGAGCCAAATCTTATTTGGTGATTGGAACATATCATATTGCCATACAAACTCCATAGCCAATACCAATTCCTATTGCTTTCCTATTCAAAGATGGGTGCAAATCTTATTGATTACAATCCCTAGATACCCTCTCCAAAGCCGACCAAGTCTGGATCTCATCCATTATGCTGACTTTCCCATTCCTCCTATTGCCGACCTATAACCCTTAATAGCTACCCTATTTAAGTAGAAAAAACAAAGAAGAAGCAGGCAACCACACAGAAAAAAACCTAGCCTCTAAAGCGGCATTGCCAAATCCCTCAACAAATAGGCCAAAGTCTCTTATCCCTGCTAAAAGCTTCATTTCAAAAAGCAACAGCAAATCCAAGCCAAATTATTTTGCATCTGCCTCAAGCAAACTTTTCAAAACCTACATCTCCATGACGTAAGACTCCTTCACTGCCTACAAAGACCATGTTGCCATTCCTCCCCTCATTGCCAAGGAGATAAAGCATTGCTACCAAACTTTCCTACTGCCACCATCTTCCTTGCTGCCATAACGAGAGAGTCTGGCATACAATCAGCTTAAGCTACCATAAAGATCTGCTAGCTGCCGTACTCCTTCCATGCGCATATCTCCAGCATCGACGTCAAGCTACTACTCCCACCGAGATCATCATCTTTAGGCCTCCTCATTGGTGCAAGTAGCTTCTTCAAGCTTCACCTGAACAAGCTACCGTCATCTTCTTTTAAGCTGCCAAAGCCCATCACGTTGCAGCCGTAGAGTTCTTTGCCACCGTCAGTTGCTTCATCCTGCCGAACTACATCAACAAGCTCATGCTGTCGTGGAGATCAAAGGCCCGTTGCTGCTGCCATTGTAGTAGTTCCCAAGGTGCTGTAGTTGACAAGCACTTGTTGTCGTGGAGAGATCATTACCATCGAGAAGTACTTTCCTGACACCTAGAACGCTGCTGTCGCTGGAGTTGAGTCGTGACCGCCGAGTTGTCGTACGTGGAGAAGCTTCTGTTGGATATTGGACTCCCCGGATTTGATTTTGGATGATGAACAAACATAAATATATTGTGAACTAACAATTTATGAGTGCAGTTATGGTGATCGTCGCCAACTTCATATGAATATCAATTACGACGTCTCGAGACTTCTCAAAGTACGTGATCGTATGCCTAAAGCTTCGTTGAAGCTTATGGACCATTTTAGAAGTCATGAAGATTCGATTGAAGCTTTTGAAGAAGGTATTGTCAAGTTTTATTTATAGTCTTTTAAGCTTCTTTCGTAGAATGTTAAGCCTTGAGTAGGTCTTACGGTTTAAATCTTCATAACGCTCCTATCCTAGCTTTAGGATCTTGTAAGAAGTCCATACAAACTTTCCCGAAGCATCGCGCTTCGATTCGCGACTTCTTGTGCATGTTAGTTGGTTCAAGAAGAAGAACCAACCGACTAGATGGTGATCTAGTCGGTCGACAATCCTTCTTGGACCGACTAGTTTCTGTCACGCCCCGCTTCCCTAAAATGGAGGCGAGACGTGAGAAGGTCCGCTCAGACGTGGAGCTGTGAAGCTGCACGCCTGGTAAGCGTCACTAAATCATATATAGGTCCTTGTAACCACGAACGGAACAAAGATAATAACCAAAGGAGAGACAGAAATAAATTTCAATCCCAAAATTTGTCCAAATATAAATAATAAGTTCAACATCCAGAAAAGCCACCAGGCTACAACGAATAGAGTCTAAGGCCAAAACACGGCCAACAATCAAAAGTACAAGGTAAAACAATGGTGCTACGCACCGACAACTAACAGCAACTAACAGGCGACTCTAAATAGCCTCTAAGACTGGTCACTAGTGTCCACGAAGTCCTCGTCAACCACTGGCTCAGGCTCGACGTCATCAAACACCTCGTCCCCAGCAACAAACTCTGGCTCAGGATCTAACATGTGACACCCAAAAGAGAGAGGGGCACATGGCAGCAAGTCTAAAAATAGACTTGAGCAAGGATACTGAAAGTAAACTAACAACCTAGCAGTTATAATATTATGCAATGACATGGCATTTAAGTATGATGCAACAGTTTAAAAGAAAATACAAGCATGCACGATGTAGCCAAAAGCTACCAAATCACTAATGCACGAATGACTTATCACGATTTTCACTTTGTGCACAGAGTTTCAGTCTTTTGGCTGAAGTGGCTGTACGGGCTCACTTCTACGCTCAAGCGAACGTTTAACCCTACCCCTCCACGTGTATATGGACTGGTGCCCATCTTCTGGATCATGAGCCAGGAAGTTTTTTTGGCATAGGGGTGCACCTAGCCGGATCACTGTGTAGGAGTCGAGATCCTACTCGCCACAGCTTACATTTTAAAGTAGCGTGTGCTACACAATCACGATGAACTATCAATGTATGCAATGAAATGAACAGATATTTCGCGTACCGTTAATTGAAATTAGACATGGCATGGTAGTATGAATGTAAGCATGATAAAGATGTCGGATCTAGCTTCGTTGTCAAGCTAGATCAAAAGGGGCGTCTAAGCAGCTATCATTTCACTGCCTAGTCTCTTTTACGCTACGGTACAAAAAGGCCTAGGACATGGCCTAAATAACACTGGCAAGTATCACTTGCCTGCTTCCGGTGATATCGGTTGTCGTGGGTTTGTCTCGACGCGCGTCACGCTAAGGAGCGAATGGTTCTCTGTTTTGATTGAAAATATCCTTGAATTAGGTTCATCCCAAGATATTTAAATAATAATTCATTCTATTAGGTTCTCTACCTTAGGGTGATGTCCATAACATGATATAGACATAACCTACTATTAATACTAGGTTATAATAATTGTAACATTATTGAATGTTTCTGCTAATATCATAGTTTAGAGATGTTTGGCTTGGCAGGTATAGAATACGAGGATGTTAACAGAATTTACCCTTATTTTTAAGCATGCGAAGGAATTAATAATGAAGTTATTATATGGTTTCGTATTGAATTTATGCTATATTGGATGTGCCAGTGTATTTTTATTGAAGACTTTTGAAGTTCAGTTCAAAGAAAATGTAACATTTGGTTCCAAATATTCCCAGAAGGATGGATTATTTACTAAGTTAACTTACTGGCACTAACAATTAACACCATATGTCAACATTACTATTGCAACTAAGGTTATAAATCATTACTAGCTGTTATCCTATATGTTTCATTAATGAACATATGGTACTGCTCATATAAAATATCCTTCATCAATAAGAATTTCCGTTCTCACTCCTGAAGAGGAGCAACTAACAGTGTGTAATATGAGTAACTAATAAATTAATGCATGCACTTCATATACCCAACTGACATCACATTAACCTGTAGGTTTAACAAACATATATGCTTGTAGGGGTAATGTTCATTGGCCGAACAGTAGCATTCAACTTAAAAGCTCTAAGAGTTTCATAGGTACGGTACGGTTGCAACCCTCTACAGGTCAATTTAAAAGCTAATCTATATCAACTTACAAGCTTTTATGAGTGTATATGAGATACTAGACACAAGTTCAAGTTTAATTTATATAACCAATATTGTATTTAACTCTCCAATTGCATTGAAAATAACTTACCAGTTTAAGTTCGTGATTCCCTCTTTATTTTTCTCTTGTGACTAGCAGGTGGCGGCTTCGAACGGCGGCGACTGTTCGCGAGACGGAGGAGAGGCGATGGCGCTGGAAGGTTGGACTGACGGCTGAGAGGGGAGGAGGCGTCGACGGTCGAAGTTAGCGGCTGCGTGGGCGAAGTTGGCGATCGAGGTGGTGGTCGGACAGGCACCGCTGCTCGGAGTGAGGAGACGTGACCTGGGGCTGGGCGCGAGTGTTCGAAGGTTGTCGATGGGTTTCAATGGCGAACTGAAGAGTTTGGGCACGGTTGTCCAGGCCGTCGGGAAGTAGGAGATGAGGGGGACGCGTGAAAGCCTAAGAGATATAGGGGTAGGTTTCTGTGTTTGATTTCTTGTTATAATCCTAGAATAGGCAGTACGAATGAAGGGAGGCATGGGTTTGTTTTTTTTTTGTCGGCTACTGTAGGGTTTGTTAGGGGAGAGGGAGATTCACGTGGGGGAGGAGTGGGTTACGGGAAGAGGTTACTTAGGGAACGTGGGAGAACGTGAGAGCCTTGGTTAAAACCGTTGGGATTTTAAAATTTGTATGATTTTATTTTCATTTGTTAAAGGATTTGATTACATCTTGTTTGAAAGGTGATAACAAGACATGTTATTAGATGAGATAGTTTAATAACTAAAAGTTTATAAGATGTAAAATATGTAACCCACCATTTCATTAGAATTTCAAAATAATAATAATAATACTAATAACTTAATAATTATTAATGAGGTTATAGAAGTTTGGCCCCTCGACGCCCAAAATTACAAAGAAAATACCGGGGCGCTCGCGCTTTCGGGAGTGTCGTGAATACAGGGTTCGGTCGCGCGTCGGAACTATGAAAACACAATAATAAATCAAATACGAAAATACGCACCCAAATCAACATACGCACAAAATACGTACGACCGGAAGTGGCCGTTACATTCTACCCACCTTAAGAAAAGATTCCGCCCTCGGAATCTACATCAACTACGGCTCAGTAAATAAATGCGGGTAGCGCTCTCTCATATCTTCCTCGCGCTCCCAGGTAGACTCCCCTAGGGAACCATGACGCCACTGCACTCGAACCAAGTCGACGGTCTTATTCCTTAGCTGCTTCTGCTGTCGATCCAAAATCTCAACTGCCTGCTGGTCATAGGTAAGATCCGGACGAACCGTGATCTCTGAAAAATCCACAGCATGGGACGGATCACTGACGTATCGACGTAACTGAGATACGTGAAATACGTCGTGAACTCCCTCCAGTGACGGCGGCAACGCCAAGCGATAGGCCACCGCTCCAACTCTCTCCAGGACGTCAAACGGCCCAATGAACCTCGGACTCAGCTTGTCTCTCTTCCCAAATCGGATAACTCCGCGGTTCGGAGAGATCTTCAGGAAGACGTGATCCCCAGGCTGAAACTCCAAAGGCCGCCGTTTAGCATCTGCCCAATGCTTGAAACGGTCCTGCAATCCTCAGCTTCTCCCGGATGTTCCTCACAACATCCACAGCTTCCACGATCATCTCAGGCCCCAATAGCTCCCGATCTCCAACGTCATCCCAGCTCAGTGGCGATCGACATTTCATCCCGTATAGCGCGACGAATGGTGCCATGCCAATACTCGCCTGGTAGCTGTTATTATAGGCAAACTCAACAAGGTGGAGATGATCCTCCCAAGAACCCTTGAAGTCCAACATACAAGCCCTCAGCATGTCCTCCAAGATCTGGATCGTCCTCTCTGACTGGCCATCCTTCTACGGATGGTACGTCATGCTGAAACTCAGACTCGTACCCAAACTCTTCTGCAGACTCTGCCAGAACTGAGATGTGAATCTCGTGTCTCTGTCCGACACGATACTCACAGAGACTCCGTGAAGTCATACAATCTCCTGCACGATTCACGTTACATCACTATCTACACGAGGAAAAAGGAAATTAAGAGAGTAAAAGATTTACCTCCATATATCTCCTCGCTAGCGCCTCAGTAGACTGTCCTACTCGGAAAGGAATAAATTGCACGGATTTGGTCAATCGATCCACTATCACCCAAATCGCGTCATTCTGCTTTGGACTCCGAGGTAGTCCAGTCACGAAATCCATAGTGATGTGTTGCCACTTCCACTCCGGAATCGGAAGCGGCTGTAGCAACCCTGCTGTACGCTGATGCTCCGCCTTAACCTGCTGACAGACCAAACACTTGGCAACGCTCCGTGCCACACTCCGCTTCATGCCATGCCACCAATAGTTTAGGCGAAGGTCTTTGTACATCTTGGTGCCACCAGGATGCACAGAATACGGCGAGCTATGTGCCTCAACAAGCAACTCATCTATGATATCTCCAGCTGGCACACAAACTCTGGCTCCATACCTCAGCGAGCCATCCTCATGAATCCGAAAGTCAGCCCGCAGGCCGGCTTCTACCTGCTCACGGCTCCTCTTCAGCTTCGAATCTCCAGCCTGACCTGCCTTGATCCGATCCACGATCGTTGACTGTATCTGCATATACATCAACGACGAAGCCTCTCCAGGAAGTACAATCTCAATACCAGACTCACAGAAATCCTGCTGCAACCTCCACTGTGAAGTCAACATCATCACCGCTGGTAGTCTGCTCAACGCATCAGGAACCACATTCACTTTGCCAGGGTGATACTGCAGATCGATTTCGTAATCCGCCATGAGCTCCAACCACCGACGTTGTCGCATGTTGAGCTCCTTCTGAGTAAAAATATACTTCAAGCTTCTGTGATCGGTGAAGATCTTCACCTTCTCACTCAGCAGGAAGTGCCCCCAAATCTTCAACGCAAACACGACAGCAGCCAACTCCAAATCGTGTGTCGGGTAATTCTTCTCATGAGCCTTAAGCTGACGAGAAGCGTACGCAACCACGTGCCCATGCTGATGCAACACACATCCAAGACCTTTGCCAGAAGCATCGCAAAAGATCTCGAATCCTCCACTTCGGTCGGGCACAGCAAGAACAGTGGCAGTCGTCAATCCCTCCTTCAGAACACCAAAGGATTTCTCACAACCATCAGACCAAACAAATGGTACATCCTTCCGCGTCAGTCTGGTCATCGGCTCTGCAATACGGGAGAAGTCCTTAATAAAGCGCCGATAGTAACCTGCAAGACCAAGGAAACTCCTGATCTCAGACGCAGATGACCGGCGCCCCGTTTACGGTTTGGGCGTGGTGTCGTTTTACCGCAAGTGCACGGTTAGTGTAGGGTGCGGGTTTATCGAACTCAGGGAGGTGGATGGCTTGAGTGGCTACTAGCCTCGCCTAGGTCGTGTGCTAGCTACGCGGATAGTATGGGTGAAGTGTAGTAATAAAAGAAAGAGAAGAAATAAAAAGACACGAAATGAATCCCCGCTAACACGGGCTAGAGCACTCATGACACTTGGCATTTGACTTGACCCAGGGTGAGACATTTCCCTAAAAGGTGGTACCTAGCATCCATGGCCCGATATTCCGGTCGGTGCCAAGCACGCTAGGCCTACCCGGTTCCGGACGATGGGCATTCCCATGTCCATTAACACCTTCCGCAACCGGGAGCATTAAGGCCACAATGATATCTCCCAACACTTCGTCCAAGCTGCTCCCGCGCGCGAGGACTCGATGTCAACGCTCGGGGCGTGAGCTATGGCTAGGGAGTCAACCGCCAAGTTTATTCCCCCTTGGCCCGACGGTCAGAGGCGGTCTTTCTCCCGCCAATGACAATGAAACACCCCCGCGTAACCCTAATGGCCAAATAGGTCAAATGTGATTTCTAGCAATACATCGAAGCGGATCTTGACAGGACAAGCACCGGACCCCAATCCCCAACACATCTAGTGTGTTGCCATACGAATTGGACCCAGATTGCTAGAAATCCCCATTGACGCATTTCATCGAACACATGCCATGCAACCAAGTCAAATGAAACAACCAAGCATCAATCATACCCTAACCCGTATTAGGGTTCATCAAAACTACTCAATGGTGAATAACATATAAATAAACAACACAAAAGACATATAAACTTTCACCATCAAGCAAAATAAACACAATACAAAACAATGGAGAAAAAGAGAAGAAAATACTTATCTTGAGTGAATCGTCAATCCAATACAACACTTATTGAACAAAAGACCTAATCTAAACTAACCTAAGATTAACAAGAGAAAGGGGCAAAAAGCCCTAGAAAAGCTGAAGAAGACCCAAGAAGAAGATGCCCTAAAAGTCGGCCAGCATTGGGTATTTATAGCCCCCATTCCGAGCCCTAACGGATCGGGTCCAAAACCATAGGAAAAACGCCACCCGATCGGTTGACAAGTCAACCGATCGGGTGATCTGTTACAAATAATAAACAGAAAACGGCGGAGCTTCACCCGGTCAGATGAACCGGTCGGTTGAGTTCTTGGGGTGACCGGTTGGATCATGGCGCCATCGGGTGAAGAGGTCAGTTGGATGCCCGTGTCTTGGCTCCTCAGAATCAGCTACAGATGAACCGATCGGGGGAGAGTCACCTGATCGGTTGGCATTTGGCTCGAAAAGACAGAGAAACGGCCGCAATGAACCGGCCTGAGAACCGGTCGGGTGACATCCACTTGAGCTCTAGCTGAGACCGGGTGGTGCACGCGTGCATCACCCGATCGGTTGACTTTGTTCAACCGATCGGGTGAGGGGCTGAATGATGCAATCATCGTCGTTTGACCCCTGGGTCATGCGTGACTCCTCCCGTTACGCCGGGGACTTGTGATATCGTCGTTTTTATGTCCAAAATGCTAGAAATTCCTGTAAAATACCAAAAATACGGAAAAGTGAAAGAAAACAAGAAAATACAAGAAAACAAATGAAAGACGGCGGAAAATACGGAGAAACACGGAAGAAAACACGCGCAAATATATGAAATATAAACGCACATCAAAATCCCCCAAGCTGAACTCTTCCTCGTCCTCGAGGAAGACGAGTGAGAGTAGGAGCTCGGAGGGAGAAAATAAAGAGAAGGAGAGAAAAAGAGAACTCTATATCCTAGATCGCCCGTAAGGGCCAACAAAATCAAACATGCCACACGAAACAAGCATACGACAGAACACAACACTAAACCAAGGAATGTGAGTCCAAACAAGTGTCGTGGGCCCACGCAGTGAAGCGCGAGTGAGTGTGGTCGTGTGCTAGCAGATGGTGTCACTATCTACGATGTGCAATAAAGCTCCATATACACATACCCAAAGAAAGACCCAACTATCGATTCAATTTGAAATTGTGGTGAATATTAGCTCAAGCATGCATGAGAAGAGTATAAGAATAGAAGCGTATCATGCATCGGGGACTCCACAGCTAGGGACTAGGAAATCACCACACTATAGCCTAGGTAATCGCTAGAAGGTCCATATGCCAAGTGTTTTCGAAAACGATGGAGGTTGAGATGATGTGGAGAAGAACACTCGGTGCAAATTCTCGCTTTCCCTTTATTCTCGGCAAGTAGGAAAATATTCACACATGAATTTTTTTGGGGTTTGGGTATTTGTATTTTTTTTCTTTTCTTTTCATTTCTCATCTTTTTGGGTTTTTCTTTTCTTTTCTCCATTTTTTTGGATTTTTGGGTATTGGGATATTTACATGTGTACTCTCCCAAGTGGGAGAACGGTACACGATGAGGGGATTTGCACCAAGTAAAATAAAAATGAAATCGGATTCTAAACACTTGGGCAAAGGAGATATTTCTCGTTAATCAGAGCATAGGCTAAATGGGTTATCCTAGTCCTTGTTTGTGGAATCCTGACATATGCGAATTGAAATATACGATATAAATATAGCATGCATATAGAAGCAGATAGTAGAAGCAAATACCGCATATTCAAATCGAAGCATGATAATCTAGGGGTCAACCAAGGATAAGTATATAAAACATACTCACAAGGTAGAAGCACACCAAATGCTAGTCACGACACACGACTCACAAGAAAGCTAAGTGGACCCACGATGCATGAAATGCAAGAGAACTCGGCTTCCTGAGGTTAGTGAATGTGATTCTCGAAGCCGTGCTAGGTATGTGTGTGATTTTGTGGCAATTCATCATATGGGGTCATCTCTAGGAGAGGGAGAACAAAAGAACAAAAACAAGAAAAAGAAAAAGACGGAGAAAAACGACTCAAATAGCGAAGAAAAAGAGACAAATCACGCACGAAGTGCGACTCCCCCAAGCTAAAACTTGCATTGTCCTCAATGCAATAGTAGTGAATACGGGAGGGCAATGAAAATGGGGGGGAGTTACGCACCGACACAAAAAATGTAAAACACGAAAAACACATGAGCGAAACTAAAAAAATAAAGAAAAAGAAACACTAAAATAAAAGATATAAAACACGACAAAAGAACACATAGACACAGACACACAACAACGACACGCAAAAACATGCACACAAAAGTCGATTTCCCCCAAGCTGAACATGACAATGCTAGCAAAATGATATGATCAATGGGGATGTAGAGATATGCTAGTGGGAAAATCGGAAAAGAAAGAAATCAAAATGCAGGAGAGACAGTGTGCTCATTCTCCTTGGAAGAGGAAGAGGGTGAAATGATAGAAGGGCACGACATGAAGGGTTATTAAGATGCAAAAGCAAATCCTAGATACGCTCCCCTCGCTAATGAGAGGAGACGAGATTATTCAAATCTAAACTAGAAAGCGGTAAATTTTTACACTACTGGATTAGGATACACCTGAGCATAGGCGGATCCAAGATCTGAAGTGGGGCAGGTAGCTGCTCTAACTGCTCCTTTTGTGGCTCCGCCAGAAGCGATGTGCCACATGTGCCAATGGACCCAAGCAATGCACCTCCAAGCATCCCTCGTAGGTGTCCACCTGTGACCTGCAAAGGACGAGGTGCATTAGTCCATGGCAAGAAATTATTTCCCAAAATAAATGTATCCCAAAGATAGTCGCCGGTAAATGATGGTAGAATATATGAAATGTTGCGAACACTCCCTGGAAATGGTATGATATCCTCTGTGCTAGCGACGATCAAATCCCCGCTCTCCATGTGAAGTTGCTCTCCAGGTGGTGACACACCGCAGCATACCTCAAGGGAAGTCGATCTTGTGTCCTGCGAGAGATATGGTGTGTCAAAAATATATAAGTCTAAAGGAATAGGACGTGAAAAGCGAGACTTAAATGTGGAGTGAGAGTGAGTATGAAAATCTCCCTGAATAGGGGCAATATGCTCAAGTAGATGCTCAGCCGCAGAAGAAGTGGAGAGCGACGGCAAAGGTAGATGTGACTCGGGCTCCATGGAGTGGACCATCGTATCCAAGCCCTCATGCACATCCTCCTCGACGATATGCTCATGCTCCACCATCTGCCCGATGTCCTGAATGACATCCTCATGGTTGACCACCGACCAAGGAGGAAGCTGTGACAGAGATGGCTGTGGAGGTGGATGTGGAGCGGACCACTTGTTTGTGGTCGTGGTGTCATCGTCCTCACTCACATCCTCCTCGCCGGTATGCATAAGCTCTGTGGTCTCCTCGGTGCTCTCATAGGACTCATATGGGGTATCCAGATAAAGATGAAAAGTCTCTCCCACAGATCCTAGAGAAATCTCCCCATCCTCACTATCATCATCAAAAAATGCTTCGTCATCCAAGTGGTAGTGTGGGAAAATTGGGGCATCGGCATGAGATGTGTCTATGGTGGCCGTTGGCATGGTGGTCTCAACCATGAAGGTGTGTATATCCTCTCCTTCATCCCCTCTCCTCGGTGTCGGCTCGGTGATTGGTACCATCAAGTTTTGTAATATTTGGCCTTGGTTAAACATGGCACTTTCAAGGAGAGACACGAGGCTTGATTCTTCTTGTGTGTGTGGAGGGGTATAAGGTTGAGGAAATGGATGGGAGGTGTTTGTGCTAAGTTTGTGGGAAAATGTTTGGCCTTGGGGTGGGGGGAGGCTCTCAAGCGTAAATGGGCAATCGTAATACACATGCCCCGCCATCCCACAAGTCTCACAAACCACAACCGAATAGTGATTGTATCCTCCCATCTGAGCATCGAAATTTGATCTCCACATGGTTACACCAAAGATACCTGGACAACAAAAATAAGAAAACTAGAGAGGAGCGTCAATAGTACAAGAAATAACAAAAAGATAATATAATAGTGGGGGAAAAATTTCTTGGTTATTGAATATTTTTTTTAAAAAGGAAAAATAATTTTTTTGTGTTTTTATGCGTAGTCTAACGAACCCAAGCTAAGCTAATATCAAACCGAACGCCTCCCTGGCAACGGCGCCAAAAACTTGACCGGCGCCCCGTTTACGGTTTGGGCGTGGTGTCGTTTTACCGCAAGTGCACGGTTAGTGTAGGGTGCGGGTTTATCGAACTCAGGGAGGTGGATGGCTTGAGTGGCTACTAGCCTCGCCTAGGTCGTGTGCTAGCTACGCGGATAGTATGGGTGAAGTGTAGAAATAAAAGAAAGAGAAGAAATAAAAAGACACGAAATGAATCCCCGCTAACACGGGCTAGAGCACTCATGACACTTGGCATTTGACTTGACCCAGGGTGAGACATTGCCCCAAAAGGTGGTACCTAGCGTCCATGGCCCGATATTCTGGTCGGTGCCAAGCACGCTAGGCCTACCTGGTTCCGGACAGTGGGTATTCCCATGTCCATTAACACCTTCTGCAACCGGGAGCATTAAGGCCACAATGATATCTCCCAACACTTCATCCAAGCCGCTCCCGCGCGCGAGGACTCGATGTCAACGTTCGGGGCGTGAGCTATGGCTAGGGAGTCAACCGCCAAGTTTATTCCCCCTTGGCCCGACGGTCAGAGGCGGTCTTTCTCCCGCCAATGACAATGAAACACCCCCGCGTAACCCTAATGGCCAAATAGGGCAAATGTGATTTCTAGCAATACATCGAAGCGGATCTTGACAGGACAAGCATCGGACCCCAATCCCCAATACATCTAGTGTGTTGCCATACGAATTGGACCCAGATTGCTAGAAATCCCCATTGACGCATTTCATCGAACACATGCCATGCAACCAAGTCAAATGAAACAACCAAGCATCAATCCTACCCTAACCCGTATTAAGGTTCATCAAAACTACTCAATGGTGAATAACATATAAACAAACAACACAAAAGACATATAAACTTTCACCATCAAGCAAAATAAACACAATACAAAACAATGGAGAAAAAGAGAAGAAAATACTTATCTTGAGTGAATCGTCAATCCAATACAACACTTATTGAACAAAAGACCTAATCTAAACTAACCTAAGACTAACAAGAGAAAGGGGCAAAAAGCCCTAGAAAAGCTGAAGAAGACCCAAGAAGAAGATGCCCTAAAAGTCGGCCATCATTTGGTATTTATAGCCCCCATTCCGAGCCCTAACGGATCGGGTCCAAAACCACAGGAAAAACGCCACCCGATCGGTTGACAAGTCAACCGATCGGGTGATCTGTTACAAATAATAAACAGAAAACGGCGGAGCTTCACCCGGTCAGATGAACCGGTCGGTTGAGTTCTTGGGGTGACCGGTTGGATCATGGCGCCATCGGGTGAAGAGGTCGGTTGGATGCCTGTGTCTTGGCTCCTCAGAATCAGCTACAGATGAACCAGTCAGGTGAGAGTCACCCGATCGGTTGGCATTTGGCTCGAAAAGACAGAGAAACGGCCGCAATGAACCGGCCTGAGAACCGGTCGGGTGACATCCGCTTGAGCTCTAGCTGAGACCGGGTGGTGCACGCGTGCATCACCAGATCGGTTGACTTTGTTCAACCGATCAGGTGAGGGGCTGAATGATGCAATCATCGTCGTTTGACCCCCTGGGTCATGCGTGACTCCTCCCGTTGCGCCGGGGACTTGTGATATCGTCGTTTTTATGTCCAAAATGCTAGAAATTCCTGCAAAATACCAAAAACACGGAAAAGTGAAAGAAAACAAGAAAATACAAGAAAACAAATGAAAGACTGAAAATATGGAGAAACACGGAAGAAAACGCGCGCAAATATATGAAATATAAACGCACGTCAGCAGACTGCGGAATCGGCCACTCTCTGATAGCCTTGATCTTCTGAGGATCCATAGATATGCCATCTCCCGAGACCACATGTCCAAGAAAAGCCACTCTATCCAGCTAGAACTCGCACTTGGAATACTTCGCATACAAGCGATGCTTCCTCAAAATCTCCAAAACTGTCCTCAAGTGCTCAGCATGCTCCTCTTCCGACTTCGAATAGATCAAGATGTCCTCAATGAAGATAACGACGAACTTATCTAAGAAGTCATAGAATATCAGGTTCATCAGGTTCATAAAAACTGCGGGTGCGTTGGTTACACTGAAAGGCATAACCGCGAACTCGTAGTGACCATACTTCGTCCTGAATGCTTTCTTCAGGATGTCCTCTCTCTTCACCTTCAGCTGATGATAACCACTCCTCAGATCCAACTTAGAGAACACCCTCGATCCTCCGAGCTGATCAAAAATGTCATCGATTCACGGCAATGGGTATTTATTCTTGATAGTCACAGCATTCAGCTCTCTGTAGTCCATGCACATGCGACGCGAACCATCCTTCTTCTTCACCAGCAAGACCGGTGCTCCCCACGGAGACACACTAGGATTAATGTAACCTTTCTGTAAAAGCTCATCCAGCTGCCTCCGCAACTCCTCCAACTCCGCTGGAGCCATACGATATGGTGCCTTCGAAATGGGCTGCGCTCCTGGAATAATATCAATAGAAAACTCAAGAGCTCGATCGGGCGGCAGTCCAGACATCTCCTCGGGGAAGACGTCATCGAATTCACGCACCACAGCAGGCCTATCCTGCTCCATCAGCATAGCCATAATCTCCACCGGTCTGGCCCGAAATCTGACAGGGCCAAGCGAATTGCTACCTCGGCTGAACTCAAATACTGGATGTCCGTGGATCTTGAACACCACCTTCTTCCTCCGGCAGTCGATCGTAGCATAGAAGCTCGCAAGCCAATCCATTCCAAGTACTGCATCATAGTTGATGATGTCGTGGACAATGAAATCAACGTAAAGCTCATGTCCACAGACCACCAAAGGGCAAGAGTTGCAACCACGATGCACCGTGACCACGCCATTCCCTGTAACGATGTTCCAACTCTTGGGAAGAGGGAATGTCGTCATTGAATGCTTCTCCACGAAACTCCAGGATAGGATGCACATCGATACACCAGAGTCAAAGAGGACTCGTGCAAGAAATGTGCAAACCAGAATTACACCTAACAGACAATCTAACAATCAAACCCTATTCTAGCAAACAAACATATGCAAGCAACCAAACGAAATCTGATAACTAAAACTAACTAAGGAAAGAAACAGCTAGATTAAGGATTACCTACGATAACCTCATCCACAGTCTCGGTTTCCACAGCAGTCATCAGAAAAGCATGTCTCCTCGGCTGCATGGCCTGCTGAAAAGCCTGCCTCTGCGGCACGAGAGCCGCTCCACGACCAGTAGGTGTCGGTGCCCTCTGCTGCAATGGTTGTGCTGCAACAGGTGCCTTCCAAGGCTGCTTGGCGCTCGGGCAATCCTTCTGAGTATGCGAAGCATTGCCGCAGACCAAGCATTGACCCAAAAGCCTCCTGCACTGGTCCTTCACATGACCCGGCTTCCCGTAATGATTGCATGTCTTCAGAACAGGCCCACCTGGCCTCTTAAACTGAGCTGGCTGGTTGGGCTTGAACCCTGGCCTCATCACTGCCCTGACCTATTCCATAGGCCTCTTCCCAGCACCAGAAATCTGTCCTCTCTTCTGGTTCACGATCCGCTCCTGCCTCTTCGCCGCAATCAAAACCTTCTGATAGGTCTCCGCATCAAAAGAAGTCACATAGCTCTGAAGATCCAAAGAAAGACCCTGCAGAAATCTCTGGGCCCTCTCATCAGCATCTTGCACCATCTTCGGTGCGAAACGACTCAGCCTAGTGAACTCCTGGTGGTACTGATCCACCGTCAAGCTTCCCTGCTTCAGGTCAATGAAGTGCTGCGCCATCTCCCTCCTGGCGGCCTTCGGAAAATATTCCTCATCAAATCTGGACTTGAAAGTATCCCAAGATATCGGCTCATCCAGCAACTCTTCCTCAGCGTCCCACCAGTTCCGAGCGTTATCCTTAAGCTGTCGCTTCGCCAAGTCAACCCATCCAGCTGGGTCAACCTTCGACATCTTCAAGTTATCCTCCATATTCCTGGTCCACTCATCCGCAGCCAGAGGTCCTACGGTCCCATCGAAGTAAGCGGGACCAAGCTCCCGAAACTGCTTCGCTCCAGGCTCGAAGCGAGGGACATTCTGGATAGGCGGCGCTGCACGAGCATTCGAAACATTCTGGGCATTCTACAGCATCCCCTGCTGCACCTGCATCATCTGATGCATCATCTGCATGATCTCTCCATTGGTGGGCTCCCGGTCTGGCTCCTCGTCGCGAGGGGGCACACCACCACCAGTACGGGTATTCCGTCTCCCAGCGATCTATTGACATAGGAAAACGAAATAAATTAGACTCATAGCTTATGACTCGGATGTCGAACTTTATTTATTGGACATTCTAATATTATTATCGTTGTTCCGATAGTTCGCAGTTACAGAAAAGAAGGGACCTGCATGGGCCACCAACAAAACATGTCACGCCCCGCTTCCCTAAAATGGAGGCGAGACGTGAGAAGGTCCGCTCAGACGTGGAGCTGTGAAGTTGCACGCCTGATAAGCGTCACTAAATCATATGCAGGTCCCTGTAACCACGAACGGAACAAAGATAATAACCAAAGGAGAGACAGAAATAAATTTCAATCTCAAAATTTGTCCATATATAAATAATAAGTTCAACATCCAGAAAAGCCACCAGGCTACAACGAAAAGAGTCTAAGGCCAAAACACGGCCAACAATCAAAAGTACAAGGTAAAACAATGGTGCTACGCACCGACAACTAACAGCAACTAACAGGCGACTCTAAACAGCCTCTAAGACTGGTCACTAGTGTCCACGAAGTCCTCGTCAACCACTGGCTCAGGCTCGACGTCATCAAACACCTCGTCCCCAGCAACAAACTCTGGCTCAGGATCTAACATGTGACACCCAAAAGAGAGAGGGGCACATGGCAGCAAGTCTAAAAATAGACTTGAGCAAGGATACTGAAAGTAAACTAACAACCTAGCAGTTATAATATTATGCAATGACATGGCATTTAAGTATGATGCAACAGTTTAAAAGAAAATACAAGCATGCACGATGTAGCCAAAAGCTACCAAATCACTAATGCACGAATGACTTATCACGATTTTCACTTTGTGCACAGAGTTTCAGTCTTTTGGCTGAAGTGGCTGTACGGGCTCACTTCTACGCTCAAGCGAACGTTTAACCCTACCCCTCCACGTGTATATGGACTGGCGCCCATCTTCTGGATCATGAGCCAGGAAGTTTTTTTGGCATAGGGGTGCACCTAGCTGGATCACTGTGTAGGAGTCGAGATCCTACTCGCCACAGCTTACATTTTAATGTAGCGTGTGCTACACAATCACGATGAACTATCAATGTATGCAATGAAATGAACAGATATTTCGCGTACCGTTAATTGAAATTAGACATGGCATGGTAGTATGAATGTAAGCATGATAAAGATGTCGGATCTAGCTTCGTTGTCAAGCTAGATCAAAAGGGGCGTCTAAGCAGCTATCATTTCACTGCCTAGTCTCTTTTACGCTACGGTACAAAAAGGCCTAGGACATGGCCTAAATAACACTGGCAAGTATCACTTGCCTGCTTCCGGTGATATCGGTTGTCGTGGGTTTGTCTCGACGCGCGTCACGCTAAGGAGCGAATGGTTCTCTGTTTTGATTGAAAATATCCTTGAATTAGGTTCATCCCAAGATATTTAAATAATAATTCATTCTATTAGGTTCTCTACCTTAGGGTGATGTCCATAACATGATATAGACATAACCTACTATTAATACTAGGTTATAATAATTGTAACATTATTGAATGTTTCTGCTAATATCATAGTTTAGAGATGTTTGGCTTGGCAGGTATAGAATACGAGGATGTTAACAGAATTTACCCTTATTTTTAAGCATGCGAAGGAATTAATAATGAAGTTATTATATGGTTTCGTATTGAATTTATGCTATATTGGATGTGCCAGTGTATTTTTATTGAAGACTTTTGAAGTTCAGTTCAAAGAAAATGTAACATTTGGTTCCAAATATTCCCAGAAGGATGGATTATTTACTAAGTTAACTTACTGGCACTAACAATTAACACCATATGTCAACATTACTATTGCAACTAAGGTTATAAATCATTACTAGCTGTTATCCTATATGTTTCATTAATGAACATATGGTACTGCTCATATAAAATATCCTTCATCAATAAGAATTTCCGTTCTCACTCCTGAAGAGGAGCAACTAACAGTGTGTAATATGAGTAACTAATAAATTAATGCATGCACTTCATATACCCAACTGACATCACATTAACCTGTAGGTTTAACAAACATATATGCTTGTAGGGGTAATGTTCATTGGCCGAACAGTAGCATTCAACTTAAAAGCTCTAAGAGTTTCAAAGGTACGGTACGGTTGCAACCCTCTACAGGTCAATTTAAAAGCTAATCTATATCAACTTACAAGCTGTTATGAGTGTATATGAGATACTAGACACAAGTTCAAGTTTAATTTATATAACCAATATTGTATTTAACTCTCCAATTGCATTGAAAATAACTTACCAGTTTAAGTTCGTGATTCCCTATTTATTTTTCTCTTGTGACTAGCAGGTGGCGGCTTCGAACGGCGGTGACTGTTCGCGAGACGGAGGAGAGGCGATGGCGCTGGAAGGTTGGACTGACGGCTGAGAGGGGAGGAGGCGTCGGCGGTCGAAGTTAGCGGCTGCGTGGGCGAAGTTGGCGATCGAGGTGGTGGTCGGACAGGCACCGCTGCTCGGAGTGAGGAGACGCGACCTGGGGCTGGGCGCGAGTGTTCGAAGGTTGTCGATGGGTTTCAATGGCGAACTGAAGAGTTTGGGCACGGTTGTCCAGGCCGTCGGGAAGTAGGAGATGAGGGGGACGCGTGAAAGCCTAAGAGATATAGGGGTAGGTTTCTGTGTTTGATTGCTTGTTATAATCCTAGAAGAGGCAGTACGAATGAAGGGAGGCATGGGTTTGTTTTTTTTGTAGGCTACTGTAGGGTTTGTTAGGGGAAAGGGAGATTCACGTGGGTGAGGAGTGGGTTACGGGAAGAGGTTACTTAGGGAACGTGGGAGAACATGAGAGCCTTGGTTAAAACCATTGGGATTTTAAATTTTGTATGATTTGATTTTCATTTGTTAAAGGATTTGATTACATCTCGTTTGAAAGGTGATAGCAAGACAGGTTATTAGATGAGATACTTTAATAACTAAAAGTTTATAAGATGTTAAATACGTAACCCACCATTTCATTAGAATTTCAAAATAATAATAATAATAATAATAACTTAATAATTATTAATGAGGTTATAGCAGTTTGGCCCCTCGACGCCTAAACATTACAAAGAAAATACCGGGGCGATCGCGCTTTAGGGAGTGTCGTGAATACATGGTTCGGTCGCGCGTCGGAACTACAAAAACACAATAATAAATCAAATACGAAAATACGCACCCAAATCAACATACACACAAAATACGTACGACCGGAAGTGGCCGTTACAGTTTCAGTCAGTCAATTCATAGCTCTTTACTGTTTACAGTTAGTCGGTCTACGTTGACTCACCGACCGACTAGTTTGTGAACTAGTCGGTCAGTGATGCTTCTTGGACCGACTAGTTGAGCTTCTACTGTACATGCCAAGTTACTGTTTGTAGTTAGTTGGTCCATGTACATTTGGCGACCGACTAGTTGATGAACTTGTCGGTCAACTTTTGTTCTTGGACCGACTAATTCTATTTGTTCTCAGACTTTGTGTTTTATCTCTTAGTCGGTCTAAGTTATCTCACCGACCGACTAGTTGTGAAACTAGTCTGTCGGTAAGTGTGCTTTGACCGACTAGTTCCTTAAGTATGAACTTCGACCTATTCCCTGTTCACCAGTTAATCGGTTCATGTTGATTGACCGACCGACTAGTTGATGAACTAGTCGGTCGGTGGTTGTTCTTTGACCGACTAGTTTGGTTCAGAATAGAGCCGTTGGAGCTTTAATTGAAACGTTTTTCTCTCTCTCTCCTCTCACCTATATATACTTGATGAGCTGAATTCATTGCACTCAAGGCTGATATTAAGACAAGTTTAGAGATCAAAGAGAAAGCATTCATTCCTCCATTCAAAGCTCTTTCATTCCAATCTTGAATCTCTCCTCACTCTTATTTCAAAAGAGAGATTCATTGATTGTGAGCCTTCCAAGCCAAGTGCTTGATCCTAGGTCACCAACATCCCCATAGCTCTCCATCGCTGATCTACATCTTGGAGATAGGGTTTGGTGCCTCTTCATCTTCCCGAAAATCCGTTTTGCCCTAAATCGTAAGTTTTACTCAAGGCATAGGATTTTGTCGGTAAGAATCTTTATTTCATTTACTTTGATATTGTAAGTTTCACTCTCGGTTGTGAGAGTGTGATTGTGATCCCGGGTTGTGGGAGTCACAAGTTCATTTGTGTATGATTTGACTTGTGAAGGTTTTTCACAAGTATTTCATAGTGGAAATCTTGAGTTAGGGTTTCTAACTCGTGTATCCGGAGGGGATCCGGGTGTTTGGGACGTAAGATCACCAGGAACAAGTCGGTGAGACTTGGGTGGATCCGAACCTATTAATATCTTTTGTTTGAGCTTGTTTATTTGTTGTCGATTATTTACTATTCCGCATTTCCGCATTTATTGGTAGAGTTTGCAAGGTAATTAGGAATAAGCCTCTTAATTATTTTAAAGTACTATTCACCCCCCCTCTAGTACATGTGCAGTAGCTTAGCAGGGCATTACATTTGGTATCAGAGCCAAGTCTATAGCTATGTCTGCCGACAACAACAAAAGCGTTCGTCCACCTTCCGACTATAGCACCTTCAAGAATCGTGAAGGAGCGTCTTCAGTAATGGAAGGACATTCCTCAACGAGGCCTCCATTCTTCAACGGTACCAACTACGGGTACTGGAAATGCCGGATGGAAACTTTCCTCCGGAGTGCTTCACTATGGAGGGCCACGATGAAGGAATACGTCGAGACCGCCGAAGAAGATTTCGAGAAGTGGACTCCCGCGGAGATCACCGTGGAGGTAAGCAATGCCAAGGCAATGAACGCCTTGCAATGCGCTTTGGAGCCCGAGGACTTCAATAAGATATGCACATGTAAGAGTGCATATCAAATATGGAACTCCCTCCTCATTTTGCATGAAGGGACAAGTAGGGTAAGAGACTCTAAACTCGTAGTAGTTAATAGAGATTATGAGTTATTTCATATGCTACAGGGTGAGAAGATGAAGGAGTATTATGCTCGCTTCGTCGACATCACAAACGAGTTGGAGGCTCTCGGTAAAACCTACACCCAAAAGGAGAAAGTCTCGAAGATAATCGATGGACTTCCTTCTTGTTGGGAGAAACGGACCTTCGCCATCGAGGAAGGTAATGATATGAAAACTTATACCGTTGTTCAACTAATGGGTACCTTAATGTCATACGAGGTACGCAAAGATAGCAAGTTGAAGTTGCAGGACAAGATGAAGTCCTACCTAAAGCAAGATGAGCCAAAGAAGAAGGCTATTACTTTCAAGGCCGCTCCATCAACTTCCACATCAACCGATGATGAAATCTCGGAAGACGAGTTGGACTTGGAGTCCATGGCTCTCATGACCAAGAAGTTCAACCGGTTCTTCCGGAAAGGTAACTTCAAAAACAAATCGAAGTTTAATTCTTCTAACTCCTCCTCTCCTTTGTGTTTCAAATGCAACAAGCCAGGACACATGAAAGCGGAGTGTCCTCTAAACAAACAAAAGGAGAAGTGGAAGGCGCCGAAGTTCGACAAGTCCAAGAAGTACAAGAAAGGGTACAAGAAAGGACTCGTCGGGACTTTCACCGACTCCAAGGATTCTTCAAGCGGAGAGTCGGACGATGAGCAAGTGGAGCAAGCATACATGTGCTTCATGGAAAGAGAGGAGCATGATCAAGGATCTTCCTCCTCCGATGATAGCGACAACGAAGGCGATGAGGTAACCATGGATGACCTTAGAAATGCTAATGAGCAACTATGGTATAAATACTCTAAATTAGTAAATAGATATACTAAAGTAAAAGATGATTTAGCTAGCATCCAAACCTCGCCTAAAACTATCATCACCAACAACGACACCGTTGTTGAAGAGTTGAGAAATGAGATTGTAAATCTCAAGTCTCAACTTGAACATGTTAGCATTAAAGATTCGGAGGAACACATGATAGCGGATTTGACCTCTCAAAACTCGACTTTGAGTATTGAGAACGAGAATCTCAAATCTCGTGTTTATGTGCTCACATCGCAAGTATCCACTTTGGATGCTTCTATGCGTTCTCTCAACGAGAAATATGAGTGCACATTGGGCCGAATCAAAGAATTCAATAAAGATAAGGGCCATTTGGATAATATCCTAAATGACTTACTTCCGGCCAAACACCACATTGGCTTGGGGTATAAGTTGGGAAATTCATCCAAGTCGAACACTACCTTTGTTAGGCCAACTTCCGATGCTTCGACGAGTGGTAGCAAACACTCTATTGGTAGTTCATCTACCAATGGTGCTTCCTCCTCGTACACACCCTCGGTTGGAAAGAAACCCACTTTGGGTGGACCTCCAAAGAAGGGTCATGCCTACATGTACACCAATACCATGCCACGTAGGAACACACGTCCTACTCCACCGGCTCACACATATGATGATTTTTATGCAGCACATCCACGTGCACGTGCACACAATGTGAGACACCCTCACGCACGTGTTCCCCCACATGCATATGTTCACCCACATCATCGTATGAATAATTATGCACATGCACCATTTCATCATGTTCCTTATGCCTATCCACGACATGCATCACGTAGAAATCAACAACGTATGCATGCACCCAATAGGATGAGGGCTCCCAAAATATTCACAATTTGGAGCCCAAAGGACACAAGCATGGATGAAAAACAAGTTTACATGAATGCTTATTTTTCGAATGTTGTGCACAGTAGTAATTATGTGGGGAAGTCTAAGTCCAATTGGACTTGGCTTCCAAAGGTCTAATCTTTTGGACCCAATGACCTTGGGTACCATGATACGATATTTCATATCTATATGTACTCAAGAGAAAGAAACGGAGCAACAACTTTAAATTTAGCTCCAAGTGGAATTGGATACTTGATAGCAGGTGTTCAAAACACATGACGGGTGACGCTCAATTGCTCTTCGGAGTGGTTCCCATTGCAAATGGGAACCGGGTAGTCTTTGGAGGCAACGAGAGCGGAACCATCATAGGTGTTGGTAAAGTAGGTAATCCTTCTAAACCCCTAATAAGTGATGTTTACCTTGTTAAAGGATTAAACCACAATCTTATTTCAATAAGCCAACTTTGTGACAAAGGTTATAAAGTTAGCTTTGCGAAAGGAATGTGCCATATTTTAAAAAAATATAATAATGAATTATTGTTTTCCGGCACACGCCATAAGGATATATACATCCTAGATCTTCCAAGATCACATGAACAATGTCTCATTGCCAACACAAGTGAGCAACACTTATGGCATCGACGTTTTGGTCATGTGAACTTTGGAACACTATTTAAACTTTCCAAGTTAAATTCTATTAGAGGCTTCCCTAAGCTTGTCTTTCAAAAGAAAAGCTTTTGTGACTCGTGTCAATGAGGCAAGCTTCCAAAATCTTCATTTAAACCTAAGAAAAACATTTCTTCTAAGCGGCCACAAGAGCTATTACATCTAGATTTATTTGGGCCAACTAGAGTTGCTTCATTAGGTAATGCTAGATATGGACTTGTCATCGTTGATGACTTTTCTAGGTTTACTTGGGTATTTTCATTATGTAATAAAAATGAAGCTTTTGAAAACTTCACAATTTTTGTTAAGAACGTACAAAATCTCATTGGAACCACCATTGTCACTATTCGTAGTGATCATGGAGGGGAATTTGAGAATGAGTCTTTTGAGACATTTTGTGATGAAGTTGGTATTACACACACTTTCTCTTTCCCTCGTGCACCTCCTCAAAATGGTGTTGTTGAGAGAAAGAATAGGACGCTAGTGGAGTGTGCTCGCACTATGCTTGATGATAGCCAACTTGGCCATCAATTTTGGGCGGAAGCGGTACACACCGCTTGCTATGTGTTTAATAGAATACTTTTGAGGCCTGGCACTACACAAACTTGTTATGAATTGTTGTTTGGTAGGTTGCCTCAAGTTAAACATTTTCGTGTTTTCGGCTCAAAATGTTTTATTAAGAACACGTATGGTAATTTGGACAAATTCGATCCAAGATCCGATGAGGGGATTTTTGTTGGATATTCTTCGCGTAGCAAAGCCTACCGGATATACAACAAACGAACCTCAATGATCGAGGAATCGCTTCATGTTTCATTTAAAGAAGGATTTGTTCCAACTAGAATTACTAATGATGATGACTCCATGGATGTTTTATGTGATTCAATTGGTAATTCTAATTCTAATGATTCTATTGATTCTATTGAGAGTAACCCAACTAATGAAGTTTTTGAGAATGTTCCTAGTGATCAAGGAATTCCCAAACGGCTTCATACCATTCGTGACCATCCTCATGAGCAAGTCATTGGCAATATTCATGATAGTGTCAAGACGAGATCTCAAGTCAACCACTTCGCTCATTATGCCTTTGCCTCCTCGATTGAGCCAAAGAATGTTAATGAAGTATGCGAAGATAGCGCTTGGATCCTTGCCATGGAAGAGGAACTCATTCAATTCGAGAGGAATGAGGTTTGGGAGCTTGTTCCATTGCCATCGAAGAACCACACCGTCATAGGGACAAAGTGGATCTTCAAGAACAAGACCGACGAAAACCAAGTCGTCGTCCGAAACAAAGCTCGGTTAGTAGCTCAAGGCTATCGGTAAGAGGAAGGTATTGATTTCGAAGAATCCTTCGCTCCGGTAGCTAGATTAGAATCAATTAGATTATTATTGTCTTTTGCATGCCATAAGGATTTTAAATTATTTCAAATGGATGTTAAAAGTGTGTTTTTAAACGGAGATGTTGTTGAGGAAGTTTATGTTTCTCAACCTCCGGGTTTTATAAATGAAAAATTTCCAAATCATGTTTTCAAACTTAAGAAAGCACTTTACGGTTTGACTATGACCGTTTGAGACAAGCTCCTCGAGTTTGGTATGACCGTCTAAAGAATTTTCTTTTGGATTTGGGTTTTAAAATGGGAGAAGTTGATTCCACATTATTTGTTAAGTATTCGAATAATGATATAATTTTAGTTCAAATATATGTTGATGATATCATTTTCGGTGCTACTAACTTTGCTCTTTGCGAAGAGTTTTCTAATGTGATGAAGGATCAATTTGAGATGAGCCACATGGTTGAGCTCAAGTATTTCTTAGGTCTCCAAATTCGCCAAATGGATGATGCAATCTTCATCCACCAAACGAAGTATACGGTGGAGTTGCTTAAGTGATTTGGATTGGAGAATGCCTCCGGGAAGAAGACTCCAATGAGCACGACTACACATCTTGATAAAGATGCGGGCGGAAAAGATGTAGACATTCGTCTATATCGAGGTATGATAGGTAGTTTACTATATCTTACCGCAAGTAGGCCCGATATTATGTTTACCGTATGTGTATGTGCTCGTTATCAGTCTCAACCTAATGAGTATCACTTAGTAGCGGTAAAACGTATTTTCCGCTATTTAAGTTACACACTTGATTTTGGATTACTTTATCCAAAATCTAGCACGTATGAGTTAATCTCATATAGTGACGCAGATTATGCGGGATGCAAATCCGACAGGAAAAGTACTAGTGGCACTTGCCATTTTATAGAAAATTCTCTTGTCTCTTGGTTTTCCAAGAAGCAGAATTCCGTATCACTTTAAACCACCGAGGCGGAATATATTACCGTCGGTGCCGCGTGTGCTCAAGTTCTTTGGATGAGACACACACTTAAAGACTTTGGTATAAACTGTGATACTTGCCCTATCATGGTTGACAACCAAAGTGCAATATGTCTCTCCAAGAACCCGGTACACCATTCCCGTTCAAAACACATAGATGTCCGACACCATTTCTTAGATGATCATGTTGCTAAAAAGGACATCATATTAGTGTACGTTGAAACCCAGAAGCAAATCGCTGATATTTTCACGAAACCCCTAAAGGAAGACTACTTTGTGCGGTTACGTCGAGAATTCGGGATTATGGGTGAATCCGAGATTTAGGATTCATATTTTATTCAATAATTTTGCATGCTATTCAATTCTTTATATTTGCTCATGCTAGATTAATTGGAATTTTCTGGATTTTTGTTGAATTTTCGGAATTTTCGCTCGATTTGTGCGTAATCGTCAAATTTCAGATTTTCGATGTTTAATGGGGTAGTATAATGATTACTGAGAGTATTTTGATATTTCATCGAAGTGCGATTAGGAGAGAAATCAAAATTTCAAAATTTTCAATTTTTGGACTCTCTTAGTCGGTCCAAGTTCATTGGCCGACCGACTAGATTCAGTTCTAGTCGGTCAGTGAATGAGCTTAGACCGACTAAATCTTGTCAGGAATTTTGGCTTCAGTTACTGTTTACAACTAGTCGGTTCAAGCTCATTGACCGACCGACTAGATCGTGATCTATTCGGTCAGTGCTTGAACTGTGACCGACTAGTTGTGACGGGGACTGTCTTGTCTTTTGAGCTTCCAATCGACTTAAATCAGATCCATTCGACTTATTTTCATTTTAGTCGGTCGAAACTTTCCCTCTCCCGCCAAAATCCCCCGACCCCTTCGACTTCCACCCTCCCTCTCCGTCGAATCCGACCAACTCCGGTCATCTTTCAGTCGACCTCTATTGAGTATTGGACTCCCCAGATTTGGTTTTGGATGATGAGCAAACATAAATAATTCATGGACTAACAATTTGTGAGCGCAGTTATGGAGATCGTCGCCAAATTCATGAGAACACTCAAAGCGACATCTCAAGACTTCTCAAAGCTCGTATTCAATGCCTAAAGCTTCGTTGAAGCTTTTGGACCATTTTGGATGTCATGAAGATTTGATCGAAGCTCTTGTAGACCGTTCTTTAAGGTTTTATTTATAGTCTTTTAGTTTCGATCTATAGAATGTTAAGCCTTGAGTATATCTTACATTTCTATCTTCATAACGCTCATATCTTAGCTCTAGGATCTTAGTAGAAGTCCATTCTAACTTCCTCGAAGCATCGCGCTTCGATTTGGACTTTTTTTGTGCATGTTAGTTGGTTCAAGAAGAAGAACTGACCGACTAGATGGTGATCTAGTCAGTCGGCAAAGCTTCTTAGACCGACTAGTTTCAGTTTGTATTTTCTTGCTCAGTACTGTTTACAGTTAGTCGGTCTACGTAGACTCACCGACCGACTAGTTTGTGAACAAGTCGGTCAGTGATGCTTTTTTGACCGACTAGTTGAGCTTTACTGTACATGCCAATTTTCTCCTAAGCTAATGTTTATCGTTAGTCGGTCTAAGAACGTTTGGCGATCGACTAGTTGATGATCTAGTCGGTCAACATTTGTTCTTGGACCGACTAAATCAATTTGTATTCAGACTAATAGTTTTTGACTCTTAGTCGGTCTAAGTTCACTGAACGACCGACTAGTTGTGAAACTAGTCGGTCAGACAGTCTTCTTGGACCGACTAGATTTCTAGGTCTGAAATTCAATCTCTTCATTGTTCTTCACTTAGTCGGTCCATGTTGATTGACCAACCGACTAGTTGATGAACTAGTCGGTCAGTGGTTGTTCTTTGACCGACTAACTGCTTCAGATTTCTATCCGTTGGGATTTGACCTAACTCGTTTTCATGGGACCCTATAAATACGAAGCTTGGCCATTTCTTTCTAGGTTAGAGCTGCTATTAAGAGATTCATTGAGATTGAAAGAGTTAGAGATTCTCACTCATTTCCAAAGCTCTCTTCCTCACAAGAAATCCATTCTATCACATTCTAGATCTAGAATCCATCTTGAGAGAAGTTTGTTCTTGGTGAGCCTTTCAAGATCTAGCATGATTCAAGTCTCCAAATCACTCCTAGGCACCCATTGCTGCTCATTTTAGTGGTGCTAGGTCTTGGTGACTTTCTCTTCCTCAAATCCCTCCTTGCACCTATTTGGTAAGAATACTCAAGGTATAGGATTTTATGGTAAGATCGTTTATTTCATTATAAACTCATTTATATTGCTTATTGATTCTCTCGGTTGTGAGAGAAGGTTGTGATCCCGGGTTGTGGGATTCACTATTGCCATTGTATGTATGATTTGATCTTGTGAAGGTTTTTCACAAGATAGTCATAGTGGAAATCTTGGGTTAGGGTTTCTAACCTAAGTATACGGAGGGGATCTGGGTGGTTGGGACGTAGGATCACCGGAAACAAGTCGGGGAGACTTGGGTGGATCCGAACCCAGTAATATCTTTTGTTAGCATTGTTAATTTTGTTGTTGTTATCAATTTAAGCTTCCGCAAATTGATTTGGTAGTTGTTTGCACGATAATTAGGAATTATACTCCTTGTTATTTTTAAAGTACTATTCACCCCCCCTAGTACTTGTGCAGTATCTTGTAGGGCATTACATTTGGTATCAGAGCCAGATACATAGCTATGTCTGCCAACGACAACAAGACCGTGCGTCCACCTTCCGACTATGGCACCTTCAGGAACCGTGAAGGAGCATCTTCGGTGATGGAAGGACATTCCTCAACAAGGCCTCCATTCTTCAACGGTACCAACTACGGGTACTGGAAATGCCGGATGGAAACTTTCCTCCGGAGTGCATCTCTATGGAGGACCACGATGAAGGAATACGTCGAGCCCGCCGAAGAAGACTTTGAGAAATGGACAACCGCGGAGGTCGCCGCGGAGGTAAGCAATGCAAAGGCAATGAACGCCTTGCAATGCGCATTGGACCGAGGACTTCAATAAGATATGCACATGTAAGAGTGCATCTCAAATTTGGAACTCCCTCCTCATACTACATGAAGGGACGAGTAGGGTAAGAGACTATAAACTCGTTGTTGTTAACAAAGATTACGAAATGTTTCATATGCAACAGGGTGAGAAGATGAAGGAGTATTATGCTCGCTTCGTCGACATCATAAACGAGTTGGAGGCTCTCGGCAAAACCTACACCCAAAAGGAGAAGTGTTCGAAGCTTATCGAAGGACTTCCTTCTTCTTGGGAAAAGCGTAACTTCGCCATCGAGGAAGGTAATGATATGAATAAGTACACCGTAGTTCAACTAATGGGTACTTTAATGTCATACGAGGTACGCAAGGATAGCAAGTTAAAATTGCAGGAAAAGATGAAGTCCTACCTAAAGCAAGACGAGCCAAAGAAGAAGGCTATTGCTTTCAAGGCCGCTCCATCCACATCCACATCAACCGATGATGAAGACTCGGAAAACAAGTTGGACTTGGAGTCCTTGGCACTCATGGCCAAGAAGTTCAACCGTTTCTTCCGAAAAGGTAACTATAAGAACAAAGATAAATTTGGTTCTTCTAACGCCTCCTCCTCTCCTTTGTGTTTCAAGTGCAATAAGCCAGGACACATGAAAGCGGAGTGTCCTCTAAATAAGCAAAAGGAGAAGTGGAAGGCGCCGAAATTCGATAAGTCCTAGAAGTACAAAAAGGGGTACAAAAAGGGACTTGTCGGAGCAACATTCACCAACTCCGAGGATTCCTCAAGCGGAGAGTCGGACGATGAGAAAGTGGAGCAAGCGCACATGTGCTTCATGGCAAGAGAGGAGCATGATCAAGGATCCTCCTCTTCCGATGATAGTGACGACGAAGGCGATGAGGTAACTATGGATGACCTTAGGAATGCTAATTCTCAATTATGGTCTAAATACGCTAAATTAGTAAATAGATATACTAAGGTAAAAGATGACCTGGCTAGCATTCAAACCTCGCCTAAGACTATCATCACCAACAACGACACCGTTGTTGAAGAGTTAAGAAATGAGATTGTTAATCTCAAATCTAAACTTGAACATGTTAGTGTTGAGGATTCGGAAGAACATAGGATATCGGATTTGACTTCTCAAAACTCGACTTTGAGTATTGAGAATGAAAATCTCAAGTCTCGTGTTTATGTGCTCACATCGCAAATATCCACTTTGGGTGCTTCGATGCATTCTCTCACCGAGAAATATGAGTTCACGATAGGCCGAATTAATAAATTCAATAAGGGTAAAGACCATTTGGATAACATCCTAAATGATTTACTTCCGGGCAATCACCACATTGGCTTGGGGTATAAGATAGTGAGTTCATCCAAATCGGCCACTACTTTTGTTAGGCCTACTTCCGATGCCTCACCGAGTGGGAGCAAACACTCTATTGGTAGTTCATCTACCAATGGTGCTTCGACTTCGCACACACCCTCTTTTGGAAAGAAACTCACTTTGGGTGGACCTCCAAAGAAGGGTCATGCCTACATGTACACAAATACCATGCCACGTAGGAACACACGTCCTACTCCACCGGCTCACACATATGATGATTTTTATGCAACACATTCACGGGCACGTGCACACCATGTGAGACACCCTCACGCACGTGTTCCCTCACATGCATATGTTCACCCACAACATCATATGAATAATTATCCGCATGCACCATTCCATCATGTTCCTTATGCCTATCCACGACATGCATCACGTAGAAACCAACAACGCATGCATGCACCCAATAGGATGAGGGCTCCCAAGATTTTCACTATTTGGAGCCCGAAGGACACAAGCATGGATGAAAAACAAGTTTATATGAATGCTTATTTTTCGAATGTTGTGCATAGTAGTGATTATGTGGGGAAGTCTAAGTCCAATTGGACTTGGCTTCCAAAGGTCTATTCTTTTGGACCCAATGACCTTGGGTACCATGATACGACATTCCATATCTATAGGTACTCAAGAAAAAGGAACGGAGCAACAAATTTAAATTTAGCTCCAAGAGAAATTGGATACTCGATAATGGGTGTTCAAAACACATGACAGGTGACGCTCAATTGCTCTCCGGAGTGGTTCCCATTGCAAATGGAAACCGCGTCGTATTTGGAGGCAACGAGAGCGGAACCATCATAGGTGTTGGTAAAGTGGGTAATCCTTCTAAACCCATTATATGTGATGTTTACCTTGTTAAAGGATTAAACCACAATCTTATTTCAATAAGTCAACTTTGTGACAAAGGTTACAAAGTTAACTTTGCGAAAGGAATGTGCCATATTTTAAGAAAAGATAATAATGAATTATTGTTTTTCGGCACACGCCATAAGGATATATATATCCTAGATCTTTCAAGATCACATGAACAATGTCTTATTGCCAACACAAGTGAACAACACTTATGGCATCGACGTTTTGGTCATGTGAACTTTGGAACACTTTTTAAGCTTTCAAAGTTAAATTCTATTAGAGGCTTCCCTAAGCTTGTCTTTCAAAAGAAAAGCTTTTGTGACTCGTGTCAACGAGGCAAGCTTCCAAAATCTTCATTTAAACCTAAGAAAAGCATTTCTTCTAAGCGGCCTCTAGAGCTATTACATCTAGATTTATTTGGGCCAACTAGAGTTGCTTCATTAGGTAATGCTAGATATGGACTTGTCATCGTTGATGACTTTTCTAGGTTTACTTGTGTATTTTCATTGTGTAATAAAAATGAAGCTTTTGAAAACTTCACAATTTTTGTTAAGAAAGTACAAAATCTCATTGGAACCACCATTGTCACTATTCGTAGTGATCATGGAGGGGAATTTGAGAATGAGTCTTTTGAGACATTTTGTGATGAAGTTGGTATTACACACACCTTCTCTTTCCCTCGTGCACCTCCTCAAAATGGTGTAGTTGAGAGAAAGAATAGGACGCTAGTGGAGTGTGCTCGCACTATGCTTGATGATCGCCAACTTGGCTATCAATTTTGGGCGGAAGCGGTACATACCGCTTGCTATGTGTTTAATAGAATACTTTTGAGGCCCGTCACTAAACAAACTTGTTATGAATTGTTGTTTGGTAGGTTGCCTCAAGTTAAACATTTTCTTGTTTTTGGTTCAAAATGTTTTATTAAGAACACGTATGGTAGTTTGGACTAATTCGATCCAAGATCCGATGAGGGGATTTTTGTTGGATATTCTTCGCGTAGCAAAGCCTACCGGATATTCAACAAACGAACCTCGACGATCGAGGAGTCGCTTCATGTGTCATTTAATGAAGGATTTGTTCCAACTAGAATTACTAATGATGATAACTCTATGGATGTCTTATGTGATTCAATTGGTAATTCTAACTCTAATGATTCTATTGACTCTATTGAGACTAACCCGTCTAATGAAGTTGTTGAGAATGTTCCTAGTGACCAAGGTATTCCCAAACGGCTTCATACCGTTCGTGACCATCCTCATGAGCAAGTCATTGGCAATATACATGATAGTGTCAAGACGAGATCGCAAGTGAACTACTTCGCTCATTGTGCCTTTGCCTCCTCGATAGAGCCAAAGAATGTTAATGAAGCATGCGAAGATAGCGCTTGGATCTTAGCCATGGAGGAGGAACTCATTCAATTCGAGAGGAATGAAGTTTGGGAGCTTGTTCCATTGCCATCGAAGAACCACACCGTCATAGGGACAAAGTGGATCTTCAAGAACAAACCGACGAAAACCAAGTCGTCGTCCGGAACAAAGCTCGGTTAGTAGCTCAAGGCTATCGACAAGAGGAAGGTATTGATTTCGAAGAATCCTTCGCTCCGGTAGCTAGATTAGAATCAATTAGATTATTATTGTCTTTTGCATGCCATGAAAATTTCAAATTATTTCAAACGGATGTTAAAAGTGCATTTTTAAACGGAGATGTTGTTGAGGAAGTTTACGTTTCTCAACCTCCGGGCTTCGTAAATGAAAAATTTCCAAATCATGTTTTTAAACTAAAGAAAGCTCTTTACGGTTTGAGACAAGCTTCTCGAGCTTGGTATGATCGCCTAAAGAATTTTCTTTTGGATTTGAATTTTAAAATAGGCGAAGCCGATTCAACACTTTTTGTTAAGCATTCGAATAATGATATAATTTTAGTTCAAATTTATGTTGATGATATCATTTTCAGTGCTACTAACTTTGCTCTTTGCGAAGAGTTTTCTAATGTGATGAAGGAACAATTTGAGATGAGCCACATGGGTGAGCTCAAGTATTTCTTAGGTCTCCAAATTCGCCAAATGGACGATGCAATCTTCATCCACTAAACGAAGTATACGGTGGAGGTGCTAAAGCGATTTGGAATGGAGAGTGCCTCCGGGAAAAAGACTCCTATGAGCACGACTACGCATCTTGATAAGGATACGGGCGGAAAAGATGTAGACATTCGTCTATATCGAGGTATGATAGGTAGTTTACTTTATCATACCGCTAGTAGGCCCGATATCATGTTTGCCGTGTGTATTTGTGCTTGTTATCAGTCTTAACCTAAGGATTCTCACTTAGTAGCGGTAAAACGTATTTTTCGCTATCTAAGTTACACTTTAGATTTTGGATTACTTTATCCGAAATCTAGCACATATGAGTTAGTCTCATATAGTGACGCTGATTATGCGGGATGCAAATCCGACAGGAAGAGTACTAGTGGCACTTGCCATTTTATAGGAAATTCCCTTGTCTCTTGGTTTTCCAAGAAGCAAAATTCGGTATCACTTTCAACCACCGAGGCAGAATATATTGCCGCCGGTGCCGCGTGTGCTCAAGTTCTTTGGATGAGACACACACTTAAAGACTTTGGTATAAACTGTGATACTTGCCCTATCATGGTTGACAACCAAAGTGCAATATGTCTTTCCAAGAACCCGGTACACCATTCCCGTTCGAAACACATAGATGTCCGACACCATTTTTTAGATGATCATGTTGCTAAAAAGGACATCATTTTAGTGTACGTTGAAACCCAAAAGCAAATCGCCGATATTTTCACGAAACCCCTAAAGGAGGACTCCTTTGTGCGGTTGCGTCGAGAATTGGGGATTATGGGTGAATCCGAGATATAGGATTCATGTTTCATTCAATAATCTTGCATGCTATTATATTTCGCAATATTTCGTTCATGCTAGACTTATTGGATTTTTCGGGATTTTTGTGATATTTTGAATTTGTGCTCGAATTCATGTTTGAATGTCGTATTTGAGATTTCGATGTTTAATGGGGTAGTTTAGATGATTTTTGAGAGGATTACGATGTATCGTCCAAGTGTATTGAGGAGAGAACTTAATTATCAATTTTTGGACTCATCTAGTCGGTCTCAGTTCATCAACCAACCGACTAGATTCACATCTAGTCGGTCAGCTAATGAACTTAGACCGACTAGCTCTATCTCTAAACTTTTGGACTCATTTAGTCGGTATCAGTTCAATCACCAACTGACTAGATTCGTATCTAGTCGGTTAGTAAAAGAACTTAGACCGACTAATTCAAGCTATTAGGATTTCCTCTCCAGCTTAACTCCTTTAGTCGGTTCTAGTTTACTTATCGACCTACTAGATTTAGTTCTAGTCGGTCAGTATTTGAGCGTAGACCGACTAATTCTCGTTCAGGAAATCTTCGACTGGTCTCTGTTTCCACTTAGTCGGTTCAAGCTCGTTAACCGACCGACTAGATTATCATCTAGTCGGTCAGCTTTTGAACATAGACCGACTAAGTGATCAGGGGCAGTCTCGTCATTTCGTGCTTTCAACCGACTTAAGTTCAATCAAACCGACTTCTTTCTCTTTTAGTCGGTTGCTCCATCTTCTCCAGCTCGAAAAACCCCCAACCCCCGCTCGAGTCTCTCCATCTTCCGATCAACTCCGGCCATCTTTCGATCATCCGCCGCCGTTGATCACTCCTCCTAGGTATATCTCCTCCTCCTAGGTCTCGATTCCTATTCTAGGGTTTGATCTAGGTTGATTTCATCTCCTAGGGCTTGTTAATTTCGCATCTAGGGTTTGTTATTGCGTAAGTTCTTTTCGAATTCTTCAGCTGTTAAGGTTTCGTTGCTTAGGGTTGTATCGATTCATTGATCTCGTTGTGCCACGATTATGGCACAAACGAGGATTCCTATCACTTCCTCTGGGCATCCCCCATGAACGTAGAGCCCAAGACCGCATCGACCCCACCTAAGCGTAGGGCCAAGACCACTCGTGCCCCCTCTTCGTCTTCACCACCGTTGAAGAGGAAGAGGACTTCCAAGCCCAAAGCCAAAACCCAAGCTTCCCAAGCCCAAGCTTCTACAGCCCAACCGAAACCTAAACCTAGAAAGATTGTCGCTTCCCCTTCCTCTTTTCAGGACACCACCTCTGATTCTGACGCTGATTTTCGTCCTGAGGAGCAGCCTACCCATCAGGAACCACCTCCTCCACCTCCTCCTAAGACCCGTAAGGCTAAGGGTAAAGCCCAAATGCCAGTAGGCGGTTTGGATATATCGTTGTGTCGTGACGACCCTCTGTGTCTAGCGGCTTACAACCGTATAGAGCACTGCCCACTACTATTGGAGCATTACGTTCAGTTCTCTGACTTTCTTGGCCTTGCGGATCTTTTATCCTACAACGGACTTTTGGACTATCTTAGATTTGACCCAAAGGCGAACCCTCGACCCTATCCTCGCCTGGTCAAACTATTCTATGCAAATCGTGTCCGGGGCCACTACGATGAGAGCCACTCCATCGAGACTACTGTCTTGGAGACTCCTATAGTCCTCACGGCAGAAATCTTGGGGGAGTTGCTTGGTTGTTCGTCGTCTGGTCTCCTCCCGTCAGACATCTCTGTTGATGATATCTCCTCTTTGGATCAGTCTGTTCTAGCTGATATCTTCCATGTGATCCCTCCTGCTTTCATTGGTGTTCCATCTAAATCATTTAAGCCAAATGCATGGGTCCTCAATCTCATTCTGAAGTCGTGCTTGCTTCCCAAGTACGGCTCATCTTCTCTGCCATCCCAGCCGTTCCTAAAGTTGATTTACGCTCTTTTTATGGGTAGCTCGATTAACTGGGCTCGCATCATACTCGACAAGATGGATTCTTTCGAGTGTGTTCGCAAGTCTAGTAAATCGGCGCATATCCCTTATCCATGTCTGTTGACTTTGGTGTTCCGTCATTTTCGCGTGCCATTGCCTCCTGACGATGAGCGTCCCCTTGGTCCTCCACTGAACATGACGGCTGTAAAGAAATCTCTTGCGGCACTACGTCACGTGCAGCGGTCGACTCCTTCTGCATCCCAGGCCACACCTTCAGCTGCTGCAGCCTCTCCTCCTACCACCACACTAGATGATGTCGTTCGCTTACTTCGTCGTCACGAGTCTCGTTTGGCTCGTACCGAGGAAGTTGTGTGCCGTATGGCTAGTATGATGGGTATTCAGCTTCCTCCTCCTGTTTCTGAGGATGAGGAGATAGATGACGAGGAGATTGATGACTTGTCACCTCTTTAGCTCGTGGCGCTTAGGCCACTGCTGCTGCTGCTACCACATCTGCTGCTGGTGCTACCACTTCTTCCGGTGCTCCAGAGTCTTCTGCACCAGTGGATCAGACTCCTGTTGATGCTGCTGTTGCTCCTGCTGATATCCCTGACCCAGTCGTGCCTGCTGATGTTCCAGCTGTTACTCCTGCCATTGAGCCAGTTGTCGATGTCTCCACTCCTGCCCCGACGATCCCTTCAGTACACACACCACTCCTTGCAGCAGAGCCTGAGTCCACTCCCTCGACTGGACCCACGGAGACTGCTGATCCTGCCACTTCCTCCTGAGCGTCAGTTTAGAGGCCTCTCCTATGATCATTGGATGATACAACTTTTTGAGAGTGTTTTGGGTTAGGATGGAGTTTTGGCGGTGTTTTGATGTATTTTGGATTTTGGATGTCGGTGTACTTGTTGTACTTTCATTTTGTTGGATGTTTGATGATGGTGTTTCGATGATTATGTTGTATCTTTTTGATGTTGATATAGATGTTGCACTTTATATGATGTAGTCGATGTATTTGTGCATGTACTCATGATATTCTAATATATATACATCGATGTTCTCTTTTACTTCGTCGTGCACATTTAATATTCATTCAATGTCTATGATATGTGATTTCGTCGCTCGACGCTTATAAACTTGGTTAAATAGATTATATTTCTATGATTGCATAAAATTTTTTTCCATGCACAAATTTAACCAAGAATATTGAGTATTGAAGAGTATGTTTCTTTATTCAATAAGTGAATTTATATTTGGTATTTTGATGATTTTAATTTTCGTTTTATGAAAATGGACAATTTGGCACACTTTGATTCGTTTTCGACTATTTTCCTTGGTGTCAATTTGGTCCATCGTCATATTCTACGACTCCCGGCGTTGGATTTTCTTTATCCTTGTTGTTGTCGTTGTATGCCCCCCATTTTTGGGATAATGCCAAAGGGGGAGAGATAATGATAATGATTAGGGCAAATGAAAATTTAACTCAATTTCCAAGAATCTAATTTGATATTTTAGATTCAGGGGGAGTTAAAATATATATAAGGATTTTCAAATAAGATATTTCAAAATTCGATTTTCATTATATATCTTACTCGTCTGATTGATGCAATTTATATATATTCAATTTGGAATTAACGTGTCATCAATGCAGGGGGAGTAAGTATTTTACATTTGAATCATTATTTTTTATTATTATTTATGTTGGTTTGTCATCACCAAAAAGGGGGAGAATGTTGAGTATTGGACTCCCCGGATTTGGTTTTGGATGATGAGCAAACATAAATAATTCATGAACTAACAATTTGTGAGCGCAGTTATGGAGATCGTCGCCAAATTCATGAGAACACTCAAAGCGACATCTCTAGACTTCTCAAAGCTCATATTCAATGCCTAAAGCTTCGTTGAAGCTTTGGGACCATTTTGGAAGTCATGAAGATTTGATCGAAGCTCTCGTAGACCGTTCTTTAAGGTTTTATTTATAGTCTTTTAGTTTCGATCTATAGAATGTTAAGCCTTGAGTATATCTTACATTTCTATCTTCATAACGCTCATATCTTAGCTCTAGGATCTTAGTAGAAGTCCATTCTAACTTCCTCGAAGCATCGCGCTTCGATTTGGCCTTTTTTGTGCATGTTAGTTGGTTCAAGAAGAAGAACTGACCGACTAGATGGTGATCTAGTCGGTCGGCAAAGCTTCTTGGACCGACTAGTTTCAGTTTGTATTTTCATGCTCAGTACTATTTACAGTTAGTCGGTCTACGTAGACTCACCGACCGACTAGTTTGTGAACTAGTCGGTCAGTGATGCTTCTTTGACCGACTAGTTGAGCTTTACTGTACATGCCAATTTTCTCCTAAGCTACTGTTTATCGTTAGTCGGTCTAAGAACGTTTGGCGACCGACTAGTTGATGATCTAGTCGTTCAACATTTGTTCTTGGTCCGACTAAATCAATTTGTATTCAGACTAATAGTTTTTGACTCTTAGTCGATCTAAGTTCACTGAACAACCGACTAGTTGTGAAACTAGTCGGTCAGACAGTCTTCTTGGACCGACTAGATTTCTAGGTCTGAAATTCAATCTCTTTACTGTTCTTCACTTAGTCGGTCCATGTTGATTGACCGACCGACTAGTTGATGAACTAGTCGGTCAGTGGTTGTTCTTTGACCGACTAACTGCTTTAGGTTTCTATCCGTTAGGATTTGACCTAACTCGTTTTCATGGGACCCTATAAATACGAAGCTTGGTCATTTCTTTCTAGGTTAGAGCTGCTATTAAGAGATTCATTGAGATTGAAAGAGTTAGAGATTCTCACTCATTTCCAAAGCTCTCTTCCTCACAAGAAATCCATTCTATCACATTCTAGATCTAGAATCCATCTTGAGAGAAGTTTGTTCTTGGTGAGCCTTTCAAGCTCTAGCATGATTCAAGTCTCCAAATCACTCCTAGGCACCCATTGCTGCTCATTTCAGTGGTGCTAGGTCTTGGTGACTTTCTCTTCCTCAAATCCCTCCTTGCCCCTATTTGGTAAGAATACTCAAGGTATAGGATTTTGTGGTAAGATTGTTTATTTCATTATAAACTCATTTATATTGCTTATTGATTCTCTCGGTTGTGAGAGAAGGTTGTGATCCCGGGTTGTGGGATTCACTATTGCCATTGCATGTATGATTTGATCTTGTGAAGGTTTTTCACAAGATAGTCATAGTGGAAATCTTGGGTTAGGGTTTCTAACCTAAGTATCCGGATGGGATCCGGGTGGTTGGGACGTAGGATCACCGGGAACAAGTTGGGGAGACTTGGGTGGATCCGAACCCAGTAATATCTTTTGTTAGCATTGTTAATTTTGTTGTTGTTATCAATTTAAGCTTCCGCAAATTGATTTGGTAGTTGTTTGCACGATAATTAGGAATTATACTCCTTGTTATTTTTAAAGTACTATTCACCCCCCTCTAGTACTTGTGCAGTAGCTTGTAGGGCATTACAACCTCCTCCTAGGGTTTGTTCTAACTCTCTCTCCTAGTTCTAGGGTCCCTCTCCTAGCTAACTAGGGTTAGGGTTTTGCTCCTCGGGTTAGGATTCTCATGGCTAGGGTATCATTAAATTTCGACTAGGGTATAGATTTCTAGGGTTTGTGATCTTAGTTTCCTCAGTTGATTCGTGCGTGTACTGTCGCGCTTATGGCACGTACGCGTATCCCGATCCGTCCTACGTGCCCATCGCCTATAACCGTAGAACCATCCCCTACGGATCCCGATCAACCTACGCGAACCCCTCCCAAACGCCGATCGAAGACCACCCAACCCTCTTCGTCTTCGCCTCCTCTTAAGCGTAAGAGGACGGCGACAGCGAAGCCCCGATCCCAATCTCAGCCCAAGACCAAGCCTGTGTCATTCCGTGCCCCCTCACCTCCTGATTCCGACACGGAATACATACCTGAGACTGAGACCCATAGGGAACCCTCACCTCCTCCTAGGCAGCCTAAGTCAAGCTCTCGACCCCGTACCCGTCAGCCTAAGGGAAAGGCTCCGATGCCGGTGGGCGGTGTCGATATTTCGTTGTGTCGCAACGACCCTATGTGTCTCACGGCTTACAACCGTATCAAACACTGTCCGCTGCTTCTGGAGCATTTCGTACAGTTTTCTGACTTCATAGGGCTAGCTGACCTTCTGTCGTCTTCGGGGCTTATCGATTTCCTTCGGTATGACCCTAAGGCAAATCCTCACCCCTACCCTTGCCTAGTGAAGCTTTTCTATGCCAATAGGATCCGGGGTCAGTACGACGAGACCCACTCGATTGAGACGACTGTCTTGGGGACTCCGATAGTCCTCACGGCAGAAATCTTAGGAGAGATTTTGGGTATCTCCTCGACTGGCCTCCTCCCCTCTGACATTTCTGTTGATGATATCTCTTCTCTTGACCATGTCATCCTCTCTGAGATCTTTCATGAGATTCCCCCCGCCATGATTGGCGTACCCTCCAAGTCATTCAAGCCAAATGCCTGAGTCCTGAACCTCATCCTGAAGTCGTGCTTACTTCCTAAGTATGGCTCCTCTTCTTTGCCCTCCCAGCCATTTCTGAAGTTGATCTATGCCAGCTTCATGGGTAGCGAGATTAACTGGGCCCGGATTATACTCGATAAGATGGATTCTTTCGAGTGTATTCGGAAGTCCATGAAGTCTGCGCATATCCCATATCCTTGCTTGTTGACCCTTGTATTTCGCCACTTCCGTGTCACACTTCCTCCTGACGATGAGCGTCCACTTGGTCCTCCTCTAAACGCGACGGCCGTCAAGAAGTCTCTTGCGGTGCTTCGTCACGTTCAGCGGACGACCCCTACTGCTTCATCGTCTGCTTCAGCCTCAGCTGCTCCTGCTTCTTCTACCACTCTTGACGAGCTCGCACGTTCGATCAGACGTGTGGAGTCTCGGTATGCTCGTACTGAGGAGATTCTAGCTCGTATCGCTAGTCACCTTGGTATTGAGATTCCTCCGTTAGTTTCTGACGAGGACGAGGAGCTGGATGATGAGGAGATTCTCGAGCTTGCTCGTGCTGCTGCTGCTGCTGCTCGTGCCCCTGAGGGTACTCCTGTTGCTGCTGGTGCTTCTAGTGCAGCTGCTTCTTCTGCTGGTGACCCCGAGAGCACACCTGTTGCCACCGTTCCTGCGGTGGATACTCCGACTGGTGCTCCTGAGGCCACTACTGTTGCTGATCCAGAGTTCGTCTCTCCTGACGTGCCAGAGATTTCTACCGTCGCTCCTGTGGACACTACAGCTGATCCGGTGACCACCTCCACTCCTGCAGAGCCTGCTGCTGCTGCAGATCCTTCCACTGACTCCTGAGCTTCTTTGAGGCCTCTCCCGATGCACTTTAGATGTGATATCTTGTAGTGAGAGAGTGTGGGTTAGGATATTTTGTGTCGTTTTTGTGGTTATGCTTTTTGATATTTTTGGCTGTATGATGATGTATACCTGATGATGTTGTATGTTTTGTAATACTCTTATATATGTGTGATATGATGTTGTATTATGTGCCCCGATCGTTGGATCGATGTTTTGTATGTCGGCGATGTATTTTTTTTGATGTACTCATGCTTCATTTATATATATACTAGTCATACCCCGTGCCCGCGGGCACGGTTCAGTTAAGATTTTCTCCCGCGAAATTTTTGATCCCAAAAAATTATTTCCGTAGCCAAAATTTAAAAGAACAACAAATTAGCATAGAAATATTTAGCGGCGTGGAACAACAAATTCGACACGAGCTTCTTCGACGCAAAATAACAAATTCGTCGTGGGCACCTTCGTCACGAAACTACAAAGTAGCGGAAAAAAATTTGGCGGGCACCCGCCTTCAGCGTGAAACAACAAATTAGCGGAAGAAAATTTAGCTGACGCAGACCATTCAGTTGAACAAAAATTTACAAAACACCCACGCAGGTTCATTTAAGATATTACCCCCCCCCCCTCAAAATCTTTGTACACTCCAAAAGTAAAGCACAATAATTGTTATTTCAAACTCTTTAGTCACACCAGTATTTTCGAGCAATTCAAAAAGAGGCAGTCCCACAATACATGGTTCAGTGTTTAAATATCTTTCACCTATTGATGCCAAGCCTTCTAGTGAATTTGAACATGACTCTCGTTTGAGGCAAGAATCTTGAAGCGTAATGAAAATGAACTTGACTCATGTGAGGCAGAAATATTAAAGCTCATATAACAGTATTCAAGATAAGCATTTATGTAAATGTATCAAAAATTGTTTTATTCTTGCAATAGTTATCAAATCAAATGTTCTTTTGAGGGGATAAATCGTATAGTACATATAAAAATATGTTAGAAAACATCAAAACAGGATGTATCATAAATCGTTTAATTAGTGTATTGGTAGTAAGAATTTCTTTAAAAAAAGCAATGCCGGAATCATTTTAGGATGGAAACTGAAACAAATTCTATAATTGAATGATGCTATTACACAACATTATGTTCATATTTCTTCCCCTGAACGAATGAATGCTGACCTATTTCAGATTAGGTGGATACATTTGGTTTTGGGTTGAGTATTGGATATGTGTATTGCTATAAAAACAGAGCAAAGTTCTGTCTATGGCTCTTTGAAACATCCAAGTTCTATTTAAAGCCTCCTTTGCTTCCATCAATTTTGGTGCTCATCATTCAATGATAACAACATTAATCTTGATACCAGAAAATATTACACAACATGTATATCCAGTTTTACAAAAAGAGAAAAGTATCACATAGAGTCAAGGAATTTAAATCAGATTATAGACTGCTCAAACAACAGACCATGTTACATTCAAATCTTTCTATGACTCAAGCTAAGCATATCAGATTCGTGGATCTTTACAAAACAATGGTATTGCTTATGAAGAATGTTATTACACTGAATGCATTTATATAGCTAGTACATTCCTACAATTTTTTGAGTAGATGATACCATATGCCTTGTCTCCTTTGGGGAAGGACTAAAAATTAGGCTAAGAGCCTGACTTATGCAAGGAGAGCAGTGATTGTAGTGGAACTATGCGACATTTAGATAATCCTGCAAATAAAAGAGGCAGCGGCGATGGCCTGGCTAAGTCATATGCTGAGCAGATCTCACAATGCTTGGCACCATTGTTGACCTTTTGAGGCATTCGTTGGCTCTTGTTGGAAATGCCTTGGAGTTAGCACCTGAGGAATCCATATTACATTTGGAAAGTTTGCTTTAAATTGAATAATAATTTTCATGACTTGCATCTCAAAAAACAAATAATAGTATATAGTTCTTCAACATTTAACCAAAATCCAACATCCTTCTGATTATAGAGCTAGCATTATGAAGATAATAGACTTTTGAAGAAATTATGAAGCTGCTAACTATATCGAAGGTGATGTCTATGTATCAAAAAAAAGGAGTCGAATTCCTTAAAAATGATCATTTGGGATAATCCATGAATCAAATAATACAATCTCCATCAGGTAACTACATATCAAATGAGTATAAGCATTCAGCATATCATCATGCATGAAATCTGAGAAAGTATTAGCACCAAAAAGAAAATTTTAGAATGCTATTGAATGCATTTGTTAATAGAGTACATTTCAGATAGCACATGCCAGAGAACGCTGATGAGATAGCTAATGATATGCTAAATTCAGGAAAAAGATTCATGTAGGTAACAACAAAGACTTGACATCATGACAAAATTTAATTTTCGTTTTATCATGTACACAACTTAGGCATGATTGAATTATTAGCATGAAAATACTGTTAAGGTGCAATCATGTTATGACAGTAAAATAGCTCTGAAATACATTTAGGCTGGCTCGCTACCCAAATTCGACAAACATGAATCGAACTCCAATCTAAATACAAAAATAACAGTAAAGAAAGAACCAAATTAATTTGTAGACTACACTTTTAATTAAAATTGTTAGAGTTCTAGGAGGAAATAACTTTGGAACCAAATTAATATTGCTGTTTATTAATATTGCATCTCCCTTAAGCAATGAGCTCACTGAAGTATGTGGCTTAGTTTGGAATCAAATTTAACTAACAGCTTCTATGTAATGGAAGGACACTAACAAAGCTTCCACATTTACAGTAAGCAAATGGTTAGTCCATTTCTAATAAGGCTGACATTAAACAAATGAACATTGTTAAAATAATAAAAGTTCCATAAAACAATCTGACAGTAAGCAAATGGCAAGCAAACCAATCTGACAAATGAAACATGAAACATGAAACATGAAACAAAACATACAAATAAAACATGAAACAAACCAAAACATATTTTCCAAACCACATTCAAACATGAAAACAACATGACAACTGAAACATGAATCCAAATATGCATATTAAAACCCAAAATATGCATAAAACTGGCAAAAGTGTGTCTGGACAAACTATGCAAATGAAACATCCACGACCTGAAAAACACCCTTTCTCCACTTTTAAGCCCATGAAAATACAAATTATATAACGTAAATTTAAATGATTGGAATTCGGTTTATTGCTGCAATTATAAAATTTGAAATGGCACACCATGTGTTTGGGTGCATGTTTAATTAAGAACACAAAACTCTGCAGGTTGATACCCGAAAGAACACAAAACAAAAATATAAAAAATATATGAAACGAATCAAAACATATTTTGCAAGGAAGAAGTTAACCAAAACCAGGAACCCACGTGTGCTTACCAGCTTTTTCCAGTGCAAACGCAGCTTGTTGCCCTGAAAACACCATTGTTTAGCCGAGAATGACCTGCAACCACATATTGGCCAAGTATTGCACCTGAATAAAGTTACAATCAATATTTTCCCTGCCAAATCATAGTGGAGAATCTATATATGGGCTTATAGTTATATTTTTCGGCGAAGATTTGGTCATGGTTCAATACATTCAAAGGTTTTACTGGTTTTAGACTAAATATTAGAAATTGGAGGCAACCAACAACCTAGGTTGGTCTACATAATGCTTGAGGCTGACTGTGTTATAGTAAGTCTCTTGCTCCTAGTTCTGAGATTACTAAATGGTTTGTAAGAATAGGTTTTGTATTGGCACATATGTATAGAATTTGATACATCAAAGCTTTTAGAAATACATCAAAGAAGATGAGAACTTGATACATCAAAGAAAAGAACATCAAGTTGGATGTTTTAAGACTTTTTCATCATGTATTATGCAAGTTAGATAACGGTTTTTAAACAACAAAGACATCCCCAAGAAAGAGGATGTAATTTTTAGAGAGTGAATGACATGCATATTTAAATAGTTGCATATTTAACAATTTGCAGAGTGAATGACCTGTAAACTTGAATATTTAAAAAATGTTTTAAAGGGTTTCTAATAAGAGTGAATGACCTGAATATTTAAAAAATGTTTTAAAACGTTAATGACATGCATATTTAACAATTTGCAGAGTGAATGACCTATAAATTTGAATATTTAACAATTTGCATAGTGAAAGACCTGTAAACTTGCAATGACATGTAAACATGACCTATAAACTTGCATATTTAAAAAATGTAAACATGCATATTATGCAACTTGTAAACTTGCAGTAAACTCTCTAGACTCTAAATGACATGTAAACCTGCCTAATTAGATACTGTTTTTTGTTGGGGATTCTTTGTTGGGGATGTAAGTTGCAGCTCAAGTTGCAGGTCATTCACTCTCTAAAACTGCAGATCATTCACTCTCTAAAAATATGCAAAAATGCATATTTTTAGAGAGTGAATGACCTGTATTTTAGAGAGTGAATGAGCTACAAATTGGGATGTAATTTTTAAATATGCAAGTTGTTGAAAGACCAACAAAGGGGATGTATCTGTTTGCAATTGATCATGTGGATTAAAAGTGGATCATGTGGATTTTCAGCGTATCTATTTACACAAAAAAATCCAGCGTATCTGTTACACAAAACAAAAATTAAAATGCAAACAAAACCAAACAAAACTGTTTGCCAACAAAACCACACCTGTTTACACCATTTCTGTTTGTAAACAAAACTAAGCCAAACAAAATTAAAACCTGTCAATTTGTACTATGTTCTGTTTGCCTGGAGAGACAGGGGTGAAGGAACTTAAGCTATCACCTCCAAAATTATCATCTTCCCAAATGACCAATCCTTGTAATCAATTTACTTCTTTCTGCATATATTAGAACATTGCTAGCTGATAATTTAGAACATAGATAAGATAATGAAGGCACTAAACACAATAGATAATAAAGGTTAGCCTGGGGTGAAGGCATTAAACACAATATATAAAGTGAGGGAAAACTTAGGCACCATAGATAAGATAATGAAAACAGACCGCTGACCAGCGGTGAACTTGAGTCACAATAGATAAGATAATGAAGTCGGACCGATGATAATTACAGAATGCAAATGCATTCATGAAAAATAGTAAAACGGAAAGAATCAACTTGGACGTACTTATGCAAGAAACAAAGGATCCCATTTCTAATACACTCAGATTGCAAAACAATGATCTACACTTAATCTATGAGACTTCCTAATTTAACAATGCTTTGACAAACAATGATCTACACTTAATCTATGAGACTTCCTAATTTAACAATGCTTTGACAAACAATGATCTACACTCAGGTTGCCAAGGCCCCTGTTGGTAGAATGGCAAAAAGGTACTATACCATTTGTCAACATGATCTGACAAACAATGAGTTCAATGCATAGCAACTCAACAATTTTACATATCAACTACCCAGAACATTCTCACATATACAATGACAATGATGTAACATATTCTCTTTCAAAATGACTTCAAATAACTCAATTTGATACATTAGAACTCACCCATATGAGTGTAAATAACATTCAAATAACATTCCCAGTCAAATAACTAATATTATTCTGGTTTTTTTACACCCATTCAAAACTACAATGAAACATAGCAAAAAACAAAACAACAATGTTCCATATCAACTGCCCAGAACAACAATTTGAAACAATGACAATGATGTAACATATTCAAAAATTACAATATCAGTTCATTCTAACATGAGTTCATATGTTTTGGATATCAACTCAACAATTTTGAATATGTTACAAATTGAACTCAACAATTTCAATTTCAGTCAACAATTAAATTTGAAGTTTAAATTTCAGTCAATTTCAGTTAAATTGAATTCATAATGAGTTAAATTGAAATTTGAAGTCAAATTTAATTTCAGTCAATTCCAGAACATATGAAATAAATTTCAGTCAACAATCAAATATGTAGCAATTAAATTTCAGTCAACATATTCAAAATTAAATTTGAACACAATTTGAACTCAAAATTAAATTTGATTGTTGTCATATTCAAAATCTGATTATTGATTATTGATGAACTCAATTGAATTTGAACTCAATATTTAACATTTCAGTCAACGTATTCAAAATCTGATTATTGACATAATTGTGTCCAAATCTGATTATTGAATTTGAACTCAATATTTAACATTTCAGTCAACATATTCAAAATCTGATTATTACAAATTCAAAATCTGATTAAATTTGAAATCAATTGAATTTGAACTCAATATTTAACATTTCAGTCAACATATTCAAAATCTGATTATTGATGAACTCAATTAAATTTGACCTCAATTTTGGACTCAAAATTAAATTTGTATTCAAATTTGAACCCAATTTGGAACCCAATGAGTTCAGGATCATATCCTGTCACAAAAACATGCAGGTTCAATTTAACATCAGGTTATAATCTGTTGACTGAATGGAAGAACAACAATAACATCAGGATATGCAATAATCATTTTACACAGAATATAAAAGAGCATACAAATAAACATTGATCTAACTTTCATTCAGATTTGTGTATGACACAAATGAACATTCCTAGGACTGATGTTGGATGTAATCATATTTTTCAAATATTTTTCAATTTATCCAACCTTGACTGAAATTTTGAAAAAGCTAAACCAACTAAAAATTAATATTGAACCTTGACTGAAATTTTTAAATTGCAACTGCCAATTTCAATTTTTGCTATGCTCATTATTTAAGGTTCAATATTGCAACTGCCAATCCAAAATTTTGAAATCCATAACAAAATTCAAGGTTCAATATTCATTTTTATTTGGATTGGCAGTTGCAATTTGGATTGGATAACAAAATTCTTGCCTTCCATCCTCAGCTTGCAGTCTGCATTTACACATTCCACACTCAAACTTTGCATGAAATATGAAATTTGCTTGTCGTCTGCAATTTTCTGGCAACTTGGGACTAAGCTATAACTCTAAGCTTAAGGATTGTTTAGCCAAATGCTAACCAAAATTAGTTTGAGGTTATGTAAGCTATCAGTAGAACCGTAGTTTATACCATGAAATTTCTAATATCCCAAAATACTACCAAGTTCTAAATAGCATATCCAAAATGGATTATTTACCTAATAACCTTGACTTAATTTGTAGCCTAAACATTTCTAATAATAGCAAGCATTAAAGCTAAAACAATTTCTAAATAGCATATGTAGCATATGCATATGCATATGCATATGACATGATGCATATCATCAATTTTTTGAGTCTAACATGCCAAATATCATAGCATCACTTTTTTTGCTGTTAACACTATGCATATGCTATGATATTATTAAACCTATGATTTCCATGCTAACCAAAATTAATTTTCAAAATTAACCAAATTATGATGAAAGGATAGAGAATTCTCGCCTTCCATCCTCATCTTGCAGTCTGCATTTACACATTCCCCACTCAAACTTTGCATGAAATATGAAAGTTGCTTGTAGTCTGCAATTTTCTGGCAACTTGGGACTAAGCTATAACTCTAAAGCTTGAGGATTGTTTAGCCAAATTCTAACCAAAATTAGTTTGAGGTTATATAAGCTATTAGTAGAACCTGAGGTTATACCATGAAATTTGTTACATGAAATTTCTAATATCCAAAAATACTGCCAATTTCTAAATAGCATATCCAAAGTGGATTACTTACATGGCATTTTTCTAATAAACTTGACTTAATTTGTAGTCTAAACATTTCTAATAATAGCAAGCATTAAAGGTAAAACAATTTCTAAATAGCATATGTACATATGCATATGCATATGCATATAACAGGAGGCATAGCATCAATTTTTTTAGTCTAACATGCCAAATATCATATCATCACTCTTTTGATGTTAACCCTATGCATATGCTATGATATTGTTAACCCTATGATTGCCAAGCTAACCAAAATTATCAAAGTGGAAATTACATAGTATGTTATCAAAACAATTATCACATTGCTTTATCAAAACAATTTGTTAATCAATTAACTCCAGAACTTGGCAAATTCACAGTATCACATATCAAATTAGATCTGACTAAAAATGGATTGGATATAATAAATCCAGAACTGAAATGTATTACAAATAGTATTACCCATGCAATCCAAATTTGCAACTGGATATGCAACTGAAGTCCAAATTTGCAGGTTAACTTTGATGCTAGAATGCAATCCAAATTTGCAACTGAACCATAAGCATTAAAACTTGCAACTGGAATCTAAGGAGTTCCTAGGGTTGGATATGCAACTGGAATCTAAATGGAATCCAAATTTGAATATTTCAGTTCCAATAATCATAGTTTTAATGATGCAAATTTGGATATGCAACTGAAATCCAGAACTTGGATATGCAACTTGGATATGCAACTGGATTTAAGTTCTGTAATATGCTTATTACCCATATTCACAGTATAACATATCAAATTTGAATATGCAACTTGTTTGTCAATTAACTCCAGAACTTGGATTTCATGTAATAATACATAGTCCTCTTAATCTAATAATACATATCAGGAATGGATATAATAATGCTTAACATTAAATTTGGATTTCATGTAATAATACATAGTCCTCTTAATCTAATAATACATATCAGGAATGGATATAATAATGCTCAACATTAAATTTGCATAGTCCTCTTAATCTGAGTTTTAAACTAATAGTTAAATTTGAGATTAAATGCTCTTAACCTCAGATCAAATTTGAGATTAAATTTGCATAGTCCTCTTAGACCTCTTAAATTTGCATTGCTAATAATTTGAGATTAAATTTGAGATTAAGAGTGCATTGCTCATAGTTAAATTTGAGATTAAATGCTCAACATTAAATTTACCTATGTATTATTAAATTTGCATTGCTAATAATACCTAACTCCAGAGCATTAGGTATTCTGAGTTTTAAACTCAAAAAATAAGCAGTTTAAGAAATAGTTTTAAACTCCAAACCAAATTTGCAACTGAACCATAAGCAGTAAAACTTGCAACTGGAATCTAAGGAGTTCATATGGTTGGATATGCAACTGGAATCCAACTGGAATCCAAATTCGCAACTGGAATGCATATTTCTGTTCCAAATATCATGATTAAATTTGCATAGTCCTCTTAGTCATCTTAATCTGAGATTAAATGCTCAACAATAACTTTACCTTTGTATTATTAAATATGCATTGCTAATAATACCTAACTCCAGAGCATTAGGTATTTTGAGTTTTAAACTCTAACAATGAGCAGTTTAGGAAATAGTTTTAAACTCCAAACTCCAAACCAAAAGTGAACCAAAGTAAGATACATCAAAATCAACTATTTTCAGTCAAGGTTCAATGTTCAGTTACATTCTAAAAATCAATTTTTCACATTCATTGAGATGTAGGCGTTGACAAATGCTTAGGGTTGGGGTTGGGTTAATATTTAGGAAAAAATAATTTAAACTGAAAACATTGATATGATTTAAAATGATTGGGGTTAATATTGAGAAAAAAATGATTTAAACTTAAACATGCTCATGTCCTGTAAAAATGTCCTGTAAAAATGATTTAAAATTAAAACAGGGATATGATTTAAAATGCTTGGGATTTTTTTGGCCTGTAAAAATGCTTGGGTTAATATTGAGGAAAAAATTGATTTAAACTGAAAACATGCATATGATTTAAAATGAAAACATGCTCATGTCCTGTAAAAATGTCTTGTAAAAATGTCATGCAATATCTTGTAAAAATGTCCTGAATGATTAAAAATGCTTGGGATTTTTTTTGTCCTGTAAAAATGAGTTAATGAGGAATAAGAAAACTAAAAACTAAAACTAAAACTTGGGGTTGCGTTAAAATGAAAACATTGATATGATTACTTTTATCAAATCATTATACTCCAAAAACTAAATCTCATGTGCACAATTAAACTCATTTTACTCCAAGAAACAATACTCCAAAAACAGGAAATGAGCAACTAAAATTGAGCATATGAGAAACATGAATGCTCATTTTGAAACATACTTGACATTACCTTTTCAGTCCTGAATGCTAATATCAAAACATATCAAACAAAGCTCTATGCTCCAGTTTTATCCATTCTAAAATACAACAATACAGGACTCATATGGCTCATATGGCTGAATGCTAAAATCCTCCTAACAATTGTAAGAAAACTGGAGCAATGAGCCATTCTAACAATGCCGTATCAATTTTTCCATTCTAAAATCCTCAATGCTCCAGTTTTAGGATTGTTTTGATATAACAATTGTAAGAAAACTGGAGTATCATAACTGTTATTTTGTCGCAAATATTTTGATATAACTATTGTTTTGATATTACAATTGTAAGAAAACTGAATGCAAAAATGGAGCACTGAGCACTAAATTGATATGGCATTGTAAGGATTTTTGACAAATCATAATTGATATGGAATTGAGCACTACCTAACAATTGTAATAAAATCCAAAAATACATCAAATCAGTCCTCTCAACTCCTAAAATACTCAAGCTGAATATCCTCTCAACAATATGAATTTCATATAAAAGGATTTTCCATTTTTTCCATTTTTGACATATGGCTTGACAATATGAATTTCCTAAAATACTCCTAAAATACTCAAGCTGAATATACTCTCAAAGGTTTATCCAGTTTGACATTGGTTTAAGATTTACTTCAAAAATTTGAACCTTGACTGAAAATTTTTAGCCATCATTCTCATAAAAGATCATCACATTTTTCTCATACCATCTCCACCATAAAAGATCACCATATATGAGTCAAAAGTAACAAAAAACTATCTCGTCCGAATCAAGTAATTTTTCTACATCATGAAAATAACTGCACAGGACAGCTTTGCATTCCCCCCTCAAAATCTCACCTATGATCCATCTTTGTACAGAGCATAACATTTTTCTCATTCAAATTTGCAATTGCAAACTGAACCAAATAACACATCCAAGTTACAGAGCCAAACAATTTTTCTCATCCAAACAATTTGCAAACTGAAACTTAACCTGAAAATTTCAAACTGAACCAAATTATACACACAAACAATTTTTCTCATTCAGCAAATATTTTGCAAACTGTAAAAAGCAACTATTTTCAAACTGAACCAAATTAATCAATCAGTAATCAACTATTTTTCTCATCCAACCAAATTAAGTAGTAATCAATTTTTCTCAGTCATTAATATAGAGAATGCTGGATATTGAACCTTGACTGAAATTTTGAAAGTTGACTGAAATTTTTAACCATAGGGTTGAGGTAAACTTAAACCATTGACTGAAATTTTTAACCATAGGGTTGAGGTAAACTTAAACCATTGACTAAAACTTGACTGAAACTTGAATTGAAATGAATGAAATACTAAAACTTGACTGAAATTTTCAAACTATTTTCAAACTAATTTGAAACCTGACTGAAATTTTCAAAATGAAATTTTCCTCATTCACTGAAATTTTTAAATTGCAACTGCCATAACTACCATTGACTGAAATTTTCAAACTGAAAATTGACTGAAACTTGACTTGAAATTTTCAAACTTGACTAAAATTTTGAAAATAGATTTTGTTATGAGAAAATGGATAAGAGTTGTTGTTAATAATTTTGAAAATTGACTGAAATTTTCAATATGAAAATTTCAAACTATTTTCAAACTCTTTTGAAACCTGACTGAAATTTTCAAAATGAAATATTTCTCTTTCAGTAAGATAAATGAAACTTGAAACTTGACTGAAATTTGTTAACCATATGAGTCATGTATTGTTGTAACAGGACTCATAACTAAAAATTGAAATTTTTTGACCGAAATTACAACTGCAATAACCATCGTGATGAAGCTCACAAAGCTCACCATGGTGCAGATGTTGCCCTAACATGATGAAGCTCTCACTGAGACTTTGATCTGCAATGGGAGGGAGGTGTATGATCTCACCGTTGTGTGTAGAGGATGAGGGTGAAATAAAGTAAATGAAACAAAATTTTTTTTGGAGAAGATGAAGAGCTCACCGTGGTGCAGATGTTGCCCCAACATGATGGTGAGGAGGTAGACGAGGGTGAGGATGCGAGCCAAGGTAGATGAGAGGGAGGTGGATGATCTTCAAGCACGAGCTCTTCTTGCTCTTCTTGCTCTTCGATGTACTCCAGCAAAATTCTCTTCGTGCTTCTCTTCGGTGCTTGAGGAATTTTGCTTCATAGACGATGTGATCAACGATGTGATTAAAACTTTTCCCTCCCATATTTCCCTCCAATTATTCCCTCCAAAAATCCTCCCCCCTTACATCGTATGAGGTAAAATGATTTCAAAATTTAAAAACAAAACCCCAAGTGAACAGAGTATGGGGTTTAAAATTTAAAATGATTTCAAATACATATCCAATTTCTCTTAACAAAACCAATATCTCTTATCTTATCCAATTTCTCTTATCTTATCCAATTTCTCTTAACAACATCCCTCATATATATCCCTCATATATACCCAATTTCTCATCTCTTATACAAAAACTCTTATCCAATAACCCATGATAACATCCCTGTTTTATAATATAGATATATATATATATATATATATATATATATACATCGATGTTGACATTTCATTATGTTGTGCACATTTTATATTTTATATGTCTCTGATGTTTAGATTTCGTCGCTCGACGAAAATACCTGGTTAAATAGAATTCATTTTATGAAAACATAGAATTGTTTTCCATGCACTAAATTAACCAAGAATGTTGATATTGGAGAGTATATTCCATAACTCAATCCGTAAAATTGATTTGAGTTTTGATGATTTCGTTTTTCGATTTTCGACTTTGGTCTCATTGACACGCTTTGATTTCATTCGTATTTTTCCTTGGTGTCATTTGGACCGTGGTCGTATTCTACGACTCCCGTGCTTTTATTTGAAGCCATTGTTGTTGTCGTTGATCTTCTCCCACACTTTTTGCTAATGCCAAAGGGGGAGAGATATAATAATGGCATATGCTAAATGATAATTTAAGCATTTTTCCAAGAATCTAATTTGATATGTTAGATTCAGGGGGAGTTAAGATATATAAATGGATTTTCAAATCCGATATTCCAATAATCGATTCTCATTTTATATACTTTACTCGTCTGCTTGATGCGTATTATTATTATACATTCTGGAATTAACGTGTCATCATTGCAGGGGGGAGTAAGTAAATTACATTTGAATCATTATTTTTGATTATTATTTATATTGGTTTGTCATCACCAAAAAGGGGGAGAATGTTGGATATTGGACTCCCCGGATTTGGTTTTGGATGATGAACAAACATAAATATATTGTGAACTAACAATTTGTGAGCGCAGTTATGGAGATCGTCGCCAACTTCATATGAATATCAATTACGACGTCTCGAGACTTCTCAAAGTACGTGATCGTATGCCTAAAGCTTCGTTGAAGCTTATGGACCATTTTAGAAGTCATGAAGATTCGATTGAAGCTTTTGAAGACGGTATCGTCAAGTTTTATTTATAGTCTTTTAAGCTTCTTTCGTAGAATGTTAAGCCTTGAGTAGGTCTTACGGTTTAAATCTTCATAACGCTCCTATCGTACCTTTAGGATCTTGTAAGAAGTCCATACAAACTTTCCCGAAGCATCGCGCTTCGATTCGTGACTTCTTGTGCATGTTAGTTGGTTCAAGAAGAAGAACCAACCGACTAGATGGTGATCTAGTGGTCGGCAATCCTTCTTGGACCGACTAGTTTCAGTCAGTCAATTCATAGCTCCTTACTGTTTACAGTTAGTGAGTCTACGTTGACTCACCGACCGACTAGTTTGTGAACTAGTCGGTCAGTGATGCTTCTTGGACCGACTAGTTGAGCTTCTACTGTACATGCCAAGTTACTGTTTGTAGTTAGTTGGTCCATGTACATTTGGCGAACGACTAGTTGATGAACTAGTCGGTCAACTTTTGTTCTTGGACCGACTAATTCTATTTGTTCTCAGACTTTGTGTTTTATCTCTTAGTCGGTCTAAGTTATCTCACCGACCGACTAGTTGTGAAACTAGTCGGTCGGCAAGTGTGCTTTGACCGACTAGTTCCTTAAGTCTGAACTTCGACCTATTCCCTGTTCACCAGTTAGTCGGTTCATGTTGATTGACCGACCGACTAGTTGATGAACTAGTCGGTCGGTGGTTGTTCTTTGACCGACTAGTTTGGTTCAGAATAGAGCCGTTGGAGCTTTAATTGAAACGTTTTTCTCTCTCTCTCCTCTCACCTATATATACTTGATGAGCTGAATTCATTGCACTCAAGGCTGATATTAAGACAAGTTTAGAGATCAAAGAGAAAGCATTCATTCCTCCATTCAAAGCTCTTTCATTCCAATCTTGAATCTCTCCTCACTCTTATTTCAAAAGAGAGATTCATTGATTGTGAGCCTTCCAAGCCAAGTGCTTGATCCTAGGTCACCAACATCCCCATAGCTCTCCATCGCTGATCTACATCTTGGAGATAGGGTTTGGTGCCTCTTCATCTTCCCGAAAATCCGTTTTGCCCTAAATCGTAAGTTTTACTCAAGGCATAGGATTTTGTCGGTAAGAATCCTTATTTCATTTACTTTGATATTGTAAGTTTCACTCTCGGTTGTGAGAGTGTGATTGTGATCCCGGGTTGTGGGAGTCACAAGTTCATTTATGTATGATTTGACTTGTGAAGGTTTTTCACAAGTATTTCATAGTTGAAATCTTGAGTTAGGGTTTCTAACTCGAGTATCCGGAGGGGATCCGGGTGTTTGGGACGTAGGATCACCAGGAACAAGTCGGGGAGACTTGGGTGGATCTGAACCCAGTAATATCTTTTGTTTGTGCTTGTTTATTTGTTGTCGATTATTTACTATTCTACATTTCCGCATTTCCGCATTTATTGGTAGAGTTTGCAAGGTAATTAGGAATTAGCCTCTTAATTATTTTAAAGTACTATTCACCCCCCCTCTAGTACTTGTGCAGTAGCTTAGCAGGGCTTTACAGCTTCATGCTCTTGTCACTATCGAAGATGAGCTCTCAGCGCCATCGTTGTTGCTGCCATCAAACGAGAGCACGTCTCCATTTGAAGCCCACGTCCACAAGAGGTGTCACCGTCGTTGAGGTTCCTTTCGTCGCTGTCGTCTAGAGAAGAGCTTGCCGTCGAGTCAGAGACGGCGAGGTTGTGAGCCTTCAGAGTGCGCTGCTGCATGCCCTACCTCACCTCGGAGAGAAAATAATCCCACGCAAAGAATCGCATTATCTACTGAGGTGGGAACGAAAGGAGAGAAGCGAACGTGATTGGAGCTGACGTGGATTTGGTTTTAAGGGAATTACTATGTGCACAGACCGCAACGTAATTATTTTTGAACTGAATTTCTATGCGCACAGACCCGATTGCAATCAAGCCATATCTTGACATCCAGGAGTCGGATCGAGACATCGTTTGCGTCAGATTGGAGCTGACGACGTGCTGACTGACAGAGACGACTACACGGACACGAACTGAGCATTTCTAAACTCTTACTCTTTATATTCGTGTATTAGTGTAACAATCTCTTTAGGAAAAACTTTACCATGTATTTGTGACTATTTTGGGACTTGTCTGGTTGGGGCTAGACAAGAGGGTTTTGACGTGTTGGTGCAGTCAAGATACACGTTTACTAGGTTGATAGTGTTCTGCACTTTGGTGAGTGTGGTACAGTCTAGGTGGGGAGTTGGAGCTAGTACCCCATTGTAGGTGTACAGAAGGAACTTATTAATGCTAGTATTTGCTTGGGGCTAGACATAGGTTGTTGGTGCGACCGAACTAGGGTAAAGCTATGCGTACTCTGTGATTTTCTCCTATTTACACTGCTTGTGCTTTTAACTGCGTGTGATTTCTCATGGGTTGCACGAGAATATTTTTATAAGCCTATTCACCCCCACTAGGCTAGGATCCAGATCCAATAGCAACTGGTGCAAAAGTATCTTCATAATCTTCTCCATAGACTTGAGTGAATCCTCTAGCCACAAGCCTTGCTTTTAGCTTGTTTATAGAGCCATCAGTGTTGTATTTAGTCTTATACAACCACTAAACATCCACTGCCTTCTTTTCTTGTGGTAGCTCACACAAGCTCCATGTTTTATTCTTCTCAATGGCATTGATCTCCTCTTGCATGGCTGTCTTCCATTCATCTTCAGCACAAGCTTCCTTAAAATTTGCAGGTTCTAAACTAAAACAAGCAAATAGTTGATAAGTCTCATTATAGATATCTCCCAATAATCTTGTCCTCACATTCTGATTTTCACTTGGAGATTGTGAGGAAATGATGCTGGAACTACTAGCATGTGAACTACTAGTTGTAGCATCTGAACTGTCATTTGTTGCATGTGAACTGTGGTTTGTGGTACTTGAATTATGATTTGTATCTGGCTGATCTGTTTCAGGCAATGCATACACTTTCAACCTGTTGTAGTCTGCCATAGTTGGTTCCATTCCATTCCATTACCATGCTTCAGTTTCAATGAAATCCACATCTTTGCTGGTAATCACACTTCTTGTATTTAGATCATAAAATTTATAAGCTTTGGATTCAATGCTATATCGTATAAATATTCCCTTCCAGCTTTTTTCATCAAGCTTTCCTCTTGCATTGGCATGCTTCAATACATCTGCTTTGCAACCAAACATCTTCATGTTAGTAACTTTGGGCTTGTCTCCATTAAGTGCTTCATAAGGAGTCTTATTCTTCAAGGCTGAAGTGGGACTTCTGTTTATGAAAAATATAGCTGTTGCACATGCTTCTTCCTAAAACTCAAGAGGCATCTTCTTATCCTTCATAGCACTCCTTGCTAACTCCATAATCACTCTGTTCTTCCTTTCAGCAACACCATTTTGATGAGGGGTGTAATTTGCTGTCAATTGTCTTCTTATGCCATTTTCTTCACAGAAAGCATTAAACTCTCTGCTGCAAAATTCTCAACCTCTATCTGATCTGAGAGTGCCAATTTTGCATGCCAACGTTCATTCAGCATCATATTTAAACTTCTTGAAGAAACTCAAAGCTTGAGCCTTTTCTGCAAGGAAATAAATCCAGTAGTATCTACTGAAATCATCCACTGCTATCATGAAGTATTTTGAACCATCAAGGGAATTAACAGACATTGGGCCACACAGGTCAGTATGAACCAATTCCAATGGTCTTGAAGCTCTCTAATTTGAATGTGAAGGGGCTTTCTTCTTATGTTGCTTGCCTAAAATACATGCATCACATTCATGCTTCCCTTTAACTTGCTTAAGTGATGGCAAACCATACACTAGCTTCTTCTCAGATAATTCAACTAAACCGGCCACATTGAAATGACTAAATCTTTTATGCCAAAGTTCTAAGTCATCTTCAATTATGGTGCTTAGAAAGTTGGTATTGTTAGGAGCAGCAACCATAACAGGAAACATCTTGTTATTTGTCATTTTACTCATACAAACAAGTTTCCTCTTCTTCTTACCATATATTCTGCAATGATCTTCATCAAACGTAGCACAAAGGCCACTCTTCACTAATTGACCAACACTTATCAAATTATGTTTTAGATCAGGCACATACAACACATCTTTAATTGATTTCCTCCTTTCATTAGTAAGCACAACAATATCACCAATTCCTTCTACACTAACTTTCTTATCATTGCTGAGTCTTAAATCTCTTGCATTAATAGGTTCAAAATTGATGAATAAATCTTGCTTACTTGTCATGTGATTGCTACAACCACTATCAAGATACCAAATAAGGGAGTTGTTGACTAGAGTATCATCAAATTTTTCCATGAACAAGTTATCAAATTCGCGAGCTTCTTCTTCCACATAGTTGACTTGCTCATTTCCCTTGTTTTCTTTGCTAGCTTGCTCCTTTCCTCTATTTTCTCTGCAATCCTTCTCATAATGTCCATACTTCTGACATTTCCAGCACTTTGGAGCTGTAATGTTTTTGAACCAACAGCTTTCAATTTTGTGTCCAGTTCTTCCACAATGAGATCACCCTTTCATCATGGGTTCTTTGGGCTTAAATCTGTTCTGAACTTCTGATCTAGGCTGATACATTTGATGTCTACCAGTTCTTCTACCTCTCCAATTACTTCTTCCTCTTCCTCCTCTGAAGTTATTTGAGCCATGATATCTTGCATGACCACCAAAGGGTCTGTCATTGGTAACTGGTGAACTTAGTGACACTTTTGAGTGAAAGGCTTGGTTTATTCCTTCATCATCCTTGCCTCTGTTGAGTCTATCCTCATGAGTAGAAAGTGACCCACGTAACTGTTGTATAAACAGAGAGATCTTTTGATTCCTCTATTGTTGCTACTACAAAATCAAATTTTGGTGTCAAGCTTCTCAAAACTTTCTCAACTACCTTTTGCTCAGCAAAATCTTCACCCAATGACCTCATTTGGTTAACAATAGCTGTGATCCTTGAAAAGAAGTCTTGTGTAGATTCAGATGGCTTCATTTTCATATTTTCGAAATCTTTTCTTAAGGTTTGAAGCTTTACATTGATAACCTTTGCAGATCCAAGGAACTCCTTCTTCAAAATATCCCAAGCTTATTTAGATCTTGAAGAATTCATGATTCTGGGAAAGATAGTTTCATCCACATCTTGCTAAATCCAGTAGAGAGCTTTAGCATCCTTCTTGATCTTCTCTTTATGAGAATTTTTTGAGCTGCTATGGCTCCATCTGCCAAATCAGCAACACCATCTTCTACATGTTCTCATACATCTTTGGAAACGAATAAAGTTTTCATCTTGATGCTCCAATATTGGTAGTTGATCTTATTCTCCTTGTTACTCAAGATTGGAAGATGAGAAAGAGATGATTGATCAGAATCCATGGCTTACTATCAACCTGAGATGCTCTGATACCACTATATTAGATGTTGAGGCAATGCTCACCACCCAAAGACATGATCTTTTGAGGGGAGCAGGAGAGAACAAAGAAGACTCTGTGAAAACTATAGTATGCAGTAAACTGAAATAACTGTGTTCAAGTTACACTATATCTGTGTACAGACAAGCACTAATGTGTGTACACAATGCACTACAAGTGTGTACACAAAACTGTGAACACACATTTTCAGAATGAGGAAGAACGATTTTTTCAGGGATTTTTCATATGGATTTCAGGCAAAGCTGAATCTCTTCTTATTCTTGGATATTTTTTGATGATCTTGATCTCAGAGTTCTCTCTCTCTCTCTCTCTCTCTCTCTCTCTCTCTCTCTCTTAATTACATATAAATTATTCTTTCACTTCTACAACCATGCCCTGTCAAGAGCTTACATCAACTAGTACAAGCATTTACTACACTAGAACAAATACACAAATCTCAAGGGACTTGCTTTCTCAGAGTACAGAATTACTTTGCATACAACTGATCTCCATTTCTTGAGCAGCTGAACATACTTGGCTTTCTGGCTGAACACACTTGTTCACACCTTGGATATACTTGCCTTTAAGGCTGTACATACGTGTTCATAACTTGAACATGCTTTCCTTTAAGGCTGTAAACACCTGTTCACAACTTGAACATACTTATGAAGCTGGCTGGACACACATATTGAATAACCAAACACACTTCAGTCTGAATTAACTCCAACGTCGGATAGGGCGGAGGAAGACATGACTCCATCTACTCTTCTTGAAATAAGGTATGGATGAGCAGCATATTGATGAGCAGTTTGCTCAGTTGTGGTGTATGTTCATTTGGAATCAATGTTTTTTGCTTTCTTGGGCTAATAGCTGACACTTTAACCATAAATTAATGGACAGGCGTATCTACCAATTGGATGAACTAGGATTAGAGATTGCACGGGTTGGTAGCTAATCCGCTTACTTCTCTGATGGATACTGCTTTTATCGGCCAAATAGGTTTGCTTGCCTTGCTCTCCTCTTCTACTTGAGCATTTGGCTCCTAATAATGTATATCTTTTACGGTATCATATTGATATATATTTTGCGACATATATTTTGCCCACCGATAAAACTGTGAAAGCATGCAAGATCATCTGCTAATTGGTTATTAATTGTATTCAATTAGTTTTCAGTCCCATTCGAATAACTTTGTAAATTATGCAGAATGCTAACTGCCAATGAATAATACCAAATTCAACTACTTCATGCTAACTGCTCAATTACCATTGCATTTTATCCCCTTTAGTTTATCTTTTGGAATAGTTGCTCCTTCGGTGTACTACTTTTATTTGGATGTTAGGTATGAGTATATGAAATAACTGAGAATCATAATTTTATCCTCATGTTCAAGATGGCACATTATTCTGGTGTGTTCTATGATTATTTCTGTCTAATTATAGAAATTTCACAGAAGGGCAAGCCTATCTCTTCTAATATTCTGATATTCATTTCATCATTTATACAGTCGTTACATTAATTTGTCTTTAAGATGTGATATGTAATGACATTATACAGAAAAAGAGATTAGGTTGGGTGGCTACATGTTTTGGTTTAAGATGAGAGAGTTCTCTACATATTTAAGATGCCCATGATTCAGTTTAGACGTTTTCATCTATGCATGTTTTGGTTGTCATGATTCATATTATTTGATAGAATTTTATGGCACTCTATTCATTCCTTCTTTAATCCTCATCCCATCTTCAATTCTGTCACCACACAGTCACAAAATTTTACAGCATGAAAAATAACTTGTGTGCTTTCATGCATACTTTCCAGGAATGAGCACATATATACTTTCACGGAAGCCAAACATCGTTAGTTTCTCTAATGCATGAAACCAGCATGCTGCAAGAATCAAAACAAAGTCATTTGGATGCATTAAGAGATATATGTGTGTTGTGAAAAGGAGATGAGAGGGTCAGTATCACTGTGGATCACAGCATAACAAAAGATCGAAGATAGTATTTGATTAGAAAAAGAAATACAACAAAAGTTACAACTCATGCCACGTGATAGCACCACTCTAATTGTATGTACTTTGTAGCTAGAGGCCTCTTCGTTTAGAAGGAGACTGTCTGAGCAGGAAAAGAACATATAAAAGCTACTATATTTGGAGGAAGCATAAATTCGAATATATGCTATTAATAAAGCAACTCTTTTTGGCAAGTCATTAAATTTATTGGCGGCCGATCAACCCAAGCAGGGGATCCGCTGGTTTATGGTCTATAAAGCAAGCAAGGGCTTTGTTATATTTACAGGTAAAAAATAGCGATCAGGATCTTTTGCTAAAAAGTAAGTGCACGCTGCATTTTCTTTTTTTTAATTTGCATTGGAAATATGCAATGCGATCAAAATGTATACACTTGATGCTTTGTTTTGTGATAGATAAATGACTGATGCTCCTCTTCTTGAAACCTAAGCATCAGTATTTCCTGACAAATGGGGGCTAACATTAAGCTAGCTAGTTGCATATATATATATATATATATATATATATATATATATATATATATATATATATATATATATATATTAAAACACAACTGTTTTTGAATTCTAGGGCTGACTAGGACAAGCTGACTAGGACAAAAGGGTTGATAGAAGAACGGCTGAGATTTAATCTTGAGGAATGAAGGGTTGAAATGAGATTTTGTGGAAAGTTTTGGAGAGAAAAATATTTCTTAGGAAATGAAAGTTTATAGGGAAATGAAAGCATATGGGGAAATGAAAATTTTTGGGGAATGAAAGTTTCTGGAAAATAGCAGAGTGTAATTAATGCATTTGGGGAAAAAACTTTAAATTGCACTTAATCCTGCAGCTCGAATGTTATGCAGATCGAATGATCTATCTCTCAACGCAGGGCCCGCCGTCTCTTCGGTGCATGTGGCAATAAGATGAAAATAATTTCATGCGCCGAAGGCACCCGCTTTTACGCTAATTTGTTGTTCCGTGCCAAAGGCGCTCGCGTCGAATTTATTGTTTCGCGCCAAATTTGTTGTTTTGCGCCAAAGGCGCCCGTGTCGCTAAATATTTTTACGCTAAATTGTTCTTTTAAATTTTAGCTGTGGAAAAAAAATTTTGGGGAACAAAAATTTCGCAGGGGAAACTCTTAAATGAACCGTGCCCGCGGGCACGGGTTATGACTAGTATATATATATATGGTGCATTTACCCTCCCTTCTGTTTATTTACTCCTCTATCTATCTCTCCCCTCCCTTGCCTTCAAGATTTGATCCATCAGCCTCAGCCATAGGGTTTAGTGGCATGCATCACTTCCATTAATAAGTGTGTGAAGAAGGCTGATGAAAAGTGAGAAGCACTGGGTTAACTGCCCAATGATTTTCTATGTTTCATATGCGCAATTAATCCTCCACAAAGTTTAAGCTTTCACCAATTCAACACAGCTATTTGTGGATAAAATTTTCTAATCTTAAGGTCTTTTGCCATTATATAAAGACAAGGACGGAGCTAGGAATTATTTCAACCCTGGGCTACCGACTAAATAGAAAAGGGGTGCGGATTAGGTTTGGATAAGTGATTTTGACAGTTGGTGTGCTACAATGCCTAATGGCAAGCGTTTAGAGAGATTTTATGTCGAGGGGGAGAGGGTTTGTGGTGATATAGATTTTGCCATTTTTTCTTTTTGTTAATATATATGCTCGGTTTTGAATCTTTTTGGCAAAAAAATTTTTTTGGCTTTTTGGGTTGATATCATAATTAGATGTTGATATCCTGAAGCTATATTTGCAATATCCCAAAGCTATAGTTGTCACGCCCCGCTTCCCAAAATAGCGGAGGCGAAGCGTGACTAGGCCCGCTTAGGCCAGAGCTACGAAGCCCTGACCCAATAAGCGTCTGTGTGGTACCAAGGCAAAGGTATAGGTCCCTACATGTTAGTACAGAACAATAAAAGTACAAGAAGGAAAGAACATCACATTTTTATTCCAACATATCAAGAGTACCAAGTCTCAACGCCCGAAGGGGCTACAACAGCAGAAAAGTAAATCTAATGGTGCAAGCACCCAACCTAGACAAAAGAACATAAAAGGTGCTACGCACCCAACAAGATAGTAACGCCTCTGGAATCTACTACTAAAAAGTCTCTAACTCTGATCCTCCTCGGGGTCGTACTCGGGATCGACGTCCTCTGGCTCCACGTCGGCAAGCAGGTTAGTCTCCTCCATGTACTCTGGCTCAATCCCTGACGTACAACACCAAAAGAAGGAACTGTACGTCAGGCAAGGTCTACAAGAAAAGATTAGACCAAGCTACAAGTGTACCATTTACTCACAACGTTTTACTGGTTGATTAACATGCTGAGGTTTTAACGACAGAAAGAAACACAACAGGAAATTAAACAAGACAAGTAGTAGTCATAGCGAGTGCTATGGACTACGGGACTAGCCTACAGGTGTCAAGACAAGACGGAACATGGAAGCCAGACATGACAAGACAAGACAAGACACGAAAGGGTTCACGCATGTTCAGTTCGAGGGGGATCAGTCCCTCTTGCCGCTTGCACGCTCAACCCTACCCCATAACCCCAAGAATCGTGACAAGACATGGGATCACTTGCTTTAGCTTGACAAGTGCCCAATTGCTCTCTGAGCTATGTATCGGTACATGGGATCACCTGCTCTAGCTTGACAGGTGCCCAATTGCCCATCGGGCTGTGAACTAGTACAAGGGATCACTCGTTCTAGCTTGGCGAGTGCCCTATTGCCCAGCGGGCTGTGCAGACGAAGAGGAACAAGACACGACAAAACGGGTGGGGTTGTACTAGGGTGTTCACAACTCACACACACGCATGTCAATCATATGATGTCAAAAATTGTTGTTGTTGGACTCAGATTTCGTTGTCAAATCTGAGCTTCAAAGGCGTCCCGGACGCTATCATTTCACGTCCGGTTCTCAAGTTTCTAAATTAACAATCCTAACAAGATGAAGGCCTAAAACATGGCCAAGAACGCAAGTGATACACTTGCCTGTGGTGGCGAGTGCGTCGTCTCCCTGGTACGCCTCGTCCAAATGTCTCGTTGGTGGATGAGCGTCTGAAAATCGTGACACGGTGACGGTGTCAGATCACGATTCATTAATTCCTATTAAGGTTGTGTCTAGGTTATCGGGACTATCCTAATCAATCCAAAAATCACATTTTTAATGAATTGACCTAATCGATGATCTATCCTATGTGTGCATGCATAATGTCCATTCGTCGATTTCTACGGTTGTACAACGTTTTAAAGATCCGCGAAAAAATAAATTTAGTTTGATTAGGTTGCGACTTTTATTTAGGGTTTGATCATCTATTGTGGAGGTTACTACGAATTTAGGGCACCAACCTGGAATTGACGGTTGCACGAAGATCCGGTGTCCAATCTGGAAAGGGTGGACGCTTTACGTCGTCCGGAAATTCCCAAGCCGCAGGTAGCGCAGCGAGAACGTTGATCGCCGGTGGTGGTGAAGATTTCAGCGTCTCCCGGCGTCGTTGCTGCTGGATCTGAGACGAGAACTCCGTGCTAGGGCAAAAGAAAGGGAAATGAGAGGAGAGGGAGAGCTTGGGGAAGATGGAAGGCGCAAGGATGGAGGAACGAGCAAGGGGAGGACGTGAGAGGTATGGAAATGGGTTTGGGGAAGATGGAGACTGAAAACAATCAGGAGAAATGAAAGAGAAAGCCCCATTTAAATAAGAAAATGAAACGGCGGCTAGCACAGAAATTAGGGTTTCGGGGTCAACTAGTCGGTCAGAGAAGGGCGGTCGACCGACTAGTTTGGGAACTAGTCGGTCGGTCGTATAACTGTGACCGACTAAAACCCAAACCATGAACAGGGGTGTTGTAGAATTTATAGAGTTAGTCGGTCTGTGAAGGCTCGTCGACCGACTAGTTTGCAACCTAGTCGGTCGGCCAGTGTTCATAGACCGACTAAAAGGTGAAAATGGTCAACAAGATATTTTGAAGGTTAGTCGGTCAGAGAAGGATACCTAACCGACTAGTTCGTCAACTAGTCGGTCGGTTTTCATTCTTTGACCGACTAACGGTAAACAGTAACCTGGGTGCGAATAATGATCTCTGTACAAGTCGGTCTGAGAAGAAGTGTTGACCGACTAGTTTGGAAACTAGTCGGTCGGTGGATGAACTTAGACCGACTAATCGTAAACAATAACTCAAGGGAAAAACATGACGGAAACTAGTCGGTCCAAGAGGAGTTTTTGACCGACTAGATTGACATCTAGTCGGTCGGTTCCTCAACGTGAACCGGCTAATTGGCACAGGAAGTCGAAAATTGAAGCGTGAAGCTTCGGAATGATTCCAATGAGTTCCAAAGGCGAACCTATTCTAAGATATGAGCGTAAAGAAATACGGAGAAGTAAAGAAGGAAGACGAACAATCACATATATATATAAATAATATTCACCATACAAAAACCAGCCGTTACATCCTACCCACCTTAAGAAAATTCCGTCCTCGGAATTTCTTTCAGAATAGGTGAGGGTAACGCTCTCTCATCTCATCCTCTCTTTCCCAAGTGGACTCTCCAGGCGATCCGTGACGCCACATCACTCTCACCAGGTCGACTACCTTATTCCTCAATTGCTTCTGTCGACGGTCCAAAATCTGCACGGGTTGCTGGTCGTAGGTCAGGTCCGAACGGACCGTGATCTCCGAGAAATCCACCGTGTGCGACGGATCACTGACGTATCGACGTAACTGGGATACGTGAAATACGTCATGAACCCCTATTGGATCCTGTCCAAAATAGAGTTAGGATTGATAATATGAAGTTTAGACTTACGCTTGCGTATGCGGCACGGTAGTATACGAACTTCGCCTTCGGATTCGCCACGACGGATCGAGTCTTCTCACGAACGGAGTAAGGCTACTAATCCACAATCTAAATCTCTACTTTAGATTAAGAACTTGGATAGAGGAAGAGAAAGGATTTCTGCAGAGCTTCGCTATGAAGAAGTTGCATGCATGAATTTCATGCAAAAAGGTGTTTGAAATGGCTTACCCTTGGGTCTTATTTATAGCCCCCAAGGTAGTTATTTTAGGGTAAGTTGTTCCTTTGGAACAACTTAATTAAGGTGTACCATGATACATGGCACATTATAAGCTTAAGTTGTACCATATGCATGGTACAACATAAGCTTAAGATATTCCCCCTTTATAAGCCATATGTCGCATGCACTTATGCATATATAATGCGACTTTCCCACTCATCCAGAGATCCTCTCCGCAAGGGAACAGATTCCCTTTGTACACGACTTCGTGTACGCGACGTTCGAGGTCCGTATTCCCTCGTACATCCCCCACAAGGGTGTACAAACGTCTTCCATATCCAACATCTCCCACTCACACTTGAAGGGATTGTAAGAGAACGTCTTTCCCTTAGTTCTTTCATCTATCATACCGAGAAATAGACCGTGCGACCGTCATGCGCGTAGAGTCTGTTGTTGTGCACTTGTTAGAGATACACAACGACCTCGAAGGTGCAAAGTTGAGTAGTTCAACGCATGCTTTACCCTAGATTATTTCTTCGCATTTCTTATACTTTATATTCAACAATTGAATCCCATCTGGATTACAATTGGCTGGCCAGCTTTGAATCATTAAAGTCCAAATGCGAATATGAAATCAATCTTCCTCTTCTTGCGAACCTTCTGATCTTGACTTGATTCGCTTTTCTAACGTGCCCCGCCGAGCCGAATTACCATAGCCCATTAGCAACACGCTAAGATAGCGATCATCTCGTCAAATCTAAAGGAACCAATTGGAGTCCTTGAGGGTAAGAGTTAAGACCCGTATGGCCTTTGAGTCTCACATAATAGCAAACACTATTGCTACTAACTCAGTGGTCGAAATGCATACGTGGTATGAACACGTATTACAACATCACTCCTTTCCCAGGGAGAGTATGTCTTAATGATGTTGTACGGATGAAAGATCAGACACCACAGTGCCTATCTTTTGAGTCCCCTTACTACTCAGGAAATATCCCCGGACTCTCATCCTGCATAAGACAGATAGGATTAAAAAATCCTATGCGATCTCTTTCAAATATCCTCGTGATACAGATCTCAGATCTTTTGTAAGCATCCATATGATGCAGATCTTTCATTCGACTATCTTGTTTAAGTCATGACTCTAAATCAGTCGTCTAATGATTTTGACTTTAAACTAGTCTCATCTCTATCTTATCCATCTGATAAGATAAGGCGGTTGCTCATGTGAGAGAGCCAACCTTAATCTGTCCGACATACACACAATTCAGCTGAGATTTCAAAAATGTACACAAACATTTCTTAAGAAATTCATATGCAGTGTTGGAAAAAGAACTTATTCTTTTATTAATTTTGATCATTTCTTAGACATGGGAATATATATTGGTACAACTCAGCCCATACGCAATCCTTGAGATGATAAGTGTTTATCAAACACATTTCTGGGGATCGCTTTCGTAAGCTGATCCTCTATCATCTCATGCGTAGATATGTACCTTATGTCTACCTTCTTGGTTTTATCATAGTCTTTTGCAAAAATGCAGTTCCTTTAAGATACTGCATTATCCTCTTAACCGCTTTCCAGTGTTCTTGCCCTGGGTTGGATTGGTAACGACTTACCATTCCAACGGCAAAACAGATGTCCGGTCTTGTATGCATCATAGCGTATATAAGACTATCAACTGCACTGGAATATGGAACTTTTTCCATAATTTCCTTTTCCTTTTGGTTCTTTGGACATGATTTCAGATATAAATTATCGCATCTGCTTATAGGAGTATCAATTGGACTTGCAGTCCTACATATTAAACCGTTCTAGAACCTTCTTTAAATAAGTCTCTTGTGAAAGAGAAAGAAGTTTCTTCGAACGATTCCTTGAAATCTTAATTCCAAAGATATATGTGGCTTCCCCATGTCTTTCATCTCAAAACTGATGAAAGTCAAGCCTTGATATCCATCACAAAGCCCTTGTCATTTCTGGTTTATTAAAATGTCATCTACATATAGAGACATAATAACATGCTTGCTTTTAATCCTCTTGATATATACGTAGTTATCTTCATCAAGTATGGAAAATCCATTTGATAAGACAACCTCTTGAAATCGTATATACCATTGCCTCGAGGATTGTTTAAGACAATATATGGATTTACGAAGTTTACAAACCTTATGTTCGTTTCCTTCTTTTACAAACCCTGTTGGTTGTTCCATATAGATCTCCTCGTCCAATTCTCCATTGAGAAAGGCAGTCTTTACATCCATCTGATGTAATTCGAGGTATAAGCAAGCTACCATTGCCAGAATCATGCGAATCAAGGTAAAACGCACAACAGGTGAGAAGTTTTCTTCGTAGTCTATCCCTTCCTGTTACGTAAAACCTTTCGCGACAAGGCGAGCTTTATATCTATCTATAGAGCCATCAGCCTTATGCTTGATCTTGAGAACCCATTTGTTCCCAATTGCTCTATGTCCTCTGGGTAAGTTAACTAAGTCCCAGACTTGGTTAACTTTCATGGATTTCAATTCCTCCTTCATCGCTTCCATCCATTTGTCTTTTGCAGGGCATGATGCGGCATATTTGAGATTCTTCAAGTCCTTGTTGACTCGAATTTAGATCAATTCTAATATCACTCCCACTTGAAATGTTGTTAGAATTGCTCCCACTTGGATCATTATTCCCGTATGGAATAGGATAATCGTCATTCGTATAATCCATTGGTGAAGGTTAAAAAGTATTTTCGTTTTCACCAAGAATTCTCCCACTCGAATGAGGTAATCCTTCTTGATCATAAATCTCAAATAGAGATAAACTCTGACTTATCTCGCCCTGTCTTGGAAACTCGTTTTCCAAGAAAGTGACATCCCTCGGCTCAAACTCAATTAGCCCACCATTGTCTTCCTGACTAACAAAAACATAACCTTTGGAGTTTTCTGCGTATCGTATAAAGATACATTTCCTTCCCCTTGGCCCAAGTTTTCCATACTTATGGGAGGAAATATGTGCGTTGAATGCACAAACTCAAGGTAAAAATGTTTAAGTCAGGAGACCTTTGGTTCCACAACTCATAAGGAGTGGAGCTAACTGATTTCGAGGGTACGCGGTTTAAAATGAAAACGGTTGTCAATAATGCATCACCCCAAAAGGTGATTGGTAAGTTAGCTTGCGCCATCATTGAACGGACCATTTTTCATTAAAGTCCTATGCCTGCAACACCAATTTGTTGAGGAGTATAAGGCATAGTTACCTGATGTACTATGCCTTTTTCATCACAAAGTTCCTTTAAACTTGTTGATTGATATTCACCGCCCCTATCGGTTCGCACGACCTTAATCTTGCGATCTAATTGATTCTCCACTAAACTCATATAGTTTTTAAAGCAGGTTTAGTGCTTTCACTTTTGTGGGATATCAAATAGATATGACCGAATCGGGTGAAATCATCAATAAAAGTGATGAAATAGGACTTCCCACGTCTTGTCTTGACATTCATCGGATCACATATGTCCGAATGGATAAGCTGTAATGGAACCTCGGCCCTTGTGCCGGTTCCAAATGGCTTACGACAAGATTTCCTCACAAGGCAATGTTTGCAGGTCGACATTTCAACCTTTGAAACATTGGATAGAAGGCCACGTTTGGCAAGTCTATCCAAACGCGTTGGTCCAATATGACCAAACCTTGTGTGCCAACAAATTATATTAGACTCATTAGTCAAAGAATTTGTCACAAGGAAATTTTCATTACATGAGGAATTATACATTGTACTTATTACAATAAATCCTTTGAAATACAAACCCAGTACCAATAAAGGAATTATTACAAAAAAATAGGTCCATATTACAAACATGAAGGAACCAACTATTAACCAAGACCCAATAAATTGACCACAGTTTTAATATTCCTTTGAATATATGGAATCAAGAGAACATCATGAAGTAGGATAGTGCGGCCGTTGTCCAAGACAAGCTTGCGAGTCCCAACGCCTTTCACTTCAACACGTGTGTTGTTTCCTACATTGATCCACTTCATTCCTTGAGTATCCGGTGATACTCCACGAAGGACCGTCTGTCCTTTGCTATGTGGTCGGTGGCACCTGAATCAATTATTCCATAATGGATTAGATTCCACAAGAAATATGAACTAGAAACACATATGTAACTAGTATTACAAGTTACCTCGTCACTTCCACTCGTACACGAACGAGCATAGTGACCGAGTTTGTTGCACTTGAAGCACTTGATCCTTTTCAAGTCTTTCTTCTTGTGCCATTTCTTGTGCCCACCCTTATGTTTGGGTTCCTTGGTAGACTCAGGTTGCTTGTTACGTTCATTAGAAGACTTCGAACGATCTTTACGTTTCTTTCCCCCGTGTGAGGAACTAGCAACCATGTGCACTTCTGCACTTGGCTTGGCAGCCGCAAGCCGCTCTTCCTCTAATTCGAAGTGCTTGGAAACGTCGTTGAAGGTCTTGATGCTCTCATTATGAGTGAGATGCATCTTCATCTGATCCCACCCATTTGGTAGGGAACGTATGACTGCTTGGATTTGTTGCTCATCTGTGAGCACATGACCTGCGTCCTTTAACTCCGAGATAAGGTTCGCCATATGTCGCAGATGTTTCCCTATGGAATGATCTGGACGTTTCTTATATGTATCGAACCTTATAGTTAAGGCGCGAAGTTTGGACACCGATGTGCCACCGAACTTCTCCTCTAGCTTGGACCATATGTCCATGGCTAGGTCATGTTCCCGGAAGATGCGCATTATGTCATCAGCCATACTGCTTAATAACGTAATGCGCGCTATCTTATTCTTCCGAGACCAAGCATCAAAAAGCTTCCTTGTCTCGTCGGTGTTGGGCCGTAGTGCTCAACTCGGGTTCAATCATAACGTTCTTTAGAGTTTCGAGCACTTCTTGCTCCTCTAGAACGTATTGTATCTTTATGGACCAAAGTTTGTAATTATCGCCGTTGAGTTTTTCATCTCTGTTTAACTCAGCGACGATATTCTTTGAAGCGGAAGACATTTTACTTTTAAAATGCTGTAAAAGACACAAAACCGAAGGTTCGATCAAAAACATTGCATAAAAAATTCTTAAAATATAACTCCCACTTGAAATGATAATAGAGTATCCCATTTGGATAGTTCTAAAAATTCAAATCCCACTTGGAATTATATTATATTTGATAAGTTACTTTCGAAAAATATTGAATATGTTGTTCTAGAATCGAAAAGGTCTCTATGATTCCAATCACCATCTAGAACAACCTTCAATATTCCCCCATCACTTATCAAACAATAGTACTCTTATAGTACTAGCAGCGGAAAACGAGTATTTGATAAGTTACTTTCGAAAAATATTGAAGATGTTACTCTATAATCGGAAAGGTCACTATGTTTCCAATCACCATCTAGAGTAACTTTCAATATTTCTCCCTCACTTTATCAACTGTTAGTACTCTTATAGTACTTTGCAGCGGAAAAGCGTTTTTGAAAACGTATTTTTCAAAACGAATTTAAAATACATTGGCTAATCTCCGTAGAGTAGAGCACAACGTCATAAGTTCATTGGCTAATCTCCGTGGAGTAGAGCACAATGACATGGCTAATCTCGCATGAAGTAGAGCATTACGGCTAATCTTCAAGGAGTAGAGCACAATTACATAAGTACATTGGCTAATCTCCGTAGAGTAGAGCACAATGACTTAGCTAATCTCGCATGAAGTAGAGCACTATGGCTAGTCTTCAAGGAGTAGAGCCCAAGTTAAAAAAAACTTCATTAAAACGTTAGTCCCGTATGAACTAGTCGGCACTGTGGTTAGCCCCGTATGGACTAATCGACACATTCGAGTTTGACCAATGCCTTTTGTTACCCCGTATGGGTCATTTGGCAAGTTTACAGTCGACCCAGACCTTCTGTCGGATTGGTCGACCAAAAACACAAAATTGGTCGACCAATTTTTCGAACTGTAACTTCTTCCCGGCCAGGGCCTTTACCCTGGCCGGGGCTTGGCCAAGGGCCAGCCAGGGCCTCTGCCCTGGCCGTCCAGGGGCCTTGGCCCCCTCGGCCAGGGCCTCTGCCCTGGCCGAGGCCGGCCAAGGCCGGCCAGGCCCTGGCCGAGGCCAGGGCATTGGCCCTGGCCCCTGCCAGGGCCGGCCAGGCCCTGGCCGAGGCCAGGGCGCCGCCCCTGGCCTCTGCCAGGGCCGGCAGGCCGGCCCTGGCCCTGGCAGTGGCCAGGGCGCCGGCCCTGGCCTCTGCCAGGGCCGGCCAGGCCGGCAGGCCTTGGCCAAGGCCGGCCACTACCGGCCTGGCCTTGGCCGGCCACTGCCGGCCTGGCCATGGCCGGCCATGGCTTGGCCATGGCCGGTCATGGCCAAGGCCATTTGGCATTGGCCGGCCATGGCCCCTTTGGCCATGGCCGGCCACCCCCTTTGAATGGGGTTGCCGCACACATTCCTCCCCCTAGATGGGGTGGTCGCCGGTGGTTATTGGCCGTAGCCAACCCCCTCCGCTTGGGGAGGGGGGATGCATAGTCTTCATAGCCCATTTGGCCATGGTGCACATGCACCAAATTTCCTCTTACCCGATGGAAATAACTACCATCATCTTCCTCGATGAAGCACCCGTTCGTCGATGAAGCACCCGTTCGTCGAGAAATTAGTTATTTCCTAATGGCCGTGTGCCAAAAATGAAAAATAACATACTACGTGAACGGTCGGTTCTTCCCGTCACGGAGAGTTCCTACCATATCCGTAATGATAGAAGACCCTAACGTGAAAAGAACAATCGCTGCGTTCTCTCCGTCACGAAGCGTTCCTACTATATCCGTAATAGTAGGAGACCCATTCGTGAAAAAGACAACGACTCGTTCATAGTTTCGACGGGGCGGTGGTTTGACCGGGGCGAACCCATATGGCTCCGATACCAATGTAGGATCCTGTCCAAAACAGAGTTAGGATCGATAATATGAAGTTTAGACTTACGCTTGCGTATGCGGCACGGTAGTCTACGAACTTCGCCTTCGGATTCGCCACGACGGATCGAGTCTTCTCACGAATGGAGTAAGGCTACTAATCAACAATCTAAATCTCTACTTTAGATTAAGAACTTGGATAGAGGAAGAGAAAGGATTTCTGCAGAGCTTCGCTATGAAGAAGTTGCATGCATGAATTTCATGCAAAAAGGTGTTTGAAATGGCTTACCCTTGGGTCTTATTTATAGCCCCCAAGGTAGTTATTTTAGGGTAAGTTGTTCCTTTGGAACAACTTAATTAAGGTGTACCATGATACATGGCACATTATAAGCTTAAGTTGTACCATATGCATGGTACAACATAAGCTTAAGATATTCCCCCTTTATAAGCCATATGTCGCATGCACTTATGCATATATAATGCGACTTTCCCACTCATCCAGAGATCCTCTCCGCAAGGGAACAGATTCCCTTTGTACACGACTTCGTGTACGCGACGTTCGAGGTCCGTATTCCCTCGTACATCCCCCACAAGGGTGTACAAACGTCTTCCATATCCAACAACCCCCACCAAAGATAGTGGCAGAGCAAGGCGGTAGGCCACTGCTCCCACACGCTCCAGCACATCAAAAGGTTCAATAAATCTCGGGCTCAGCTTCCCCTTCTTCCCAAAACGAATAACTCCGTGGTTCGGAGAAATCTTCAAGAAAACGTGATCTCCAGGCTGAAACTCCAACGGTCTCCTCTTGGCATCAGCCCAATGCTTAAAGCAATCCTGCGTAACTCTGAGCTTCTCCCTGATGTCTCTCACGACATCCACAGCTTCAACAATCATCTCTGGACCCAACAGCTCCCGATCTCCAACGTCATCCCAGCTCAGTGGCGATCGACATTTCCTCCCATATAAGGCAGCAAACGGCGCCATGCCAATGCTCACCTGGTAGCTGTTGTTATAAGAAAACTCCACCAAATGGAGATGGTCCTCCCAAGATCCCTTCCAGTCGAGCGTGCAAGCTCGCAGCATATCCTCCAGAATCTGTATAGTCCTCTCGGATTGGCCGTCGGTCTGCGGGTGGTACGCCGTGCTGAAACTCAGACTCCTACCCAAATGCTCCTGCAGACTTCTCCAGAACTGAGATGTGAACCTCGTATCTCGACCAGACACGATGCTCACGGGGACCCCGTGTAAGCGTACAATCTCCTGCACGTACACGGCCTACGTCACAACTAATCAAGGAGGAAAAATAAAGAGAAGTAGAAACGAAATTTTACCTCAAGATATTTCCTCACCAAGGCTTCCGTAGACTGGCCCACTCGAAAAGGAATAAAATGCGCAGACTTGGTCAACCGATCTATGATCACCCAGACTGCGTCGTTCCGCCTCGGGGTCCGAGGTAAACCAGTCACGAAATCCATCGTAATATGTTGCCACTTCCACTCCGGAATGGGTAGCGGTTGCAGCAGCCCAGCAGTACGATGGTGCTCGGCCTTCACCTGTTGGCATACCAAACACTTGGCAACGCTCCGTGCCACACTCCTCTTCATGCCAATCCACCAGTAATTCTGTCGGAGATCCTTCTACATCTTGGTGCCACCAGGATGTATAGAATAAGGCGAGCTATGAGCCTCGCTCAAAAGCTCCTCACGAACATCACCCGCAGGTACGCAGAGTCTGATGTCGTACCACAGCGAACCATCCTCATGAATCACGAACTCTGCTCGCAGTCCAGCTTCAACTTGCCTCCTGATCCTCTGTAACTTCGGATCTCCTGCATGTGCTGCCTTGATTCAATCCACAATTGTGGACTGAATCTGCAAATTCATGAAAGTATGAATCACACCAGGTAGGACAACCTCCAAATCCATCTCCTTCAGCTCCTGTTGAATCCTCCAGTCAGCAGTATGCATCATAGAAATGGGGAGTCTACTCAAAGCGTCCGGTACAATGTTCACCTTCACCGGATGATACTGCAAATCTATCTCGTAGTCAGCCATGAGCTCCAACCATCGTCTCTGACGCATGTTGAGCTCCTTCTGGGTGAATATGTACTTCAAGCTCTTATGATCTGTAAAAATCTTCACACACTCGCCCAGCAAGAAATGCCTCCAAACCTTCAGTGCAAAAATCACTGCTGCTAACTCCAGATCGTGCGTCGGGTAATTCTTCTCATGAGTCCTCAATTGATGAGAAGCATACGCGACCACGTGGCCATACTGATGCAGAACGCATCCCAGGCCCTTCCCCGATGCGTCACAATAAACTTTAAATCCTCCGCTCCGATCCGGTACCGTCAAAACTGGTGCCGTGGTCAACCTCGCCTTCAAGATACTGAAAGCCTCCTCGCAAGCATCAGACCACAGAAACTCCACGTCCTTCCCCGTCAGCTTCGTCATCAGCTCCGTAATCCACGAGAAATCTTTAATGAATCGCCGATAATAGCCTGCTAGACCAAGAAAACTCCTGATGTCGGATGCTGACTGCGGAGTCGGCCAATCTCTGACTGCTCTGACCTTCTCTGGATCCACAGATATGCCATCACCGCACACCACGTGTCCTAGAAACGTGACTCTGTCCAGCCAGAACTCGTACTTGATATACTTGGCATATAACTTGTGTCGCCTCAGCGTCTCCAACACAGTCCTCAGATGACAGCTGTGCTCCTCCTCAGACTTTGAGTAAATAAGAATGTCGTCAATGAAAATAACGACAAACTTATCCAGGAAGTCGTAGAAAATCAAGTTCATAAGATTCATGAACACAGTTGGAGCATTGGTCACGCTGAATGGCATCACCACAAACTCATAGTGCCCGTACTTCGTCTGAAAAGCTGTCTTCGGGACGTCATCCTTCTTAACCTTTAACTGATGGTAACCGCTCCTCAAGTCCAACTTCAAGAAAACTCTCGAACCTCCCAGCTGATCAAATATGTCGTCGATGCGCGGCAGCGGATACTTATTCTTTACAGTGACGGCATTCAATCCTCGATAATCCACACACATCCTGCGGGACCCATCCTTCTTCTTCATGAGCAATACAGGTGCACCCCACGGTGACACACTAGGGTGGATGAAACCCTTCTTCAATAACTCATCCAACTGCTTCCGCAGCTCCTCAAGCTCCGCGTGAGCCATCCGATACGACGCCTTCGATATCGGCTGTGCACCCGGTATCAGATCGATGCCGAACTCCAAAGCTCTGTCGGGTGGCAGACCCGAGATATCCTTCAGAAAGACGTCGTCAAAGTCTCTGACAACCGCTGGTCGGTCGATCTCCATCTACATCTGCAATGCTGCTATCACCGGCACCACCGGGTTGGCCCGAAATCTGATGGGCCCAAGCGACTCTTCTCGGCTACGGAACTCGAACTCCGGATGGCCTGGAATCCGGAAAACCACTCTCTTGCTGTGACAATCGATCAAAGCGTGGAAATCTCCCAACCAATCGATGCCAAGGACGACATCGAAATGCGGCAGATCGTGGACGATGAAATCCGCATATAGCTCTTGTCCACAACCACTAAGAGAATCGACCGACATCCCAGATTCACCGTCACCACTCCGTTCCCAGTAGTGATGTCCCAACACTTAGGAAGTGTATGGGTAGGAATGGAGTGCTTTGTTATGAACCTCCGGGATAAGATGCACATAGATGCACCGGAGTCAAATAAAGCCAGAGCGGGGTGAGAGGACACAAGAATGGTGCCTAAGAAAACAAGGGGTCTAAGGTCAAACACTACCCTAACAATCAAACAAACAGACAACACTAACTAGACTAGCAATACAATATAATTATGAAATGAAAGACTAAGTCAAGATATTACCTGCAATCACTCCATCCAGCTCCTTGGTCTCTACAACAGTCATAGTATAGGCCGGTCTCGGAGGCTGCACAGCTCGCTGGTATAGCTGCCTCTGTGGCACCAAGAGTGGTCCACGTACGGCATGTCCTCTCTGAACCGGAGCAGGTGCCCTCATCTGTAACGGTGCTGGCGCTCCAACAACAGCAGTGCGGGCTCTAGGACAGTCCTTCGCAACATGCGAAGCATCTCCACAAAGTAGGCACAGTCCAGGCTTCCTCCGACAGTTGGTCTGAACATGTCCGAGCTTGCCGCAGAAATGGCACGGACCCTTGTTCTGCTGCTGCACTGGTGCTCCAGGCCTCTTAAATGGCACAGTCTGGACTGGCCTCATCGCCGGCCTCGCAGGTGGCCGATACTGCTCCATGGGACGCTTCCCCTTATCAGCTGGAGGGTCAGGCAGAAGGGCTATGAGCTCATGATTCTTCGCAGCATCAAGCACCTCCCTCATAGTCAAGAAACTCACCGAACACATAGAAGCCTGAATCTTCAGATGAAGCCCCTGACGAAAGCGATCAGCTCGCTTCTCCTCCTTCCTCACCATATGTAGGGCAAAACGGCTCAGCATTTCAAACTCAGCTTCATACTCCTCGACAGTCATATCCCCCTGCTTCAGATCTATAAACTTGCTCAGCAGCTCCCTCCTAGCAGACTTGGTAAAATATTTATCCTTAAACATCGATCTGAAGGTCTTCCACTCCACTGGTTTCTCCAGACGCCTCTCCTTAATGCGCCACCAGTTCCTCGCATTCTCCGTCAGCTGCATCTTCGCAATCTCCACTCAGGTGTCGTCAGGAATCTTTGCAGCAACTAATTTCTCCTCCGTGCTCTGGATCCACTCATCGGCACCCAGAGGTCCTTCCTTCCCAGAGAAAGTCTTCGGCTGCAGCTCGTTGAACTGCTTCACTCCTGGAGCAGCTCGTGGGGCAGGCGGAGGAGGTGGTGGTGCAACAGGTGGGGCCTGAGCAGCACGCTGAGACTTCTGAACCAGCTGATGCTAAAAATCCAACATATCCCTCATCACACCCAGAAACTGATGGAACTCTCCGCCCTGGTCCTCCGAAACCCCATCGCCTAAGTTTCCCGATCGGGTAACGCGTCGTCCGGCCATCCTATTGACAGAAAGACGAAGGTTAGACTCGTACAATGTTTGAATATCAAAAGTGAATGTCCTTACTCTTACTATTCTGTACTTGCAGAAAGATTGGGACGTGGACCTGCATGGGCCACCACTAAAACCTGTCACGCCCCGCTTCCCAAAACAGCGGAGGCGAAGCGTGACTAGGCCCGCTTAGGCCAGAGCTACGAAGCCCTGACCCAATAAGCGTCTGTGTGGTACCAAGGCAAAGGTACAAGTCCCTGCATGTTAGTACAGAACAATAAAAGTACAAGAATGAAAGAAAATCACATTTTTTTCCAACATATCAAGAGTACCAAGTCTCAACGCCCGAAGGGGCTACAACAGCAGAAAAGTAAATCTAATGGTGCAAGCACCCAACCTAGACAAAAGAACATAAAAGGTGCTACGCACCCAACAAGATAGTAACGCCTCTGAAATCTGCTACTAAAAAGTATCTAACTCTGATCCTCCTCGGGGTCGTACTCGGGATCGACGTCCTCTGGCTCCACGTCGGCAGGCAGGTCAGTCTCCTCCACGTACTCTGGCTCAATCCCTGACGTACAGCACCAAAAGAATGAACTGTACGTCAGGCAAGGTCTACAAGAAAAGATTAGGCCAAGCTACAAGTGTACCATTTACTCACAACGTTTTACTGGTTGATTAACATGCTGAGGTTTTAACGACAGAAAGAAACACAACAGGAAAGTAAACAAGACAAGTAGTAGTCATAGCGAGTTCTATGGACTACGGGACTAGCCTACAGGTGTCAAGACAAGACAGAACACGGAAGCTAGACATGACAAGACAAGACAAGACACGAAAGGGTTCACGCCTGTTCGGTTCGAGGGGGATCAGTCCCTCTTGCCGCTTGCACGCTCAACCCTACCCAATAACCCCAAGAATCGTGACAAGACATGGGATCACTTGCTTTAGCTTGACAAGTGCCCAATTGCTCTCTGAGCTATGTATCGGTACATGGGATCACCTGCTCTAGCTTGACAGGTGCCCAATTACCCATCGGGCTGTGAACTAGTACAAGGGATCACTCGCTCTGGCTTGGCGAGTGCCCTATTGCCCAGCGGGCTGTGCAGACGAAGAGGAACAAGACACGACAAAACGGGTGGGGTTGTACTAGGGTGTCCACAACTCACGCACACGCATGTCAATCATATGATGTCAAAAATTGTTGTTGTTGGACTCAGATTTCGTTGTCAAATCTGAGCTTCAAAGGCGTCCCGGACGCTATCATTTCACGTCCGGTTCTCAAGTTTCTAAATTAACAATCCTAACAAGATGAAGGCCTAAAACATGGCCAAGAACGCAAGTGATACACTTGCCTGTGGTGGCGAGTGCGTCGTCTCCCTGGTACACCTCGTCCAAATGTCTCGTTGGTGGATGAGCGTCTAAAAATCGTGACACGGCGACGGTGTCAGATCACGATTCATTAATTCCTATTAGGGTTGTGTCTAGGTTATCGGGACTATCCTAATCAATCCAAAAATCACATTTTTAATGAATTGACCTAATCGACGATCTATCCTATGTGTGCATGCATAATGTCCATTCGTCGATTTCTACGGTTGTACAACGTTTTAAAGATCCGCGAAAAAATAAATTTAGTTTGATTAGGTTGCGACTTTTATTTAGGGTTTGATCATCTATTGTGGAGGTTACTACGAATTTAGGGCACCAACCTGGAATTGACGGTTGCACGAAGATACGGTGTCCAATCTGGAAAGGGTGTACGCTTTACGTCGTCCGGAAATTCCCAAGCCGCGGGTAGCGCAGCGAGAAAATTGATCGCCGGTGGTGGTGAAGATTTCAGCGTCTCCCGGCATCGTTGCTGCTAGATCTGAGACGAGAACTCCGTGCTAGGGCAAAAGAAAGGGAAATGAGAGGATAGGGAGAGCTTGGGGAAGATGGAAGGCGCAAGGATGGAGGAACGAGCAAGGGGAGGACGTGAGAGGTATGGAAATGGGTTTGGGGAAGATGGAGACTGAAAACAATCAGGAGAAATGAAAGAGAAAGCCCCGTTTAAATAAGAAAATGAAACGGCGGCTAGCACAGAAATTAGGGGTTCGGGGTCAACTAGTCGGTCAGAGAAGGTCGGTCGACCGACTAGTTTGGGAACTAGTCGGTCGGTCGTATAACTGTGACCGACTAAAACCCAAACCGTGAACAGGGGTGTTGTAGAATTTATAGAGTTAGTCGGTCTGTGAAGGCTCGTCGACCGACTAGTTTGCAACCTAGTCGGTCGGCCAGTGTTCATAGACCGACTAAAAGGTGAAAATGGTCAACAAGATATTTTGAAGGTTAGTCGGCCAGAGAAGGATACCTAACCGACTAGTTCGTCAACTAGTCGGTCGGTTTTCGTTCTTTGACCGAATAACGGTAAACAGTAACCTGGGTGCGAAAAATGATCTCTGTACAAGTCGGTCTGAGAAAAAGTGTTGACCGACTAGTTTGGAAACTAGTCGGTCGGTGGATGAACTTAGACCGACTAATCGTAAACAGTAACTCAAGGAAAAAACCTGACGGAACTAGTCTGTCCAAGAGGAGTTGTTGACCGACTAGATTGATATCTAGTCGGTCGGTTCCTCAACGTGAACCGGCTAATTGGCACAGGAAGTCAAAAATTGAAGCGTGAAGCTTCGGAATGATTCCAATAAGTTCCAAAGGCGAACCTATTCTAAGATATGAGCGTAAAGAAATACGGAGAAGTAAAGAAGGAAGACGAACAATCACATATATATATATAAATAATATTCACCATACAAAAACCAGCCATTACAATAGTTGTAATAATTTGATAAACAATTAGATGATTTGTGTTTTTTATATGCTTTATCATTCCAATTTTTTCAAGAATTATTATAGAACCTACCTTTTTAAATATCTGAATACTTCAATATCTTGCATTTTTATCACGTCTTGCATTTTTGCCAGTTTATTCGCAAGTGATATCAACCTGTAACTTTTTTAGCATCATGTTGAAAGCAAGAACAACAAATTCTATGGGCAGATCCGAGTATCAGAGTGTTCGAATGTGAGGAAGATGTGTAGCCCACAAATCTGAGGAGGTCACAAAGGCTATAAACAGTTGCTTGAAGACTGCAGAAGAGACCCGAGATGTTGCATCTCTCATGTTTCATCAATAGGCCAGGAAGACTGTAAGAATTAATCAAACAGTCGTAGCCAATGAACTCGGTTCTTTACCATGAGATTTCACTTGGGTTTGGGCTTAAAGACAAAAAGTTGTTCCTTTCTATGCCAACCAAGGAGAATGTTATGAATGGAGAGAACCCAGTTGGGGGATTTTGGGTTTAACAGCATTCATGTGATGATGATCATTGCTTGCAGAGACGGGAAGGAGAAATTGTTCATTTAAGCGTTCATGTGAGTTTCTGCATTTATCATTTTAAAACCTTTTTCTTATAAATTTTTTTGGCTAATTTACGCCGATCTTAAATTTAAGAAATTTTGTGGTTGATTTTGGTTATTTTGATACTAATCAATTACAAATATAATTTAAATTAGGAAAGAAGGCTTTTCTGAAAAAAAGCTTAATTCAATTTTATCATTGCTCTGCTAAAAGCTCCGGTGAGAAATTCGTTCATCCCAACAAATTTTTGTATTAGGGATAATTACACTATATTGGAAAAAATGTCTTCTTGTAAAAATTGTGTCTTCTTCTAAAAAATTAAAGCTTAACAACAAAGTTTTAGTTTCTTATT